>CM024539.1:40396529-41021822 GCA_014182365.1 Eucalyptus tenuipes | reverse complement strand
ATTACTTGGGAAATGTTCCGTAGAAGCTATTACCTCTCAGTAAAAGAATGCTCAATTGAGAGAGGTTACCTAGCCAATAGGGTATGGTTCCGAAGAACTCATTTTCACTCAAATCCAAGGTCACCAAATTGGAGCTGTTAGGGAGCAGATGCACGATTAAACCATTCAATTTGTTCCCATTCAGATGGATATGACTCAACAAGGGTGCTATGAAAGATACTGCTAATGAACCAGGGAGATTGTTGTCAGACAAAGCCAAATATTGGAGCCCAGGAAGATTAAAGAGTTCTTGAGGGATGAGGCCATTTAACTGATTTTTGGACAAGTCAAGGAGCACAAGAAATGACATGTTTGCAATCACTCTGGGAAGCTTACCAATGAAAAATTTGTTGCTAACGTCCAATTCGAATAGATTTACGAGTGATGAAAGAAAAGAGAGATCTCCAGTGAACTTATTGTGCTCTAACCATAACCATAACTTATTTAGGTTATTAGTGTCATCGGAAAACACGATTTCTCCTTGCAAGTTGTTATATGCTACGTTGAGGTTATTCAATGATGAGTTGCTATCTAGTAACTGGATAGGTAGTCCCCCGGAGAAATTGTTGTGGGAAAGGTCTAAGACTGATAGGGATTTTATACTACTCAGTTCAGATGGAATATTCCCTTCCAATTTGTTGGCGGATAGATTAAGGTGGGACAGATTTGGGAAGTTTAAACAAAATTCGTTCGTGAGCTCTCCTCTCATGTCGTTGTTGGACATGTCCATCACCGAAAGACTACGAAGGGTCATCAGTGGAACCTCAAGTGTCGCAAATAAGTTATTTGGCATAAGAAGCTTTTCCAACTTAGTGTTGTTTTCCAACAACCAAGCTGGAAAGGGACTCGGAATGTCATTCGAGGAGAGATCAATGGTTCTCAGGTCATATTGATGATTGAGAAAGCCAAGAGAAGTCACGTTGAATCCTTTCGATAGACTATTTGACATACTTAAAACTGTCAATTGGAACCTCGGGATCGAAGATGCAACTTTGGAATTAATTGTTAGGTTGTTGTCATCAAGCAAGAGGACCTTAAGTCTTGAATAGTTTGCAAGTGGGCCGAGTGATGAGGGGATGTCAAAATAATTACCCGAAATGGAAAGCAATTCGAGTGAGGTAAGACTAGCGAGGGGAGATGAGGCGACATTATCTGTGAATTCATTGTCTTCAAGATATAGAACCCGAATAGATGTCATGTTTCGCCAGCATGTAGGAAGCTCGCCAGTAATTTCGTTACTGTTAAGATCCAGCTCTTCTAGTTTTACGAGGTTACACAAGCCTGTTATTGATATCACAAGTCAATTCAATTACAATGGTAGATATCGAAACGTATAACAAGGACACACACGTACATCAAGGATTCATTTTATGTCCAAGTTTTACATTGAGAGATCAGGACTTACTCTGATCTGATAGTTTGCCATTAAGACCGGTGCGGTATGAGGACAACAACCTAAGAGATGTCAAAGGATCAAGGCTGGAAAGGATTCCCACGGTGGTGTTCAACACAGAATGATCCAAGATGAGCTGTTCCAACTTACTGAAGTTATGGAAATCTTCCCAGAAAACAAAAGATTATTCAACATCAGATTTCCTTACACAAACATAATCAAGAAATGGCAGAGAAATATCATGAGTGAATGGAACCTCTTTTATAAAAACTTAGGCTCTGTTTGTTTCGTGGAAAATATGACATTTCCGGAAAACGTTTTCCAAGAACTCATATTTTAGGAAAATGACAATATTTTTCGATATTCGATAAAATTTGAAAATGAACTAGAAAATATTTTCCATAGTTTGGTATGGAAAATCTGATTTGATTTTCATCCGTGTACTCCTTTCAATAATATTTTATTTTTATTCTAAAAAAAGAATTTTTAATTATTTTTTCTTTATCTTGTTAGATTGGCGAAGCCTCGGCCTTTGACGAGCTTGTCCTTCGCCTGTGATTAGTCGTCAGCAGTCGTCATAGTTGGCGATCGAATGAGGAAGAAGGAAAAGTAATAAGAAGGAAGAAAGAAAGCAAGAAAGAAATTAAATATTCGATTTTTTTTAAATGAAAACAAGAAAAAAATAATTAAAAAGTGTGCATGGAGGAAAATAGGTCTAGGTGAAAGAAAGAGAATGAAAAATGATTTCCTTATTTTCCCCACTTTTGAAAATGCCTTTTTCCATTGTAAGAAAATATTTTCCTTCACTTATTTATTTTCCATAACCTAAATGCTGGAAAATCTAGAAAACATTTTCTTGAAAATTGTTTTCCGCAAAACGAACGGAGGGTTATTATGAGCATACATTTACTAATGGGTTTGACTAACCTTAAGTAGCAATCGTTCCTTCTATTGTATTATGCTGGAGAGAAAGGATCTTGAGGGATGGCAATGCCCTTAATGCTCGCACGATGGTCCCCACATCCTTCAAGTGGACACCATCCAGGTAGAGGTTCTCTAAGTGGCTCAAGTTTTTGATGCCTACCAGTAAAATTCCAAGAAAATAACTTGCTTGGCAATAAAGTGTTGAAAGCACCCATGCGGATGCTTCACGACAGAAATCTTTTGAATCATGCAACATTTCTATATGGAAAGAGTAGGGGGTTCTAATTTATGACTTCTATATTCTCAATATGACGCACATGTAAAGCTATGAGAGATACTGCATGAAAACTAAAACAATACCTTCAACAGTAGCTGCTGCATTGACTGCATTACAACTTATGTCTAGCTCCTTTAAATGATTGAAACAACATAATTTATCCATGAACCTTGCTAACTCAAGTGAAGGATGGCAATTTTGTCCGGGATTATGAACAGAGAATAAGTTAGAGACATTTAAAGTCCCACTCAAATGTTGTTTTGGAGAATAGACATATGAGAGTCGGAATTGTACCGCGAATAGGTCGAATAGAATTATCCAGAGAAAATAATGAAAACACCCACGCGGATGTCTGGGAATAGGAATCTTTTGAATCAGCAACATTTCTATATGGAAAGAAAAGGGATGACTTCTATATTCTTAATATGAAGCACATGTAAAGGTATTAAAGAGCATGCATGAATCGTAGTCTAGTTAGTTTAATTTATGAATACAAACGAGGATTCTACATGAAAACTGAAACAATACCTTCAGCAGTAGCCGCTACATTGACTGGATTATCACTTATGTCCAGCTCCTTTAAATTACCGAAACCACCTAATTTATCCGCCAACATTGCTAACTCAAGTCAAGGATGGTGATTTTGTATGGAATTATGAACAGAGGAGAAGCTATCATTCACATGTGAAGTCCCATTCAAATGTTGCTTTGAAGCATAGGCACCTGAGAGTCGGAATTGTACCATGAACGGGTAAAATAAAATTATCTAGAGTAAATAATGAAAGCACCCACACATATGCCTTGGGATAGGAATCTTTTGAATCAGTAACAATTCTGTATGGAAAGAGAAGGGGGTTGCAATATATGACTTCTTTAGTCTTAATATGAAGCATACGTATAGATCTTGCTATTTCAAGGGGAAATATGTCATAGACTCGTGAATAAATGATGACATGGACATAATCACCTATGATGCAGGAAGTGAGTAAGAACCTGGACGTGATTAACTTATGAGTTCATTAGATAATGAGTATCTCTTTTTTATAGGAAATGGACAAAAGGCGAATTTATACCTTATGGTGCAATCCACCCTCCTAAATAGTTGGAGGACAAGTCAAGGCTCTTGAGTTCTTCAAAGGGAAGAAGTAGAGAAGCATTTAGGTACCAAGTTTTGGAGCTGAAACAGTCATATCTCGAATTGGAGAGCATTAGCTGAGTGACTCGTCCTGTGGTGGGGTTGCACTCAACACGTGCCCAGCTGCAACAGTCGAAATATGATCCCCCCGTGTCCCTGCTATATGTCAGATCCAATGTGGCATTGAGCGCTAAGAGGGCAACCCTTTCTTGCTCCCAACACCCACGAGAGCCACATAAACATGCGATACCCCAAACCACCACAAACACCCACAGTGCTTCCTTTTTCATGACTGCAGATTCGAGTGACTAAACTTTATATGTATCGCACTCTGGAGTTAACATCTTTTTTGCAAGTTAGAGAAATTTTATAGGAGTTCAGCGGCGCCTGTGATTGAGTAGAGAACTTGTGGTCATGGCCAAATTCTTGGTCATCTTTAGTGATGAATGTAGCTCAGCCACTTTTGTTGACAAGGTTAATTAGCGTGTAGAGCAGGGAGTGTACGTTACGCAATGGCCAAATTTCCTTCGTGGAGAATTTTTCAAAAGTCTCTATTGGCATAATTTTTCCACGCGGTTAGTCTAGCCTAGCCTAGTCAACCATTGTCATTTATATGACTAATTCAATCTCTATCCAAAGTAAAGCACAAGCCTTGTGATTTACTTGGAACTTTCGGCAAAAAGTGATCTTGACTAGAGGCATCTCAGAAGTAGACATGTTGTAAAAGTAACGCAAAAATTGACAAGATCTTGCTATGAAAACAACGCAAAAACATTGAAGAAATAGACGGAAAGATACCAAATATTTATGTGATTCGGTCCAAATATGGGTACCTACCCCATGGGAGAGCCGGCGATAAATAATTCACTGTAATCAGAGAATTGGAGTTATAATTACACGCTCGGGTATTTCCCACACCTAGATTAAGACCAAACTCAAAAGTGTTTACAAATCAACAAATTAATTAGATGTAAAGCTCACGGCACAAATCACTACGTGTTTAAGTCTAGAGAAAAACCCTTTGGACAGCTAATTCAAGAGCGTCCATACGTTCTTTCTTTTGTTCTTTGTGCGGTGGCTCAATTTCGGAAGGAACCCCCTATTTGGCTTGTCCAGTAAAGGAACCCAAGAAAGCAAAACCTTGCTTTTAATTTATTTTCTTTTCTCTAACCACTTCCTGAACCCACGCGCTTTCTTTTGTACAACCAATAAGAAAATCCCAAGTTGGCAATTAAAGTTCACGGAAAATTTGACCGTAAGAGTTCATTGTATTTGCTACTGGGGCCCTTGGCAGTTGTCAACAAAAAAATTTCTCCATCAATGCTTAACGAGTCGGAGTCTACACGCCCAAACCTCCCAAATTGAACTTGTATCATTTTCTTACCCAACATCCAAGCAATATCCTCTCAAATCTTTTACATTGAAGGTCTAGATGTAATCATGAATACATCCAACCAAATAAAAGAAACTCTCCAATATAAACGCCATTCACAGAAAGATTTTTTGGATTTCTTTCTTATCCAATTAGGTTAGATCACATAGCGGCTCAAAATCAAGACATGCTTTAGGAGTTCAGCGGAGCCTGTGCTTGAGTGTAGAACTTGTGGTCATGGCCAAAGTTTTGGTCATCTATAGTGATGAATGTAGCTTAGCCACTTTTGGTGACAAGGTTAATTAGCGTGCCGGGCAGGGAATCTACGTTACGCAATGGCCAGATTTTGTTGGCGGAGAATTTTCCGGAAGTCTCTATTGGCATAATTTTTCCGCGCGGTTAGTCTAGCCTAGCCTAGTCAACCGTTGTCATTTATATGATTCAATCTCTATCCAAAGTAAAGCACAATCCCAAAAGACAAGGCTGCTCCGGTTGAAGCTGCTGCCGTCGCCGGTGCCGCCGCCGCCACCGCCGTTTCTCCTCAAATTCGATCTCCTCTTACCTCAAGCCATGTCCGAGCTCGCGAATCAACTTCGATTGAATTTTCTGACCTAATTGATCAATCGATCGAGATCGATTTGGGGGCAACGACGAGAGAAAGGGATTACCTCCTCCTGCGTGTGGTTTCCTTGCCTTGGGGGAAGCGATCGCATCTGGACCGTTGGCGATTCGCCGTGGACTGCAAGGGGACTCGTGGATGGCTGTGATGCGGCAGCGGGAGCTTAGGGATACCATATTCCGCTACGCAAACAGCTGCAGCGCGGCCTCTTTCACTTTGGGAATATGCAAGAATCGATGCCATCGGCCAATCAGCCTTGTCTTTTGGGATTGTCGTGGACCACTAGTCTAGCTGGGCGGAGTTCGATGTTGATTGGTTTTGCAATTTGATAGGGATCCTTCGAAACTTTTTGGGTTAGGCTACCGAAATTACGACGATTTGTGATGTATTTATATGTTAATGGGATTAATTGAATCAATTTGCCCTCTCAAATCACAGGACCCCAATTTTTTTTAACAAAGTCTCTGGATACTTAAACATTAATTAAAGAAGATGAGACGAGAGAATGACCATTGAGTTTTTGCATATCCAGTATAATTTATTCATCGATACATGAAAAATCTCTAAGTAGAAATAGTTTCTTTATTACTAGAATGATGTTGGATTGCATGCAAACTAGCTTTCCTAGATGCTCATTTCTTTTTATTGGAGATACCACATTGATATAATTGGACAACAACTTCACTGGTTGCCCTCTTAAAACGTGGAGATGTTGTCTACCGAGTGTACTGTTTCGACAAAAGGCTACATCCTAAGTTGCGCTTTCTTGAATGGTTTTCTTTCTTACCATGTTCATGATCTCTTCTATCCTTCGTGGGAAACTAGAAAACTGAAACGACAGTTGGTCCGGGGCAAGTGTGGACATGGAATTTTGCGTCCAACGACCCCTTTTTGTCCATGACTTTGCGTTCTCGAATTGAGAGTGGCATGTTGTGACATTGATGGAAGATGATGGTGATGACTTGTGGGCGATCCCCATTTCCTGAAATTAGAGGGTGCTAAATGTAGAATTTCCGAATTTAGATGAAATTGGAGGACGAGGGCGATCGAAGAGGAAACTTAATTTCGCACTCTGCAGTTGTTTCCTCCATGAGAGTTCGTAATTTTTTAGCATATCTAGTATGTGTTAATGAGTCTACTAAAGGCATTACCTAATTTGTTGTTCCATAAAGAAAGCCATGGTTGATTTCACATTGAGAATTGATAGCCTAGCTTAGTCCGATGAATAAAAAAAATGGTTAATACCCTAAAAAACCCCCAAACTGGTATACTTGTGACCATTTTATCTCAAACTAATTTTTTAACCATAAAAAACCCCAAACTGGTACACTTGTGATAAATTTACCTTAAATAACCATAAAAAACTCCAAACCGATACACTTGTGACAAATTTACCCTAAATTAATTTATTTGACTGCCACCAACCCCAAACTAATACCCTCTATTAAATTGAATTAATAATACAAAAACCACAAAAATGGTATAACTGTGACAAACAAATAGTAAAATCCCAAACTAATACAACAATCTACTATTATGTGTCATTCAACTCAGTAATTTAACAGTAAAATTGAACGGAAACTAATAGAAGGTAAATTTGTCATAAATATACCAATTTGGGGTAAGTTTGTCAAAGGTATATCAATTTAAGATTTTTTGTGGTCAAAAAATTAATTTAGGGTAAATTTGTTACAAGTGTACCAGTTTGAGGTTTTTCAGGATATTAACCTTAAAAAAAAAAACATAAAGTATGACATCATGGTGATAGAAGATGACATGGTAGGGAGACCAGATATATATTTCAAATTCAGCCTTCTTACCAATCACTTTCTTCTTGATGTAATGGCTATGCGTTCCATAAAATTGAAAATGGATTGAGTCGGCGTGTGAACTGGGATCTCAAAAGCATATCTCTTGGGACACCTGATTAAAAGCATCACTAGCAACAAAATTCCATGACTTGTTAAATGGGTCATTGACTTGACTTGCATTTTAAGGGACAACGACCTCGCGTCTGTGCTTGAGCCCGATTTATACAGCGGTCACTCATCGACCAAAATAGTATTGACGTTATGATGAATTCAAACGGTCATTTTCGATAGAAACCGCGTGAGATCTACATAGGACCAATCTTTTTTATCATTCCAAATTCATTTAGATACATGTACTGGATTCATGTAAAGATGCCTCCGTCAACCCAAATACAACTTTTCGTCCTACGTTTATCCATGTTGAGACATTTTGCTCAAGCAGCAAGCTAGCCTCTTTTCTTTTTCTTTTTTTTCTTTTTTTTGGCCTTTTGCCATTGGAAGGCAAGTCCAAAACAATCGAATCTAGTGCCATAAAAAAGAAAATTTTTAATCCAGAACGGCATCTGACAACTAACAGAATAAAATTTCCATCCGATGGCATCTGTAGATCATTTAGTTGACATTTTCCAACTTCTATGATAGCAAAGTGGCATTATATTGCTGGGATTTTTATTCTATAATTCTACTGCTTTCAAGTTTCTTGGATAAATACATGGAAACATAGATAAATAGATAAATAAATAAATCCAACCTCCTCTATGGTCCGCTTGGTTGATTCAAACGAACATCAAATTTGATAAATTAATAAGATACAAGTACGCACCTGTCATAGCTTTCAATTTGGGTTTACATATGCAATTTATAGTCGATAAAGTTTAAAATTAATACTTTCTCTTTGCATAGCTTATCCACTTGGGATTTGAGTATTGGTAGATCAGCATGGAACCGGCCGAAGTCCAATAACCCAGTCCTCACGCTCCGAGCCATCAACTATAAAACGGAAGGCGTTAGTGCGAGATTTCTGCCCACTCCAAAAACAATTGTACGGAGCGTGTACGGGTCAAATGTGGTGGCCTCGTGCGTGTCTACCCCTTGCTCTTTACATTTGAGGAATGACAGGCAGACTTACTGTAGCTGTCATGGTCGATGCGTCCTTCCGAGTTAGATTCACAGGGCTGATCTCTGTCGTTTCAGATGGCATTATGCCACTTGACACGAAAGACACGGGTTGACTGGCCAATGAAACCTTTCCACTGGAACGGTTGCTGAGTTTTTTAATGACTTGCTTCTGCTAGATTTTTTAGCTTCTTGAGGTCTTACCTGATTTCGACCTCCGCTGGACATCTTCGCATTTGGGACATCAATTACCGAGAAACCAGCATCATCAAAACAGGTCCAATGAGCTGTCATTAGCAACACAACAATTGATTGTAGGATTTCCAGATATGCAAATAGACACCTAACCGCACTTTGTGAAACACAGAAAAAGGAAGATTTAACAATCCTGAATGAAAACACAGCACTGATATGCATAAAGTTTCCACTAATCAGATTTAATACCTTTTCCAGTATAAGTTTATCAGTTGAAGATGGCATGCATGTGTCACGGGCCGATCGATTCACTCTCGATCACACGTAGGCTGACCCGTGCGGCCTTAAGGTTCTACCCCTAAGCAGCCTTTCAACCCTCGACCCACAAGGAACTTTAGAGAGAGAAACTCTTGATGAGAGAGAAGCTTTGGTTTTATATATCTTGTGAATGAGAATACAATGAGGGAGGAGACCCATTTATATACAAGTACAAGGCAAACCGTATCCGTAGATCTCTCTTAGATCTAACGGTGGAGATTACACCTCCCCATCTACCAACTACCCGCATTAATTACACAACTACCGGCTACTCGCATTTATATCGTATGCGTACAGGTATCGTATACAGGTATCGTATCACCCCTTCCCCAAGAGTATTCTAGAAGGCTCGAGAATACTCTAAGTCTCGGGGATATAAGCCGAGGGTCGAATGTGTCACGCCCGTCTCGTAGGAACCTCTTGGATGGGCTTTCTTTCGGGCCGTGACATTCTCCCCCACCTAATCAGGCGACGCCCTCGTCGCGTCTTTGGCATGAAAGGTTCGATCTCTTTCTTGAACTGCCAAAGACTCTCCTCGGGCTCCCAACTTGCTTCACTCTCTGGAAGACCCTTCCATCGGATCAAATATTCTTGCTTGGCCGCGCAATATCGCTTCCGTATGACTCGGTCCGCCAAGATGCTCTCGACTTCCCGATCGTACGAGGTCTTTGCTCCGAGCGGCGCCCGTTGAGACTCCTCGATCCGGATCTTCTTACATGGAAAACCGGATGCACCTTTAGCTTTGATGGTAGCTCCAGCTTGTATGCGACCTTTCCAACCCGTTGTAGCACTCGAAATGGCCCCTCGTAGCGACGGATCAACCCCTTGTGCACGTCCTTGTATCGAAGGACTACATGCAGCTTGGCCAACACTTGGTCTCCAACTTGGAACTCCACGTGCCGTCGCTTATTATCCGCCCATTTCTTTATGCGCTTGGAGGCTTTATGTAGACACGCTCGTGCCAAGTTCGCCTCTTCTTGCATGTTCTTAGCGAACTTGTACGCGGCGGACTACTCCCCCGATAACCCGAAGCAATAGTGCTCGGGGTGTTCGGTTGCTATCCAGTCGCAACCTCGAACGGACTCTGGCCGGTTGACTCGCTCCGTTGCAAGTTGTAAGAGAACTGGGCTACGTCGATCAGTTTCGCCCAATTCACTTGCGTCGTGCTCACATAATGTCGGAGGTAGATCTCCAAGAGAGCATTGACCCGCTCCGTCTGACCGTCGATTTGGGGATGCAAACTCGTCGACATATTCAGCTCCGACCCTAGCAGCCTGAACACCTCGGACCAGAACCGTCCCGTGAAGCGAGGATCCCGATCGCTCACGATAGTTTGTGGCACTCCCCAATATTTCACCACATGCTTCATGAACAGCTTGGCCGCCTCCTCGGCCGGGCAATCCTTTGTTGCAGGCACAAAGGTTGCGTACTTTGAGAACCTGTCAACCACCACCATTAGAGTCCAACACCCTTCGAACTTCGGCAGGTTGACGATGAAGTCCATGGAAATGCTTTCCCATGGACGAGTTGGAACTGGAAGCGGCTCCAACAAACCCGGCGACGACCGTTGTTCCAGCTTGTCTTGTTGGCACACTAGACAAGTCCTCACATACGCCTCCACGTCGTCTCGCATTTGCAGCCAGTAGTATCGATCTTCGACGAGGGCCAACGTGCAGTGGATCCCTGGATGACCCGCCCACTTCGAGTCGTGGCACTCGCGCAAGATCTCCTTCCTTAACTTCCCATAGAAGGGCACGTACAAGTGCCTTCCCTTCGTGTAAAGGAGTTCGTCCTCACACCAGAATTGTCGGGTCTTGCCTTCCTTTGCATACTCGACGAGGGCTTGAGCTCTTGGATCATGCGTCAATCCCTCCTTGATGTGGTCGACCCAAGGACAACTCGATCAACTCATAGTGTGGCTCATCAGCTCCGTCTTTCGACTCAATGCGTCTGCCACGGAGTTGGCCTTCCCCGGCTTGTACTCCAACGCGTAGTCGAACTCCGCCAGAAAATCCTGCCATCGAGCTTGCTTCGGACTCAACTTCTTTTGGGTTTGGAAGTAACTCGTGGCCACGTTGTCCGTCCTTACGACGAACTTCGATCCCAGGATGTAGTGTCTCCACGTCCGAAGGCAGTGCACCACCGCGGTCATCTCCTTCTCTTGGACGGTGTATCGACGTTCGGTGCCGTTCAGCTTCCGAGACTCGAACGCCACCGGATGTCCATCCTACATAAGCACACCACTGATGGCATAATCCGATGCATCAGTCTCTACCTCGTAAGGCTTGGTGTGGTCGGGCAACGCCAATACCGGCTCCTCGGTCATGGCTCGCTTCAATCGGTCGAAGGCTCTTTGGCATTGATCCGTTCACTCCCACGCCTTCTCCTTCTTCAGTAGGTCCGTGAGTGGCACGGTGATGCTCGAGTAACTCCGCACAAACCGTCGGTAGTAGTTGGTGAGGCCCAGGAATGACCTCAACGCAGGTACCTTCGTCGGCGGCTCCCATTCAACAATCAATTGAATCTTTGCCTTGTCCATCCGCACATGTCCACCCCCGACGATGTGCCCCAAGAACGGAACTTCCTTTTGGGCGAAAACACACTTCCCGCGCTTAACATATAGTTTGTTCTCGCGCAAGACTTGGAAGACCTGTCTTAGATGCTCGGTATGCTCTTCGAGCGTCCGACTATACACCACAATATCGTCTAGGTAAACCACTACAAACCTATCTAGGAAAGGGTTGAGTACCTTGTTCATAAGCATGCAGAATGTAGCCCAAGTGTTCGTCAAACCGAACGGCATCATGAGGAACTCGTAAGATCCATACCGCGTCACACATGCGGTCTTCGGTGCATCCCCTTCGGCGATCCGAACTTGATAGTAGCCTGATCGGAGATCCAGCTTGGTAAACCACTAAGCTCCACAAAGTTGATCGAACAGATCCGCAATGAGCGGGATCGGGTACTTGTTTTTCACAGTCAGCTTGTTTAGTGCCCGGTAGTCGATGCACATCCGGAGTGACCCATCGTGCTTCTTCTGAAATAGGACCGGCGCACCGAACGGGGCTTTTGACGGCCGTATGTAGCCCGCGTCGAGCAGCTCCTTGAGTTGCCTCCTCAACTCTTCCAATTCGGGTGGCACCATACGGTAAGGCGCCATGGCAGGTGGTCAAGCATCAGGCACTAGCTCGATCCGGTGATCCACCTCTCTCTTGGGTGGCAACTCCTTCGGCAACTCCGAAGGCATAACGTTCTTGAATGAGTTGAGGACTTGGGTTGCTTCCGTCAGAACTTCCTTCCCTTCACCCTTGTCGTCCTCGATCTTCAAGGCCGCCAGGAAGGTCACTTCGCCCTTCCTTGCTCCTTTGGTGAGTCGTATGGCCGAGATCATCTTTCGATCACGATCCGACTCACGATAGACCGGAATTACACATTGACTACTCTTGTCCAACACGCATATACATTCGGCAAAAGGAACTACAACTGCATGGATTCTATCTAGGAATTTGATTCCAATGACAATATCGTAGTCGTCAAGTGGAATTACCTCTAGAGTTTCCTTGCCTCTCCATAACCCGAGTTGTAGCTCCACGTCCCTTGCAACACCGATCGCAGGGACTTCTTTTGAATTCACCGTCTTGAGCCAACCGGCTCCCTTCTCAACCTGTAGGTTAACTTTCTTCGCGGCTTCCTCCGAGATGAAGATGTCGGATGCTCTCGTGTCCACGAGCGCACTCATCGTGGTCACTCCGATCTTCACGTCCGCGAACATCAAGCCTTTAGGCTCCTTCGCCTTCTTGGACTTGATCGTGCTAAGGAGTCGCAACGATCCCAACCGCGCTTCCTCCCTTGGTTCATCCTCTTTGCAAAGAGCGGCCAACTTGGCCTTGTTCGAGCAATCCCGCGTTATGTGCGGACCATCGCAAAAGAAGCAGCTATACGAGCGTACATTCCTTTGTCCTCCTCCGTTCGGCCCCGCATAAGCCCGGTGAGGATGAGGGCCGGCCGGTGGTCTAACTCCAGTCGGGCGATTGTTGAATCTACCCCGATCTCCCCCACCAGTGGCTCTATCCCTCGGGCGAGCGTCCGAGCGAGATGTGGAAGGCGACGCCTTGTACTCCACGAGCGATTCGGCTACGGTCATGGCCGTCGTGAGATCTCCCACGTTGAACCGCTTCAACTCTTGTTTGGTCCATGGCTTGAGACCACTCATGAACTAGTGATATCCTTCAACTTCATTCATCGAGGGGATCTGGAGTAGCAACTCCGAAAACCGCTTGATGTAGTCGCGTACACCACCTTTCTGCTCGAGACGTTTCAGCTCGTCACGAGCTTCCTCCTCCGCATAAGCGGGAAAGTAGTTCCATCGGAACTCCTCGACGAAACCACCCCAGGTCGCGATAGGATTCCCGCACCTATCGTCCGACCGATGACGCCACCACAACAAAGCACTATCCGCTAAGTACATAGATGCAGTGTTTACCCGTGTTTGGTCGTCGTTGATTCCCATGGCCTGGAAGTACCGCTCCATGTACCATAGAAAGTTGTCCACGTTCTTGGCCACCCGTGAGCCCCGGAATTCCTTGGGCTTCGGCGTGTCCACCCGTGGACCTTGCACCGTGATCACACCGTTCACAAGTGCAGCTTGTGTTTTAGTGAGCTTACCCGTATAGCGGAGCTATCTCCGCGCGCATGACCGCCATCATGGCCTCCAAAGGTTCGTACCGTTGTGTGAGTTCCTCCTGTAAGGTCCCCAGCAACTCGTGACGAAATTCTCCCATGCCGGTCTTGAGCTCTTGCACATCCGCAACCAGTTCCTCTCTTCCGGCGTCGACTCCGTCCACGGTCTGGGTCAAGTCATCGACCGATCCTTGGACATCGGTGACGAACAACTCTAGCTTCGCCATCCGTTGTGCAAGATCCCCCGTAGGATCCTTAGAACTTGAAACACCACGGTTCTTCTTCCCCTTGGCAGCAGCCCTCTCGGCGATCCGCCCACGATCAACGCAGTCATCACCCATGACCTGCGCCTCATCAGATCGTGGATCAGCCATTGCACTTGTGCTTGGATCAAAATCAGCTCTGATACCACTTGTCACGGGCCAATCGATTCACTCTCGATCACACGTAGGCTGACCCGTGCGGCCTTAAGGTTCTAACCCTAAGCAGCCTTTCAACACTCGATCTACAAGGAACTTTAGAGAGAGAAACTCTTGATGATAGAGAAGCTCTGGTTTTATATATCTTGTTAATGAGAATACAATGAGGGAGGAGACACCTTTATATACAAGTATAAGGTAAACCGTATCCGTAGCTCTCTCTTAGATCTAACGGTGGAGATTGCACCTCCCCATCTACCAACTACCCGCATTAATTACACAACTACCGGCTACTCACATTTATATCGTATGCGTACAGGTATCGTATACAGGTATCGTATCGCCCCTTCCCCAGGAGTATTCTAGAAGGCTCGAGAATACTCTAAGTCTCGGGGATATAAGCCGAGGGTCGAATGTGTCACGCCCGTCTCGTAGGAACCTCTTGGATGGGCTTTCTTTCGGGCCATGACACATGTCTGCGGTGTTCGCACAACCGTTACAAATCTGGAAAAATAAGATGATAATTAGAACAGCAAAAGCTTAAAGCCTAGAAAGGGCGAAGATTGGAAACATAGGGCCCATTAACCTTTTCTTGCCCGATCCTTGGGAGCTACTTCGCAACTGATAAATTCTTGCCAGTCGTTGAACCTTATCATGAAAAGAAAAGTTGTTATTATTAAAAAGAGTTCCGACTTACGGAAGCAGACGCAATCTACTACTGGAGCAAAAATCACTTCCATGGAACATAAGCGTAGAAATCCTTAAGAAGCGAACATGAAGATGTGTCCAAACCACAATCAAGTTTATTGAAGACAAAGAATCAACGAAATCTGAGAATCGGAAAATTGGCAAACCAGAACATGCACCTCTGCAGCTGAATAAAATCAGAGAAAACTGGATAGGTGATTCACATGAGCAGGGCCAAAAAGAAAAGCTATACCTAAAGTTCGACACGATTGATGAATGAATATGCAATTATGCAAATCATCTTTAGCAACACTAAACCTTGGGAAGGCACATATCAGTACTTGCATTAGTTTGACAGGAGTAAGAACACTTAGGTTGATGTGTAACATGATACAAAAGATACAGAGATAAACCAATGAGTGTACAGCAAAGTCACAACTTTTCGATAAAAAATAAGAGATCAAGGATAAGCAGATCTACAAGAATTTCAATTAGGATTATCAGAAAAATAAAACTTTCAATCTAACAAATACTGAATATGGTCATCATGGCACAAACTAAAAGATACTAATAGCAGCAGTCTTATCAATGATTGATATACCCTAACACAGATCTCTTTTGCATGTGCTTGGATGTTCTGCATAAGTAAAACTAAGCATGTTATTATCTGCATCATTACACGTCAATGTTGCAGGGGTAAGATAAGCATGTTAAGGTACTTGACCATAATACATAGTAACATCACAATCAACCACAAAATCTCGAATTTTTTCAGGTGTGAGCAATTGGTACTTTAACAATTGATTAGGACAAAGAAAGACCATTCTCATTCTTATAGGGTCTTTCGATGAATGAGGCAGTACATCATCATGCAAAAGTGAGCATTAGCAGGAATGGTGAAGGATTGGCGAGTAGTCGCACCCTTTAGTAACTAGAGAGAGAGAGATAGATCATAAAACATACCTGGGAACAATCCTGAGAATGCATAGGTTGAAAAGAATGTATGTCAACTCCATTGAGAACAATCTGCTCGAGCTTCTAAAAAAATGAAACCAAGAAGAGCATTGAGATTTGGTCCTAATAATCAATTCTAAATAACACACAAAGGATAATATGCCCATCCCTATTTAACAACATAGGAGCAGAAAGGCCAGATTGACTGTGACATTAAAAACTCAAGCATTATAGGAAGAACAGGGACACAGGTTGAAGAACGTCATGCCTAACAAAGTTGACTTCTAATGATGCCATAGAACTTCATGCCAGCAAGATAATTTATACTACCGGGATAAAGATTTTTGTTACTCAGTATAACCCCAGAAAGACCCCAAAAAGCACAAAAAAACAAAAACAAAAAAACAAAAAAACAAAAAAACAAAACAAAAAACAAAACAAAACAAAACAAAAAACAAAAAAAAAAAAAAAAAAACAAAAGGATCCTCTCAGTAGAACATGTACCCTCTCATTCATCCATTATCATCTCATATTAATGAAACAAGGTCTACAACTTCCATGCTTAAAATTCTGATAACAAAATAACAATTCAATGCGCGAAGCATAAGAAAATTAAGAAAAGACATCATAGGATCCATGAAGCAGAAGTAACAAAAGACATCATAGGATCCATGAAGCAGAAGTAACAGAGTTAATTTTGGCTCAAACAAACAAGGAAAAATGAGAGGCATGTCCAAAAGATAATTATGCAATTGCTTGTTAATTGTACATCAAATCACAAGGACAATTTATAATTAAGGAGAAGAAGGAAGAATGCCTTTGCAACTTCCAGATACTTCCACCCTTACCTTATTTATACTCTCAAGGTCAACGCCCCTACGAATCATTCTATCCCGACGTTTAGCAGCAATCAATTCTTTGCGATGTTTCTTCTTTTCACCTGTGCATCAATTGCATTTGAATTTTACCAAAAGAGCAAAAAACTAAAGAAACATTATCCTATGAAGAGCCTTCAGACAATCTAAATTGTTCTTCATTCCCCAAGTAAGAGACAATAATTGCTCATTTTTTCCCAAGACACAGAAGGGGAGCTCCATAAATTAATAAGTAAACAGTAAACTTCTGAAAGAAAGGTCCTTGTGTGCCTCGGACGTGTTTCTTTCTAAGGAGATAAAAAACATAGAGACCCCTCCAATCATGTCATCCAAACACACCGATCTCCTTAATTCTCCATTTTAGTAATTAATACTTGAGACTTAACTACTAGTTCATGGATCAAAATAAGAAGCCAAGATTCATTATTAATTGATTGATATTTCGATTTACTTTCAAATCCCAATTTATACCACAAAACTAGTTTTCCATTGAGCATGACTTTCTCATTCCCCCGCGGAACAGGGCGGGGCGGGGCGGGGCGGGGCAGGGAGGGAGGGAGAGTTAAGTTAGATTAATGCATATACAAAGTTTACCAGGAAATCTTCTCGATCTTGTACTCTTCTGAGACCCCAATGACTGAGATTGAGGCACTCTTGTACCACGATTCTTCTTGGCTGAAAGAGTCCTCACATCTTTTACCAAGATAAAATCATCCACAGCTGATGACCAATTATCTCTTACATTCCCAAGACCATGATGTTTTGATTGATGCTTCCTCTGCATACCATACTCCGTGGAAGCATCCTGGAGAGCAATTCCACCCAATTTTTTCATCGTTTCATCCAAATCACAACTAGAAGAATCGTCTGAATCATCTGACGAAGAAGAAACCTGCTGTAACAAATTTTTAGCATCTAAAAGAGAATCGCTCCCACCGATTCCTTCCAAATAATCTTGAGCAATTTCATCATCAACATCTGAACCACTATCAGACATGTCTCGGAGTCATCACATTCAAAAGAATCTGTCGCTCCATCCTGCTCAGCCGACTCCGACTCTGAGTCTTCCTCATCACCATATTCCGCAACATCATCCTCACCATCTTCCTCATCGGATATATCTTCCGTATATATTTTCAATCCCCCAATTGATACAAACCCACAATTTTTCTTCGCGGATGTATCCTTTGACAAAAGCTGAGCCCCCTTTTCAGCTGCTCCAGAGTCAAAGCTCTCACGATAATCCACTTCCTGCTCAGGCGATGACATGCCACTCTGCGACTCTTCTTGATTTTCCATTTTCCCTGATGATACTTCGATTCCCGTTGGAGCTGCATCGTATTCATTACAATAACCCAATCCTCTGTGTGAGCTATCACCAAGAACAAAATCTGAATGATACTCATAACTGATATTTGCTTGATCCACTGACGATGGCCCTTCATCTACATAAGCAACAATTTGGCTGTCCTTCGAACCACACAGAATGAAAGGCTGAGAAAATTCCATTTTATTCTCTCCATTTGTATCTCCGAACGTCGATACTGGATGCAAACCATCCTGTAAAAAAATTTAACTAACCCATATCAACACAAGAGAGACTGAGATCAGCTGATCCACAAGAAGTCTTCTCAAATCAAGAAAGCTACACAGACGAAAAACCATAATCTAAGCCTCACGATATTAACTAAGAACAACTCCTAAAATTACTTTCTATTAGGTTCAAGGCTTCAGCTTGATTGAGTCTCCGTTTAAAAAACTGAACGGGTATGAAATCCAAGAGACAGTAATAACTAATTTCAATGGCTCATGAACTTTTCACACCCAGGAGGGCGACTATCAGCATAAGATTCCAAACGAAAGCCGACAAACCTTGAAATTATTGCAACCTGAACATGGATCCTAAAAACCAAATAGACTTTACCTGACGGTCGAGAGATGGATACTGGTATCCGACGGCATTCGATCTCGAACTTCACAGCAAGCTTTTAGAACCGGGACCCCTACCTCGCCCGGAGCATCCGAATTTTGATTCGATCCTACAATCTACAATGGAAACCAAGCAGACCAAAACACTCTCTTATGCTCACAAAAAACACCGTTCTCACACACAAACAACTGAGACAACGGGGATTTTTCAGTTCCCGTTCAAGCCCCCATTTTTATCTAGAAAAGCGCGAGCAAACCGAGAGAAATGGACCTCGCCGGGGGGTCGGAGACGGGGTCTTGAGCTGCCAGTCCGACAAGAGGCCGCCTTCGACGAAGAGGCCGGCTCTGATCGACGCCGCGGCGCCGAATCCACCTCCCCTCCCTCTTCTTCCGCCGCCCCCGCTGCCGCCGGACTTGCTGCTGCTCCGGTTGAAGCTGCCGCCGCCGTCGGTGCCGCCGCCGCCGCCGCCGTTTCTCCTCGAATTCGATCTCCTCTTGCCTCCAGCCATGTCCGAGCTCGCGAATCAACTTCGATTGAATTTTCTGACCTAATTGATCGATCGATCGATCCAGGTCGATTTGGGGGCGACGACGAGAGAAAGGGGTTACCTCCTCCTGCGTGTGGTTTCCTTGCCTTGGGGGAAGCGGTCGCATCTGGACCGTTGACGATTCGCCGTAGGACGCAAGGGGACTCGTGGACGGCTGTGATGCGGCGGCGGGAGCTTGGGGATATCATATCCCGCTACACAAACGGCTGCGGCGGGAGCTTGGGGTAGACCTGTTAAACGGTGGGTCGGGTCGGGTTTGGGTCGGGCCATAAATGGTCCGACCTAAATCGACCCATTTAACCCATTTACGACCTATTTATTATAATACAAAATTTTAGAATACCCATACCCGATCCGACCCATACCCAATCCATACCCAACCCGTTTAACTAAATTTAATAAAGCTTATTTTATATATATATTAGTTTTTAAAAAATAGTATTACTAAAATAGTTTTATACAACATAAATTTAATGGATAATTTTTATAATTTTTAAAATAATTATTTTAAAAAATTGAATTTTAATTATTTTTATTTTTTAAAAATATTTTTAATTATTTTTTTATTTTTAGATATAATTTTCAATTTTCTTTTTATTTTCTCTTTTCTTTTTTTTTTTTTTTTTTTCTTCTCCTCCTTCTTTGGCCGGCCGCCACGCCACGACGGCCGGCGGCGACCACGCAAGCCTCGAGCCTCGCCCGACGCCGACGAGCTCGAGTCTCGCCAGATCCGGCGAGCTTGAAGCTCGCCGGCGTCGGGCGAGGCTCGAGCCTCACCGATCTGACGAGCCTCGAGCTCGCCCCTCGCCAGATTCGGCGACCAGAAGGAGGAAGGAGAAAGAAAAAAAAAAAAAAAAAAGAAAGAAAAAAAGGAAAGAAAAATGGAAAATAAAATAAAAAAAAGTATAATTTTGATTTTTATTGAAAAATATTTTTGGAAAGTTAAAGAGAAAAGAAAGAAATTATAAGGTTTTGGTTAAAAATGGGTTCTTAATCCAATCCATTTAAGACCCACTTAAGACCCTTTTAAGACCTACATATCTTAAGCCCTTAGTTATGAAACCCATTTAACTACTATTATCTAAAAATAAGTGACCCATATATGACCCATTTATGATTTAAATGGGTCATATATGGTTTTAAGACCCATTTTAACACCTCTAGCTTGGGGGCTCTTTCTCTTTTGGGATTGTCGTGGACAACTAGTCTAGCTGGCGGAATTCTACCTCTATTGGTTTTGCAATTTGATAGGGATCCTCTAAAACATTTTGGCTTAGGCTACCGAAATCACGACGGTTTGTGATGCATTTATATGTTAATGGGATTAACTGAGTCGATTTGCCCTTTGAAGTTACGGGACCCTAAATTTTCTTTAACAATGTCTCTAGATACTTAGATATTAATTAAAGAAGATGAGATGAGAGAATGACCACCGAGTTTTTGCATATCCAGTATGATTTATTCATCAATACATGAAAGATCTCTAAGTAGAAACAGTTTCTTTATTATTGGAATGAAGCTGGATTGTACGCAAACTAGCTTTCCTAGATGCTCATTTCTTTTTATTGGAGATACCACACTAATATAATTGGACAACAACTTCACTGGTTGCTTTATATAAGTTTGTCATGTTTGGGAGGCTGAAGATGTCCTTGGGGACCATCCTCGCTTTACATTTTGAAGATAAGCACATCATGATGCACAATCATAAGAAAAATTCGAGTTCCCGTGGCAGCAAATTGCACTTCTAATTTGGTTTGCTCTCCAATTTGCATTAGCCTTGTAGACTAGATGTGCAGCGGAAGATTCCGTGTGGAAGAGAGATTATTTCAAGAAGATGAACGAGGGATTGTATTTTTTGTTGGCAATTTGGTTACAGTTTAGCTACCTACTTTGGCAATTTGGTTTGCTCTCCAGATCACCAGATCGCGTGACTTTCGAGGTCAAAGGCCACGGGCATTCGTGCTGTCTTTGAGCTTGTGGCCATGGCCTTGAATGCAACGTTGAAGCTCTAACAATCAACATCGGTGTGGTGGAAGATAGAGGGATGGGGAGAAAAGTGGGGTTTGGGGTGGGGTGGGGGTGGGGTGGGGGTTATTTTTCTCTTTTTCTTTGGGTCTAAGGGTTTGTTTGTCTTTTCAACTTGGGTCTTTCTCTAAAAATGCAAATTGTGCATTATAAAAAGAGGGGATGGTTTTTCCAAGGTTATCTATATTTTTTCCTCCATTTTTTGTGAAAAATAGGGCATAATACCTTACTTATATGTTATTTGATATAATAATTCTCTTTTGCACGTTAAACTTGCTTCTACATATTTTAGATAATCTATAAGGTCGATGTTATATGATGCGTAGCTTTATCACAATCCCACCTCTAGAGCTAAGCTCCTAACGTAATGTTAGAATGTCATTCCGCGCAGATAGGACTAGTAAAAGTAGTCATGAAAATGCAAGTTTGACCGTGAATTTTACTATCTCATGAGACACTCTAGCACAAGTGAACCTTCATAAAAGTTAGACAGAAATTGATGTCCTAACCAAATTGCGGATGAGCCATGAACCTATGACTTTGATGAACATGCAGTCGTTCACGCTATATTGTCAAGCAAGAGGAGTTTTATGTCTCGAACGGTTAGCAAATGGACCGAGTGATATATAGAGACGAAAATTTTCATTTAGAAATGAAAGCAAATGTGCTACTGCAAAAATAACAAAGGTGAGCAGAGACAGCTGTGTTTTTCTAGTATTGTTTGTTATCGTTAGTAGTATGATCACCTAACCAAATAAAGATAAGCTAGCAACTACGTAAAAACCACCTTTTCGAAAAAGGGAAGGATCACGGCATGCATTGTATTCAAGGAAATTAAAACAAGACCTTATTCAGTTGTGAAGGTGAAAACTTGCATTGACCCGGTGGATCCATATTGAGGCCAATGCTCATCAACGACAATAACAAATGACAGGAAAAAAACCCAATCCTACCATTACCTAGAAATGCAGAACAGGAGAACCTAAATTGTTGGGCCACTAGACAATTTTCGAAAACCATCCTGCACAAAATAGTAGCATGTGATGAACAAGCTCCGACATGTGGTGATAACCAGTTCCACATAGTGAAACCATCCCTGCCGCCATTGGGGGTTGATGAACAGAACAACTGGAATTACCAATAAAACCATCGTGTATGACACTCCAAAGCTGATGTAGAATGTCTCTCTGTCTATGAAACCATCTTCTTTAGCTTTCGTGCATGATTTTGTTGCTGAGCAATTGATGTTAATGGTTGTCGAACAGTCATTACTCAATGGCGGTCCACACAGAAGATGGTTTCCGTAATAACTGCTTTCAATAAATGACCCAAACTGATTTTTGTTTGGTATGGCTCCTGACAAGTTGTTGTAAGACACATTGAAGACTTCCAGGGAAATCAACTGAGTAAGCTCTTCAGGGATAGAACCAATCAAGCCGTTGCTCTCTATCTTTGTGAGGTTCGACAATGACATCGGTATATGTCCTGTAAGCTTGTTGTGCGACAGATTCAGCATAAGCATGTCCTGTGAGATTGCAATCTCTGGTGGGATATCCCCGCTGAAATGGTTGTAAGAAAAATCTAGTCCAATCATGTTAAGGAGTGCGTAGCCTTTATATGCATCAAACCTTCTTTTTGTTGTGAACCCAACAATATGTGGAACTTCCCATAGTTCGTCTGCCAGAATTTTATAGTGGTAGAACACGGTATAGGAGGGCCAAGTTTGGCTTCTAATTGTCCTCACATAAGACCAAGGTGACGATTCTTGACTTGCAAATCCGAAAAGCGATATTGAATCTACCTTATCGGCATATCCTGTAGAGGAGAAATTCATGGGTCCCAAGCAAATAGGTAATGGACCAAATAGATTGTTTTCAGAAAGATCGATCATACTTAAGCTTTTCAATCTGCACAATTGCTTGGGAAATCTTCCATAGAAGCTATTACCTCTTAGTGAAAGAATGCTCAATTGAGAGAGGTTACCTAGCCAATAGGGTATGCTTCCGAAGAACTCATTCTCACTCAAATCCAAGGTCACCAAATTGGAGCTGTTAGGGAGCAGATGCACGATTGAACCATTCAATTTGTTCCCATTCAGATGGATGTGTCTCAACTCGGGTGCTGTGAAAGATGATGCTAATAAACCAGAGAGATGGTTGTCAGACAAAGCCAAATACTTGAGCTGAGGAAGATTAAAGAGTCCTTGAGGGATGAGGCCATTTAGCTGATTTTTTGACAAGTCAAGGAGCATAAGTGATGACATGTTTGCAATCAATTTGGGGAGCTTACCAATGAAAAAGTTGTTGCTAACGTCCAATAGGATCAATAGGAACGGATTTGTGAGTGATGAAAGAAAAGAGAGATCTCCACTGAACATGTTGTACTGTAACTGTAGCCATAACGAATTTAGGTTCATGGTGTGGTCGGAAAACACGATTTCTCCTTGCAAGTTGTTATATGCTACATTGAGGTAATGCAATGATGAGTTGCTATTTAGTAATTGGATAGGTACTCCCCCGGAGAAATTGTTGTGAGAAAGGTCTAAGAATGATAGGGATTTTATACTGCCCAGTTCAGATGGAATATTCCCTTCCAATCTGTTGGCTGATAGATTAAGGTGGTACGGATTTGGGACATTTAAACAAAATTCGGTCGTGAGCTCTCCTCTCATGCCGTTGTTGGACATGTCCATCACTGAAAGATTACGAAAGGTCATCAGTGGAATCTCAAGTGTCGCAAATAAGTTATTTGCCATAAGAAGGTTTCCCAACTTAGTGTTGTTTTCCAACAACCAAGCTGGAAAGGGACTCGGAATGTCATTCGAGGAGAGATCAATGGTTCTCAGGTCATATTGATGATTAAGAAAGCCAAGAGAAGTCATTTTGAATCCTTTCAATAGACTATTTGACATACTAAAAAGTTTCAATTGGAACCTCGGGATCGAAGGCGAAACTTTGGAATCAATTGTTAGTTTGTTGTCATCAAGCAAGAGGACCTTAAGTCTTGAATAGTTTGCAAGTGGGCCGAGTGATGAGGGGATATCAAAATAATTACCCAAAATGGAAAGCAATTCGAGTGAGGTAAGACTAGTGAGGGGAGATGAGGCGACGTTATCTGTGAATTCATTGTCTTCAAGATATAGAACCCGAATAGATGTCATGTTTCGCGAGCATTTAGGAAGCCCGCCGGTAATTCTGTTAATGCTAAGATCCATCTCTTCTAGTTTTATGAGGTTACACAAGCCTGCTATTGATATCACAAGTCAATTCAATTACAATGGTAGATATTGGAACATATAACAAGGACACACACATACATGAAGGATTCATTTTATGTCGAAGTTTTACACTGAGGGATCAGGACTTATTCTGATGTGATAGTTTGCCATTAAGACCGATGTTGTATGAGGACAACAATCTAAGAGATGTCAAAGGACCAAGGCTGAAAAGGATTCCCATGGTGGTGTTCAATGAAGAATAATCCAAGATGAGCTGTTCCAACTTACTGAAGTTATGGAAATCTTCCCAGAAAACAAAAGATTATTGAACATCAGATTTCCTTACTCAGACATAATCAAGAAATGGCATAGAAATATCATGAGTGAATGGAATATTTTAATAAAAACTTAGGCTATGTTTGTTTCGCGGAAAATATGACGTTTCTGGAAATGTTTTCCAAGAAGTCATTTTTTTTTTAGGAAAATGACTATTTTTCGATATTCGGCTGAAATCTGAAAATGAACTAGAAAATATTTTCCATCGTTTGGTATGGAAAATCTGTTTTGATTTTCATCCGTGTACTCCTTTCAATAATATTTTATTTTTATTCTAAAAAAGAATTTTTAATTTTTTTTATTTATATATATTTTTTTATTTTTACTTCTTGTTCGGTTGATCACTGGCCACAGGTGACGTCAAGATTGCCTGAGGCAAATGAGCTCAAGCCTTGTTAGATTGGCGAAGCCTTGGCCTTTGGCGAGCTTGTCCTTCGCTTGTGGGCAGTCGCCGACAATCGTCATAGTTGGCAATCGATTGAGGAAAAAGGAAAAAAGAAAGAAAGAAAGAAAGAAATTAAATATTTGATTTTTTAAAAATGAAAACAAGAAAAAAAAATAATTAAAAAGAGTGCATGGAGGAACATAGGTTTAGGTGAAAGAAAGAGAATGGAAAATGATTTCCTCATTTTCCCCACTTTTGAAAATGCCTTTTCCATTGTAGGAAAATATGTTCCTTCACTTATTTATTTTCCATAACCTAAATGCTAGAAAATCTGGAAAACATTTTCTTGAAAATTGTTTTCCGCAAAACAAACGGAGCGTTATTATGAGCATATATTTACTAATGGGTTTGACTAACCTTGAGTAGTAATCGTTCCTTCTATTGTATTATACTGGAGAGAAAGGATCTTGAGGGATGACAGTGCCCCTAATGCTCTCATGACGGTGCCCACATCCTTCAAGTGGACACGATGCAGGTAGAGGTTCTCTAAGTGCGTCAAGTCTTTGATGCCTACCAGTAAAATTTCAAGAAAATAACTTGCTTGGCAATAAAGTTGTGAAAGCACCCATGCGGACGCTTCACGATAGGAATCTTTTGAATCAAGCAACATTTCTATATGGAAAGAGAAGGGGGTCCCAATTTATGACTTCTATATTCTCAATATGATGCACATGTAAAGCTATGAGAGATACTGCATGAAAACTGAATCAATACCTTCAACAGTAGCCGCTACAATGACTGCATTACAACTTATGTCTAGCTCTAAATTATTGAAACAACCTAATTTATCCATGAACCTTGCTAACTCAAGTCAAGCATGGTGATTTTGTCCGGAATTATGAACAGAGAATAAGTTGGAGAAACTATCATTCACATTTAAAGTTCCATTCAAATGTTGTTTTGGAGAATAGACACATGAGAGTCGAAATTGTACCGCAAACAGGTAGAATAGAATTATCCAGAGAAAATAATGAAAACACCCACGCGGATGTTTGGGAATAGGAATCTTTTGAATTGGCAACATTTCTATATGGAAAGAGAAGGGATGACTTCTATATTCTTAATATGAAGCACATGTAAAGGTATTAAAGAGCATGCATGAATCGTAGTCTAGTTCGTTTAATTTATGAATACAAACGAGGATTCTACATGAAAACTGAAACAATACCTTTAGCAACAGCTGCTTCATCGACTGGATTATCACTTATGTCCAGCTCCTTTAAATTACTGAAACCACCTAATTCATCCACAAACATTGCTAACTCAAATCAAGGATGGTGATTTTGTATGGAATTATGACCAAAGAATAAGCTGGAGAAACTATCATTCACATGTGAAGTCCCATTCAAATGTTGTTTTGAAGCATAGACACCTGAGAGTCGGAATTGTACTGTGAACGGGTAAAATAGAATTATCTAGAGTAAATAATGAAAGCACCCACACATATGCCTCGGGATAGGAATCTTTTGAATAAGTAACATTTCTATATGGAAAGAGAAGGGGGTTGCAATATATGACTTCTTTAGTCCTAATATGAAGCACACGTATAGGTATTAAAGAGCCTGCCTACATGACCGACAAGCTAGTTAGTTTAATTTACGAATAAAAATGAGGTTCCTACTTGAAAACTAAAACAGTACCTTCAGCAATAGCCATTACATCAACTGCGTTATCACTTATGTCCAGCTCCATTAAATTGCTAAAACCACCTAATTTTTCCACAAACAATGTTAACTGATGTCAAGGATGGCGACTTTATACTGAATTATAAGCAGAGAATAAGTCGGAGAAATTTACCATTCACATGTAAAGTCCCACTCAAATTATTGCCTTCGAGGAACAGATGCTGGAGAGACGAAATTGTACCAAGAATGGATAGAATAGAATGATCCAGAAAGTTACCGCTCAAGTCAAGCACCTCTAGTTTGCTCAACCTTGAAGATAGCAAGTTTGGTTCTACAAACAAACGATAAAAAGCAGTAAAAGCCGCAGAAATCTATTCAAGGACACGTGCAAATAGATATTGCTATTTCAAGGGGAAATATGTCGTAGACTCGTGAATAAATGATAACGTGGACATAATCATCTATGATGCAGGAAGTGAGTAAGAACCTGGACGTGATTAACTTATGAGTTCATTAGATAATGAGTATCTCTTTTTTATAGGAAATGGACGAACAACGAATTTATACCTTCTGGTGTAATCCACCCTCCTAAAAAGTTGGAGGACAAGTAAAGGCTCTTGAGTTCTTCAAAGGGAAGAAGTAGAGAAGCATTTAGGTACCAAATTTTGGAGCCAAAACGGCCATATCTTGAGCTGGAGAGCATTAGCTGAGTGACTCGTCCTGTGGTGGGGCTGCACTCAACACGGTTCCAGCTGCAACAGTTGAAATGTGATCGCCCGATGACCACCCAATATGGCAGGTCCAATGTGGCATTGAGCGCTAAGAGGGCAACCCTTTCTTGCTCCTGACACCCACGAGAGCCACATAAACATGCAATACCCCAAACCACCATAAACACCCACAGTGCTTCCTTTTTCATGACCGCAGATTCGAGTGACCAAACTTTATGTTGATCGCACTCTGGAGTTAACATCTTTTTTGCAAGTTAGAGCAATTTTATAGGAGTTCAGCGGCGCCTGTGCTTGAGTGTAGAACTTGTGGTCATGGCCAAAGTCTTGGTCATCTTTAGTGATGAATGTCGCTTGGCTCCTTTTGGTGACAAAGTTAACTAGCATGCGGGGCGGGGAATGTACGTTACGCAATGGCCAGATTTCATTGGCGGGGAATTTTCTGAAAGTCTCTATCGGCATAGCTTTTTCCACACGTTAAGTCTAATCTAAGTCTAGTCAAATGTTATCATTCATGTGACTAATTCAATCTTTGTCCAATGAACCGCACAGGCATTGTAATTTACTTGATTTCCAGCATGAACTTAAGATCGTATTGAACAGTAGACTACAAATAAATGATGGTGACATGAAAATTAGTAGATGTTAAAGTATTACTCACAATGAAATGGTCTCTTGCTCGGGAAACTAACATAGGATCTAGATATGGTGACAGTTCATTGAAGTGCTTTTCTCATTGTTCGGCTGGACTAACTTAGAATGCTTATATTTTCTAGATACTGAGAATTACTAATCTTCAGCATTACATATTTCATAGAAGAGGAAAATCATAATCGATTGCCTTTCGATTTCTCAAAATGCATTTAATTTAACTTGACGAGTGTCCAATTAACATTATTCAAATTGATTCTAATGCAAGGGTGACAGTGGATTATTCCTACGAGTCCATATGTATAAGCGAAACTTCACCAAAACGTCTGGAATTTGGATGGTCCTAAAAATGGAAGATCTGTTAATTTACTTCGCATTGGAGCTTTCAGCAGTAAAGTGATATTGACTAGAGGCATTTTAGAAATAGACATGTTGTAAAATTAACTCAAAAATTGGCAAGATCTTGCTATTAAATCAACACAAAAACATTGAAGAAATAAATGGGGAACAACAAGTATACCAAATATTTACATGATTCAGAGCTAGCAACAAATAATTCACTATAATCAGAGAATCGGAATTATAATCACTTATACGCTCGAGTGTTACTCATACTTGGATTAAGACAAAATTCAAAAGTATCTATAAATAAATAACTTAATTAGATGTAAAGCTCACAGTGCAAATCACTACGTGTTTAATCCCATAGCAAAAACCTTGGCACGGCTAATTCAATAGCGTCTGTACGTTCTTTCTTTTGTTCTGCGTGCGGTGGCTCAATTTCTAAAGGAACCCACCATTTGGCTTCTCCAGGAAAGGACCCACAAAAGCAAAACTTTGCTTTTTTATTTTCTTTTCTCTAACCACTTGCTTGACCCCACGCGCTTCCTTTTCTACAACCAAAAAGAAAATCCCAACTAGGCAATTAAAGTGCATGGAAAATTTGATTGTGAGAGTTCATCGTATTCGCTACTGGGGCCCTTGCGGCTGTCCATAGAAAATTTCTTCGTCAATGTTTAATGCGCTGGTCTCTACACGTCCTAGCCTCCAAATTGAAATTGTATCTTTTTCTTGCCCAAAGTCCAAGCAATACCATCTCAATCTTTTACATCCCAAGGTCTAGATGTAATCGGTGGATATATATATATATATATATATGTCATTCATAGAAAGATTCTTTGGATTTCTTTCTTATTCAATCAAGTTAAATTGCGTAACGACTCAAGATCGAGACATAATTTAACAATTCTCTACCCTGCCTTGACATTTGTAATTAAGTCATAATGTTCATCATATATGCCAGCTTTCTTAGCGCCTTGATGGGCACTCACTATCTCCAGACACCAATTGTACTCTAATAAAGCTTAAGTTTCGCCAAAGAAACATACTTAGTCATCATGTTTGACTAGTTCTCTACCTGAGTTTGATGTTTGTGATGAATTTATATGTTAATGGGGTTAACTGAGTTGATTTGCCCTCTTGAGCTAATGGGACCCCAATCTTTCTTCGACTAAGTATCGGGACACTCAACATTAATTATATAAGATGAGATAAGAGAATGACCATTGAGTTTCTGCATACCTAACCTTGCTTTTAAATTATTTTCTTTTCTCTAACCACTTCCTGACCCCCTTTCTTTTGTACAACCAAAAAGAAAATCCCAACTAGGCAATTAAAGTTCACGGAAAATTTGATCATGAGAGTTCATTGTATTCGCTATCGGGGCCCTTGGTAGTTGTCCACAAAAAAAATTCTTCGTCAATGTTTAACACGCCGGAGTCTTCACACCCGAACCTCTCAAATTGAACTCGTATCTTTTTCTTACCAACATCCAAGCAATATCCTTTCAAATCTTTTACATCGCAAGGTCTGGATGTAATCGTGGATACATCCAACTAAATAAAAGAAACTCTCCAATATATGCGCCATTCATAGAAGAATTTTTTGGATTTCTTTCTTATCCAATCAGGTTAGATCACATAACGGCTCAAAATCGAGACATACTTTAACAATTCTCTACCTTCTCTACCTTGCCTCGATGTAAGTCCTAATGTTCATCATCCATGCCAGTTCTCCCAATGCCCCGATGGATAGATGACAATTGCGCTTAAGTAAAGCTTAAGTTTCGTCAAACAAACATGCTTGGTCATCATATCTAACGAGTTCTCTACCTTGGCTTCATGTTTGTAATGTATTTATATGTAAATGGGGTTAACTGAGTGGATTTGCCCTCTCAAGTTGATGGGACCCCAATCTTTCTTTGACTAAGTATCGGGACACTCGGATTGCACACAAATTTGACTTCCTAGATGCTCATTCCTTCTTGATGGAGATCGCACACCAATATAATTGGATGACTTTACTGGTAGCTTTGTACTCGAGTTTGTCGTGTCTGGGAGCCCGAAGAGGTTCTTACGATGATCCTCGCTCTTTGTTTTGAAGATAGCACATCATGATGCAAAATCATAAGAACTCTTGAGTTCGCATGATAGCGTATTACACTATTCTCAATAGGCTCACATAACTCAGGAGAAAAGTACAAAAAAAATCATAAACCTATGGCATAGGCACCAATTCAGTCCTAAACCTTTTAATTGGATCAATTCAATCCTAAACATTTTTACATTGGTACCAATTCAATCTATCCGATTAAATTTGGCCGGCTGACATTAACGTGGATGTCGGCCAGCTGACGAATGCTAATGTAGCAATTTTTAAATATTTTTTTCTAATTTTTTATTAATTTTTTCCTTTTCTTTTTCCTCTTCTTCCTCTTAGCCTTCTTCTTTGGCAGTGGCCGGCAAGCCTCCAACGGCTTGTTGGCCACTAGGTGAGGGCTTGGCGGCCCTTGCCCGGTGGCCAACGAGCCTCACCGAGGCACGCTGGCCACTACAAGGAATCCAAGAAGGAAGAAGAAAAAAAAAAAAAGAAAAGGAAAAATAAATAAATAAATAATTTAAAAAATAAAAAATTATTAAAAATTGCCACGTCGGCGTTGGCCGGATGGCTAGTGTCCATGTTAGCGCCAGCTGGCTAAAATTAGTCGGATGGACCCAATTGATACTGATGTGAAATTCTTTTGACTGAATTAGTACTAATGTCATATGTTTATGACTTTTTTTTTTGTACTTTTTCCCATAACCCAAACGTGTAGTGAAAGATTTGGTGAGGAAGAGAGAGCCTTATGTGGAGAAGGTGAGCGTGGGGCTGCAGTATTCTGGTTGGAAGTTTGTTCTGTGGTTGCAGTAACCATCCTTACTTTAGCAAATTCCATTTCAAGTTGCATTTGACATTAGTTATGATGTTAATCATACTTACAGATTTGTCATTTTGTCCCCAACTTTGCCCCTCCCGACTCACCATTTAAAACCTACTCCCAAAACCAACTTTTTCAAGACACTTACCCAACCCAACCCGAAGCGTACGACTTGAAACTCTTTGCACCGTCTACACTTGTCGCATCACCAAGCCACCACTGTGCCGCCTCAACTGTCTCCCTCTCTCCTGTCTGGAGTTCATGTCCGTCGCTAACCAAATTCCGTTGTTGAACTTGACACCTAATCTAGTGGTCGTGGCGAGCTCACCAGATCGCGTGACTTTTGAGCTTGAAGGCCACGGGCATTAATGCTGCCCTTGAACTTGTGGCCACAGCTTGGAGTGCGACTTTCAAGCTCTAGTGGCCATGGAGAGAGAAGTTGACATTGGTGTGGCGGAAAGTAGAGAGATGGGGATAAAAAATGGGGTGGAGTGGTAGTTTATAAATGCAAATTGTGTATTTTCAAATTTTGGGATGGTTTTTCAAAAGTTCTCTATATTGTTTTTTGAAAAAAAATCACAAAAAAGTTTAAGCTATGTCTACTACAACATAATTTACTCCAAACTTTTTTTATGACATAGAAAACTCCAAACTTATATCCGCGTGATATGTTTATCATAATTTTTTTTTGTGACACAAAAAACCCCAACTTATTACCATGCGACACATTTTCCATGAATTATTACTTTTTTTGTGACATCAAAAATCCCAAATTTATATTCAAATAACATATTTATCTCAAATTTTCAGGTAAATGTATTGCATGGATATAAATTTAGAGTAAACATATCACATGAATACAATTTGAGATTTTTTGTCACAACAAAAAGTTTAGGGTATATGTTACAGTGGACATAATTTAGAGTTTTTCCGTAGCCATTTTCCCCTTTTTTTCCTCTTTTGAGAAAAAAAAAATGGCATGATACCTTACTTGTATGCTATCTGATATAATTATTCTCTTTTGCTCATTGTATTTGCTTCTTCATACTTGAGACAATCAATAAGGTTGATGTTATAGAAGTTATCTAATGGATCACGCAAGGTGAAGTTGGCCAGAGGAAGCAGAGACATCTATGCTATTGCTGCTCGTTTCCATGACAGTCAACACTTGCACCAGTTCGCCTTTTCCATATTTCCCATATCATCAAAACGGTTACACCAGGAAAGGCATGGTATGCCCATCACGAAGGAACACCTTCAATTGCAGGACAAACCAATCATCCGAAAATTTCAAAAGAATCTTTTTTTTTTTTTTTCCTTCAACATGATCGATAGAGAAGCCACCTTAGAGGCCACGTCGTGCCGGCACGAGGCGCCAGAGCACAATGTCGCACGAGCCAACTCCGATAGAGCGGACATCATTCCTGCCACGTAAAAAGATGAAACCAGAAGGGTGACCTATGGCATCAAAACTGCTGGTAGGTAGTCTATATACTACACACCTCGTCCCATATTAAAAAGATGTGAGTGCGCACGTAGACGAGATTTGACACTAATCAACGATCATTATTTTTTATTTATTAAAATTCGAATTAGTAATTATAAAATAATTATTGCGTCCTATTGAAACAGTGTGACTGTTCATAATGGAATGGCGGTTATTTTTTAGTTATTTAATTTCAAATTTATTATTTTTGCCTAATGGTTATTAGGCACTCTTACAACCTTGGAAGGTTGTGTTTGTTAGAAAATAACTTCTTCATCTTTGAAAGGTTGTATCCGTTCAAATATATTTATTCAACATTTGTGTTCAATTCTTTGTAGAACTTTCATAATCTTCTTCCATTTTTTGTTTTCTTTCAAAAGAATATATAGCCATTGTTTTCAATTGTTTCCTAGAGATATCCAGAAGAAATACTAGAATTACTATATGATATTCTCATTTGAGACTTTATTGTATCATAGAGGAAATTTGCCGGTGACCATTAGCAATATTATGGGGCAAATAAATCTTTAAAAAAAGTGATATCACGCCTCAAAGTTTAACTTGATTGTTGTAAAGATTCGACTTCATTACTCTATTGATTCGAATCCATATTTTATCAACAATTTTAAGGATTTATTTGTCCATTGAAGTCGATCAAAGTCATTGCTCAAGACATGATGAAACTAGACCGGTTTGATGGCAACAATTTTGCTCGTGTGATTTGATGCAATGATAAAGAAGTGGAAGGGAGTTGATGTGGTCCTGATGGCGCTTTCTTTCTTTTGGCGTTTACAATCTCTATGGCCCTTTTCAAAGCTGAAATTCGATGACCTGAAAGTTTCAAGTGAGTTGAATTTGTCCAAGAGGTCCGCCCGAACGCCAAGTGTTTTATTAGAGACAGAGAGGGGCAGTGTCTGTGTTCCGGGTTTCGTTGATATCAAGTTGCCTGCCAAGGCGGGTAATGATGAAGTCAACGTCAACGAATCTAATAGTGTCGTCCCCCTAAACACTCATGTGCTGATCTCCAACTTCAAGTTAGCATATAGTCTCTTCTGCCGCGTGGACGGGACCTTCAACTGCGAATTGGACGATTTTTCCCTTGAAAACCATACCATTCAACGGTGTATTCTCCATCGATGGATTGTCGACCGGGCTCCTCAACCGGGTCTATTTGGCCGCCCCCGAAACGAGGCCCGCTGGGGGATCATTGACCTTGAGAAGCCTTTGAGCACACAACTACAGAGAATATGAGGAAGAACGTAAGACCAACAGATTATAAGAAGAGGGAAAGAAATGATAGTGAAGAGCATTAGCATTCAAACAACAAACCTGAGTATGGTTCCCTAGCATTCGTGAGGGCACAGCAAAGGAAGACTACCCGGCATTCAAAGCGCATTCGGTTTCGAGGATTATGTCCGTTGAGAATTTTATGTTCTTCCTGCTTGAATGTGTTTGTAGAGCAATCAGTTTAATTGGTGGTGAGACTAAAAATATTTGGTGACTGCGCGTTTATCATGGAGAGCCTGCCTCTCAAGGTAATCGGGAACATAATGTCACGACTCTGCAGCCAGGGATGAGGTTGCGACTTCTGCGACATGCTGGAAGTGGCTAGAAGCCCGCCGCATTCGGATAACCCAAGCCATATTTCAAACCGCCGAATTGCAGAGTTTCTCGCTTCAATTGGATAACGTCGATGAAGATTTTTTGGCTGCTGCGGTGGTGGCCTGGCTCTTGTACACTACGGAGACATTGCGCAGCTTACATTATAACGTCCGGACGATCGGAGATGTGAACATCCTTGAAATCTGTGGGAGGCAGAAGCTTGAGATTTTGGTCTTGTTTCATAGTTCCATCTTGGGGGTTGAACCAAATTATTACGGGTTTGCTGGCTTGAAGTCCCTCTCTTTGAGTTATGTCAGTAGCTCAGCATTGGACTTGAGTTTTTAAGTCAGCACGGGTCTGATGCTTGAGAAATTGGATCTCATTAGTCTAGTCATTGCAATGTCAGATGCACTAGTCATAGTGGAGGTCTGTATTGTTACGTTGAGGCATTGGTATCATGTGAAATTAATCCTCTTCTTGTGCTTATGTGATTCATGAATGTGTCATTGTCATGCATTTGCAATTCGAATTCCGATACACATGTTCCTGGGCACGCATAACATTCATTCAAATTATTCTTGCATTAGCATCCATTTATCATCTTTGCATTCGTCAAATGGATGTTAAAACTGTTTTCTTCAATGAAGATTTAAATGAGGAAATTTATATGAAACAATCAAGAGGGTTTTGTTCTTCCTATAAATGAAAGAAGAGTATGTAAATTGATTAAATCTTTTTATGGGCTTAAGCAAGCACCTAAGCAGTGACATGAAAAAAAAATGATTCAGTCATATTGTCTAATGATTTCATTCATTATAGTGCTCATAAGTGTATATATTCTAAATTCACTAAAGACTATGGTGTCTTAGTGTGCTTGTATGTTGATAATATGCTTATCTTTGAAACGAACATGATTAGAATTGTTGAGACCAAAAAGTATCTTACCTTCATGTTTAAAATGAAGGATTTGGGTGAAGTAGATATTATCTTAGGTATTAAAATTAAGAAACATGGTGGGGTTATTCTTTGAGCCAAAGTAATTACATGGAGAAGATGTTCAATAGATTTAAACATCTTGGTATCAAATAAATGAGTACTCATTTGGTTCCTGGTAGAGGATCTTTAATGTGAATACTGTAGAGTCTTTAATATATGCGATGCATTGTAAAAGACCCGATATTGCTTATTTCATGTGAAAGTTGAGTATAGATATTTGTAATCCAAATGTAGAACATTGGAAAGTTGTTACTAGAATTTTCAGTTATCTTAAAAGGACTAAAAATTTAGAATTATTTTATAACAATTATCCGGTTGTATCAGAAGGATATACCAATGCTAGTCGGATCACGAGTGTGTGTGATAAACAATCCAATTTTGGGTGGATTTTCACATTACGTGAATGTGTTGTTTCTTGGGCGAGCAAAAACCAAATGTGTATAACTCAATCCACCATGGAATTTGCATTATTGCTTTAGTAGCAACTAGGAAAGATGCTAAATGAATTAGGAATTTGTCGTCGGATATCAAGTTGTGGCCTAATCTTGTGCCTCCTATTTCTATCCATTATGATAGTTAGACCACTTTGGCAAGAGCTTATAGTAACACCTATATTGATGAGTTTAGATATATTAGTCTAAGACATAAATATGTAAGACAATTGATTAAAGATGGTACCAAAACAATTGTTTACATGAGCTCAAACAATAATTTAGCCGATCCCTTGACAAAGGCTTTATCAAGAGACATGGTAAATGACCTCACACGAAATGGAGATAAAACCCTTTAATTAAAATCACCAATAATGATAACTCAACATTTTTTTAAAACATAACTAGTTACAATGTTTAATGGGTAAGAACAAGTTACTGAATGTGATTGTTTGATACTGACGTAGCTCTAATATGAGAAGTCAAGATCGTTTGTTACGTTTTGTAGGTTGAATTGAATTCTTAATGAAATATAGTACAAATTTACACAATGTTAATAGTAACAGAAACACATGGTAGCATGGATCTGGGTCCATTAAACAAATCACAGTGTTGATTTATGTGACGCCCATGTGATTAACGATCATGATGAATTCGGTTCATATAGACCCAAGTTCAGATACAAGTTCGTCGCGGCGGTCATTGAGTGGTTAGGAAAAGGAAATAAGCGATTAGGAGATTAGACTCGCTTGTGAGAGCAACGCGTCTATCTTGCGGCCCATAGGCGAATTCTTCACCTCAGCATCCTGATTACGATGAGGGGAGGACTTGTCGTGCTCAATTCTCTGGGTGTAACGATGGTGCTAAAGCATTCCCCGACAAAAATGGGATCTTATGATACTATTCAAAGGGTAATTATAATAAATTCTCTTTGAATATTTTCAAATAAAAGAGAAAATATAGTAGACAAAATAATCATCTGATATCACACATAAAAGATTAGTGCAAAGAAGTGGCCAATGCCATCATTGACGGTTGCTATTCACTAGCACTGAATTGGAATTGTCATGTCTCGCAAGTCGATTGAAAAAGGAAACTCATGTGTCGACTGTTTGGCTAAGATTTGGACTGGGCCTTCATAGATCGACTCGCTGTATGGGGAACTATCCTTTTGAGTTATTATTTGTTTTGCAGGCTAATGTAGTGGGAGTATGTCATACTAAATTAATTTGCTTGTTTTACCTTTTTTGATATATGAGATGAAAAGGATAATTGTTAAGCATACTAACAAAAAAAAATATTAAAATTTCAAAACTTTAATAGTAGAAATCACAAGGGAAGTCAATACTTGAGACATCATATATTTTCTTTATTGGGATATTTAATAAATGTCAAAGAAACCTTTGAACAATATTTTATATAAAGAAACAAAATCTATATAAGATGCTTGAAAAGTTAGAAAAAATACAGTTAAGTTTAGGAAATATTTTATATGTTTTAAATGATTTTTTGGTTGGAAATGATGCTTGACTGATTTATGATAGGAAAATACATAGTTTAAAAAAATTGAAATAATTTGTTAATTTATTAAAAGGAAAATTCTAAATAAAGGCATGAAGTGTCGCTATTTTATTGAAAAAGGGTCAAAAGTAGCTATTATCTAAGATAAGGGCATGAAGTGGGTTAATCAATCTCAAATAAGGGTCTGAGCTCGTTAGTCAGTGAGCATATGATTTTTTTGGTTGTCGGATCCAAAAGCAATCTCGATAAAATTTTACAAGCCCCCTCCAAAAAAAAAAAAAAAAAAAAAAAAAAAACCAAACGTTTCTTCATTTGTTTCTTTTTATCTTCTTCCTTTCTTTCTAGTCTTCCTTTCTTTCTAGAGAAGAAGATAAAACTTAAGCAAGGCCATTTCTTCATTAATCAGACACTTAGCAATTTGCTTCTATCTCCACTCAATTTCATTCAAATTGGTGTAGCAGATCCTTTATTTGCCCAAGAGAAAGCCATTGCAGCTAGTTGAAGCAGCATGTCAACAAGGTGTAGGCATGTCATGGACTATCACATCGGTGGCAACAACAACGATGACAGTAGGAGAAATATTTTTGTTTTCTAGTATTGTTTTTGCTCGTTTTCTCGGATTTCTAGGTGTATTATTGAGGTGTTTGGCAAGTGTTTTTTGGACCACATTGGCCAAATGCTAACATTGGGAAAGCTGAAAGCCCAAAGCAGGTGGGGACCTACTTTGGTCTTTTAGCATTTTGGGAATGCAAGTCCACGTTCACTATTTATCTTCCATGATTTGCACCGATGAGCTTCCGAAAGCCAACAACGGTGTTGCCTAAGGGGTTGTGTGTCCCCGGTTACGGCCGCCTTGGGGTCGCATGACCCAGGCGACGCCGCCAGATCTAATCACCGGTGGTTAAACTCCACGGCTAGATCTGGCCACCGATGATTGTCCTTAATTTGGACTTAAAAAAAAAAAAGGCTCTTTGCAAATGGAAGTTTTACCAAACGGTTTCAAGCCAAAGTTATTTTCCAATATTAAAATTTGCCAAACACCATAGCATTTTTGAAAACCCTTTAGTCCAAATGTATTTGCATTTTCTCAAAGTCATTTCCTCAAAGCCGAACCAAATGGGGCCCTGCTTTAGGCTTTCAACCTTCCTAATGCTAACATTTGGCCAATGAACTTTCAAAAATGCTTGCCAGACACCTAATATTTTTTCCAAGGGGCTTTAGGAGCTCAAAATCCCTTGGGAAAATTGAACCAAACGAGGCCATATGTCCTTCTTGTCCCTATAAGCTAGTGCCCATCCATTTCGCTCTCAGGATCTATTTTGAACTTTCGGCATTTCGGAAATGCAAGTCCACTTCTACTGTTCACCCATTGACTTTTTTTTGGTTCGACCATTCATCTTCCCCAATAGCTACCAGAGGCCAGCCAACTGCTGACGGCTAGATCCTATCGTCGAACAACCTTGCCTGAGGTTTGATCACCGGCAGTTAGTCAACGGCGGAGCTTCATCGGATTTGATTTTAATTTTTTTAAATTAATAAAAAGCCATTTGCAAATGTAGGGTTTACCAAACGGTATTTATGCCACAGTCACTTTTCAATGCACTTTAAAGTTACAATTTGCCAAATATTAAAGTATTTCGGAAAACCTTTTTACCCTAAAGGTATTTGCATTTTTCCAAAGTCATTTTTTCAAAGGTGAACCAAATGGGCCATATGTCTTCTTTTGTCATATTATTGCATATGAGTTGCATTCATTGTGCATTGATTGGATTCGCTGCCGTCGAGATCCTACGCGCTGCTAATGGTCCCTATTTTGTAATTTTCTGATGCTTTTGTTATTATCTTTTTCTGGTGTATGTTTTGTTGTTAATGGCTTGAGCTCGTATGCATGCTATGGAATTTAAATTTGGTTTTTGCTGGCTTTTGAGCTATATAGCACATTGACCATACCAAGGATAAGATCCTCAGAAAATGTACGAGTAAAAGCCTCCATCTTTGCCAATTTCAGTGGGCATGATTAGGGACAACAATATGTGGACAAAAATATTTTGATAAACATGTATATGGGGATCAAATAATAATTTAAAAGAACATAATCGCGATAGTTAGTTCAAATCTTAAGTAATAGACTTTGAACTCAACATGCTTTGTTTTAAATATCCAGAAAAAAAATAAAAACAAAATTAAGTAATTTGAGCCAATCTAGTTCATTTGTTTCCTTACGTGGAATCAGAAACCACCTACAATCGGTCGGTTAGGTCCGGTTTTCGGGTTGGACAAGGAACAATGCACACCCCTACTTCAGGATGCACCACAAAAGAGTAGAATTTAAAAAGTTTCTTTGGAAGGCTGTCATGGCAATTAGGGTGTGTGATTTTGACTTGAGAATGAAAGAGTTAAAGGCAATCAATTAAAAAGTTTATGATTGATTCTCCCACAGGCCTCGGGTGTAATGGAGCATATTCTACTTTAAGACAAGCCCAAAATGTGACATTTCCTTGAACAACTAGTGCGAAAGCTTTAGGATATTCTAATATTGCAATAGACACAGACTCATTTACTATCTTCAGGACATTGTAAGCAAACAGGCTGTAATCATCTTACGAATTGATAAGATGTAATGATATTAGGCACCTTATAATATGAAGCTAGAGGGAAAATCATAAAAGATTTGATGTAAGGGAAAAACCTAAACAATCAGCAAATCATCATTATTCTCATAATAGAAATTATTGGGATACTCATAGATCTCCGGAAATGCACCGGTAAATATCTACATCAGACTAAAATTCTTAATGCATATACTTGCTACTCCAAATAAGATTTGAAGAAAACTCTTTTCTACTATAAAAGGCCAATTCTTAGGAGTGTGTATCAAGTTCCTTCGCCAAGTAGGGAGAAGGTCAGTCGAATCACTGGGCCAAGAACGCGAGTGAAGATCAAAGAGAATCGCGAAATTAGAGAATCGAGGCCTTCGATTACACGTAAGTGTCTGGCTGTCGCGTTGCCGCTCTGGAGGTAGACCTTGCTCGAGCATCGTCGTTTTCTTTGGAAAGAAATGAAGAATGGGAAAGAAAGGAAATCTGGGAAAAGCTCTACGAATAAAAATGCTCCGCGACCAGGGGAGAAAGAAGGAAGAAGCAATTTGGTGTTTTTTATTTTTAGGGTTTGTAATTTCTCACTCATTTTTTTTGGACAAAAATGCTCCTATTCCGATTGTTAGTAATATCACATGCTTGCCAGTCAAATTTAGGCTCTTATTTGAAACTATTTTAGCTCATTTATGCCATTATTTGAAAAAATATTCACTCTAACTCTTTTTTGGAAAAATAATCCCATTTTAGGCCCTTATTGGGAATTCTACATTAATCATAATAGAGTGTTTCACAAGTTTTCTTTCGTTATTTGAATTTGTTAAAGGGAAATTGGCCATCGGAGAAACATTTTTGTAGCTCCCCCTATCATTCATGTCTATTCTATTCAAACGAGGCGTTCACTAACTCTTGCAACAAATGCTTTAATACCGATGATTTTGCAAAATACCAAATCGCATTATGTCGTCTTCTAGCAAGTGAAGGAAATATGTCTTTTACTAACCCCATCATCGTACAAACAATCTAAATTTTCTTGGCATTGCACCATAACATATTTCAGCGTACCATAATTATTGATGACATCTGTGTTTGTACCCCATCAATCATAATTTAGATAAAATAATTTAAAAGTTCTTCAACGTGAGTTTATATACATCACACGGGACAAAACTACTCGGGAATATACCCAAAAAGTGCTAGCACATGGCGAGTGAATTGATTGTCATTGTTGTCATCTACCAATTTGAAAAGTGTTAAAATGGACAACCCTAAAATTGAAACCCTAATCCCCTCAAGAAATGGGAATCAACCGCAATACCAGACATATTCCTTATCGAACCAAACACGGGGGACGCTCCGATGATATGGCTTTTACTTGCGAAACCTCCTATGAAGATCTCGTTTGTAACTCCACTTCCATTTCTCTCCTTATTACTAATTATATATTATTAAATTCTCCGAAACAGAAGCTACCAGGAGACCCCACAAATAATGCGCTCAAGGTATATGACCACCCCACAAGATACGGCCTCTCCAACGTTTTCTCCGCATAACAAGCTTTGACGACTAAAACGCGAATTTGTCCCGGTCTTCTTGGACTATATATGAATAGCATGACCATTTATTGAAAGGTGCCACCGATGCCCGTAAAGGGCTTCAAGAACACATCTCAAGTGGTGGCCTTGGTGGTGCACTTCTCTTTAAGGAGGTGCTAAGAAAAAAAAAAACACAGAGATCGATCAGATGGCAGCGGCCGGCGGTTCGGAGGGTTTGTTCCGCCCCTTCTATGAGGGGTGTCTCTCCGGGTGCAACGGCGGGATTGGGAGGAGGCCGTACCACCGCAACTGTGGCTGCGCGCTCCACAAGGAGGGCCGGAACTGCTCCCATGCAAACCTGAAGAGCATGAGCCTGTCGTATCCGATTCGAAAGTCATGGAGCGAGGGCAACTTGGCGTTGATGGCCTCCATGCACTCATCTCCCTCTTCCTCACCGGTGACGGCTCCGAGGAGTCGGCTCAGCTCTTGCAATCACGCGGACGAAGAAAATAGTGTTTCCTGTAAGTTATAAGGTCTTGAATTTGTAAATCTTTTCCGTTCGGTTTGTCTGAATAAGTCCATGGTATTGGGTCGAGACGTGTGGGAAAAGACTCTTAAAAAATAACTTGATTGAAAGGGTGTGAGATGTGAGTGATGTGTGCGATGCCATTTTTTTGGTTCAAGGCTCCCGTAGATCATGTTCATGCAGTCCTTTATCGGCTAGATTGCCTGGAGAAAATGGCTGTCCTGTGTACCAAACTTTTTTTTTTTTGGTTAATTTACATGTGGTGTGCTGGATGAACTGGTGTATAGAAAATTGATCATTTGTTTTGAGTTACGTGATGGGCCAAATACATTTGTATCTTCTTCCTGCTATTGAGTTGATTTATTAACGTTAGCATTTATATCAGAAATTATTTCCTAACCTAATGAATGTCCTCGCTATTTCAAAATTAGGGTTCATCTTTCTTTGTAGCTAGGGAAAAAGTCTGGGAAAATCAAGTTCATATCTCATCGATAAATGCCACTGGGATTTCATTCATCTTTGTACTTTCATGTGGAAAACCTAGGTACCAATTGTTTGGTCCATCTTATTACCACGTGAAGAAGCAAACAGCTTAGCGCGCCACTTGACTTTTTAAATATAAACTCCCACAAGCTCTTAATCCTCTTTCAATATGTGTGTGTGTGTGTGTATACGAATGCTCTAGCAATAAAACGGGTAATCAATTATTTTCATCGTTACATTCGCATACATCAACTCAAGAAGGTGGGCTGAGTGTTGAAACGATTAGTACCTTGAACCTCAGAAACATGAGCTCTCGGATCCAGTTTCTATCTGAAGCAACCTCTCTTAGAAGATGGATCGCAAGGAATTAAGTTAGATGGCCTATTTTTAACCAAATCGGGGAGACTTAATCAGGTGCGCCAAGCTCGCCCGCGATATCATCTCATAGCTATAACATAAAAAGAAGTCAAAATAAATACTTGTGGGACTATCCCTTTTATGCTTATTCTACAAAAATACTCAACCGACTTGAAGACTAGTCATGGCGTTGCTTGCAATCAAGTACATATGAACAGCCGCGTGTTAGAAAAATGGAAAGATTAATTAGATAGTTGTAGCACTCTTGCTTTATTTAATACGGGGTTTTTCCTAAATTTCGATTAAAAAAAACAAAAAGCAGGCTTGCTTGCAAGATAAGCCTCCATAGATCTTTCCAATGAGAAATAGCAGAATATTTTCTCCTTAGAAACAAGAAAACCCTTAGTCAATGAATATCTTTTCAGTATATGCAAACTAATCAATTAACTATGATCATCCAAGAACCCATTTATTCGAGCAAGACATAGAGTATAAACGTGGGTGGTGAAAAATTAGGCAAGACGTGGTACATAAAGTGTTTTGGCCTCCAAGAGATTACGCTTGATTTTTACCTTGAGCAAAACAATTTTAAGCTTGATCAGCTTCTAATATTATGAATCTAAGGTGATTTATGATCGTTCAGTTGCATCTTGCTAGATCCAAAGTATCATTATATTGCTAAAAACTCAAAATTCATTAATAAAATACGTGGGTTGATATGATAGACTCTGACATTAATAAGACGTGACCCATGTAATATCTCTTTTCCTCTCAAGTCTCAAGTGCCTTGGAATTTCGCTTTCGTCTCTCTTGTCAGCAACTCCTTCAAGGTTGACTGATGAAATTAATTCGTAGGGTAGGCGACCCGTGACTAATGTCTTGTAAGCAATACATAACAAGCCGGCAAGATCATTAATCGATTTTCATTAAGAAGATTCACGAGCTATGTCACCATATCACAAAGCAAATTTAAAAGAGGTTTCCACCTCGAAGTTTGCACAATAAAACTTCATGAGAAGTCCCGGGTGAATTTACAATGGTGTAAACTAATCGAGGGGCAAAAAACGTTATTTATATTTAAACGGAACCTTTAACACTTCAAATCGCAATTTAATGAGCTAAATATTTCTAGTTATCCTAAAAAAAAATGAATTCATTGTCCAAATTTTAAATATATATCCAGAAACTTGCTTTCCTCATCATATTTAATTCTATGTATTATTTTAACAGAGAAAGTGTGTGCTCTTTTACATCCAACCGCTTTTGTCCCTTGTCAACAACAAGGGAAGGACAACTGCCGACAGATTGGCAAGGTCGACAAAATCGAGCATAAGAAATGCAAGGCATATTGGGACATGGTGAACATAGCCAGGATTGAATTGAATGATTTTAATATTAAATCGCCCCGTCATTTACCGAAGCTTCCAGATGAACTGATAAAATCCAATTATTCGAAAAATAAAGAATTCATAGATTCCTTGCCCTGCTACAAATTGTATTTACAGACAGAACGCTTGCGCTGGATGAGTGTTAAAGTGTTATTTAAACATGCAAGTAATATAGTTAGAACGATCAACTGTCTTGAGGTGTAAAGAGCCCCTACCATCATCAAAATATGATAATCTAATATTCATATATCTTAAAATATATAATTAGGAAGGCAAATAAGAACATAAAGAGATTTAAACTCAAGAGCATCTTATTTTGGTACCGTACAAAATTTTGTAAGACCATAAAAGCAACTGTTCTAATAATTCAAGTTGTTTAATATATAAGCATTCTAACATATTGGACTCGACAAAACCCTATTATGACGGAGAGATGATTGCAAGCTCCGATGGAGAGATTTTGGTATCGAAAATTTATACTGCGCTCCAAAAGATCGTAATCCAGCTGGTTTCCACTAATGATAGGTAAGAAAGATAGGGATCGTATCGTTTTGGGATGAATTGAAGATGCCGATTTATCTTATGAATGGGCGACACTTTACATATGAATTTCCTGGGTCTCTCTCTCTCTCTCTCTCTCTCTCTCTCTCCTTTTCCCTCCCTCCCTCCCTCCCTTACTTGAAAAGAATCGACCCCCAATATGAGGTTGCTTCCTCATACTCGAGTTATAAGACATGTTTGGTGTTTTCATCGATTCAAGGTCTATTTCTCTTTGATGCATACTACTCTTCTTCGAGTTTCTTTTTTCTTTCCTTTTCTACGTCGAAATTGTTAACTTCCCACCCCAAGTATCTGTTAATTTGAACTCTCGAATGATTTAGAAGATAACCAACCCTTCAACCGAAGATTAAGTCCTCGTTGACCGGGCAAAAATAACCCGGACGCGAGGTGTTGAAGTCTAGCAGTTCCAAAGTCCAAAAGTCTTGTTAAATGGGTAAAATGGAGTATTTTTTTTTTTTTGGTAAGTAGGTAAAATGGAGTATTTATCAGGAGAGGATACTAAAAAATTGGTTTATGGGTGTTTGCCAAGGGAAAGTTTTCTCGACAAAATCTTTCACCAAAGATGGCAGAGCTTTGGTATTATTAGTTATAACGGATCTTGTGTCGCTCCGGAAAGGAAACAACAGATCAAGGCTATGACAAAAGTAAAGTACGAGGAAACGGGAGAAATGTAAAGTGCTATTGAATGTAATAAGTACGGTAGAATTAAAAATAACAATTGAAAAGCAAACTGATTGATTGTTGATTTGGCAAAAAGTCCTTTTCATTGGTGCCTCCTCGGTATTTATAATAGTATTCCAAAGGTAACTATCTTTTTACATTACCATCCCGATGCCTAAAACATTATGGAAGTTTCAACTCTTTTTCGGTAAGCATCCTGCCTTGCCAATGTCTTCGCTAGTGCCGATTCCAGTAATCGCTTTTATCTTTATCTCGTCAGCTCCGGCAAGCCCCCTTGCCATATTATTCAAGATTTTCATTTATCAATTGCTAGCATCTTGGCCCATTTTCTCTGAATTCCTACATTTTGGGTCCACTTTATTTCCTCGGCTTCCGAAGCCCAATAAGCTAGTTTGGGCACCAACAATAGGATTAATCCCATATGGTAATACTAGCGTAAGGAATCAATAGAAGATGGGCAGCCATGTATTAGGGGGACATCGGCCGATAGTTGGTTGTCGTGTGTCAAGAGGACACGGGCTGACACGAGACCCAGTAAAAACGGTCAATTTGTAGGCCGACCACCCTTGACAAGTTTCGTTTCAAGTCTATTAACTCAAAACTCTCTAAAACATCTCAGACGAACAAAAATAACATTGGACCATATCACCTATCCCAAGTCATTCTTGCATTGAGCAATGCTATGAGTGAACCTATAACAAATTCCCGATAATGACATTTGTTAATAAATTCGGGAAATTAATATAAACAAATAACATACATATTCCATAAATATGAAACGATAAATTACACATCAAATAGAGTTTTCAAACTTCCATTTGTTTTTTGATCATGACTAGTTGCGCATATTAATTTTGCATTAACTTAAAAATTATCGTAGGTTTGCGAGCAATTTATAAATTTTCCATTTTTTTGCATGTTAAAAATTATTGTGTAAACATTCGCATACTTCACCGACCCAAAAAAATAAAATAAAATTCGCATACTTCAAATACTCATTTTTCGAAATAAAAAGGGTCGACCCAATTTGAATAGGTCAAAAATGTGTTGATCACATTTTCGTGGGTATTTGTTTTGTTAGATGTAACTAAGCATGCTAGATGGAAGTAAAAATTTCAAAACAGAAAGAGATTTTAAAAAATCTAAATATCTTTCCTTAGGATATCAGGTATATTTTTATCGTCGATCATGGTTAGAAAAAAGCAGGTAATATTAGGAATTCGTCTGATGCATACTCTGATTGAAGGAAGTTTCGTGAAAACAAGACCCGAAACTACGTAAGTTGCTACAGCCAAACTTTAGCAAATAAAAATTCAGGCTGGCGGACAAAACATAGGGTCAACGGAAGAAACGAGAGGCCGCACGTAACAATATTAATTAAGATCCAAGTTGCCCTATATAGACAGCATCGTCGATGTACCACTAAAACAAGAAAGATCAGTTAGAAAGATTCAGCTTAACGAACTCTCTCTCTCTCTCGAAAACGCGAAAGGATTTCTTATTTGAATGACTGACTTGTCTAGACAGCAAATGACCAAAATCCTAATTCCAAACCTCTAAGTTAAAGCCAAGAAACTTTTGTCTCGCTCTCTCTCCCCCTAGGAAGCTTCACATTCAAGACTACCCGAGAGAGAGAGAGAGAGAGAGAGAGAGACGTTCCTCATGAAAACACGTTTTAGTTATCACATTTTGCACAAACACGTCCCGAAAATCGCATCGTTTTCTCCGCATGAAAACACGTTATAGTTATCAAATTTTGCACAAACACGTCTCGAAAATCGCATCGTTTTCTCCAATTCATCCAACCGAGAGGATAAACTCTCTAAAGAGAACCCTACACTTCACGTTCCTATGACTTGTCTTACTACCCCATAAAGCCCGCACAATTTTCCAACCCAACACTGAACACCTAATCAACCAGACACCGTAAATTCACCAGCACAAGCACACCCTCGACTACTTACCTGGACACGCCAAGGAGGGAGGGAGGGAGAGGGAGAGGGAGGGAGAGAGAGGGGATGGCCACCGTAGCAGCTTCCATGGTGTTGCTCCGGTGTGTCATCTATGGCAGCTTGTCGCTGAACGACGTGGAGGTCGAGCGCCGCCCGTACCACCGGTACTGTGGTTGTGCCCTACACAAGGTCAAAGACGGCAGCAGTTGCCCCGAGACTTGCCCGAACAACCACAAGGTGTATTTCCCAAGGAAGGAGTTGTCCTCGGATTGCTTGTTGTCCTTCTCGTCTTCCCATACCTCTGCTCGATCTTCTCTTCTCTCGGTCGATAGCATGTCTTCTTTCACAAGGGCAGAGGATACAACAGGACAGGCCTCTGCAGATAGGTGACGGATATCAATATGCTTGGTCGTGGTGATTGAGATTATTGTTCACTCAAAATATGACCATCACTCCTGTATCCTTTTGAAAAAATGCTAGAGATACTAAAATTAGTTTAAAAGGCAAAATGGCAAATTCTTGATGGATATTTAAGTGTGAACTGCATGTTTATATGTCTAAATAAGTTTGTTGTATTACTTAATAAACCAATTTTGTAAACCCGTTTTAGCATTTCTAAGCATTATTACTTTTTGTTCTACCGTGTGGAAAACCTGTTGTTTGTACCTTTTCTCTAGCTGCTTCAATTCTGAGGAAGCAAAAGAAGAGGTGTATAGGTAAAACCCTACGTCTCCTGACTTAAGTGACGTGTTATCAACCATGGTCGTTTTCACCAGGAATAGGCAATCCATGATCATTTGCTTACTGTCTCAAGTTAAAGTGTTGTGAAGTGTGTAACTTCATATATTTATTTTGCACATGTTAGAATATGTATTCAAATTCTACGAACATGCCGTGTATGGACAACAACATATCATTTCCAGGGGCAAGAAATGTATTTGATACTTGTGCGTGCTTAATTTGTTTTGATTAGTACTTCATTTTCACTTGTTCAAAGGTTACTCGTTCCTATTTTCTACATAGCTTGTGTGCATAACCGGAGAGGTGTAGAGAGAGAGAGAGAGAGAGAGAGAGAGAGAGAGATGGCTATGCCGCTGATGAAATTAGCCGGAGGCCGTGAGGGGGTGGCCAACGGCAACAGAAGCCTGTGATCGATGGAGAGAAAGAGCCCGAGGGCAGCAATGCTCGTTGCGTCCCCGATGAAGGTAGTCGGAGGTCGGGTGGTGGTGGCTGGAGGCAACAGATGATGGTGATTGCCCGCAAGGAAGGTTGATAGACAAACTTAGGTAAGAGTTTGGCTTTAGGGTTTGTGGACAATTTGAGGGGTTAATGTATTTCTGACCTATCTTTAAGAGAGGGTATTCAAAAAAAAAAAGAGAGAGAGGGTATTCTAATAAGTTGTGAGTATTAATATTTAAGATGCAAATTCTCTAATAAAAATAGATGACTAAAAGAGCAATAAAAGGTTCTGGGTAGTGCCTAATAATTATTCTCCATCGAGTTTGCTATCGTCCAAATTGCATAATTATTTGCATGTCTCCGAGCAATGTAACATAAGCTGGGCTGGCTAAATTGTTATCAATAGCAACCAAGTGATCGAAAGGATAGCATCAAAGTAGAAATCGCTCCGTGGAGATTGGAATTGATGTTTCTTAGACATTAATTTCAACAGTTTCACTAGGGAAGAGGTAGAGGTAGAGGTGGCAAAATGAATTATCAATCTGTTTCGACGTGAGTCGTTTGCTTGTTCTCGCAGGTGATTGTATCACACCTTTGTTCCATTTGATGCAAATTGTCTTCGTTGGTATAACATTTAGACGTGAGTGCTTTTTTAAAGTTGCTTTTTCTAGGCATAAGGCATCAGATAAGGGTTTATCAAAGGAGGAATTGAAAATAAAAAGTAAAATCGATAGTTTCTAAGGATAGTCGACACCACAGAAATTGCTGCATCGAATAAGGGTCTATCAAATGAAGACGCTCGTTTCATTTGATTGAATGGCATTAATCAACTCAAGAAGCAAATATTTTATAAAGAAATACACCTGATTTGCGTCTCAAAAAGCGTACTCATGAGTTTGAATATCGGTGAAGGCATTTCTTTCGAGACAATTATGTAGGCCTCCTTTTAGTTATTAACCAATTATGACAAGAATTGGAAATCGAGTCAATGGAGAACTTGATATTCCTCAATAATATATACCGTCAGCATATGTGTCTATGCATCATCATACCTATAGTGGATTATTAAGACCTATAGTGCTAGGATTTAAAAGATTGTGTACATTGTATGATCGAATTTATCACGCCATTGCTATATGCCGTTCTCTTCGAGCCATATAATAAATTTGATCAACTAGTAAACTTTCTTTATTCCCATGTAAAACAAAGCCTTTACCCTTTCAAATCACTTTTCAAATATGCAGTCTAGATGCATTTTTTCACACACATACAAAATATAATAGTTGTTCAAGGTAAAAAAAAAAAAACGAATGACCTTTTAAAAGTCCATTTTTTTCATTCAATTCGAGTGACTCCAAAAACTCATTTCACTCATTCATTTCCTTTTAAATTAAGATTAAATGAAAATGTTTTTTTTTTTGGCTAAAAAATGAAAATGTTTTTTTTTTTTGGCTAAAAAATGAAAAATAGTGTTGATGACACAAAAAGAAATGTTCAAGTCCGACAGTTAACTCGGGCGGGAAGAGACCAAGTAAGACAACGTTGAGGTAATATTTGCCAAGTCTTTTTGGTTGGCAACTATAGGCAATCAACAAAGGCAATAAGAAATTGCTGATAAGTGATATAAGAGAAAATGGCTAACTATTGAGCCATGAGTATTGTTGAATGAGACTTGGTTTAGCAGACAAGCTAAAGTGAAGATCAATGAGTCGAGGACAAGATAAGGGTTTGAGTCATGAAGCCAACAATCTTAGGTACAACCAGAACGACCCATTCAATTGTGAAGCTAGCATGATCATCAGATTTTGGGGCCAAAAATCTTGAAAGCTCTAAGTAATAATGGCCGAGAAATATGAACTCTCGTAATTTTTAGGAAGAGGAATCGCAAGTTGCAAAAGTATCAATGTGGGTTGAGTGATTATGCCATGATGTTCTAGTAATGGGTCTTTTGATAATCATTTGTAAATGAATGTTGCTAAATTATAGGAGTGACATAGGTTATTATTTGCTTCTTCTTCTTTTTCTTTTTTTTTTTTTTTTTTGTAATTGTTGTTAACCATTGATAATAGCTATGAGTATTAGGATTGTAATTTGAGCAAGGGATCACCAATCAACACCATTTATTTTAATTTTATCTTCCTTTTTATCTTTACATTTCACATGACACGATTGACCATGATTACCTCTAGTTTTCGTACTTTAAATTTCTCGTCAATTAGCATTTATTGTCTAGAAATGATCAAAAGACCTCTCATATCTTATGTCAATTAGTTCATCAATACATTCTTTGAAAGGTGCTTTGAAAACATGTGCCTATGCAAAAGAAAATACACATTTAATTTTGGATCACCAAACATGGTGAATATTAAAGGCAGTGATTTATCAATCAATGTGGCTATAAAAAAAATAATTACGAAAGACGGCACAAAGGAAGAAGAATTAGGAAATCTCAATCAAAATCACAAGGATGGACAATTCATGTAATATATGCATATTTTCAATTATCATCTTCTTTACTGTATTAGTTCCTTATGAATCCCCTTTTTTCCCTGAGGCTGATGAGGGAAATAGTAGTTCATCTTGACTTTTCCTTTGGTCAAACAGTTCACTTGTAACTGTAAAAATCGGTAGCATTGCATTGGACTATCCTTCATCACCCAATTAGATATTCGAGGGCCCCACTTCGAGCTAACTACTAAATCTGTCTATCCTCCTCCTTCCTTCCTCCATCCAACCAAAAATGAAAACAATGTCCAACTCCATCACCCCATCACCTCCATGATCAAATCCTTCCCCACCGCCCCTCCCCTCCCCCTCCCCCCCCCACCCGCCCCTCCACCTCACCCGCCGCTCCTTCCTCTTCTCCACCGCCACCGCCACCGCCGCCACCTCCCTCGCCCTCCCGGCCGCCTCCCTTCCATTGCCGCAGCCGCCGCTCGACACCACCATCACCGACCGCGTGTTCATGGACTTCGCCATCTGCCCCAACTACTTCCGCCCCGACCGCGCCATCTCCGACGACCTCGCCTCCCTCTGCGCCGACTCCGTCCCCCTCGGCCGCCTCATCCTCGGCCTTTACGGCCACCTCGTCCCCCTCACCGTCGCCAACTTCAAGTCCATGTGCACCGCCCCCGGCAGCTCCTACCGCAACACCCTCGTCAACAGGATCTTCCCCGGCCAGTACTTGCTCGCCGGCCGCCAGGGCCGGCGGGACAAGGGCGAGGTGAGGCCGCCGCTGTCGGAGCTGGCCCGCAACACCGAGACGGTGGACTCGCGGGCCTTCCTCCTGCGCCACTCGAGGGCCGGCGTGGTCTCGCTGTCCTTGTCGGAGAACGACGATGACGAGAAGATCAAGATGGACCCCGAGTACAGGAACGTGGAGTTCTTGATCACCACAGGGCCTGGTCCGTGTCCCCAGTTGGATAGCAAGAACATTGTGTTCGGGACGGTGCTTGAAGGTAAGTTCCATGTGATGATCGGTATGGGAATTGGATTGCTTTTTCCTTGATTGTTAATGTTTGGTACAGCAATTTTGAGTTTTGATTTTGCGGCGCGTGATTGGAATGCAATCTATACGAATTGCTGAAACTGCCACTTGAGTGTCGAATTTGTATTTAACAGAACAATATCGCTGCCTGATTGGCCATTTTCAGTTCATTCTTGATCTCACATGACATGGGTAGATCACAATCTTTATGCTGACAGCGGCATTCGCATTATCAAGCGTTGGGTCATGTTGCTGCTATTGATGCTGTCTTGTCTGACCAAGTAGAAGTCCCTCTCTTCTGTCATTTGCATTGCAAACTTTCTTTTTCTTAGTACCGATAGGTAGCTTAACTATACACACTGTCGGTGAAGACCCAAGAGTTTTAAGAGGGACTTGCTTTCTGGATCATCTAAGCAAGTGCCCATGCATGTCATCTCTCTTCCAATCCTCATTACTGAAAGTTCATGACTTTGGATAAATCTTCCTCTAGTATACCAGTATAGGCTAATCAGAGTGGCACTCCTACGAACAATCAAATTCGATAGGGCATGAGTTTCCGAAATGGAACTCGTTCAAGAGTAGAGTTGCTACTCCTTCCCAAGACATAACTTGCGCTTTTAGAGAATTTGAACACTGAAAATTGCAGTGATACGGCCATTTAATTCTCAGGCAATTTTTCTGTGCGAGCTTTTGTTTTCTCTATGACATTTGCAGTTCTTTAACTGCAAAATGTGGACGGTCCGGATCGTATGGATTATCAAATTGAGCAATTACTCCAGAAGAAAAAGGTCTTCGTGGTTCAAAGTAGCAATTTTAATTCTTGAAGACATTTGGCTGGGATTACTTTGAAGACATTTTGACTCCTTTGCATTTTACATGCTTACTGTTATATGACAGAACACTTAGTATGTTCCTCTGTGTGTTATCATTCTCTCATGTTGTTCACGTCTTGGTTACGTTTGAATTGCAGGCTTGGATGTCATAACAGCAATCGCTTCCATTCCTACGTACAAACCCTCCGAGAATATCCGCCAACTCAATGACTTGGCCGAGTTTTTTGGGGACGAAAGAGCGCAAAATGCCCGTGCAATTTGGAATAAGCCTCTCAAGACTGTTTACATCAGTGATTGCGGAGAGATCAAAGTGTCGAAGCCTACCCTGACTCCTAGTTTACCTTAATTCTATCAGCAAATTGAATCAGGTTATGTTCGTTGTACATCCCATACGCTGTTGGACTTGATGCGAAATATTTTCCAAAATTTTGTACTCGGAGAAGAGTGACAGTGAGAAAAACAAAAGGAATTCTTGTCACTTGTATTACCTCGTGATATGCAGTAAGCGAAGTGATTGCTACATGTAGTATCAATCAGTAGGGAGCTTCGGTTTCACTGTATTTGATCAGCATATGCTGGGAGCCACCGGAGCACCAGTTCTGTAGCCGGTCACTGTGTTTCAACCAGCCAAACGTGTAAGCAAGCATCGATCTATGAAACTTGATTTCATCAGATAGATTCTTAGAAATTGCTCCAAAAAGATGTCGATTGATTCATTAATTGGGTCGATACCCTTCCTCCAAAGAATTAAATCTTTCGAGAGTACGTGGTCTATGGTTGAAGGAGAGAGGTGAGGTAAGGGCCGATAGAGAGGTCCGACGAAGATGTTGGTCGCTCAAATCGATTTTGCTTAAGAAAATGTAGCTCATGACCCTCCAATTTTAATTCCAACAATGCTCCTATACAGATTGTAATTGGTTTTAGTTCGTGAAAAAGATTGCACAAGTACGTAGCTAAAAGTTCATGAATTGAAGCAGCATCCATGTTGCTATCAAACTTAAAGAGAAAAGTTCTGTCCTCCCTTTGAACTATGTTCTTTTTATTTGGCGACGTGCTACTCCACCTTCGGTGAAGGCCCGGGAACCATGAAAGACTGACGATCCGGCGATGCCATCGATCATCATACACAATCACATTCGACTACATCAAGGATTGCTCCTCTTGGCGGAGACAATATTGAAGCGAAGCTTCTTAAGGGGAACTGGTCATCCATTGCGTAACTCGTCTCGTCATACCTGAAATCAGCCAATGAGTTCCTCCAGCGGCTGTGCCTCCTGATGCACGACATGAGATGATGCTTGCACTTGTCCTTGTATTCAGGAACTTCGAGCGCACACAATGGCTTCAGCTGCAAAGCATAAGTTGGTGACATCGAGGCGGATGGTGGCCTTAAGTTTGTGATATGCCAGCGTTTCGTTAGAGGAGAAGCGTTCCCGGTGGCGGCAGTGGTGGTGGAGGACGCAAGAGATGAGGCAGAGAGAGTGTCTGAGCTTTCGGGAGAAGGAGAGAGAGAGAGAGAGAGAGAGAGAGAGAGAGAGAGAGAGAATCTGTAGGTTCCATTTCTGTCGACGGTGTTGAAAGGGTGAGTCAATGATGAAGAAGATGAGAGAGTTTGGAGCAGAAAATGAGAAAATATGATGCCGAGCATCCTTCTTTTTAGCAGAATTTGGGAGATTCAAATCTGACTTTTCCATGGACTCTTTCTCCCTCAACCTGCGATTGATAGCTTTTAATTCATACACAAAAATTAAAATTGGCCAAAATGTTATCAAATAAAAATTTGCTAACATTTGCTGACTAGCCGTTCTCTCCGCAAAATTAGCCCTTGCCACACGGCAAAAAACATTGCAGAACACACTATTATCTTCTAAAAATAATGTCAAAAGGAAACGACATCATTTTGTTGATCAATACTCCACATCGGTAGGATGGTCAGCGTATACTGAATCTCCACATCAAAATTTCCTGTTTGAAATTAGTCAGATGAATTACATTGAAAAATCATCAATTAATTGAAGGCTACATCAAGCAAATTGAAAAATTTAGAATTAAATTTCTAGATGCACAATAAGCTTTGGACTTTTTAGATAATATTCTCCATCCATCTTGATTACCAAAAAATATTTACGTGATGCATACTTGAACTGAGGTAGAAATAGTGAACTTCCTTAAGTGAACAGGGTGTAAATTCTAATTATGCTAATCATCCAATGCGACAGTATAATAAATTTGTTACGCTGACGGTGGACCTAATAATTATCCAATATTAAGTTACTTGTTTTTACCCTCCTAGAAATGCATAACATAGAAAGAGAACGGATTCCAATCCAACTCCTACAAAATAAAACGACATCGTAAATTAGTTCTGGAAGGCAACTGATCAAAGATCCGATGAATTTGATCAACCGATGCTAAAGTTGGAGGGAGGTAACGCGTTGTTACAGCATTTTATTACAGATGGCCATTTTTACTTTTTCCCAAATTTGCTTACAATCAGACATATAGATCTATCTACATCATCTCATCTGCTACCCATCGATAGCCCCTTTCCTCTCATTCATCTAGATTTCTTCAATGCAAACGCCTCTCTCCTCAGTCGCCAACTAAATCACACCATAATTTCTCGTGCTAGCGGCAACTTATCAATCACCATTCAGGCCTCATAGCATTTCAATTTCCTTGAATCAACTATTTGGGAAACAGATTGCTCCATATTGCTTTCTTTTGCTATAGGAATAGACATTCATTATAACCCATGTAGGCATTGTCCCATCCTCACCCTACAGAACATAACAGTAATGTAATCTATCCCGTGGATGTGGCACTTAAACATGGAGTACCAAGGGCTTTCTCCCTGCTGATGAATTGGAAATGAATTGATGAACTTCATAATCATGGAATACTAGAGATTCTAGTTCTACTTGCACAGATCACAGATCATTCATTTCGGTTAAAGAGAAGTAAATCCATGGTCGCCCAAGAAAAACGATTTTAAGCTTGGTCCTACTACACTCCGGGACTGTCCAACCACCATCCTAACATTCAGTAACAGAAAATGCCCAGCCATAAGCTCGATCAACAAGAGAGATAGCTCATGAATACAAAATCTCTCTTACTTTAAGATAAAATCCCAACCCAAATGTATTTCGAACACAAGGATTTACTCTTGCTTGCAACCAAGACACATCATCTCTACATCGAGATCTGGTGACCGTCTGGAGTCTGGACGGTTGTTTACCTCCGAACAGGTGGAACAGCACCTCTACCCGGAGGTGCTCCTCTTCCAGCAGCTTGAGCCTGCAATATGATTGGGATCACTCATATGCCCAAATGCCATAAGTATATCTGAGATTGCAAGTAGAGGAGAGGACACAGAACCCAATACACTAACCATCTGCAGTACTTCCCTCATGCAGTGAAACTTTTAGACAGATCATTATGCATATGCATTCCATTCAAGACATCACACCAGTATATGAAATCATTTAACAACATACGCACCAAATAACCACATCTACTTGTATTGTCACTATCCTTCCAAATCCAAAGGCCCCCCAAGAAGAAGAAGAAGAAGAACAACAACAACAACAAAAACAAGAACCGGAGGTACAAAGAAGTCTAGCACTTACTCTAGCTCGCATCGCGACAGCTCTTCCCCTGCCAACTCCCAGTGCTGAGCTTTTACCCTTCAAGAATTAAGAGGCAATTTGTGAGGGAGTAAGAAACATCTATATTTGACTGAATCTGCTACTTAATCAACTAAGGTAGTACCTTGATCCTGGACTCCAGGCGCTTGAACATTGGAGCGTTCTTCAGCATGTCTGGTATTACCATGAACCTATGAAAATCATGACATTGATATACAGGATGTCAGCATCTATGAAAAACATTTCAAGCAACCTTAAGCTTAGAATTTGGATGAAGTAAGCAATTACCTGACTTTACTCCCCCTAATAAATACATGCTCAAGCTGTGAGACTTTTCCATCCTGTAGGAGAACAAGGAAGAAAGGCTTATAAACATCTTGAAAAGATAATGATTTTGCAGGAATACTCAGGTGATGGACAAACATGTATATCGCCATCCCACGCATCAAGAATTAGTTAAGAATTAAAAAGAGGGACAGCCCTAAAGAAACTGAAAATACCAGACCAATGCCTAATTGCCTGCTTTTTTTTTTTTTTTTTTTTTTTTTTTTTGCGGGGGGGGTGTTCATCAGGTAGTAGAAAGTCTCTGCAAGGCCTAAGGGTGTGATGCCATAAGACATATTTCAAGGCTTGAATAGCTATAGTATACTCAGTATCTAGAGAAGTAACTATCTCCAGCCTTTATCTGTTCAAAATGGTCAAACAACGCACCTCAGTTATAAACAGTGCCTTTTTAATTCAATCAATGGGGAAGCAACAGCTCATCATGCGAAAAGTACTTGATAAGGCTCACTGCTTAATTTACTATAATAACCAAGGTACTGCAGCCGCTTGGCATGGGTTTGAAAGGCCAAAGCCTTCAGTACTCATTATCATCCTGGTTATTTCGTACTAGTGCTTGCTAAATCCTATCACCGATGGACCAACTAAATCAAAAATATAAAGTACTTTGTGAGCATGAATAACCATTAAGTCAAGATTGAAAAAGCCAACTAAGACCCATCGGACCTCCAGTCAAAACAGTTATGGGAAAGTAAAATAATACCTTATCAAACTGTTTTTCACCAACTCTGCATAGAAAGTATGTCATAATCAAATTACGCATCAATACAGAACAGACAACTAGATAAGTTCATTCCTGGAGCAGAATTATCCAGTCTTGGGAGTTTCATATGGAAAATGTGGGCATCCATGAGAAGGACTAGTCCTCCTAGGATTATGTCTGTGTAAGTTCCCTTTCCAGTCAAACTTGTGATTTCTATGTTAAATGGGAAGGTCATATTATGGCTCGAAAGTATTACCCATTTCTGTCTCTGTAAGTATCAGAAAGTAGATTTAAAAATAGTTTTAACCTAAACTTTTGCCCTTAAATTCCATGAGAGACCAACTGTGTCATTAAGATGATTTGTAATCCTACAATACAGTATTACAGATATATTGCCAATTCATAAGTACCTAAGATGGTAATGACGCAATATTTAATATTTCAAACACTTTGCAAATCCAAATTCAGATATTTTTCATCTGATGAAACCTAAATAGGTTTGAGTGTTCAGACATTATTCTTTTATAATCAAGCAGTTGAATCACTCTTTTCTAAACATCTGAGAGTACTGCCTACAAAAATTTTTTGTTGCCATGATTTTGCCACTCATAGCATTGTCGATGCACAGGCATGTAACGCGAGAAAAGATCAGCAAACTGCAAAACACGATACAAGGCTCTCTCCTCGACAGGATCATTCTCCCTATCGAAACATCAGGGCCTTCTTAAAAAGGAACAGTGTAATAAAGAAAGATGATTTTGGACTCCCAATCGTGAGAGTTCAGACCAGGGCATGCATCGGAAACACGAATGGAACTCCTCAGCTTTTTAGATAACGCCTTGTAAATACTTCCATCCAATACGAGGACCATCATCACCCTCATTCGCCAAACACAAGATCATCCCGTCAAAAGAGCTTGCTTCGCAAAAAGAATACGGAATGCGCGCGCATCCAATGGTCGACTCGACCAGGTCAAGCTCTTTTTTTTTTCCGCTACCCACCATAGCCTCTCGCACAATCTACAAACCCAGTACTCTCTTTTCCCCAAACAATGGCAACATCGTAATTTTAGCAAAACGAGCACCTCGACTGATCTAGCAATGCACTCGCGACCTACCGAGAAAACTAAACTACAGCAAAGAGATTATCCATCGAGAAAGAGGGGAGAGGGAGGGGGAGTAACCTTGGCGGTGTAAGTGATGCTCTCGAGTTGGCAATTCCAGTTGTCCTCGCACTCGAGCATGCTCCCCCGGTAGAGCTCGCCGCTCTTGAGCTCGACGGTGACGATGTGGCCCGAGGCCTCGTGGAGCAGCTTCACCGGGATCCCCAGGCTCCTGCTCATCGCTGCTGCTTCGGCTCCCGCACCTCGCTCAAAACCCTAACAGGCTGACACCACGACGACGACGAAGGAGTAAGGAGGAGGAAGGAGGAGGAAGAAGCAGCAGCAGCTCGCGACTGAACCCTAAGCTTCGTGTCGAGCGACTATAATTTTTATTTGGGTAATTCGAATTGGAGGTACTCGTCGGCCGGGTCGGGGACCGGGCCCAAGCCCAAGCCCAAGCCCAAGCCTGATCATTTTCTCTCGGGCTTTCTTTTTTTTTTTTTTTTTTTTTTGAACAGATCGGGCTTTGGCGCTTAAATAGTCTAAAATATTCACAGAATGAGTAGAGAAAGAAATTGGAAGGTACGGGAGAAGTCTTGTTCGAGATATGATTCTCAAGATACAAACACTTAAATTTTTACTAGTTTGATATATATGTCGGGACATAATTGGATAACATGTCGAATGTCTGTTTTAGATACAAAATTTTGTGGCGTTTCATCAAATTAATAATGAATACACATATCATTTCTTATATCTTGATACGTTGCATAATACTTCTTCTTTTTACATTTTATGGTTGATTAGAGTACAAATAAACATAAAGTTTTGATATCTTCTTGCAATCTTTTTTCGTTGAAACATATGTTTGGTAAAACCATACTAAAACAAAGAAACAAGCTTTTACATTATGTTTGACGCCAAGAGTGATAGACATGATAGTCCGGATACTAAATACTAGATATACTAAGAAATCTTGCTAAAATTTCGTGCCACACAGACAATTTTTATAATTAAAAATATTAAATTTTTAAATAATTTTCTTTTCTTTTGCTTTCTTCGCCAATTGCTCGAGCCTTAGCTGTGATCGTGATTTGGTGAGCTCAAGCCTTTCCGACCTATACTTGTGGTTGGTCACTAGTCGTTGCTGAGGCTCAATGACTTACAAAGGAAGAAGGAAAAAAAATAAAAAAGAAAAAGAAAAGATATCAATAATATAAAAATGTTTTTAAAAAATCTAGCCTCAATGGACCCAAGCACAAGTGTCAAGGAACTAGGCTCAGCCTCAATATTACTAAGCATGGCCTATATGTACTTGGGTGTGAGGGACTCAACCTGCTGCTAAGGGTTCAAAAATAAGTGTTTGGGTTTTTATGCCCAAATGCAAAGTTACTAGTCCAAGTACCAAAATTTAGTCAAATTTTGATTTTCAATTTTTGAAAGAGGAAATTACTTTCCTAAATTTAAACTTTGGTAAAAAAATATTTTCCGTTAATTCATTTTCCTAAATGAACCAAACATCAAAAAATGAGGAAAACAATGCAAAACAAACAGAGCCTTAATATGAGAGTTTTGGTAAAATCTCTTAAAGTGTGTAGCATTGCTCATGTCCAAGTTTAGCCCAAATAGACTTCAAATAAAATTATCCTTTCTAGGAGGTGGGAAAACGTAGGATAGGATAGGATATCTCCTATCCGAATAAAAAAAAATCAAAATTTTCTTTAAAAGGAGAAGATTGAGAGAAAGAGATGTGAATTATTGCAAGGTTGATGAATTGAGTGACGGTCCCAAGTCTCAAGCATCATTTGAGCAAGGACAACATTAAACCAATTTCAAAAGATTCTGAGATTAAATTAAACCCAAACAAAATTCAAAAACTACATTAAACACCGAGACTAGATTAGGAAATTAATTTTAAGGTCCAACTTCATTAATTAATGAATCCATCAATTACAAATTTTTTGCTTAATATGGTTTTCCATCATAATCTAACACAAATTCATAATGAAAATTGTCGAGACCTAATCTTGCTCACACTAACACATAAGTGCGTTGTCGACGATTGGAAGAACATGGGCTTCGCTGAGAATGTTTGAGAAGCAAGCGCGAAGAACTTTATGGACATGATCCAGACGTCCCAATACATTGATGCGTGGAGGGAAATAGGAGCAAAATCTAGGTCATCTGTGAGCTTGCTCCCTCCACAAGGTTTAGGAGCCGTCCGGGAAGTGAGCGCAAAGATTCATGACGGTCCTCAAGCATCCACACAAGATCCTAAGCCATCTGGGAAGTGAGATATTTAGTTGAAGTCAATGGAGAATAGACATAAATTTTGGCTGTGACAGTCGCTCAATGCGAGACTCCAACAAGTACAGATGACCTCACAGCCAAAATTTATGTCATACCCTCCATTGACAACCAAATATCTCACTTCCCAGATGGCTCAGCATCTTGTATAGATTATGTGGGTGCTTGAGGATTGTCACGAATCTTTGCACTCACTTCCCGGACGGCTCCTAGACCTTGTGGAGGGAGCAAGCTCACATATGACCTAGATTTTGCTCCTATTTCCCTCAACGCATCAATGTATCGGGACGTCTGGATCATGTCCATAAAGTTCTTCGCGCTTGCTTCTTAGACATTCTCTGCGAAGCCCATGTTCTTCCAACCGTCGACAACGCACTTATGCATGTATGCAATACTCTCCGCATAAAGTTGCTGGCGTGCAGCCTCATCTGCAAGCTTCCTCTTTCCTGCAACCTACAATCCAAAACAAGAACAAAACTTAAACTCATATAATACAGATCAAAATATACTTTTACATGTGACACTCAGCACCAAACAAAATCTAAATTCATGGTTACCAGCACTGGTTTCCATCAAAGCATTTTCAACTCGATCTCACAACCTGTAGTCCGACTTTCTATTTAACGAAACCACAATGAATAGACTATAAAAGCGGAAACAACATAGCGATGACAAAACAATTGGGCATGAGCAAAGTTCATCAAATCCTATTTAGGAACGTTCAGTTACTCGTGCAAATTACATAGCACATACACATACAAATACACATACCCCAATTTCATACTCCAAATAGAAATTTACAACGAAGTGGCTCAAACACCAATTGCAATTTCACTTGCCTCGATTTTATCATGGTTTGAGCATTTTATCAAGGGTCACCAATTTCGAAATTAGCATGACAATGGCATCATAGTCCTATGGTTCGGGGAGGGTGAAGGTATGGATCGTGAGTAGTCCAAAACTACCTTAAAAGATAATATATCAACGCAAGCACATACGACGGCATCTGCAAACTGAACATAATAAGTTCGAACAACACATACAAGGGGAAACAAACTAGATTTTTTTATCATGACAGAGCACTAAACATGAGCTAACTTACAAAACCCAAGTCTAGCAACCTCTATGATTGAAAAGATAATGATTTTGCAGGAATACTCAAGTGATGGACAAGCATGTATATCGCCATCCCACGCATCAAGAATTTACTTAAGAATTAAAAAGAGGGACAGCCCTAAAGAAACTAAAAATACCAGACCAATGCCTAACTGCCTGCGTTTTTTTTTTTTTTTTTTTTTTTTTTTTTTTTGGGAGGGGTTGTGTTCATGAGGTAGTAGAAAGTCTCTGCAAGGCCTAAGGTTGTGATGCCATAAGACATATTTCAAAGCTTGAATAGCTATAGTATACTCAGTATCTAGAGAAGTAACTATCTCCAGCCTTTATCTGTTCAAAATGGTCAAACAACGCACCTCAGTTATAAACAGTGCCTTTTTAATTCAATCAATGGGGAAGCAACAGCTCATCATGCGAAAAGTACTTGATAAGGCTCACTGCTAAATTTACTATAATAACCAAGGTACTACAGCCGCTTGGCATGGGTTTGAAAGGCCAAAGCCTTCAGTACTCATTACCATCCTGATTATTTCGTACTAGTGCTTGCTAAATCCTATCACCGATGGACCAACTAAATCAAAAATATAAAGTACTTTGAGAGCATGAATAACCATTAAGTCAAGATTGAAAAAGCCAACTAAGACCCGTCAGACCTCCAGTCAAAACAGTTATCGGAAAATAAAATAATACCTTATCAAACTGTTTTTCACCAACTCTGCATAGAAAGTATGTCATAATCAAATTACGCATCAAATACAGAACAGACAACTGGATAAGTTCATTCCTGGAGCAGAATTATCCAGTCTTGGGAGTTTCATATGGAAAATGTGGGCATCCATGAGAAGGACTATTCCTCCTAGGATTATGTCTGTGTAAGTTCCCTTTCCAGTCGAACTCGTGATTTCTATGTTAAATAAGAAGGTTATATTATGGCTCGAAAGTATTACCCATTTCTGTCTCTGTAAGTATCAGAAAGTAGATTTAAAAATAGTTTTAACCTAAACTTTTGCCCTTAAATTCCATGAGCGACCAACTCTGTCATTAAGATGATTTGTAATCCTACAATACAGTATTACAGATATATTGCTAATTCATAAGTACCTAAGATGGTAACAATGCGATATTTAATATTTCGAACAATTTGCAAATCCAAATTCAGATATTTTCATCTGATGAGTCCTAAATAGGTTGAGCGTTCAGACATTATTCTTTTATAATCAAGCAGTTGAATCACTCTTTTCTAAACATCTGAGAGTACTGCCTACAGAAATTTTTTGTTGCCATGATTTTGCCACTCATAGCATTGTCGACACACAGGCATGTAACGTGAGAAAAGATCAGCAAACCGCAAAACACGATAGGAGCCTCTCTCCTCGACAGGATCATTCTCCCTATCGAAACATCAGGGCCTTCTTAAAAAGGAACAGTGTAATAAAGAAAGATGATTTTGGACTCCCAATCATGAGAGTTCAGACCAGGGCATGCATCGGAAACACAAATGGAACTCCTCGGCTTTTTAGATAACGCGTTGTAAATACTTCCATCCAATACGAGGACCATCGTCGCCCTCATTCGCCAAACACAAGATCATCCCGTCAAAAGAGCTAGCTTTGCAAAAAGAATGCGGAATGCGCGCGCATCGAATGGTCGACTCGACCAGGTCAAGCTCTTTTTTTTTCCGCTACCCACCAAAGCCTCTTGCGCAATCTACAAGCCTCTTGCGCAATCTACAAACCCAGTACTCTCTTTTCCCCAAGCAATGGCAACATCGTAACTTTACCAAAACGAGCACCTCGACTGATCTAGCAATGCACTCGCGACCTACCGAGAGAACCAAACTAAAGCAGGAGATTAGCCATCGAGAAAGAGGGGAGAGGGAGGGGGAGTAACCTTGGCGGTGTAAGTGATGCTCTCGAGCTGGCATTTCCAGTTGTCCTCGCACTCGAGCATGCTCCCCCGGTAGAGCTCGCCGCTCTTGAGCTCGACGGTGACGATGTGGCCCGAGGCCTCGTGGAGCAGCTTCTCCGGGATCCCCAGGCTCCTGCTCATCGCTGCTGCTCCGGCTCCCGCCCCTCGCTCAAAACCCTAACAGAGCGAGACGACGAAGGCGAGGACGACGACGGAGGAAGAAGAAGCAACAGCAGCAGCTCGCGACTGAACCCTAAGCTTCGTGTCGAGCGACTATAATTTTTATTTGGGTAATTTGAATTGGAGGTACTCGTTGGCCGGGTCGGGGCCCGGGCCCAAGCCCAAGCCCGATCATTTTCTCTCGGGCTTTGGCGGGCTTAAATAGTCTAAAATATTCACAGAATGAGTAGAGAAAGAAATTGGAAGGTACGGAAGAAGTCTTGTTCGAGATATGATTCTCAAGATACAAACACTTAAATTTTTATCAGTTTGATATATATGTCAGGGACATAATTGGATAACATGTCGAATGTCTGTTTTAGATATAAAAATTTTGTGGCATTTTGTCAAATTAATAATGAATACACATATCATCTCTTATATCTTGATACGTTGCATAATACTTCTTCTTTTTACATTTTATGGTTGATTAGAGTACGAATAAACGAATAGTTTTGATATCTTCTTGCAATCTTTTCTCGTTGAAACATATGTTTGGTAAAACCATACTAAAACAAAGAAACAAGCTTTTACATTATGTTTGGCACCAAGGGTGGTAGACATGATAGTCCAGATATTAAATACTAGATATACGAAGAAATCTTGCTAAAATTTCGTGCCATTGGACAATTTTTTTAATTAAAAGAATTAAATTTTTAAATAATTTTCTTTTCTTTTGCTTTCTTCGCCAATCGCTCGAGCCTTAGCTATGGTCACGATTTGGTAAGCTCGAGCCTTGTCGACCTACGCTTGTGGCTAGTCATTAGTCGTTGCTAAGGCTCAACGACTTACAAAGGAAGAAGGGGAAAAAAAAGATATGAATAATATAAAAATATTTTTAAAAATCAATTTTTTAAAAAATCTGGCCTTAATGGACCCAAGCACAGGTGTCAAGGACCTAGAATAAGTGTTAAGGTTTCTATGCCCAAGTACCGAAATTTAGTCATATTTTGGGAAAATTATTTTCAATTTTTGAAAGAGGAAATTATTTTTCTAAATTTAAACTTTGGTAGAAAAACATTTTCCGTTGATTCATTTTCCTAAATGAACCAAACTTCAAAAAATGAGGAAAACAATGCAAAACAAACAGAGCCTTAATATGAGAGTTTTTGTAAAATCTCTTAAAGTGTGTAGCATTGTTCATGTCCAAGTTTAGCCCAAATAGAGTTCAAATAAAATTATCCTTTCTAAGAGGTGGGAAAGCGTAGGATAGGATAGGATATCTCCTATCCAAATAAAAAAAATAGTCTAAATTTTCTTTAAAAGGAGAAGACTCAGAGAGAAAGAGACGTGAACTATGGCAGGGTTGATGAATTGAGTGGCGGTCCTAAATCTCAAGCATCATTTGAGCAAGGACGACATTAAACCAATTTCAAAAGACTCGGAGATTAAATTAAACCCAGACAAAATTCAAAAACTATATTAAACACCGAGACTAGATGAGGAAATTAATATTAACGTCCAACTTCAATAATTAATGAATCCATTAATTACAATTTTTTTGCTAAATATGGTTTTCCATCGTAATCTACCACGAACTCGTAATGAAAATTGTCGAGGCCTAATCTTGCTCTCACTAATATATATATTTTAGTTACCAAAAACTACAGGCAGGACGTTTCGCATAACGGCCACGTTACATAGGACGAGACGACATGAGGTGTAACGCGTCGATCCGGAACGAGTGATTTCCTCAAAACAAATGCCACGCAAAACGGAAGGCATGTCACAACGCGACCTTAAACATGCGACGGACCTATGAAATACTTTCGTAAACGTAACGAGAGAGAGAGAGAGAGAGAGAGAGATAGGGTAGGTCACGTGGCCAGACGTAGCAAGGGGCACACCGGTCGCGGCGGTGGTGGACCGGCGACTGTCGGAAGGCGCGTCGGTTGTTTCTTGGGACCTGCTGCGAACCTTCCCCTCTCTCTGCCCCTCGTTAAAAACATCACAGAGCACCATCCGAAAGGAAAATGATTGAATCTTCCTGTCGGCCACTTGTACCAAATATTTCTTGACCCTTAAGGGAGAGAGAGAGAGGGAAAGAGAGAGAGACCCTCGCTGTGCCTTGATCGCTCCTCGTGTCCTTCCCCCATCTCTCTGTTGAAAAAAGATCCTTCCCTCGAGTCCTGTTCCTCCCCTGTTCTTTCTTAGATCCGGGGAAATGAATTCCCCTCGAAAGCAGATGAAACCCGTGTGAATCTGCCCTGGTTTGGGGACGCGTGTGATTCTTTCTTTTCCCCCACCCGCTGCTGCTTTCTTGTCCTCTTTCTTGATTTTCTTGGGAGCAGACCCTGAAAAGGTAAGAGTGGTCGGGTAGGCGGTAGGTGGGAAATGGCTGGCATGCTTCCTGGAGTTGAATTTGCCCGGAGGAGGAGGCTCCACCAGGGCGGAGGGGCTTGGTCGGATCCGCCGCCCACGGCGGCTTATTGCTCCGTCAGGCGGTGTTCACTGCCTCTGTATTCAAGAAGCCACGAGCCTCATCATCACGCCTCAAGCTCCTATTTTGTAAGGACCCTTTTGAGAGCGTTCTGTTTTTTCTCCTCTCCTGCCCTCGTGTTTTCTTCCGCGACTCTGATTCATTGGGCTGTTGTGTGGGAATTCAGCAGAGGGGCATGATGAACCGAGGCTGCGAGGATGAGAAGCTTGGAGGAGCGGCGAGAGAGGCCAAGGAGAGGCTCGATGAGAAGCTCAGGACACAGGGGACAAAATCCGAGTGCAGAAGGTGAGAAATGTGGATTATCTCCATACTATGTATGTCCTGCAAATGTGCTTTCTTCGAGATTTAGCGGACTGAAAAACCGCAATCGGTTTGGATCTTTTGTGAGTTTCTTGACGGAAAAAAATTAAGAGAACTTCAGGTTTTGGATAGATGCACCTTGGCAAAATATATGTTTTCTAGTAATTTTCAAGGTTCCATGTTCCAACTGCTGATTATATGTTTTGGGAACTGAACTTCAATGAATGAATTATCCTGAATTATTGGAAGAGCTGCATACAAGAGTCCATTTCTGGGCAGCTCATAGTTGTTCCCTTCAATTATCCCCCTTCACTTTCTAATCTTATGGTCGTTGTTTCAAGCATGAACTAACATTGATGTGGGCATGGGGGTTTGCCAGATCAAATGCAGATGGGAGAAGAACTAGAGAACAAGAGGGGGATACTCAGTTGAGAAGAGAGGTGGTCTCCAGGAATGGCCTGAAAAAGGGTGGGTCAAAGAGGTTCAGCTGGGGCAAGCTGAGCTGGAAGGCCACAGACCAGGAGGAGTGCGCCGTTTGCCTGGACTCGTTCCGGGCTGGCGAGACCCTGATACACCTACCGTGCACTCACCGGTTCCACTCCAGGTGCTTGGTCCCATGGCTCGAGAGCCACTCTCACTGCCCTTGTTGCAGAACGGCGGTTTCTTCATGACCCCCTCGAGTAAGACCCAAGATAAGTTTGCTGGATAGGACTGCTGCATGTACTTAGAAAGCATGCTGAATCTATTTACCGAATGGTATGGCATGTAATCATGGGTGAACTTATGATGGATTTGTCTGCAGAGCGGAACAAAGCTGAGATGATGTAAACGATGCTTGTTGATATTTCACAAAAGTAGAATAGAGATTTGAGACTGACACCTGCATATCATGTTGTACATCTCAGTTTTGTTGCCGCAAAAGCATAATAAGAGCTCCTCCAGCCGCCACCGTCTCTGCCAGCCGCATCACCGTCGTATTGCCACTTTCTGTTATATCGGAGGGTGGCAATGCTAAAGGGGACGGTGACAGGTTGGCGGTAAAGGTGAAATGGATTAGTTAGCTTATACCAATCTGTTGGATTAAGTTTATCACATCGCAATAATCAATGATGGAGATCATGAAGCTCTGATTATGTGGACAATAAGAAGTGTCTTGCCAACATGGTGCTGCGAAACAAAAATGCGTGTATCCTGGCACTCGAAGTTTACAACTGCGCAAAAAGCGTCGGGGAATCATTGTATTTTCATGAATACTAGTATTTGAGTTTGTAGTGAGAAGAAATCTCCTACCATAAAGGCTTAATTAATGCATAAGACATTGTTCGTGACGACTGATTCATTTCCCATGAAAGGATTCTATCTTCCCTTCAAAATGTTTTCTATGCGTCTGCCCAGTCAACATAATTCCAGAAGCAAAAGTAAGACATCGTTCCTCGGCAGATCAACAAATACAACATCTTTTCCGGAGGTACAGCGATCATCTGCAATGTAATGCTCCAATGAAAATGTCTATTCACCCTCTTATCTCAAGGGCACAGAAGAGCGTGCAATTGTCAATTGCATAAATTCGTGTGGGCACTCGTTTCTGTGCCTTCTGCATAATAACGAGTTCTTCATGTATTGTCCCTCTTGCTGAGGAAGATGCGCGCGATAATGGGGATTTGTCCGATATGCTGCAATAAAAAGGGATGGATTCTAGCAGATGATGACTTTTCCATCAGCAAAGAACAAGAGACTCTGATTCTCCCTCGCATCACTGTATGTCCCCACGCTGCTTGACCCACTTCTTGCCTCGCACAGCGTTTTGTTCCCGCAGAAGAAAAAATATTTCCTCATCATTTGTTGCCCTCTCGGTAAAGGAATCAAGAAAAGTCAAGAAGAGAGTGGATTTGTGGTATTCTAAATGCATCCTGCTGACTCGACTGGCCTCGCAAAAAGCAGTCGTTTCTCCGGGGAAAATACTAAAAAAACCCTAAACCTGTTGTATTTGTACTAATTCAATCTTAAGTAGTAGAATACATATATAAGTGAGTTGTGTTAGAGAAAACCCACATTAAAGAATTGATGTGGTGCAGAGCAATATCCATAACTCATTGGTTTAAGTTTTTGAGTAAAGATGGGTCTAATTGAATGTAATAACATGCTCGAAGTTGGGCTCCCTCTTAGCGATCTTCCCAAGTGAAGGTAAATATACAATAGATGACATAGTCCAACTACAAATCAAAACAAATCCAAAACAAAAATGGCTCCATATAAGAAGAAAAATCATTAAAATAAGTCGCTTATTCAAAGGACACATCCGTGTCTTCTCTAAATCAAAATCCACAACTGATCACAGAATTTGTTTTCAATAATGAGCACACGCCGAAATTTCCATGTGTTACTATGGTTTTGCTTTTCAACATCCCCAACAATATGGCCATTTAGAGTAATAAGGTTGAATGCGCACAAATCCGATACCTGTGAGAACAAAATTTTTAAGAAGCTCTTTTGAGCTCTTTTGATCTCTTTTGGAATTAGACTTGTACATCAACAAAACCTCGGAATCATGCACACAAAATACCCTAAATCTATACTAGATTGGGATCAAATGGGGGAGAGAAAATTCTAGATCCAGGCTGGATATTTAAAAAAAGAAGAAGATAGAAAACCAAGTTAGCCAAAGAAAAAGGAAAAAGGGAGGGAAGAGAGAGAGAGATCCAGCTCAAACCCTTCTCTTCATGGAGGTTGGGAAAAAAAATCTGTGAATATGAAAATGAATCTTAAACCTTTTAATGATTTACTTAAGTAATTTATTTGACTAATTTTGACTAAAAATCATTGACATGAACATTGGTTGTCCTCCATGACTTAACCGGCAGTGACATGGACAAAATTTACAATTTCTTTTAATTTTTTTGAATTTTTTATATTTTCATAATTTTCTTTTTTTTTCTACTATGGCTAGCCACTGAACCCTCGCCTAGATCATTATCACCCGCTGTAAGGGCTGGCAAGCCTCGTCAAATCTAATGAAGGCAACCCTCACCCAAGCGAGGGTTTGACTCTATAGCTTGAGCAAGGGTTACCCTTGCTGGATTTAGCAAAGGGTCGACCTCCATGGCCAAGCAAGGGTAATAGCCCTCGCTAGTGACTGACAAGGGCTCGTAGGCTTACGCCTAGTGGCTGGCAAGGGTCATTGGCTACCCTCGTTAGCCAAAATGGAAAAAAAAATGAGAAGAATTTAAAAAAAAAAATTAAAATTTGTCCAAGTCAATATTAGTCATGTCATGTAGAATTATCAACGTCCATCTTAACAATTTACAGTTAAAATTGACCGAATAGACTACATTGATGAATTGTCGAAAGATTTAAGAAATTTAAGATTAAATTGGCACGAATGCAATATATTTAGTTTTTTTTTTCCTTTTTGATTCTTTTCTCCTCCATTAACAGCAGCCCCACGTAATCGTTCTCACTCGAAGAAGATGAGTTTTGGCTTCATTTCCCCCATATTTGATTACTAAGGTCAAATCGAATGATGTAGCCAGCCTATCACGCTCGATAACGTTTTGTCATTAATCATCGCTTATCGCAATCCAATCAAATATCTCGATACACACGGTATTATGATGGATCCATCGACAACTCACGGGGATCGGTGTTGAATTTGAAAGGAACCGTTCTCCGCTCGATAATAGCTAAGGTAAACTCCTGTAGGATGGCGACTGATCATACAAACGAAATCCCAGTCCAAAAGTCTGCAGTAAGCACTACGTATGGATGTCAAGTGAGTCTTCGAATGATTAGTCTAACCTAATCGATGCGTTAACCCAAGGGAATGATTATACATGGGAAATAGTTGCACCGGTAATCATGTCTAGCCTCAGCCCAGTTAAAAAAGAATTCGATTCAATGAGTGTGAATGGTTTCCTTTTTCTCTATTACATCAGCTCATTAGAGCTCGCCAAGTGCCGAGTCAATTTCGGCCCCCTTATCTTTTAGACTTAAAGGAGAGGACGACCTAGAACTAAGCTTTATCGCGAGATAAGATCTTGCCTTAGATGGGTCTTTGCGATACCATAAAAAAAGGCCCAAAAAAAGAAATCGCAACAATAGCAAAGCACTAAGCAGGATGACTAGAACGTCGTCGTCTTTCCTAAACCCACGTCACTTCCCATGATGGTTCCCGTGAAAAGATTCATCTTCTCATCAAAATGTTTTCTCATGCATCTGCTTGGTCCACGCATGATTCCGGAAACAAAAATAAGACATCGTTCCTCGGCAGATCAACAAAAACAACATTTTTTTTTCTGTAGATACAGCGATCGTCTGCAATGTAATGCTCAAATGAAAATGTCTATCAATATCTTATCTCGAAGGTACAGGAGCGTGCAATTGTCAATTGCATTGATTCGTGTGGTCACTTGTTTCCGGTGCCTTCTGCACGACAATGAGTCTTTCATGTATTGCTGAGGAAGATGCCTGCGATAATGGGGTATATGTTCAATGTGCTGCAATGAAAAAGACAGATTCTAGCAGATGATGACTTTTCCATCAGCAAAGAGGAAAAGACTCTGATTCTCCCATGTATCACTGGATGTCTCCACGCTGCTTGAGCCGCCTCTTTGCCTCGTACAACGTTTTGTTCACGCAGAAAAAGAAAAGGATTCCCTAATCTTATGTTGCCCTCTCGGTGAGGAATCAAGAAAAGAATGGAATGAATTTGTGGTATTGTTAATGTATCATGCTGACTTGACATGCCCCGCAAAAAGCAATCGTTTTTCTGGACTATGCTTATCGGGTTCATATTCAACATCGAATAAGCGTTTCAAAAAGTTTAAGTACCAATTTCTTTTTTTTTTTGTCAAAGAAATATTTCATTCACTTTCACAAATATACAATAGATAACATAATTCAACTGTAGACCAAGACAAATCCAAAGTAAGAAGATAAATTATCAGAATAAGTCGCACACTCGAAGGGCATATATGTGACTTCTCAAAATCAAAGTTGACGGTCGATTACCGAATTTATTATCAGTAAATGAGCGCACACTGAAATTTCCTTATGTTACTACCGCTTTGCTTTTTAGCGTCCTCAACAATATGGTCATTCAAAGTAACAAGGTTGAATGCACACAAATCTAATACCCACAAAAGCGGAATTTTTAAGAAACTCTTTTGATCTCCTTCCAACAAAACCTCGAAATCAGGCACACAAAAAACCCTAAATTGAGAATAGATTGAGATAAAACGGGCAAGAGAAACTTCTAGATCTAGACTAGATAAAAAATAGAAAAAAAAGTTCCTCAAAACAGGAGGAAAGCAAGAAAAAGAAGATGGAGAACCAAATCGGCCAAAAAAAAAGGAGGTAGGGGGGGGAGCGATCTAGCTCAAACCATTCCCTCCATGGAGGTTGAAAAAAAAAGCTATGAAGAAGAAAGTGAGTCTTAAACCTTTTAATGATTTGTTAATTTAGTCCATTGGACTAATTTTAATCGAAAATTGTTGACATAAATACCGGCCATCATCCATAATATGACCAGCATAGACGTGGACAAAATTTATAATTTTTTTATTTTTTTAAAATTTTCATGTTTTTATCTTTGGTTTTTTCATTGTGGCTGGCCACTAAACCCTCACCTAGATCATAGTTTGTTGCTACAAGTGCTAGCAAGCCCTTACCAAATCCAATAAGGGCAAGCCTCACCCAGGTGAGGGCTCGACCCTATGATTTGAGCGAGAGCCACCCTCGTTGGGTTGTTGGTGACCCTTGTTGGCCACAATGAAAAAAAATTAAAAAAAATTAAAATCTATCAAAGTCGGTACCAGTTGTGCCACGTAAGACGGCAGACATCCATCTCAACAATTTATGGCCAAGATTTATCGGATGGACTGTGTTGACAAATTGTCAAAGGATCTAGAAGTTTAAGATTGAATTAACACAAGTGTAATTAATTTAGAATTTTTTTTCTTTTTGGTTCTTTTCTCCTCCATTAATGGCCGGCTCCTACAATCGTTCTCACTCGAAGAAGGTGAGTTCTGGCTTCATTTTTTTTTCCCATATTCGATTACAAAGGTCAAATTGAATGACGTAGCCAGCCTATCACGCTTGGTGACGTTTTAACATCTATTGCCTAAGGGTTCTCATCCGTCCCCTCCACTTTACAGTAGTCAAAAGTGTTAAATGGGTGAGTTGGGTCGGGTTTGGGTTGGGTCATTAATGGTCCGATCCAAATTGACCCATTAACCCATTTATGATCCATTTATGCCTAATGTAAATTTTCCAACCCATACATGACTCATTTAACTAAAATTAAAAAAGCTTATTTCTTATATATATGTTAAAAAAATGGTATTGCTAAAATAGTTTTATAATTATAAATTTCGGTTTTTGTAAAAAATGTTTTTTAAAAGTTAAATAGAAAAGAGAGAGTCTCCATGTAAATGGGTTCATTTTAATGGGTTAATAAATGGGTCATAAATGGGTCTGAGAGCAGACCCATTTAAGACCCATATGTCTCAGCCTTTTTATTTTTAAAACCTATCATGGGTGCTTTGGAAAATAAGGTTTGACCCATTAACGACTCATTTAACTATAAATGGGTCCATAAAGGGGTCAATGACCCATTTTGACACCTCTAACAGTAGGCAATAATCACAGCTTCTCGCAATCCAATCAAACATCTCTATTATACAGTATTTTGATGGATCCATGGACGACTCTAACAGCATCCGCCGTTGAATTTGAAAGGAACCGTCCTCTGCTCGATAATTGCTGAGGTAAACTCCTGTAGGATTGCGATTGATTTGTCTAACCCACTTGATCTGTTTACCCAAAGGAACGATTATACATGGGAAACAGTTGCACCTATAATCATGTCTAGCCTCAACCCAGTTGAAAAAGAATGCGATGTAACGAGTGTGAATGGTTTCTTTTTCCTCTATTACATTAGCTCATTAGAGGTCGTTATCGGAAGCCGCTCGCTAGGTGCCGGGTCAGTTTCGGCCCCCTTATCTTCTAGACCTAAAGGGGAGGACAACCTAGAGTTAAGCTTTATCGCGAGATAAGATCTTGCTTTATATGGGTGATTCCGATGGCATGAGAAAGCCCCAAGAAAAGAAAATCGTAACAAAAGCGAAGCGCTAAGCAGGATGATTAGATTTAGAACGTCCTTGTCCTGTCCTAATCCCACGTCACTTCCCATGATGGTGCTTTTCTTCCTGCGAGTCCCAATTATTGGAGAAAAGCTGGTTTTGAGCACTACGATCTTGAATCAAATCTCCTTCATCTCGTCCTCTCATAATCGTAATCTTTGGTTTGAAATTAAATTAAGGTTTCCACCTTCCACTCTCCACCGTTCCTCAAGTGTCGCCAACCAGCGATCACTTCAGACGGCGAAATCGCGCTTTGTCTTCTATGTTTCCTCGTCCTCATCGCCATCTTTTTCCATCACCATGCGTGGATGGCACCAAGGGAAACTGTCGTCTTGTCAAATTATTTGTACCGTCGCCATACATGACTACCTTTCACTAAAGCTAGAGTACAAGAGCTATATTATTTGGCTTTCTTTACGTGTCATGTTCCACCATGACAATGCCAGGACCATCGACGACACCATGGCACTAACTCCAACATGAGTGCGCTAGACGCATCTACCGACCAAAATCCGAACCTAACAGAGACACGAGCACGGCTAACTTGAGATTGATGCAACTGTGCTTTGATGATCTGATCCATTTTAACCAAAATATGATTCGTCTTAGCATTGGGTAAAACACCGAATGACACGGCTACGACAACACGAACTGAAGCGTCCTCTATGTAACACTCGAGCACTGCCGCTTGTACACAACATCTAACCACTAGCCATCGTATGAAGGTCGAATCTTGGTATATACTATATACTTAAAAACTCGAAAAACTGCATGCACAACTGCGTTTTGTCATCCCGTGTAAAATCCACTAACAGCGCAATCACTTCTAGTAATCTGTAACCCTGAAATACCATTCAACTTAAACATCAAAACCATGTTAACAAACCAACCAAAAAAGAACAATTCTTGACCAACAATCCCACCCTCCCTACGCTGGTGAGACTGGATTCAGGATAAAATACCCGTGTTCAGACCCAATGTCCTAAGCAGCGAGGGCATTGCCTTGTAAACCTGACTAACAGTTTAAAAATCTTCTGTCGGCACCAAAGAAAAAGTTACTGCTTCCTTTTTCTTTTATTTTTCACATGAAAGTGACTCAATCAATTCACAGCAGTTTTTTTTTTTTTTTTTTTTTTTTGGATTGGGGGTGAGGAAAGCACAGTAGTTTTCAGGCCAAAAGGGGAAAGAAAATCTGTAGTCCAAATAGAACTATCCAGAAAAAAAGGAATAAGCTCCTCTCAAGCTCAAGCTTCTTACTTGGAATGCTATCAGCATGCACAGTAGAACCCTCAAATTTTTTGTGAGATATCAAGAACTTGCTTCAAGTTAGCATATCCATGCATCAAGTGCCATAGCACCTAGAAGTTTGGTAATTTCCTAAGACTAACATTCATTCATATGCCAACTTTACATATGACGCCCCACCAAATTGACATTTCCACTCATGATGGATTGTTTCAACAGACTGTTAATTGTTGTTAGGGTCCGATGATGTTTGAGTTACATGAGCTCAGAGTAACAATATAAATACTAGACTAAAAACAACTACAGAATGGCTTCGGCATCAGCAAAACTGCATCCCAACGAAACCATGGTACTTGCATGCTTTAATCTTTCCATCTATTTGCTAAATATAGATTTCTGATATATATTTAAAAGTGAGATATAGACGATTTTATTAGCTGTGATGGGGATCACTATTTACATTCATCTGTATGTTACAAAGACCATTACAGGGAGGATATTTCAGTATTGGAAGTAGGACACTCGCTGAAACCTTCACGAACATCACCTCGACACAGTGGGCATATTCTGGAGAGAACCGAAGGAAAAAAATAAAAGACAATCAGATGAAGTGAAATCGCAACAGAGGTATTGTTGATGGAACAACAATTCTCCATTTCATCTATAGAAAAATAATAGAGAGAGAATAGATAAAGGGGAGAACTCTGAAAAAAATAATGGTGGCACAATACCCCTGTATCTCTTTTAGCCATTTATCAACGCATGCCACATGATACTCATGGTGGCACGGAAGAACCCTGATCTTGTCTTCTTCCTCATACTCAGCCAAGCATATATAGCACCTATCAGCATACAGAATTCAGTTAATAGCATTCCACACCTAGTATATTCAAAAGTAGGGGTTGGATCCAGTGAATTTGTATTCCAGCTAATATTTGCATGCTCTATTTAATTTCATGAACCCTTAGTACCTAAAATGCTGTTATGACTAAGGAAGCAATTTCTCTCACAAGGGTCTTGTAAATGATTGCCCATGGAACATTTGTTAACCATACTCAATAAGGAGATAATTGACATTTGTTTGCCCATGGTGTTTTGTCACATTGATTAGCTAATTAATCCAGGCCATGCATGATCAGCATGAGAGCGCACATATCAATATAAGCAGTCAAACATGCGAAACATATAGCAGATTTAGTTGACAGTAACATACTGTTCACCATTCCCTCCTTCCTCAGCTTTGGTGGTTCTTTTGTAATTTTTGAGTGGAAAAGAGTCAACAACTGATTCCGGGGCTGGCGGTGAGGCCACTGACAAGGAAAGGGGTACTGGTTGGCGATGAATTTCATCCAATACCTGTAAGATACCAAACTAGAATCAAAGCTTAAAACATTTACAAAGAATACCCAGCTGCAGAAAACATCAACCAATACTAGAGTCACCAATCATACCATTGTGCAACAATAAGCAAAAAATGTTAATTCACACCTCTAAAAAAGAAGGCATAACATTGTGACTACAATGTACACAGTTGGAACAGAATAATCACATCCAAATCCAAAAAGTAGAAGAGCAAAATGGAAACGGTAATACTTTTATTCAGCAAACTAGGCAGAACTATTGTTTCCGAAGCCACATTGTAAAGTAATTTCGGTGCTGTAATTGTACCATTCAGTGTGAAGAAACCATCAACATAAACAAGTGCTGCCCAATGAAGAGAAAATCAGGCACATCAAGCTTTACATGCAGGTGCTTTTCTAAGTGATCAATGGATGCATGTATCACAACTTTCAACATTTTGCACCATAAGGCCTTCTGAATAAGTGATTTAACTGAACTGGTGCTATTAAAAGAGCCTAATAAGCAGTTTAAAGAACAATTACAGGTGGAATAAGACCTAGCTATCAGACAAACGCGACCATGTGGAATACTAGTGAGCGTTACATCTTTGCTTGATCTGCAATCAGTTTCTATGATCAATCTTCTGTTATTATTTGTTGTAGTCTGTAGACCTTCCTATTGCGAAGCGTTAGGATAAAATCCCAAAACCACATTTTCCCCATGAAATATAGTGTAAAATGCTAAACGAGCAGTAATAAAATATTAAACCACATGTTTCCCATGAAACTTAGTGTAGAATGCTAAACAAGCAGTAAATTTAGTAGATAATAGAGCACATAGAAGTGAAATAAAGGAAAGCTGATTTGACATAGAACCTCAAATAAAGCTTCTGCAAGCATGACTATGCGTGATATGCTTGAATGAGTACTGGACTCGGACACAGAAAATGAATCACACGAGCATGATCCATCAGGATGGAGCCCTGAAGGGCAGAAAGCCATTCGCCCACTATTCTCGCTGAGACCATAACGAAGTCTGTCCCAGATCTGCAAATAGTTGACAAAAAGATGAGGACACCGCAAAAGTGCACATATTAAACTTAACAAGCAGTAAAACAATCAGCAGAGTTACCAAGGAAAGCTTGTACAAATGGACGTATGAAAGATAAATAATGCTCATCTACCAAGGCACAAAGCTAGTAGCTCAATCCTACTTACGTTACACAATTCTCAAGGTTATTGAAAAGAATGAACAAAAGCATGACACAACACTCACAAAAATGTAAATCACTTACCTCAGATCTCGGGCGACGACGTCGATGATGTGACCTGTGAATTCTACCCCCAAGATATCGCGAATCACCCTCAAAGAAATGATCATATCTTTCATGAAATCCAAGATAATCAGGATCATCTCGTGAGAATGCGGTATTAGAAGAATCACTGCGCCCTACAGAACTGTCTCTTGAAAAAACATCCCAAAATAATCTTCTGCTACTCCTACTGGTGTCCCAAACACCTGTATCATTCCTACTGTCAGACAATACACTGGAGGATATATTCACAATACCAACATGAATTATGCCTTCAGTTTCTTGGCCTTGTTCTCCAGCAGACAGAAGGAATTCAAAGGCTGAAGGTGTCATTTGCAAATGAGACTCATCTCCTCGTGAGTTGAAAGCCCAGGGAAAATCAGAAGTGGGCGACACAGAGTCATGAGTATGGGCATCTGCAAGTTCACTCGCCTGATTCTCAGTAGCTTCAGTGTGGTGATGCTCATCTTGGATTCTTTCATGAGATGACCCTCTAGCATGTGTAACCTCTGGGAGGATCTCTGATACACCGTCGCTCACTGGATTATTAGTATCACCGACTACATCCTTGTTAGATGATACACTTGCAGAGACCATGTCTGAAGATTGTTGTTCTATAAATGAAGTACTAGAGGCAGTACTAGTTTTGTCGCAACTAAAATCGTCAGTGCTAGATCCACTTACCCGACAAAAAGGAACAATTTCCTTGCTTTCAAACAAGCAATTATCCTCACTTTTTGGTCCAACACCTATTCCCTCTACTTCATCCAAAGTTTCCTCACTTGTGGACACAGCTCTGGTTCCAGTAGCAGAGAGCAGTGGCTGTATTTCTCCAACAGAGACTGTGTGCTCTTCATTGGGTGCCTGAAACTTAGTAACACTGGAATCACAAAGTTCTGCAGAATTAACCAAACATTCATTTGGGTAATCTTCCATCTACAAGAAAAGAGCGTGTAAATCAGTTGCTCTCAAGATTCTATCGAGGCATCAACACAAACTTGAGAACCCATATGCAGTATAACATAGTTCCGTGACCATTATAAAACATACTACCAAACATCCTCACTTGTAAAGTTAAGAAAAGCTTCTAATCATGAACGCCACTCTAGATCTTCTGCTCGGTGATTTACACATTTCCCAGCATTCCCTGACATAATATGGGTTGAGCTGGCTGCAACTTGAAATCTGAGTCATGACATGACACTAATGTAGACTCCAGCTGACATCTAACTAAACAATAGGTTCTTGTATCTCTTACACAAACGACACCCAACACTATAGTAAAGTGCCCCAACTCAGCACACCAAACCAGTGCACACCCTCCAAACCAATGCTTAACACAACCACCAAAATAAGAACAGGGAAAACTCACATGAGCATCACATGTGGCTGTTTGGGCCTGTTAAGTTATCCCATTTTGCTCAGTATGAGGTTGAAACAGAACTTATGGAAGATGCTACTATCGCAAGCACTAAACAGCTGGAGCTTTAAGGTAGGAACCCTTGCCCAATAATTACATTCAATGAAAGCTTTATCATACTTTGAGTTGATTAGCCCCATGCGAGTTTCTTGTTTGACTTAATTCCCTTAGTGTCTGCTCCATGCACATGTTTATCTCCACCGTTGAACAGGATAGCAAAGGCGAAGGAGCATCGATAAGTTCCACTTTGTTTATTATTTGTAGCTCAAAGAAAACGAATTACACTACTCATGTGGCCTAACAGTTCAGACATTTAGGTACATCCTTTTGATACCGTCAACAAACAATTCCCGCATGCTCACTTCAAAAAGGCAGACTCAACGACGAGCTTAGCAAAGCTCGAACCCATGCATATGGAACATCAGCTTCCTTTGTCCCTATTCACAAGAGACGCAAAAAGGCTCCTTTAGGCTAATCTCGATGCTCAAATCTGCATCTACACCTCAATCTTTACTCGCAAGGCCGCGCAACTAACACGGTACTATTCATCCCAAAATCGACAGAGGGAAACCGTACGCGGTTAACCTAATTTCTCGTAAAAGGAAAAGGAAACCGCGTAAATCAAACCCCAACGATTCGTCGACGATGTCCTCAACCCTAGCGATCCCGGAACCGCGCGATCCGGAACCGAAAGACGGGAATCGATCGCCGCGGAGAAGAAAGACGACGGAAAACCAGGCGGCGGCGGCGACCAGCACCGGCAAACAGGAAAAAGAAAGGGGAAGGGCGTCGGACGGAGGCCGATCGCGATTTACCTCCACGGGAGCGCGGGACGGGGAGCAGCCGCAGACGAAGGACGAGAACTTGCTCCGCCTCGCGCGGCGGCTGGTCGGCGGCGGCGGCGGAGGAGGCGAGGGGGCGGGCCTCGCCCGACTGCTGCTCGCACCCATTTTCGCGTTGCAGAGAGAGAGAGAGAGAGAGAGATAGAGAGAGAGAAGCAGAGAGGACCGTGTTGACTTGGAAAATGATTTTGTGTATAAACTAATGTGCATCGTGGGGAGACTCGGTTTTCATTTCTTCCCGTCAACCTGAAGGAAAAAATTATTAATAATCATAACCGTTGAATACACATAAAAAAAAAAAAAAGAATATATATATATATATATATGCTAATTCCTTAAAATACTCTAAACTTTAGGCTGGATCCCAAATTTGTTTCAAACTTTTTATATCAAAAAACCCTCAAACTTTAAGTTTAATCCCAAATCCACCTTGAACTTTTTTTTTGTCTCAAAAGTTACCTTAAACTTTAAATCTAGTCTCAATTTTGTCAAAAAAAAAAAAACAAACTCCAAACTTTAGGTCAATCTTAAAAAATACCCAATTTTTCTTTTCGACATTAGTCCTAAATCTTCCTCTATCCAAAAGTTGCGATTAGTGGTCTCTAATTTTTATATCCTAAAATAGTTTTATTTTGAGGATAATTTTCCATATCGCCTTGTCAATGTGTATTTAGTATCGATGTGGAAATGTTACTTTAACTTGGGATTGGACCATGAGGTAGATTTGATAATAGATTAGAAGTTGATGATTTTTTTAGACAAAATAAAATTTAGGATATATTTGGTATTGTACCTAAAGTTTAATGTTTTTTTTGTTAGATAAAAAAAGTTTGAGGTAAAATTGAGAATGAACTTAAAATTTGGAGTTTTATAGGGAATTGGCCCATATAAATAATTAAAGTGTTGTCTCGAAAATTGTTTCGATTCTTGGCTAGGCTATCGCTCGTTTTGCAGGCTTTCTATCTCGTCTTGCTTTTGGCTCTTATCAAATCTCACAGAACGTCAAAATTATCAGTCGACGGCTTGACGTGACCGAGACGCGTTATGAGGGAGTACTGTTGTGTCTGGCTTGCACCAGGGACACCGTGCTTATGTTGAAATTCTTTGTAATATTTCTTCCGCCATTCCTCAGGAATGGCAAAAAGTCTCGACCTTTATTTATTCCTTGCTTGCCAATCGCCTATTCATGGCTCCCTACTTCTCTATATGTCACGAGTCTTAAAATTCAAGATATATTCGACGTGATTTCCTAGGAACTTACATTTTCAGAATAAACGGTTGCCCACTCGGTAAGTCAGAATTGAAAACCAAATGTTAGTATTTACCTTGCGGGGATAACACGTATGGCGCCGCAGTGGGACTAGAAATGGACATACAATCAAATTTTTTGGTTATGAACATATAATGCAAAGCGAAAAAAATAACAAGATTAAGTAACATCAATGTAAAAGCCTCCCGGCAACGACAATGTGGAAGATATGCACATCTTTTGCTGGAAACGAAACCCTTTGGAGGAAGCAAGACGAAAAACCCTGAAGGACACCATGATAAAGAACGACAGAGATTGATCACCGATATGGAAGATCCCTTCAAGTTAAACTAAACAAAGTCCTTGGAATCTAAAGATGGTTTCTCTCAGAACTTCTAAGAGATAATCGCATTAGTTGTTGTTTAGCACTATGAATGTGTGTAGAATGATGCAGTAAGAATCGGTGAAGAAAGCTCAATTACCGGTCATGCCAACTTCAAGGAAAGTCCAGAGACAATCGCCTATAGTAAATACATATAATATATAAGAGATTACTAAAGATTCGAGTCATAGAATTTTTCAATTTTTACACAGGTTACTTATTTGCTCAAATAGAATTGTTCTACTATATCTAGACTAATACCGATTTAACGGGAAAAGTGCCAAAAAAGTCCTAAACCTTTTGCCTTTGTGCCAATTTAGTCCTAAACCTTTTTTTGGTGCCGATTCAATCCTAAACCTTTTTAAGTTGTGCCAATTCAGTCCTTTTCGGCCAATTTTGGCCGGATTTTCTTGGCGGATCGCCGGCCGACGTGGTATGATCGGCGACGTGGACAACTTTTAATAATATTTTAATATTTTTTTATTTTTAAATATTTTTTATTTTTATTTTTTTTTGTCTTTTTCCTCCGGCCGGTCGCCGAGGTCCCAAGAACCGACCGCAGGCGACCGCCGGCGAGGGCGAGGCCGACCTCGCCGGATCGGCGAGGTCTAGCCTCGCCGGATTTGGCGAGGTCTAGCCTCGCCGGCCCTCGCCCGACCTCCGATCCGGCGAGGTCGAGCCGGGCCGGCGAGGCTCGTCCTCGCCGGATCCGGCGAGGGCGAGCCTCGCCCATGGCCGCCTCGCCGAGATCGGGCCATGGGCGAGGCTCGCCCTCGCCGGATCCGGCGAGGTGAGCCTCGCCCATGGCCGCCTCGCCGGATCGGCCATGGGCGTGGCTCGCCTTGCCCTCGCCGGCGGTCGCCTCGGCGGTCGCCGGACCTCGGCGACCGGCCAGAGGAAAAAGACAAAAAAATAAAAAAATAAAAAATATTTAAAAAAATATTAAAATATTATTAAAAGTTGTCCACATCGCGCCGATCATGCCACGTCGCCCGGCCGGGCCCGCCATGACAAGCAAAATCAGGCCAAAATTGGCCGGAAAGGACTGAATTGGCACAACTTAAAAAGATTTAGGACTGAATCGGCACCAAAAAAAGGTTTAGGACTAAATTGGCACAAAAACAAAAGGTTTAGGACTTTTTTGGCACTTTTCCCCCGATTTAACCTATTTCATGAAAAAAAAAGTGACAAATTAACCAACCAACAAAACAACTTATCATAAATAACATTTTCTCGTTGCATTGAAACATATAAATGTTGACTAATCTGGCTAACATTGAACTTGGTAAAATGAAATGGTCAAATTCTTGAAAAATGAGATTATTCAAGAATACACATTGAATGCTAAGATTACGCATTGTATTTCTGGAAGTAATCCATAATAAAAAGGTGTTTGCGGTTGTTCAAGAAGAAATGAAACAAAAAGATACCTTGCATTTGTAGCAGCAGCTCGCTCGATACCTTTGATTTGCAAGGGTACCAAGCAAGAGGGGAGCCAGGAAATCAGTTTTTCAATGCATTAATGCCTGCAAGAACCTTCTAAATGAGCAAAACGCTATGAATCATTAGCTGCAAAAAATGGCTGAATGGCAGTACTCAAGATTTTCTACATATGGTATCAGTAACCATGGATCGATGTGCATCCTCACATCCATAACTTGTTTTTTTTTTTTTTTTTTTTTTTTTTTGATGAAAAACATCCATAACTTGTTTGGGTCTTTTTCCTTCAAGAAAATGGTAAGATTCGTTAATGTTTACGTTAAGACCTGTCTAGAAATGGTTAGCATTCAAGTATCCCTTTCGAAGATTCATTCATATGCATCTGTCGGTGGTCGTTGCAATCTTTCACTTTACAAACCTTCGATCATATTGATTTGAACGATATCAAAAACATATGTATTCCTTTTAGGAACACAAGCGTAAGCTCTCTTACGGCAATATTTGCGAATTTTCATTATAATATAAGTTGTTTACTTTCATACTTGATTTGCGAGAAAAAAGAATATGCAGAAATGCGGTATTTTGACACTTTTTTATGTAGTTCTAACATTCTTGATGTTTTTGAGATAGGGACGATCACTTCTACCACTAAAGGCTAGTCGGATGCTATAAGAATCTTGTACGTGTCATCTTTCTTTTGGTTACAACTAAAGGAAAAATTGAAAGAAAAATTAAAGCGAAAGAAAAGCAGGAAATGGAAAAGAGAAAAGAAGAAGAAGAAGCTAGCAGCAATTATTTAGATGCTGAAAGAGCTGTAGATATTTAATATATTGCGAAAATAAAAAGTGTCTATTAAATAGAAATCGGAAAAAAAAATCGATTTGAGGATAGAGAGGAAAGGAGAAAGGATGGACCGCTAATTCTTGAAGGGTTTGAAAATATAAACGAAAAGGTGACACCAAAAAAATTCAAAATAGTGGTAACAAATGGTCGACATTTTCCTTCTTGGGATTACAAGGAGAATGTTTGATTTGTGAGCCTCGACGTTACATCGTGCCTGCCGAAACAATTTGTATAGGAGCTGCAGACTTATTTCTGAAGAGGTCTTCTCGAGAAGAGCCAAAATCACTCCCCCAAATCCCGTTCAACACGGTCGGCTTAAAATTACAATTTTAGACTTTGTAAGATTCGAACTTTTGACCGGCGAAATGAAATCCACCGAACTGCTCAACCGAGGGTCGGCCAGTCGATAAAAGGACGGGGACAAGGGATGCCACATGACGAAGACATATGCAACGTGCTCAAACGACGACTTGGGATGCACTTCCAATGAGTTTTCCTGTCTTATCCCTAGGGACAAGCATAGCCACATAAACAGAACATGGAAGGGAGATAAAAATACCAATTTGAAATTATATCTCTGATATCAAAAGAGATTTCTAGCTGATCGATGAATTATTGCACGGTCCAGCCTTTATATATATTTTTATGTACTTCTTAATTTCCATATCTTGGTATCGAAGCATTTTTTGGGACAAGAGAAAGCATCTCTACCAATAATTGATGTCCCACTCTTGCTTGCCTCCACACTAAAAATTCCCTGCACTTGTCTACTGCCTGGCCACACCCAGAATACAAAAACCAACCACAAGAGGGAGATCGAACGACCCTCATCGCCCCCATCCCCGTCCTCCCAGTCCGCCGCCCCCGCACGTGCTGCCTCCAGGGCCTCTCCACCACGGAGTGGGGCCCCTGCACGTGCTGCTACCGCCGCTGCCAGGTGCGCCGCCGCACCAGCCGCCCCATCACCCTCCGGGGCCGCCTCAGCCTCACCACCACCACCACCCTTAGACTTATATGGGCTGGAAGCTTGTACTCTCATTTATGCTCATCTCTATGTCCTGCGAGTCCGCTTAGTCGTGCCGACTAGGTGGAATCTCAGTTTGGCTATTGCTTCTGTGTGCACTCCAAATAAATAATAATGAACTCCCCAATAAGTCCTGGGTTCAATCTTTGCCACTTCTTGATTTCGAAAGACGTACCTGTGATGACAATCTTCGTGCGTACTCAACTGGGAAGGGAGAAAAAAAAGACAACGCTGAACTGCGCTTCAGGAAGGTCGAATGCACGTTCATGTCCTGGTGAAGGTGATTATTTTTAAGCCCTCGATTACCATCGGGATATGTCAGAATCAGACACCAATTAGTCTGATATTATAAGACGGTCGACATTAAAGAAGTAAAATAATTCTGCACACAGAACGGCGGAGGAACTGTAAACCGACTGGAAGAAGGAAGAACAGGAGAGTTTTAGTTTAGCGAAGAGCCTCGTCTGGATTTTTATGTCTAGATTTTATCTGCCAACTTAACACATCTGCAAACAGCATAATAATGACACCGAGGTAACTGCAAAGAAAGAGAAAATGATAGCATGGAAAGAAATTGATATTCACTGACAGTGAGGAGAGTGTGTTGGCTAAGCTGTACAGACGCTACAAGCATTTTCTTCTCCATCAGATGTAGTATTTGCCTCTAACTTGAGATTGAAAGCAACACAGCCAAAAATTAACGAGAGAGGGGCAACAAATGTGACATGAAATTTTCTCGAACCATTTCCACGGTCAGTCATGTACAATATAGCTTCCACCTTTCTGGTTATTGGATTCAACAAACCCTTTCGATGATCATATCATCTCCTTCCCTAGAAAAAGTAACATGGAAAAATGTAACACGATCTTGTACCTTGGAACCATCGTTACCTGTTAAACCATGAGCTCCCCCAAACAGTCTTGAGCGCTTATCCAGGACAGTAATATCTTCAGCACCATGAACAGGTTTTGTAAGTATGGATATCCATCTAAACCTAAGTTAAGGTGTCACAGTTTACTGCAGGACTATTCTGCCGCATGGATCCCAAATGCAGCACTTAGATCTTGACGGTGTTACTATCTTGTTCCAGTTGGATATCCAATCTGAAAAAACCCTAAAAGATTTGTCAGCGCTATGGTTCTTCCTAATGCTTCTATTTCTGCTTGTGTATATTTACTTTCACCGATGATTCTCAATCACATCCATTGGAAATACAATGCCAGAAATTGCTGGACCACTTGGATAGTTCCCACAGAAAATACTGTACCAGATATATGAAACAAGTATTTGTATCAAGGATGCCTTGAAGAATTGCCATGCACTTGTGTAGGTCTCAAGTGCGATTGATCCTGCAGTTCAGATGAAGGGAACATCAACAAATGAGAAAACAATTTAAAGTAGTCTTTACAATCTATTTTACAAAGTAAACATCCTCTACCGGCGAACTGCGATTAAAAGCCGACGGAGTTCGGAAATCAACTTGTCCCTGTATAAATTAGAGCCTGATCAAAGGAAATTCCACAATCCTAAAATTTTATATTTCTTGATGACCATATATCTTTGCAATGTTACTCCAGTAGCAATATCATACCAGCACGTGCATGGCCGGTTGGGTCCCGAAAAATCCATCATGGCTGGGTGCCAGTGAGCTCAGCTGCCCCTACAGGTACAGCAACTGAAAACAATAAGAACATAGTCTGCCTCTCCCAAAGATAATTTTGGTTCTGCATGAAAGAAAGATAAAGGGATGGGTCCCAATTCAGCACAACTTACCAGCCCCTGAATGCTTGGTTGACTAACATAATATGCATCATGTGGTGGCTCCATTAAGTTTAATTGTACCTGAAAATTCACACCTCGGAAGAATCACTAAATTTGCCAAAATAAATCAGTCTTAACTTTCTTCAAATGCATAAAAGGTATCCCATGTTACCAGTCCCTGCACATTCTGTTGGGCGCCATAATACCCATTTAGAGTGATCCCATCTGTGTTTAAGTTTTCCTGCAATTAGGAGAGGATTGAATTTTGATCTCTATAGTGGTACATGCAGGAAAAGGCAAAATGCATTTCAAACCACGGCAGAAGTCCTATGTAACTTTCTCGAAGAAATTGAAAAAGCCAAAGACAAACCATTTCATGCAAGCTTTCTGGCGCCTCAGCAAGTAGAACATCCGACTCTTCTTGCACCTGAAAGAGTGAAGGGTTTTCATCAGTAATAATCAGTGGAATCCTGATGTCAAGAACTGCCCAACAGCCGCCAGCCTATTACCTTTCTCTTCTTATTTGTGTTTCTCTTTTTACTCATTTTATTAATGGTGACTCCCTGATTCTCTGACTCCGTTTCGCGAAGACCACAAATGCTAGTGCTGCAATCTGCCACGCTGTTATTAGAGTTGTTCACATCAACACAATTCTTCAGAGCCTCCACAAGTGCACGAAAAGCAATGGCATAAGCCTCTTCAGATACTGATCCCTCTTCACTCAATTCAATAGCTCGTCGGCACAAGTAATTATAACGTTGCACCCTTGTCTGCATCTTTTTGGTTCCTTCATCTGGCGAGTGCCTACTCTTTGCATCTTTTGTCCACCTCTTCATGATATATCGAGATGGGATGCTGGGAAAACCACTAATCTGAAGAACAACCATTGCATGTCTACAAAGAAATCCATGATACTCGAACAGATGACAGAAGCAAGAGACCTCTGACTCCACTTCATTCCACGTTACCATGAAGTATTCCTTTTTCTCAAAATCCTCAACCCTGTAAATTACAGTCCCTCCATCTTCACTCTCCTTTCTGGGATGGCATGCAACTACACCTAAAACTTCAATTTGAAATTTCCTAAAAATTGCATGAGTGTAGACTGTTGACAGTTGCTTTTCCCATGGTGAAGGTGATTTGAGAGCAGGCTGCTTGTGCCATGTATCAAAGTCAGCTATCGCCTCCTCTTCACACCTATTGTGGAGAATAACACCATACTGTCTCAGAAATTCCTTAACAGTTATTTTCTTGTGAATATATCTGTCAAAGAAGGAGTTCATGCTATCCACACGTTGAGCTGTAGACATTCCAGCGAGAAAACTCTCCCCCAACAAAGCAGGAACCCACTTCTTCCGTTCCATATAGAGCATCTGAACCCATTCGTCGTCTTGCAGTTCAAATCTTGTCACCATTTTCCACCATCTCATATCAAACTGTTCATCTGTCCACGATTTAAAGATACATTTGTTGAATTTTGACAGAAAATTCTCATGATTGTTTATCACATGAGAAAGATTTTCATGGACCTTTTCCAATATATGCCAAAGAAGGTAGCAATGACGGGTTTGTGGTAAGACTTCTTCAATGGCTTCCTTCAGGCATTTGTCTTGATAAGAAAGTATCACAGAAGGAAAGTTTCCGCCCATTGCCCGAAGCCATGTCTTCAGTAGCCAAACAAACGTTGATCTAGTTTTATCTGCAATCAATGCACAGCCAAGCAGCATAGTCTGAGAATGATGGTTTACCCCAACAAATGGCACAAATGGAAACTTATCGTTGCTTTTGACATAAGACGTATCAAGAGATACAACATCATTGAAGCTGGCATAATCATTCCGACTTTTAGCATCAACCCAGAACAAGTTTCTCAGACGCTGTTCCTCATTCAAATCGATTGCATAGAAAAAGCTTGGATTCTCTTTCTGAATGTGTTTAAAGTACTCAAGTATGATTTGACCATCCCCTTCATCTAATGTCAAGCTTCGCCCTTTATCAGGTTGATGGTCATTTTTGTCATGAAGAGCACAAGCATGCGGATGCCCAGCAGACTGCCTAGACATCTCAACATACATCTTTCTTGTTCGTTCACTAACAGCATGTAAGATGTCCATGTTATTTTTCTCAGCCAATTTTATGTTTCGATGAATTCGAAAATGATAAGCCAGTGCTGGTAAAAGTTCATGGTTATGATCTTTGACAAATTCATGTATAATCCACTTCCCATCTGTCCTTCTCTTTACATGCATGCTGGCCTTGCAGTCAGTCTTTTTCACGCTGGGCCGTCGACTACTACCACTTTCCGACTCTGGTGTGACCCCATATCTAGAACATGCAAATTTGGCGTCTATAAATTCTTTCGACTTCTTTGAACGTCGACTGTTCTTTATTGAGGTGGTAAATCCCATAGACTTCGCATATTCCTGGTAAAACGAATAAGCTGCTTCATGCGAGTCAAACTCTATACCATTGCGTGGTTCAAAATCAATATCACCTTCAAACCCTGTAACAGCCGTTTCAGAGGGAGTAAAGTCGCTACCTCTATTCTGCACTTCATCTGTGCCACTGACCATATTCTCCCCTGCACCACTTTGCACACCATCTCTTGTATCCATTGTATATTAAGCGGCAGCACTTCATCCCAATCAAAAGAAAATTTCCAACAGACTATCATGAAGACAACTTGCCATTTGCAAATATTCCTAAAGGATGGCACCTGAAAAAAATGCATACAAGAAGCCATCAGAACTGGAGCACTCAAATATAACATAACCTCAGAAAGGTCTTAAACATCATGCAAAATACAAAACTATAAAGGGCCTCCTTTTTTTTTTGTAAAAACAAATTTGACCGAGATAGCAACAAGGAGGTGCCAGTCCAAATACAAAATTCATTTACAAACAAAGATTTCATTATCTCTAGCATGTCATCCACATAAATTCCCTTTTCCATGAAGATATCCACATGAGGTCTTGTGCTAGAAACATGAATTTTCCAGTGAATAACCAGCAATTCCATTTACCGACAGATATTTCCACCCCCCCCCATTCCATGCCTTTGCATTTCTCCCTCCAGACTTTACATAACAAATTAAGAAGGACCATGCACAGAAGTTTCTTTTTTTCTGCACAAAAACAAGAACCTTCCAGCCTGCACTTCATTCTCCAATGACAAACAACTTATTTCCCACGACAAAGAGAAATTATTATAATGTTTTAGAAACTCTGCTGCCCAAGAGAATGAAAAACAACTGTTCCAATAAACTTCATGAGCTTGAGGTTAAAAAGGCTGATTGAAAATAGAGCAGCTAATCAGCTAAAGGCATTATCACAAGCTTGCATCTACACATAGCAGCTCCCATGGAGAACTCTTCAGGAGTAGCATCTGGTATGAGGGCCGCAACTACAAAATGCATATAGGGAAAAATCGGCGAAAAAGGACTTCCTCTACAGTAACGCCTACTAAAACTTCATAGTGAGCATCCCAAACTAAAATCCCTGTCGATACAAGCAAAGATCAAAGCTTTCCTCTATCCCAAACTACAAAGGCATGAATTTTCATTGCCCAGGAAAGCCACACCCTTCATCGACCGACATCTCCACCTACATCCACTCCGAGACCCAATTAAACACGGCAAAGGGCCCTGCCCCTGCAGGGGAGGGGGCTTTGTTCAGGGATCATAATCCCGTCCTTACTCGCCCAATCCCCCGCCTCGCGCCCCCGTGCGGGGCCAACGACATTGCCCCGCGGCTCCTCGCCGCCGCATTACAAAACCAAGCGTCTTCCTTCTCGCTATACTGAACTAGACGAAATCAACGGATCAAATGATAACGAAAGAGCAGATATCTACAGCGCAGCTCCAGGGATATAGGAGCCGCACAGCTCGCAAATGCACGAGATTTGCCTCAATCGCCGGAAAAATTTCGACAGAAAATCGAAACCCCAACGCTAGAGAGGCGAACACAGAGCCGGCGCTTTCCGCCGGAGTTGAGAGCAAATCGCCGGAGCCGGGCGGAACGGGGAGAGAGAGAGAGAGAGAGAGAGAGAGAGGGACCTCCGGCCTGGCGGCGAGACGCCGGGAATCGAGCTTCGGGCTCCCGCCGGCGAGCTTGAAGATCACCGCGCGAGCTGGAGGAGAGAGAAAAACTGAGCCTGATTGAAGAGGGGAATAGGGTTCTGAATTTCGAAAAAAAACTAGAAATTGGGTGTCATGTGATATTTTCAAGACATTGGGGGGTAAATTCGTAAAAAAAATCGATGGATTGCTAGTGAGTCCTTGCCCCATACCATTCTAGTGTCACCCCGTCGTTAGCGGTGGTGTATTGATTTCTCTTTTTCTCATATAACAAGGCCTTGAATTACCAAAATTTATCTATGTAGAATAAAATGAAGTTGATGTAGCACAAGGAATTTTTCGGACCCATCGAAGCTTGAATGGGCAAATAGGGTTTTTCACAATCACCCAAAAAAATCGATGGGACTGATCTGATCGTCTCGATCACGAAGCATACCTCCTAATTTTCTTCTCTAGTATGAAATCACACCTATCAATTATAGTGGCAAGAGGTCTGTAATTAGATAAAAAAGTGATGCAATTGGAAGCTTTTGGTGTGAGTAGATGAGCAAGTAGGCCTATTTTAGTCGTCGAGTTTCATTTCTGGTGACATTCAAAAAGATGTAGAGAAGAGAATTATTGCATATGGACCGGTTTAGTAAACTTATAAAAGTAAGTTTTGAAAAAGTATTAATTTCTAAGTGTAGATAATCCAAAGTTTTGAAAATATAATCACAAGTTGTTCAATGATAATTAACATTGAGAGCCAAATATCAATAATATTTTACTGAGCATGGAAAAATGACAATTACCGATAGGTTTTATTAGTTTATTTAGCAAGATTTTCATTACCGTCAATTATATTTCTATTAAATGAATTAAACAACCCCTCCTTCTTGATCAAATTTAGTCGATTTTTCCTTAAATATAAAAATTCAAGTCAATAATACGTTTTTTTTTTGGTGCAAATCAATACTAAGTTAGTAAAACAACATTTCCTTACAAAAGAATCCCTACGATTTCCCAATATTACGGAAATACCTAAAACCCTTTCCTCGTTTTTGTACCCTCACTTCACTGCCTCTTCCCTCCTCTCTCTCTCTCTCTCTCTCCCCGCCGGTCTCGTTCTCCTGCATCTCGCCGCCTCCTCCTCCGCCGCCGACCTCCGCCGCCGCCGCTGCCGGGCCTAGCTCGCCGACTTGCCGTCGGAACCGAGGTGAGCAATGGACGACAGCTTGTACGACGAGTTCGGGAACTACATCGGACCCGAAATCGAATCCGACCTAGAGTCCGGGGGCGAGGAGGAAGAAGATGAGGACCTCCCGGACAAGCGCAGCGAGGAGCCCGCCGAATCTGACGGCGAGGACGCCGGCGCCGGCGCCGGCGCGAACGGGTGGATCACCGCCTCCAACGACGTCGACATGGAGAATCAGGTCGTCCTCGCCGAGGACAAGAAGTATTACCCCACCGCCGAGGAAGTCTACGGCGAGGACGTCGAGACGCTGGTCATGGACGAGGACGAGCAGCCCCTCGAGCAGCCGATAATCAAGCCCGTCCGGAACATCAAGTTCGAGGTCGGCGTGAAGGATTCTTCCACTTACGTGTCGACGCAGTTCCTCATCGGCCTCATGTCGAACCCGGCTTTGGTCCGGAACGTCGCGCTCGTGGGGCACGTGCATCACGGGAAGACGGTGTTCATGGACATGTTGGTCGAGCAGACGCACCACAACTCCACATTTGATGTCAACAATGAGAAGCACATGAGGTATACGGATACGAGGATTGATGAGCAGGAGAGGAGGATCTCGATTAAGGCCATTCCGATGTCCCTCGTGCTGGAGGATAGTAATTCGAAATCGTACCTCTGTAACATCATGGACACGCCCGGGCATGTCAATTTCTCTGATGAAATGACGGCTGCTCTTAGGCTCGCCGATGGAGCTGTGCTGATTGTGGATGCTGCTGAAGGGGTTTTGGTAAAAACTCTGTCCTTTCTTTTTGTTGCAGCCTCTCTAGACTGGAATTAAGCATGTATCTTGTATATGGAATCATAGTTAGCATTGCTTCTCACCAAAGTTTTGCATGAAATAGGTTTTGGAGTTCTCCTAGGGGGTTCTTATTGATGGTTATTGTGCCCAGGTTCCTGATTTTCTTGGATGATAGGTTTAGTGGATATCATTTTGTCCTAAATGACCATTGCATTAAAGTGATGCGAATTTACATCGATGGGTATTGGTGAAGTATTTTAGATCTTACCATGTCGGATATCTAGTCATGTCTGTATGATTTAGTCAAGATCTCCCCCCCACCCCCCAAAAAAAAAAAAAAAAAAAAAAAAAAAAAAAAAAACCCCAAGAAAAATTCTCATTGACAGGTAAATACAGAACGGGCCATCCGGCATGCTATCCAAGAGCGCCTTCCCATAGTTGTTGTGATTAACAAAGTAAGTGTATTGCAGCTAAAAGGTATCTTGTGATAATTTAACCAGTGCTATTATTCACGGAACTTTTTTGTTTCAGGTTGACAGACTGATAACAGAGCTTAAGTTGCCACCAAAGGATGCTTATCACAAGCTGAGGCATACCATTGAAATAATTAACAACCACATTTCTGCAGCCTCTTCGATTGCTGGAGGTGTCCAGGTAATAGATCCGGTGGCTGGAAATGTTTGTTTTGCAAGTGCTACAGCAGGATGGTCCTTCACTTTGCAGTCATTTGCTAAACTATATGTCAAACTCCACGGTATCCCTTTTGATGCCGATAAGTTTGCTTCCCGTCTTTGGGGAGATTACTACTATCATCCAGACGCCAGGGTGTTTAGGAAAAAAGCTCCAGTTAGTGGAGGGGAGAGGTCGTTTGTCCAATTTGTGCTTGAGCCCCTGTACAAGATATACAGTCAAGTAATTGGGGAGCATAAGAAAAGTGTGGAGGCAACTCTTGCAGAACTAGGGGTCACTCTCAGCAATGCCGCTTACAAGTTGAATGTGAGACCTTTGCTTCGGCTAGCTTGCAGTTCAGTTTTTGGTTCAGCGTCAGGTTTTACAGATATGCTGGTTCAACATATTCCATCAGCCAAAGATGCCGCCAGCAAGAAGGTTGAACATATTTACACTGGGCCTGAAGATTCAATGATCTACAAGGCTATGGAAAAATGTGATCCCTCTGGCCCGCTAATGGTTAATGTCACTAAGTTATATCCAAAGTCTGATTGCAGCGTGTTTGATGCATTCGGTAGAGTCTATAGTGGTGAGATTCAGACAGGTCAGACCTTACGTGTTCTTGGAGAAGGCTATTCCCCGGATGATGAAGAGGATATGACAGTTAAAGAAGTAACGAAATTGTGGATCTATCAAGCTCGATATCGGATACCCATAGCCAAGGCCCCTCCTGGTTCATGGGTCTTAATTGAAGGAGTTGATGCTTCAATCATGAAAACTGCCACCCTTTGTAACGTTGACTATGATGAGGATGTCTACATATTCCGGCCTCTTCAGTTCAATACACTTCCTGTTGTTAAAACAGCTACTGAGCCTCTAAATCCTAGTGAGCTTCCAAAAATGGTGGAGGGTCTCAGGAAGATAAGCAAGAGCTATCCTCTGGCCATCACAAAAGTTGAGGAGTCTGGGGAGCACACTATTTTAGGTACTGGAGAATTGTATCTGGATTCAATTATGAAGGATCTGAGAGAGCTTTACTCGGAGGTGGAAGTCAAGGTGCCATTTCTTTCAAGCTTCTCTACGTTTCAGCTTCGGTTGAACAATATTTCATCTTGTCCCTCTTTCGCTTTTTCTTTGGATGCACACTTATTTTCATGTTCTTATTGGTGCAGGTGGCCGACCCTGTTGTTTCATTCTCTGAAACAGTGGTTGAGTCTTCATCTATGAGATGCTTTGCTGAGACACCTAACAAAAAGAATAAGATAACAATGGTGACTTTGCTTTTTGATTCTGCTTTTGTTCCAAGTGCTGTTGGATCATTCCTACTCATATAAATAAGTTAGATCAGGATTGTTTAGATGCTTCCTTCTGGTTCAGGTTGCAGAGCCTTTGGAAAAAGGACTTGCTGAAGATATTGAAAATGGAGTTGTCAGCATTGACTGGAAAAAGAAGGAACTTGGGGAATTCTTTCAGAAAAAATATGACTGGGATCTGCTTGCTGCACGGTCCATATGGGCGTTTGGACCTGATAAGCAGGTGAACTAGCAGCTGATCATGTTAACATGAGAAAGTTTAGATGACAAATGTTTAATTATTTTATCCAAAGTCATGACGATATCTGGATTTTCCAATTTAAGAATTATGAGTGAACATATTCCGCTTCATATATTGTTTCCAGATACATGGATGCCGTATAATGTGATAATGGCCATTTCTTGCAGGGACCCAATATTTTGTTGGATGACACATTATCCAGTGAAGTGGATAAGAGCCTGCTGAATTCTGTCAAAGATTCTATTGTTCAGGGGTATTGTGCTTCTATCTGCCCATCTCTGTCTGTCTGTCTCCCCCCTCCCCCTCCATGGGTGAGTGTATCTGTGGGTGGGGGTGCTTTTGTCTATTTGGAGTTGTCTGCTATACTCATTTATGGTGATTCTGGACAGATTTCAATGGGGTGCTCGGGAAGGGCCTTTGTGTGATGAACCCATCAGAAATGTGAAGTTCAAAATTGTTGATGCGCGGATAGCACCTGAACCATTACATCGCGGATCAGGGCAGATCATTCCTACTGCTCGACGTGTGGCTTATTCATCATTTCTCATGGCAACTCCTCGTCTCATGGAGCCAGTATATTATGTGGAGGTTAGCACTTGCCATTAGGTTTATTTCTCCAAGAAGACTGATCGACTGCTATGTTTTGCATCCAATAACATATACCTGGGAATATCATCCATTTTTGTTGCCTCATCAGCTTCTTCTGTTCATGATGAACAAGAAAGCTTCCTCAATGCAGAACTTAGCTATGTTGGTCACTTTAGCATGAAAGTGCCTTTCGGCATCGCAGAACTTTTTTGGTTCAAAGTGATTTCATTTGATTTTGAAGTTGATATGACCGTAAGAATTAGTTATGATTGCTTTCTGTGGACAATCAATGATTCTTGAGTGAAATTACAATGGAGGATTTGCATAATTTGTCCCCCTTTTTAGGGTGATCTTAGATGCTATATGATGCATTTGACGAGAATTAAATTAAAGGTAGTATGAGGGCAGATGGTGGAGTTGGGATACAGGGGTTTTGTCTTTTGCTTTTTGCTGTGGTTGAACTACGGCCTTCACCTTGCCATGGAGCTTCCTATGTTTGTGCACATGATTGCAGAGCGAATTGAATTTAGGTCCTCAAGTATTGAGTGTAAAGTTGGACTCTTTCATTTCTTGCTTTTAACTTCATCAAATTCAAGGATTATCAGGATTTTCCAAAGTTACGTCTCCAATTGGTAATTGTGATTATCAAATGGAGGGTAATTAATGCCTGATTCTTTAGTTTGTCATGTGTATTATCTCTCCACATTATTAGATAGGTTGGGTGATACCTAACTACAGTCACTTGTTTCCAGATACAAACACCAATAGACTGTGTCTCTGCAATCTACACGGTGTTATCTCGAAGGCGTGGACATGTGACAGCTGATGTCCCCCAGCCAGGGACCCCAAGTTACACTGTTAAGGTTTGGATCTTGGCTTGCTTTGTATTTGCATGTATGCTTTCATGACTTGTTAGATGATCTGCAAAGATAACTCTCACGACTGGCTAAGATGATACCTAGAAGCTGGAAATATTTTTATCAACTTGGTAACAGGCTGACAGCTCCATTGCTAGCTAATAAATTGGAAGATTGTGTTCTAATGAGGTATGGTTGCATTCAATAGATGAGAGTGACAATTTTGCAGGGAGTTAGATTTCGGAGATAATCTGCTAGACTGTTGCATAAGATACTGACCTAGATAACTACCATATAATAAGAGGACATCTGTGAATGGTCAATTAAAGAAGGGTTAGCTTTAATGTGTATCTATATACCAATTGAATGCAATCTCTTGTTGGTTTCAGGCATTTTTACCTGTGATAGAGTCATTTGGTTTTGAGACAGACTTGAGATATCATACTCAAGGACAAGCATTTTGCCTATCAGTCTTTGACCACTGGGCTATAGTTCCTGGTGATCCTCTTGACAAGAGCATAGTCTTGCGGCCTCTGGAGCCTGCCCCAATTCAGCACCTTGCACGAGAATTCATGGTGAAGACCAGGCGTAGAAAGGTAAAGACTCTGTCTGTCAAATCTAGTTTCTTTGACACACTAGAGGATTTGGAGAATCACAGGTTAAGATCGTGTTCTGAACTGATTTCTTTGTAAGAGACAATAAATCTTTCAGGAGGATTGTGTCTTTTGGTTCTATCAGATTAGGATGGAGTCTTGAGATCACTTCTGCATGATTCTCGACCCCATTCTGGCAAAGAAACAGTTAGAAAGGGCATTGCCAGTAGGATTAAGGGAAAGGAAAATATAATTTGAGCGAGATACGTGCGCCAATAGAATGGAACATCCCTCCTTCATTGTATCTGCAAGTTGCACCATGAAAGTCTTCGTCCTTCATCAGTTAGATGTGCAACATGTTCCTTTATTTGCATTAAATGTTCTGGCAATGCAATGGAATGATGCTGGAAACACCAACAACAATTGTTTGCAAGCTTTTGCTCTTTGCTTCTCATCTGTTTCAACGAATAGTAACGGAAATACCTTGTGCCTTGTTTAATACAGGGTATGAGTGAGGATGTCAGTATCAACAAATTCTTTGACGAGGCAATGATGGTAGAATTAGCTCAGCATGCAGCTGATCATCAATATCAGATGATTTGATACAAGGATTTCCTCACTGCCACAGAAGATGGAGGCCATATGAGCATTTTGCCTCTGAAGTCTCCTGGGGCTTCGCATTGGCAATCTCTTAGCACTTGCCTATGTAATTATGTGACGATGCACTTGTGTTAGCTGAGCTTTTGCTAGAAAAGATTTCTGTATAATTGCTTCTGTAGGGCAACCGTAAGGAAGGTTTTTTTCCTTTTTTTCCTTCAGTACCATCCTCTTCTAACATAGCTTAGACATCTGTGGCACAATGTAGCTGCCTTAGCACTGTTGTATCAGTTTTTTTCATTGATTTAAGTTGAGAGTGGACCGCCGGAATTCTTCTTGGTTATGTACGTTTTTTCAGTGTCTCGTGATGAGAAGCTTTGGTATATTCTTTCTGTAGTCACCTTGCGATGCACTCATAAGGGAAGGAGGTTTGTTTCCGAGTTAGGTCTTCTTTCCTTTTCGTCCGATGACTTTGAGGGAAAGGCAAAGGCATCATAGGGCATGTTTGCCTATTTTAGTTTGTCTTCTTTTTGGGCAATGTGGTCGTATGTATACGCGTAGCTACCTACTAGCACGTATGTGCAGCTGCAAGTCAAGCATTCATGTACGAGGTCTTGTTCGGATCACAAAAAAGACCGTGGATGTCCAAAATGCCCTCACCCAAAAGTCAACGTAGGTATTGTGCTAGCGGCTGCGGGCGCCGCCGCCACTCCCAGTCAGTTTCCTGGCTGAGCCCTTCATTTCCCTGTACCTTGCCGGGATTGGTTACTCGGGATCGGTATGCGGGGATAGGGGGGGGGTCTGTTCCAACCCTTCGAGAGGGTGGATGTGGCGGAGCACCCAGCGGGCCGAAATCTTTTTCGAGCCCCGGATCCCGGGCTCTATCCAGACTTTCCTGGTGGTCAGAGCCTTTTAACCTCCTGCTCACGAGGGAACGTAGGTATTGTGCGGGGGAAAAGAATCGTACGTAAGTAAAATCCTCATGAGGTTTTTTACCATTTGCTCTTTCAATATCAATCGTTTAAGTAACGAAGTCGAAAATTCTCAATTGTAACAAAGGAGTAAGTGAATCAAACAATTCTACAAAAGCTGAAGACACTCAAATCCTTTCTTCTTCCTTTTTTTTTTCTCTCGTTCTGCTGTGAATTTCATTTCATCCTTTGAATTTTATACAATTTTCTTGTTTCAATTGAAGTGATTCATATTTTTATAAATTATGCATATTTGGTATATTCACACCTATTATATTTTGAATGCTTGATTAACGGATCATGTAGTATAAAGTAAAATTGTGCTTTTATTTAAAGAGATAACGAGATAATTCCAAGTTCAATTCAAGTGATCAAGTTATCTTATTATGGACTAATAGTTTTCATGATAAAAAATAACCGAGTTGAGGCTTTGAGAGAAATGAAATGGCACCGAATATACAATTATTATTATTTTTTTAAAAATATTGTTGATCACATCTTGAATGTAATGTCGATAGGATCGAGAAGCCGTTGAAATCATGATGTAAATGTACATCAATAAATAAATAGATGGAATTTAAAATTCAACAATGATTTTGTTAAATACATTGAAAATTGGAGATGCATCCATGTTTAAATTCCAATGCTGGACTGGTAAAAGAGAAATCTTGAAATCAACAATTGACAAATTGAAGAAGCTCTGAATTCTCCTCTCCCTGTTTCTCTCCCTCTCTTTTCGAGTATTTGGCAGGGACTCCTCGACTTTTCGTGGACTCGAAACTTTGTACCTGAAATACCAGAAACCGAGAGGGGAGAAACTGCAGAAGCCTCGTCCTCGTCCTCCCTCTTCTGCTGCCAAAACTCGGGTTGCTTTTCCATTCCTCCTCCTGTCGATCATCCGATGCTGAATTGCTCTTGCCAGCTCTAGATCGTCTTGTCGTAATCTCCTTCATACGTGCTCGACGGATCGACGGTATCAATTCCGAACTTTGACCCGCAGAGATTACTTCCTGAGCTCTTCATTTTCCTCGACTTTCTTGGGTTCCCCTTCTATCGAACGATTCGCCCTGCAAACCTAGGGACCCTGATGCCGGGTTCTTGATTCGGGGACTTCAAGACCCGGACTTGATGGGAAAGTCTCGGTTTTTTGGGGATCAAGAATCTTGGGTAGAGCTTGAATCCGTCCATTGACCGTGGAAAATGAAGCCTAGTTCCCGAACCCTAGCACCCATCTTAGTTGTTTTCCCAACCCTTAAACCCCCTCACAGAACCCTACTTTTCCACCAAATCTGTGTCTTGATCCTCACGTTCTTGGCCTACGCCTCATTCCATGCCTCCAGGAAGCCCCCGAGCATCGTCAAGAGCGTGCTTGGGCCCAATGTTCAATCCAATTTGACCGAATCCCGATCTAGTTTGACCCAGGTTTCGTTAGATTCTAATGCGACGGATTCTGGGTGGGAACCATTCGATGGTCCTCAGGGCACCCATCGGCTTGGCGAGCTCGATCTCGCGTTCCTTGCATCTTATGCTGTTGGCATGTACTTCGCGGGTCACATCGGCGATCGAATGGATTTGAGGTTGTTTCTTGTGTTTGGAATGATGGGTAGTGGTTTGTTGACTATTGTTTTTGGTCTAGGCTATTGGTTTGACGTGCATTTGTTAGGGTATTTTGTGGGGGTGCAGATTGCTTGTGGGTTGTTTCAGTCTATTGGATGGCCCTGTGTGGTGGCAGTTGTGGGGAACTGGTTTGGAAAAGCTAAGAGAGGGTTGATTATGGGCGTATGGAATTCACATACATCTATAGGTAACATTATTGGATCGGTGGTGGCATCTGGGATGTTGGAGTATGGTTGGGGTTGGTCTTTTGTATTGCCTGGGATTTTGGTTATTTTGATTGGTGTCTTGATTTTTCTATGTCTAGCGGTGGCACCTGAGGATCTTGGATTTGAGTCACCAGGTAAGGAGTTTGAGATGAATGTGGGAGCGGCAGATATTGAAACTTCAGAGAAACTGGAATCTGAAGAGGCGGGTTTGCTTCACACGAATAATGTGAAGCATGCCGAGTCTTCAGATGCAATAGGCTTCTTGGAGGCGTGGAGATTGCCTGGTGTGGCACCATTTGCATTCTGCCTCTTCTTCTCCAAGCTTGTTGCTTATACGTTTCTGTATTGGTTGCCCTTCTATATAAGGCACACAGGTAGTTCTAAAGATTTTTTAAGAATGACAATTTGCATAGTTTTGCATTGATTCCCCATGCCTAGTTCATGAGTCATTCAATCACGTGCATGCATTGTTTTATGTGGACATGCATCATCCCATGCTACACTGAACAGCCTCTTTGGACTGGCTTTGTGGGGATTGTGCTTCAAAACCTGTGTTTTGGAACTTTGCCTTTGGATTGTTTTTCATGTAAGAGTGTGATTTTGTGTGTATGAGTTCATGTACTTTAAAAACCGTGGCCTGGGCCTGTAACTTTCATGGTTTTAGAAGAATGGCTAAGGCGTTGTACTGATGTGAATTTCTGCTTTAATTGGTGCACTTGACTTGATAGTTGCTTATTGTGAAATTTGATGGAAATTCAGCTGTTGCTGGCGTGCATTTGTCACACAAAACTGCGGGCATACTTTCAACAATATTTGACATCGGAGGAGTTCTGGGTGGAATTCTAGCGGGAGTTGTTTCTGATAAAATTGAAGCTCGAGCTGTTACTTCAATTGGATTCTTGTTCCTATCAATGCCCGCCCTTGTTTTATACCGGGCATATGGAAGCATATCTATGTTGGCTAATGTCAGCTTGATGTTTGTTTCCGGAATGCTTGTTAATGGGCCGTACTCATTGATTACGACGGCTGTTGCTGCTGATCTTGGTACACAGAGCACGGTTAGAGGAAATTCCCGGGCATTAGCGACTGTCACTGCAATTATAGATGGTACAGGTTCTGTGGGAGCAGCTCTTGGTCCACTTTTGGCAGGATATATTTCTACTAGAGGATGGAACAGTGTATTTTTTATGCTTATTATTTCTATTTTGTTTGCGGCAGTGTTCTTGATACGCCTTGCTAGAACTGAAATTAAAGAGAAGTTGAGTGAGAGGAAATGGTTTGCATGCGGTATAGTGGCTCAATAGCTTGTGGTTTTCTTTGGTCTTATACATTTTGTATAAATGGAGAATCCCCGGATGGTCATACTTTTAGCGTTCCTCTTTTTTCATTTTGTAATTTTGTGCCTTGTATTTTCTACCGACTTTCAGGCTAAATTTATCGGTGTTATATCTCAGTTTGTCCCTTTAAAGTTCCCTTTTGGTATCGGAGAAGAAAAACACCTAGCCGAAAAACACCTAGCCAAATCGTCCCCATAACTCAGTCATAGCAATAGTGAGTCTGACTTGGAGCGTACACACAAACTACGATGAGACGGATAAGATCGTCATTTCGAATTGGGCTTTACTGTCGCAAAGTTGTTCTAACGCGAGAAGCAACAAAACACTCTCCTCCTCCTCCTCCTCTCGACTGTAAGAAGCCTATACCCCTCCCTTCCTTCCTTAGTTGTCGAATGAGGATTCTTTTAATGTCCATTGCACAGATCTCACATGGATGCAGCATTGAAAAATTGGAATTCGTTTTACCTTTACTTTAAAAGAGAGTATGACTGTATGAGACCAATCATGTGTCAAAAACAATATTTACTTTCTTTTTTGGTTTCTTGTTTATGTTTTTGTGTCGAAAACAATATTTACTTTTTTTTTGGTGTCGTCGCTTGTTTATGTATATATATATGACAGTTTTGATTGCTTTATTTTAAATCATAAATTCCAATTTCTTACTTGATTCCTTTGAGTGAGATTGGATATTTAAAATTAAGAATCAAAATAATGTGTGAGGCTTTTAGGTAGGGGTGAAAACAATATTTACGGTTCCGGTTCCCGGTTCCTTTTTTTTTTTGGTGTCGAACCGAACCGGAACCGGCATTGGGAACCGGAACCGGAACCGGAACTGGTCCGGTTAGGGCTAAAAAAACCCCAAATCAGTCGAGTTAGGTTAGGGCTAAAGAAACCCCAAAAGCAAAAATTCACTCACTTCTTCCACACGACACTTTTTTTCACTCACAGTTCTCTCTCTTCACCCGTCCGTTCTCCACCTCGCTCGACGCCACCGCTGCTCGCCCTCGACGCCATCGCCGGTCGCCCTCGACGCCACCACCGTTGATCTTGTTTATGTATATATATATGACAGTTTTGATTGCTTTATTTTAAATCATAAATTCCACCGATTTCACGTTTACTTGACTGTCTTTTTCCTTTGAAATGATGTATCTCGTTGATTGGTTTATTGGAAAAATTTAAAATGGGTTGGGTAAAGATTTTTCATAGAAGTTCGCCTATTATAGTCCTTGTAGGACATCGAGAAACAACTTAATTAGAATTAGACGGACATCCGAATTGATAGATTTCTTTTTCTCTTTGCAGGTTGGGTTGCTGAGGAAGAATCTCCTTTTGGAAAACGATTGCTCATTTTCTCGTTTGTTAGTGAAAATGAAGAAAGATCAATTGGCTTTAGAAGTCAAAGCTAGTTTCTTGTTTGTTTAGCCCTTAAAGATGAGGATATTTCATTCCTCTTTGGAGCATAGGTTAAAGAAATCTAGGAACTCAAATAGTGTGATAGGACAAATGGCAAACTAATAACTATGTTTTGGGCGAAATTCAAGTTGATAGCCTATATTATGAAACACTATTCTCACTTGCATTTTCTGTGATGCCTATTTATCATCACTTGCATAAAAAGTGTTTAGCAAGCTGAATGTTGTAAATGAGTGTTGAAACACTTATGACAGAAGTGTTGAGCTCGCATTAGGATCAAACCACAAGTGGATGTAGTGTATTTATATATTTTTTTTCCGTTCGAAAAACAGGGGTTGGCAAGTTGATGTCTGCTTATAATACAGTTGGATGATTTTAATTTGGCTGACGTCATTGTGATGGCCAAGTTAAAAGTGTCTTGGTTTTTTGCCTGATGTCTTGATGTTTGTGCTCCAGGTTCACGTACTTGGCCTTGAATTCTCTTCCCTGCTGTCCCAGAGTAGCAGAGCTGTCAGTGACTCAGTCAGGGGCTTTCTCGCCATCAAATTTCAACATCACTTGTAGATTTTAGTGAGACAGCTTTGCAATCTTTCTGGTTCAAAGGTAGGTGATGAAATGAACAGACTGAAATTGGTCTACTTTCCCATGGTTCGTGCTGTATTATGTTTCTATACAGCATTGGTATGTTGTATTTCAACATAATAGACTTAGCTTATGTATAAAAGTGCTGTATTATGTTTCTATACACCATTGGTATGCTGTATTTCAACATAATAGACTTAGCTTATGTATAAAAGTGATGTATTATGTTTCTATACAGCATTGGTATGCTGTATTATACTGTGTTAATATTGTTATCAACTAAATTAATTATATTTTGTTATTGTTGTGTAGTGCAAAGTTAATGAATCAAGATAACACATCAATGGAGGTGGAGGGACATGAGGAGATGACTCCGATCACGGAATTGGAGTTTTCGGCCATGAAAATGAAGAAGAGGCACCCCTACCACGAGTGCCACAAGTAAGGTTGGTTCTCATCTTCCTCTTGATAAGAAATATACATCGGAATGCTGGAATCATTATACTAGAATTAATGATAAGGATGGAAAAACAAATCAAGTGAAGTGCATTCATTGTGGGACCATCCTTAAGTATCGTGTTGCTAACGGTACTTCTGCGATGAGGAAGCACTTGACCACATGCAGGAGGTTTCCCCGTAATATAGATAAGAGACAGAAATTCTTTGCACCACGTAGTGTAGACGTGGCTGGCAAGTCAGGAGGAGATTCTACTGCCGGTAGTGTCTTATCGACATGGGCGTTTAATCAAGAACGTTGTAGGCGGATGCTTGCTCGTTTCATCATCATTGATGAGCAACCTTTTTCATTGGTTGAGCGTGTTGGATTTCGTGAATTTGTCGGTGAGTTACAACCTCTCTTCAAACATGTATCACGTTTCACAATGGCCAAAGATTGCATGAAGTTGTATTTAGATGAAAAAACTTCTTTGAAGAATTATTTTCGACGGATTAATTCTAGGATCGCACTCACAACCGATACATGGAGTTCCATTCAAAATCTGAATTATTTGTGTCTCACTGCTCATTTTATTGATGAAAATTGGAAGTTGCATAAAAGAATCATCAACTTTGTGGTGATGCATAGTCATAGGGGTAGGGAGATTGGGAGAATGGTGGAAAAATGCATTGAAGAGTGGGGAATTGAAAAGAAGGTGTCCACAATCACTGTGGATAATGCTAGCTCGAATGATGTTGCAATTAACTATTTGAGGGATAAATTTTCCAAAGAAAAGTCGTTGATATTGGATGGTAGTGTTTTGCACATGAGATGCACAGCTCATATATTAAATTTGATTGTAAGAGATGGCTTGACTACGGTACGTGACTCCATTGCACGTATCCGGAATGTGGTTAGATATGTAAAGAGTTCTCCCGCGAGAGCCAATGCATTTCAGTCTTGCATTAAGAGTGAAAAGATCACTTATAAGGGTTCGGTAGTTCTTGATGTTGCCACTAGATGGAATTCCACTTATCTCATGTTAGACACAGCCATAAAGTTCAGAAAAGCTTTCCAAAGAATGGAAGACGACAATATATCTTTTGTAAGTGAGCTGAATCATGAAACTCCTATTGATGATGATTGGGAAAATGCTATTATTCTTTCAGATTTTCTAAAAGTATTCTATGATGCCACCAATCGAATGTCGGGAGTTTATATGTTACTTCAAATGATTATTTTGAAGGAATAGCTCTTTTGTATAGATATTTGAAAGATGCGGTCAATGCTTCGGATCCTAGGCTTCAAGATATGGGTGTGAAAATGAAAGAAAAATTTGATAAATATTATGGAAGCTTGGATAAAGTGAATATGATGGTGTTAATTGCGGTTGTGTTAGATCCTAGAGCCAAGTTGAATTATGTGACTTTCTTGTATGGACAAATTTATGATGATGAATTGAAAGTTAAAGAGATGCATTACAAGGTGAAGGATGCATTGGAGCGTTTATATGAATTTTATGAGCAATTTTCTCTTATTTCAAGTGATCGAAATTTTGGTGGCCATAGTTCGGGTGTAAGTAGTAGTACTTCCAATGTCGATTCGGGTGGTAGTGAAGGAATAAAGAAGTATGACGCCCAAGCTTGGAAGAAAATGTTTTTATACTCGAATGAACAAGGGTGTGATGACAACAAGTCCGAGCTTGATGAGTATCTTCAAGAAAAAAATGAAAAGGATCTTGATCTTGACCTTTTGATGTGGTGGAAGACTAATGGCTCAAAATATAAGATCCTTTCTTTGATGGCTCGAGATATTTTGTCCATTCCCGTATCTACCGTTGCTTCCGAGTCAACTTTTAGTACATCGGGTCGTGTGCTTGATGGCTTTCGAAGTTCTTTAACTCCCAAAGTAGTGGAAGCTTTGATTTGCACTCAAGATTGGTTGAGAGCCGTTTGTGTACCGATTGATGTTGAGGAGTGCATCGAGAATGCAGAAAAATTTGAGTTGGGTAAGTGACATTGATTATATCTTTATATATTGTAATTCTTTTTGTATATCTATAAGTGAATATTTTATCTAATCTCTCTTCTTCTGTTTTTTTTAGATATGGATGTTGTTAATGCAGAGATTATGGCCGGTAAATAGAGTTTATCAGCTAAAGCGGAATGAATAAATGTGGTAAGTCCATTAGACTTGTTTCTAAGTACAATCAAATGTTCATGCCTCATCTCAATTGTATTATCTAATGAAGCCTACCCATTCCATAGGCAAACAGAACTGGACTTATCAGTTTCAAGTGAAGGATCAGATTGGAGCCAAAAGAGAAGTATGCTCAGAGATACGTTACCTGTTTATGCTGAGTTTTGCTTATCTATATAATTTAATGGTTTCTTTAGGCTTTGAAGCGTAGCAACTATGATTCTGAACCTATGCTGCGTTCATGCGGTATCACAATTAGCAATAGCTTTACTCAAGTTGAAGGCCGCGTTCTACCGGCTCCTAAGGTGCCACTGCTAGTTTCCCTTTTGCATTTTGTTTGCTGGATTAAAAAAAAAAAAGAAATTCTGTTTGTTTGCAATGGACTGTTAGACAATCATCTACAATAACACAAACTTCTGTGGCTTCCTTCCCAGCTAAAAGTGGGCAATGGAGAGGATTTCTTCCCCCGCAATGGACGGTGAAGCTTTCAGAATAAGGTTATTTGAATTATCTGCCACCAATTATTGTGTTCAATAAGTCTGTTTATGCTATCTTTTCACTCTTCTGCAGAAATTTGTTGAGCCAGCTAAGATACAGAAATGGGCTGTGGTGAACTTCTCTGCTCGGTGTGACGTGCGTGGGCTTATAAGAGACCTGACTAGATTAGCTGAAATGAAAGGACTTGTGAGTCTTATATCCTATCTGCTGCAACATTGGCCTTGATGACTGATGGACACCTTTTTCATCCCCTGATTGCCCTGTTAATTGTGTTTCTTATATCTTGTCCGGTGTCAATTATAATGCAACATCTTCCGATAAGCTAATGAATAGTCCGTGACCATCATGCAGCTCACCGAACAACCTTTTGACGTGTTTGAGGAAAGCCCCCAATTCAGAAGAGCCCCTCCTGCTGTTAGAGTGGATAAAATGTTTGAGGAGATACAGGCTAAACTACCTGGGGCACCGCTCTTCCTTCTTTGTTTGATTCCCGAGAGAAAGAACTGCGAAATCTATGGTATAGTCCACTGCATCTGTTTGTTTGTATTGCTAAATTCTTGGTTACATATCTATGATTACTTGTCTTCATTCAATAATTTAGGTCCATGGAAGAAGAAAAATCTTTCTGACTATGGAATCATTACCCAGTGCCTTTGTCCCATGAGGATCAATGACCAATACCTTACCAATATTCTTCTCAAGATTAATGCAAAGGTCAACAATTCTAATGAGTAATTCTTTTAGATCCTTTTTGTGTTGTGAGTTAACCAATTGATGATGATTTAACCTGTAGTGGTCCATTGCTCGATGATTATCAAACCATACATTTATACCCATACTTTCTTCCTGCAGCTTGGTGGCTTGAACTCTTTGTTGACGGTGGAGCGTTCTTCTATTCCTGTGGTTTCCAAGGTTCCCACCATGATCCTTGGAATGGATGTGTCTCATGGCTCTCCTGGGCATTCTGATATTCCGTCCATTGCTACGGTGATGTGCTAATTCAGCTCATGTAATTACTTGACGTGTAGCTTGTAGCAAGGGCATAGTGGCTTATAAGATTCTCTGTCAATTACTTCTCAAATGCAGGTGGTAAGCTCTCGCCAATGGCCACTAATTTCTCGCTATAGAGCAACTATTCGTACCCAATCCCCTAAAGTAGAAATGATAGACTCTCTGTTTAAAAAGGTGTCTGACAAAGAGGATGAAGGTATCATAAGGTGAGCTTGTGTTGTCTACTATATTTATATGGGAGAGTGCTTCTGCTTAATTTTGAATCATGTGCAAGATCGCATCTTATGACCACATGTGCATCTTCCAAATTTGTTGCTTTATCCCATATGTCAAGCCTTCTTTTGGTTTCTGATTTCAGAGAGCTTCTCTTGGACTTTTATGTGAGTTTCGGCAAAAGGAAACCTGACCAGATTATCATATTCAGGTCTGTATCTTTAATGATGTGATGTCTTAAGTGTGCCTGATTTAATGCATTATCTATATTACCAATCCTCTTTTAAGAGGACTAGGAGCAATTGATTGCACTCTCCAGAGGGACAAGTGGTGGTGTCTCAGGCCTATGTAAAAAGGCACATAAGGAGATGCATGAGTGATTGTACTTTTGCTTTCACTTACTCAAGTTTGCTCACCTGAACATAAAAGGGACATAATGAGTGTGCTCTAGTATATTTTGGGAACTCTTCCTTCCCCATTTCTCATGAGAAATTTTCAATTTTATTCTCATCGATTGATGGGTAATATTTTGGATTAAAAGTTTTAAGCTATTCTTGTTTTACTATTCGATTTTCTGCACTTGCCTATATTGCATAATGAAATATGACTTTTCGCTGGATATGGTGAGTAAAGCCGAAAAAATGCCTTCTGTTACCAAATTGATACTGTCAAGTGGCTTCTTTTGGTTGTCCTTTTGCAAAGTCAATCCCTAAAGGCCCTTGTTATTTCAGGGATGGAGTCGGCGAGTCTCGGTTCAAGGTCTTGAACATAGAATTAGATCAGATCATTGAGGTCGGTGTAGTCGGACTGGATCGAAGTGGAAAGCTGGTTCTCGGTGTTGCTCCACCAATTTATGAGATTAAAGTGTTTTATGCTTGGAATTTTTTCTTCAGGCCTGCAAGTTCCTTGATGAGAAGTGGTCCCCCAAATTTGTGGTGATTGTTGCTCAGAAAAATCACCATACAAAATTCTTCCAGTCTGGATCTCCGGAAAATAATGTTCCTCCTTGTAGGCCTTTGCTTAACAGCTTGACCTTGTCTCCACTGAGTGGATTTGCTGAAATTGAACGTTGGTTCTGAGTATTGTTCCACATGTTTACATACTTCAATTTGCAGGAACCGTCATAGACAACAAAGTCTGTCATCCTTGGAACAATGACTTCTATCTTTGTGCGCATGCAGGGATGATAGTAAGTTCCTGCATTAACATATAACCTACTATAGGGGGGCATGGGATCTGGTATCTGTTTATTGGTGAATTAACTGGTATCTGTTTATAGGGAAAATGAGATTTGGTATCTGTTTATTGGTGAATTAACTGGTTTAGCTTGGTTCCATAGTACTACTATTGTCATTGCTATTTAGATTATTTTGCTCTCATGGTTATGGTTTCGTTATCTTTCTCATTGTGGTGATGTTATTAGGTACGGGAGTGGCCCTTGCTAGAGTCTTTCTGTACTCACGCGTGAAGCGCATTAAGCCCAAGCCAAAGACGCTTGAAGGACCACCAATGCAAATTTTGTCGTTAGCTTGGATTAGGCGATCAATCCATTCAATCTCGGTTGTACTTGAGAATATCCGGCAGGTCACGCAGAACCAGATCTTCTGTTTGCCCACTGCACTCTTCTCTTCCTCATTCCATTATTCGTGATTTCATTGATCCAAGAAATGGCACTCAACCTAAAGTTTCTGCTCATAAGGAAAAGCTTCATGAAGATTTGCAGGCAAGACATGAAAACCAGAGCGCCGCTTTTCCAAGAGTGGACTATCCCGATTCTAGGAAGCGGGGGCTTTGTTGTTGTTCCGAGCCTTCTCCCGAAATAGTTGTCCAGCAGCATTTTATGCCAGCTCAAGCCCAGCCTAACTTGGAGGCCAAGGCTAGCAAGCCGATTCATCGCCGATTCTTGTCCCTGTAGGAGGCGAACTGCTCCATCATCCGAACACCGGGTTCATGAATTTTCAAAAGAATATTCTCGATTTCCTGGTGTTGAATCTAGAGTAGACAAACTGGACTATTCTATTTCCATGGATCCTGTAAAGCCCATTGATAAGAGAATGGAAAATCTACCGATAAGGCCCCCCGAGATGCCGGCCATTGAGCATGGTAGGTTGCCAAGTGAAGAACAAAGAAAGGCAGAGATATTGAAGCAAAAGGTACAGAAAAATCTGAAAGGGGACATTTTCCCGATACTTCCTATATGTTTTCTCGAGACTACTCAAGCCACAATTTCCGAGTCCTCGCCCTTTCGGCACTTTTTGAAGTTCCTTATTTGCGTGATATTCGACCGGTGGAATTCCAAAACATGTCTCAACCACCTAATGTTGGTATCCCAAGATCAAATTCACAATCCAGGATAGTTGTCCAAGCGCGTAACTTGAAGGTGTCTATCATGGCAATCCCGTGTTCTCCGGGGTTGGCTTGGCCTCTCGTGATCGAGGGGATTTCTTCTAGTGCTCCATGGAACAATGATGCTTCTATTTTCCAGCCGATGAATGTTCCCGGTGATATTGGAACTATAAACTCAAATGGTCGGATTGATGATATCCAGGATCCTTCAAAGTCACTTTTCTTAAACCAGGATCCTTGGAATTTTAATCATGATATTCATTTTCCTCCTCCAAAACCTACCAAAATTGCACTAAGAAAAGAAGACCTTGGAGCTAAGGATCAATTCTTGGATAACCGTTCGCAAAGGTCGGGGACTTGAATGCGGAACTACGTTGGAGGATGGAGTCCAAAGAACCATTCAATAATCTCGCAAACTACGTCAATTCAGAACATTTTCCATCTTCCGAAGGTTGTTCTTTATAGGATATTCTATGTTTCTAAAGTCAGTTTTCTGTTTTCCCCTTATATTTTTTTTATAGTTGTTTAATTTCTCTTCGAAGGTTCAGTGAGAGGATCTCATCAAGCAAGATCTTCGAAATGTTGCTGAGGGTGTAGCTGCTTCTGTTCTTCAGTCGACTCTTCCTTCTAATCCTGATTTAACAATTTACGAAGGAAATGAGTCCACTCATGAAGCATACCAGGATAAAAATGTGCAGCAAGAAGTTGACACTGAGGTGATTGAGCTCTTTTGTGTTCATAAAGTATTTGTATACATGAGGTTGCTTTGTCCTTCAAGTGCATTCATTTTGATGATCATGTACATCTGACATTTTCATGTAGGATGCTAATTCTACAGTGGCAGAGAGGATGAATTTCGGGTTTCCAGTATCAGATGGCATTGGTCGCTTGTAAGTGAGAGATTTGCTTCACTATGATACATGTTTGGTTTTCCTGGGACTCAGCTCTTAATTTGCTTGGATTTCCATTCTGCAGATAATTAAGAACGGTGATCTTGAAGAGTTGCGAGAATTAGGTTCTGGCACTTATGGGACTGTTTATCATGGAAAATGGAGGGGTACTGATGTAGCCATCAAAAGAATCAATGATATTGATAGGTGCTTTTCAGGGAAGCCCTCAGAGCAAGAGCAAATGGTATGGATCTTCTTGCTTTTTGTTGTTTTTGATATTTAATAGTATTCTTTCTGAATCCTTGGCACCGTTGCTATCCGAGACAGAGATATGATTTCTGGAATGAGGCAATCAACCTTGCTGACTTGCATCATCCAAATGTGGTGGCCTTTTACGGTGTTGTGCTTGATGGTCCCTGGAGGTTACGTGGCAATAGTAGCAGTACATGGTTAATGGTTCTTTGCGAAGCGCTTTGCAGAAAAGCGAAAGGTACGACTCTTCTCCAAGTAGATGCTAATTTGTCATATGCCGATTTCGATCATGAAATCACAAATGCTATAGAAGATGAACCAACTTATCCTTTGGAACCAGAAGAAATACAACTGAGGATGATGAACTAGTTAAGTACATGTCGAAGTTGCCAGCTTTTCTTGAGAGGGGGAAAAATGTTCCGGAGAAAGCTTTTAGTGTTGGAGTTCTTGACTGGCGACGTCTTGAAAAATGGAAGCATAGCCACAAACAGACTACGCCCAGAAATGGCAGGTATTCCACCTCTAGTAGCAGCACCTCCTCTTCGTTCTCAGTGGAGGGATCATCCAGCCATTCCAGCAGAGGAGTGCTGACTTTGGCGAAAATCTTTGGGAACTTGAAGACACTTTATCAGAAGCTGCATCAAAGCATGAGCTATGAGTCTTTTGCTGATTTAAACAAGTTTTCCCAGGTATGCCACCTGCATAAAGTTAGTAGGATAGTAGGGAATGCACAATTTTTCCCACGACATCATTTGATAGAAACGTGCGGGTGAACTTACCTTTATGATTTTATGAACTCGTGTTCATTATAAGTAGATGAAGCTAAGTCGGCTCTTATGCCTGCGCAGTGCAATTATGGTCACTTTGTCGAGCACGTTTCATCCATCATGTGCTCGAACTACTTTGGATTGTTCATGAGTGTAAAAACAGTTTGTTTATTGCTTCTAAAATGCTGTTTGCTGTTTGTGTTATATTATCTTCGATGAATGACAAGTTTGTTTATTATTGCAGCATTCATTTTCATTTTTTTAACTAAAAATGAAAAAAAAAAAGAACCTGTTGGAACTGTTGGAACCTCGGAACCGACCCGGAACTGTGACGGGGTAGGTTCCGTGTTCTCTGCTTCGACGGGTAGGTTCCGAGTTCCAAAAATGAGGAACTGTACTCCAGGGTAGGTTCCAGGTTCCAAGCGGAACCTGTAAGGAACCGGAACCGCTCACCCCTACTTTTAGGGATGATGCTTTTGAGGGCAAAATAGGGAAGATGGTAAATGTATATGCACTTGTCAGAAAAGAATTGTCAGAGAAAAAATTCCCCTAAAAACCTGTACCCAAAATGTTACTTTAGCTCCACGTCTTCTCCCTCGTTCTCACGCTCCCCCTGCACACTCGGCTCTTCGATAGCATGACCAATGACAAACGGCAATGTTAGCCTGGCTGCGGCCACGGTGCATGAGGCAGACGATCGGGCCATCACACTGATAAGCCAGCCCTATGGTTTCATCACGCAGGGAGGACCATGCGTCTCCGGTTCCTACCGGACCCGCTTCTCCCACCCATCTGCCGATATCTCCTAATACTCCTCTGCCGCTGCCTTCATCGGAGTTGGCTACATGCCCTCCTCCTAGGTCCAGCATTAGAATTGAGGGTCGAACGGCCCCTAGTACTCCTCTTGTCGCCACCTTCATTAGAGCTGGCTACATGCCCTCCTCCTAGGCCCGGCATTGGAATTGAGAGTTGAAGAATTGAGGTCAAAGCAAATCATTTTTTGTCGGATATAGAATCTGCACAATATGAGCTGTGTCATTACACAATAATTCATTTCTTCCATTTTTCTTCTTGTTCTTATTGTCTGAATCCGGGTGAATGTCTTTGGTAAGCTCAAGGGGAAGTTAGAAAATAATTCTTATTTTACTAAGGTTGTGCATGTCTTGATGCTATAAGCACGGATAGGATTGTTTTATCAAAAGAAAGAAAATAAAAATTTGAAGGTGTTTATGTTGATAAATTTATTGCAATAATAATTTCCAGATCCATTTCTCCATAGGATAAGGCTTTTGAGGAAAAAAATCAACATGGTGCCGAGGCACATTTTAAGAGTCTGAATCTTGACACTTCCTGCTATTTTTCTTTTACCCATTTTTCTTTTTAGTGTTCATCATTCTAGTTGTTTAATCTGTTACATTCACATTATGTGTTTCACTTGTGAGGCTTGATCTACGAGATTCTTGAGAGATAGGCCAAATATAGGATTGTAAAACTATTTCTTGGAAAACAATTTGTCTATTAGTTGACAATGAAAAAGAAGAAGGTTTTTGAATTCCCATCGCTACGATTAGACGCCATGATCGGCTGATAACGCGGTCATTCCGGGGTCGTGAGAGGAATTGCATCCCTCCTTGTCCCCTTCGTTGGAAGATACATGTGTCAAGATTGGGGATTTGGAGCCTCCGGGCCTATCTTGACTTAGAGAAGAAATACACCGAGCTAAATCGTTCTCGTAACTCGGTCGCAGTAGCAGTGTGTCTATCTTGGAGCGCACACACAAACTATGACAAGAGGGATAAAATTGTCATTTCAAAGTTGGTTTTACCGTCGCAAAGTTGTTGTTCACTCGCCGAAGTAACGAAACATCCTCCTCCTCCTCCTCTTGACTGTAAGAAGCATGTACCTGTCCCTTCCTTCCATAGCCGTTGGATGAGGATTCTTTTAATGTCCATTGCACGAATCTTGCACATTAAGCTTTTGAAGAAAATGCAGCACTAGAAAATAGGAATTCGTTTTACCTTTACTTTAGAACACAGAAAGAGAGAGCATGAAACCAATCACCTGTTAGAAACAAAATTTACTTTTTTTTTGGTGTCATCGCTTGTGAATGTACACATACATATATAACAAAGATAGTTTTGATTATTTTATTCTAAATCCTAAATTCCAATTTCTTACTTGATTCTTTTGAGTGAAATAGGGTATTTAAAATTAAAATTTTTATCGGCCTCTTAGCATAAAAACAATAACCGAGTGAGGCTTTTAGGGACGATGCTTTTGAGCGCAAAACATGGAAGATGGTCAAAGTATGTGCATTTGTTAGAAAGAATTGTTAGAGAAAAAATTTCCCTAAAAAATGTGTACCCAAAATATTACTTTAGCTCCTAGAGGGAGCTTTTTAAGTAAATATGATTCAACATAGATTTATTTGGATTTTAATTATGGCAATTTAGGTATCTTTTGAACCCGCTATTAGATCGACATCTTGTTGCCTAACTCAGACGCCTTACGTCTCTCAACAACAACCCCTACTGCCTTAGTTCTGCTGCTTTTAGTCTTTAGAAAAATCGGTTCAATGGATACATGAATTGCCACAATCAAAATCCAAATCAATCTATGCTTAAATCATATTTACTTAAGCTAATCGAATGAACTAACAAACAAATTGTTCGTAGCAGATCAAACAACAAACAACTAGAATGATGAACACTTGCCTCGTAGTGACATAGTTCGTATCGTGCATTTTCCATATTGGTTCAAAAATGATTGGCTTTGACCTCGATCCTTTGACCATCAATTCTAGAGTCGGGCCTAGGAGGGTTATGTGGTCAACTGAATTAGCTGTATGTAGTCCATACTTGAAATGACAGACTTTTGCCTTTTTGAACTACAGAAGTAAGATTTTGCTATCAACTAAATCAATATGGATTACATCTGTAGATATAAAATGTCGTACCTTAACAAATTCTTAACGGCGTTGACAAATCTTCACACCCTAAGAGTTTTTCCAAATACTTAGTAACAAAGATTTCCTCACAGAGAGCTCTAGCTAACACGTCTACAGCTAAAAAAAAATCTGAATCAATATCATTCAAATAGATATGCAATATTTGCTAATGTACAAAAGTAAGGAATAACTTGCTGGACAAGTTAATTACCTATAGTGAACGAGAGCCCACGTTATTTAAGTCTTAGAGACTAGTGGCATCATCTCCAAAGTCTTTGGGAAATCATCCCCTAAATCATCTATGAAAAATAACACTCTAACATTAGGATATCTATGGTTTTTGATTCAGCAAGTTAAAAATAAAGAAATCAAAAGTATTGGTGTGCACAGGTTACTCCTAAACAAAATATTGCATAAAAGTTGAAGGCGAAATTATTTTTCAAGTGAAATAGGCCCTAAAGTCCATATCAATAACCCGTATTAATTATGGCTGGCAATCCGATTGTCTACACCGTTGCAGAGGATGAACATTCTCTCCTTCCTGCAAGATAGATGCCTCCAAATTAAAAATTAAAGAGTGATTGTTAAGTGCCAAAACAATAAAAAAGGCTCACCTTATACCGATGTCTTCATGGTCTTGAAACTTAACTCTAAACTTCCGTTGTTGGAAGGGGAGTGGCCTAGCTATGTACATACTATCTCTACCATCATAGATCGACGTCTTGTTACCCTTTATTACCTCCCTTGGGTTTTGCTACTTTTACTCTTTAGAGAAATTAGTTCAATAAATACCTAAATTGCCACAATCAAAATCCAAATAAATCTATGCTTGAATCATATTTACTTAGAGCTAATCCAATGAACTAACAGATAAATTATTCATAGCAGATCAACCAACAAACATCCAAAATGATGAATACTTGCCTCGTAGTGACATAGCTTGTATCATGCATTTTCTACATAGGTCTAAAAATGGTTGGCTTTGACCTCGATCCTTTGACCAACGGTTCTAGAGCCTGGCCTAGAAGGGGGCATGTGGTTAATTGAATTAGCTGCATGTAGTTCATACTTGAAATGATGGACTTTTGCCTATGTTGAACTATAGAAGTAAGATTTTGCTATCAACCAAATCAATATGGATTACATCTGTAGATATAAAATGTCGTACCTTAACAAATTCTTAATGGCATTGATAAATCTTCACACCCTAAGAGTTTTTACAAATACTCAGTAACAAAGATTTCCTCACAGAGAGCTCTAGCTGACACGTCTATAGCTAAAAAAAAATCTGAATCCAAATAAATCTATGCTCGAATCATATTTACTTAAAGCTAATCTAATGAACTAACAGATAAATTGTTCATAGCAGATTAACCAACAAACAACCAGAATGATGAATACTTGCCTCGTAATGACATAGCTTGTATCATGCATTTTCTACATAGGTAAAAAATGGTTGGCTTTGACCTTGATCCTTTAACCAACGGTTCTAGAGCCGGGCCTAGAAGGGGGCATGTGGTCAATTGAATTAGTTGCATGTAGTTCATACTTGAAATGACGGACTTTTGCCAATGTTGAACTACAGAAGTAAGATTTTGCTATCAATCAAATCAATATGGATTACATCTATAGATATAAAATGGCGTACCTTAACAAATTCTTAACGGCATTGATAAATCTTCACACCCTAAGAGTTTTTGCAAATACTCAGTAACAAAGATTTCCTCACAAAGAGCTCCAGCTGACACGTCTATAGCTAAAAAAAAAATCTGAACACATCTATAGCTAAAAAAAATCTGAATCGATGCCATTTAAACTAATATGCAATATTTACTAATGTACAAAAGCAAAGAATAACTTGCTGGACAAGCTAATTACCTATAGTGAACGAGAGCCCACGCTATTTAAGTCTTAGAGACTAGTGGCATCCTTTCTAAAGTCTTAGGGAAATCATCCCCTAAATCATCCGTGAAAAATAACACTCCAACACGGATACCTATGGTTTTTAATTCAACAAGTTAAGGATAAAGAAATCAAAAGTACTGGTGTGCACATGTTACCCCTAAACAAAATATTGCTTAAAAGTTGAAGGCGAAATTATTTTTCAAGTGAAGAGGCCCTAAAATCCATATCAATAAACTGTATTAATTATGGCGGGCAATCCGATTGTTTATCCCATTGTAAAGGATGAAAATTGTATCGACCAACCTACTTTATAATCACCATGAACATTCTCTCATTCCTGCAAGATAGATGCCTCCACGTTAAAAATTAAAAAGTGATTATTAAGTGCCAAAACAATAAAGAAGGCTCACATTATACCGATGTCTTTGTGGTCTTGAAACTTAACTCCATGTTGGAAGGGGAGTGACCTAACTGTGTACAGACTATCTCTACCGTCTTAGATCAACATCTTGTTACCCAACTCAAACGTTTTACGTCTCTAGACATTAGCCTCTATTACCTCCCTCAGATTTTGCTACTTTTACTCTTTAGAGAAATCGGTTCAATAGATACCTAAATTGCGACAATCAAAATCCAAATAAGTCTATGCTTAAATCATATTTATTTAAAGCCAATCCAATGAACTAATAGATAAATTGTTCATAGCAGATCAAACAACAAACAACCAGAATGATGAACACTTGCATCGTAGTGACATAGCTCGTATCATGCATTTTCAACATAGGTCCAAAAATGGTTGGCTTTGACCTCGATCCTTTGACCAACGATTCCAAAGCCAGGCCTAGGAGGGGGCATGTGGTCAATTGAATTAGCTGCATGTAGTCCATACTTGAAATGACGGACTTTTTCCTATGTTGAACTACAGAAGTAAGATTTTGCTATCAACTAAATCAATATGGATATAAAATGTCGTACCTTAACAAATTCTTAACGGTATTGACAAATCTTCACACCCTAAGAGTTTTTCCAAATAATCAGTAATAAAGATTCCCTCACAAAGAGCTCTAGCTGACACGTCTACAGCTAAAAAAAATCTGAATGGATACCATTCAAACAGATATGCAATATTTGCTAATGTACAAAAGCAAAGAATAACTTGCTGGACAAGCTAATTACCTATAGTGAACAAGAGCCTACGCTGTTTAAGTCTTAGAGACTAGTGACATCCTCTCCAAAGTCTTAGGGAAATCATCCCCTAAATCATCTATGAAAAATAACCCTCAAACACTAGGATACCTATGGTTTTTAATTTAGCAAGTTAAGGATAAAGAAATCAAAAATACTAGTGCGCATAGGTTACCCCTAAACAAAATATTGCATAAAAGTTGAAGGAAAAATTATTTTTTAAATGAAGAGGCCCTAAAGTCCATATCAATAACCCATATCAATTATGGCGGGCAATCCGATTGTCTACCTCGTTGTAGAGGATGAAAATTGTATTAACCAACCTACTTTATAATCACCGTGAACATTTTCTCCTTCCTGCAAGATAGATGCCTCCGGATTAAAAATTAAAGAGTGATTATTAAGTGCCAAAACAATAAAGAAGGCTCACCTTATACCAATGTCTTCGTGGTCTTAAAACTTAACTCTAAACTTCCTTTGTTGGAAGGGGAATGGCCTAGCTGTGTACAGATTATCTCTACCGTCGTAGATCAATATCTTGTTACCCAACTCAAAAGTCTTATATCTCTAGACATTAGCCTCTATTACCTCCCTCGGGTTTTGCTACTTTTACTCTTTAGAGAAATCGGTTCAATAGATACCTAAATTACCACAATCAAAATCCAAATAAATCTATGCTTGAATCATATTTATTTAAAGCTAATCCAATGAACTAATAGATAAATTGCTCATAGCAGATCAAACAACAAACAACTAGAATGATGAACACTTGCATCGTAGTGACATAGCTCGTATAATGCATTTTCAACATAGGTCAAAAAATGGTTGGCTTTCACTTCAATCCTTTGACCAACGGTTCCAGAGCCGGGCCTAGGAGGGGCATGTGGTCAACTAATTAGCTGCATGTAGTCCATACTTGAAATGACGGACTTTTGCCTATGTTGAACTACAGAAGTAAGATTTTGCTATGAACTAAATCAATATGGATTACATCTGTAGATATAAAAGATCGTACCTTAACAAATTCTTAACGGCATTGACAAATCTTCACATCCTAAGAGTTTTTCCAAATACTCAGTAACAAAGATTTCCTCGCAGAGAGCTCTAGCTGACATGTCTACAGCTAAAAAAAATTTGAATCAATACTATTTAAACAGATATGCAATATTTGCTAATGTACAAAAGTAAAGAATAACTTGATGGACAAGTTAATTACCTATAGTGAACGAGAGCCCATGCTGTTTAAGTCTTAGAGACTAGTGGCATCCTCTCCAAAGTCTTAGGGAAATCATCCCCTTATACCGATGTCTTCGTGGTCTTGAAACTTTAACTCTAAACTTCCTTTGTTGGAAGGGGAGTGGCCTAGCTGTGTACAGACTATCTCTATCGCTGTAGATCAACATCTTGTTATCCAACTCAAACGTCTTAAACATTAGCCTCTATTACCTCCCTCGGGGTTTTGCTACTTTTACTCTTTAGAGAAATTGGTTCAATAGATACCTAAATTGCCACAATCAAAATCCAAATAAGTCTATACTTGAATCATATTTACTTAAAGCTAATTCAATAAACTAAAGATAAATTGTTCATAGCAGATCAAACAACAAACAACCAGAATGATGAACACTTGCCTCGTAGTGACATAGCTTGTATCATGCATTTTCAACATAGTTCCAAAAATGATTGGCTTTGACCTCGATCCTTTGACCATCGGTTCTAGAGCCGGGCTTAGGAGGGGGCATGTTGTCAACTGAATTAGCTGCATCTATTCCATACTTGAAATGATGGACTTTTGCCTATGTTGAACTATAGAAATAAGATTTTGCTATCAACTAAATCAATATGGATTACATCTGTAGATATAAAATGTCGTACCTTAACAAATTCATAACTTGCTGGACAAGCTAAGTACTTAGAGTGAGCGAGAGTCCACGATGTCTAAGTCTTAGAGACTGGCGGTATCCTCTCCAAAGTCTTACGCCGTCAGGAAAATCATCCCCTAAATCATCTATGAAAAATAACCCTCTAACACTAGGATGAAGATTGTACTGACCGAGTTGTGTACAAACTATCTCTACTATTATAGATCGATATCTTAAACCAAAATATTAACCCCTACAAAACTGTGGCGGGCAATCCGATTGGCTATCCCACTACAAAGGATGAAGATTGTACCGACCGATCTGCTTTATAATCACCGTAAACATTCTCTCATCCATGCAAGATAGATGCCTCTAGATTAAAAATTAAAGAGTGATTATTAAGTGCTAAAACAATAAAGAAGGTTGCATCTTCATCGTGTTAAAACTTAAATATAAACTTCTTTTGTTGGAAGGGGAGTGGTCCAGCTGTGTACAGACTATTTCTACTGTCGTAAATCGACATCTTGTGACCCAACTCAGATGGCTTACGTCTCTCGACAACAGCCCCTACTACCTCCCTTGGGTTCTACTGCTTTTACTCTTTAGAAAAATCGTTTAATAGATACTTAAATTGCCACAATCAAAATCCAAATAAATCTATACCTGAATCATATTTACTTAAAACTAATCCAATGAACTAATAGATAAATTGTTCATCGCATATCAAACAACAAACAACCAGAATCATGAACAAGAATGATGAACACTTGCTTTGTAGTAACATAGCTCGTATCATGCGTTTTCTACATCGGTCTAAAAATGGTTGGCGTTGACCTTGATCCTTTGACCTTCGGTTACGGGCTTAAAATGGGAGTATGTAGCCAGCTCTGACGAAGGTGGTGGCAAATGAGTAGTAGGGGCTGTTCGACCATCAATTCAAGCGTTGGGCCTAAAAGAAGGGCATGTAGCCAGCTTTGACAAAGGCGTTGGCAGTGGTGGAAGAGTAGTAGAGGCTGTCCAACCATCTATTCTAGTGCTTGTTTTAAGAGCTAGAGGCACGCGGGTCCTCTCTCCACAATGAAACCACGGTGCTGGCTGATCAACGCGACAACCCAATTCGATTGGCCTTTGTGTTGCGGAGATGGTCGGGGCTGCGGCCAACACCGCTGTTCGTTATCATCGGTGATAATGCTATTGAAGAGCTCGAGGGGGAGTGTGAGAGGGGGAGAGAAAGTGGAGTTAATGTAAACAGGTTTTTTACTGTCGAGAGGAGGATGTTCAACTTTGTGACAGTAAAACCCACTTCGAAGTGACAATGTTATCCTTGGATTAGGCATTTTGTTACTTTCCCACGGGCGAACAACAACTTTGTGACAGTAAAACCCACTTTGAAATGACAATTTTATCCCTCTCGTTGTAGTTTGCGTGTTGTGTGTGTTTTGTGTAATTGCAATGCTAATCTATCGACTGTTGTATCGTAAAGTATTATTAATGCTTTCTCTCTTTACGTGAAAGGTGATTGATTTGGTATTTGAGACGGTACGTTCTCCCCCATTGTTTCTATCTCTTTCTTATCACGAGTAAACCTTGTTCTTTCTTTGTTGGGTCTAGCTCGTCTTCTCGGACCATTAATGGTGGGTTTAGTTGGGGTGCGCTCTGAGTCAGACTCACTGCTGCTGTGACGGAGTTACATAGAAGAAGAAGAGTAAACCATTCCTTTGTTCTCTCTCTTTGTTGGGTCTAGCTCGTCTTCTCGGACCATTAATGGTGGGTTTAGTGGGGGTGCGCTCTCACTGCTGCTGTGATGGAGTTACGTGGACAATTTGCCTAGGTCATTTTCTTCTCCAAGCCGAAATGGTCCTAGAGCCTCCAAATTCCCGATCTTGACATGTGTATATTCCAACGAGTGGGGCGAGGCGCAGTTCCCACAACCTCGGAATGACTGCATTGGCAACTGATCGTGGCAACGGGAATTCAAAAACCTTCTTCTTTTTGTTTGTCCCTCCCGAGAATGTAACTAGGCAAAAGTGGGAAGTTTGTTTGGCATCTAAATGGTCCCTCCCGACATTTCTTTGAACAATACAGAGTTGGAAAAAGACTTGGTGTCTCTTTATTGGCCGATGTAAATGAAGCCCAGACCAAGGGCCTCGGGCTTTTCTTTTGCTTCTTCTGTTGGGACCATCAGAAACTTCCATTCTCATTTTCCCAAAATGACCTTTTGCTAGCGGCTCCGAATGAGGCCTGTGCAAGAGCATGATACATTAAAAAGTGTCTTTCTTTTTTTCTTTTTTTCCTCCTCCTCCTCCTCTTTTAGAATCGACGGACCAAAGATGCACTAATTAAAACTACACTCGATCGTAACATAAACAAATTATAACTATGGTGAGATATGAAATTAAAGCTGCAAATTGCAAACTACCAATAGTTCTTTTATTATAATCCTTGAATTTGTCCCGTTGTGACAAAAAAAATTACTCTTCGCACGACATTTAAAAAAAAAAAACTCCAAATTTTGCGTCATGTAACATCAATATTCCAAACTCTTTTTCTTCTTCTTCTCCTTTTTTTTTTTTTTTGTTTATTTTGGGTCATCAATACTCAAATATGTATCTCTACGACATAAATGCCATTCATCTACCATCGGAGACCTTAAATTTTAATCACTTTGACACTAATATCCTAATCCATTTTCCTTATTTTTAGTCACGATTATCCTAAAGTTGTACTGAAGGCTCAATTTTTTTTTTTTTTTATTTTGTGTTGCCGATCCCCTAGAGTCAAGTAATATTCATATAAAGCTTAAGATATTTGTGACATGATTGATTGACATAATTTAGACTTTTTCATGGTATCGACCCTTTTTCAATACGAAAATGATACTTGAGTGTTTAATATATATTAATACTAAATTATTGATAATGTTACGTAGATTCCATCATATCTACGTGTCGGGGCCAAGAGGCACTAAAATGCCACGTCAACACCATCCCGCTGGGTTGGTTCGGTTCTCCCGTGCATGCCGGTGGTTTGACGGGGGCATCCTTCGCTTGTTCTCACTTGGTGCCTTTGATCCCACATGAACGTTCACGTCGTTGACGGTTAAAAGGGCAGTAAATGTTTCATGTGTAATACATACATTTTCTTAAAAATAATTGCTTGAAATAATTAGTACATAAAAAATAATTTTATTTTCTAAATATTTTCATGAATGATGAAAATATTTCTCATTCATTCATTTACGTAAACAAATACAAGTTATCTTTCTCAGTAAAACATTTTGCGGATCACTCATTTTACTTTTTGAAATGAACAGAGCTTTTCACAGTCACGTTATCTTTGCATGCAACCCGCATGTTTGCCATGGGAGTTTTCTTTTTCTCTTTTTTGGACTTTAATTAAGAAATGGTGGGAATTTCTTATAATATCTACGAAATAAATCTATGTGGAGATTATGCTGTTGCTCACCACTTGATTTTTGACTATCACGGTCGATGGGATTTGAATCATTTTGATGTTTATTGCTCATTGTGTGCGAAAGTGAGTTTTTATGATTTGCAGAAGTATCAGTGTACATAAACACATGCTCTCGGCGAATGCAATAACGACTTTTAGCAAAATACAACGGATTACGAAAAAGGCAACTATTGTGTTAAATCCAAAATAGCGAGAGACACAAAACCTTCCTCTGGGTCGCCCAGCGACGCAAAATAATTTCTTGCTTTCTAACCCAAAAGTGGGAATCTATAAAGACTTACGTAATGAAAAGACATTCATTTTCATATTTTATTCTACTAAAATTAAATCATTGGACACGTTATTTTCCGAAAAAGGCAACTATTGGCACCAGTGCTATCTGCTAAGGTTATTGGGCCACGTGACCGAACAATCTCGATCATCATATAGCTAAAGAAAAGTTTACGTGAAGAATGTTCTCTATGCAGCGGATATCCATGAAATTGCTTATGTGTATGTCGTCGTGTAAGGGATTTCTTTCCGGGATTGTAAATGTAAACACGAAGATTGTTTGCTTATCAATTGAACCTTCTGTTTTGTCTCGAGATACTCGTTCCCATTATTTTCTTTGCTAGTTCGAACATTATATGTACGGATTAATGGATTCTTGCTACTTCCGGTGATGTCCGTCAACAAATTACAAGAGATTTCTTGCGGGAAAGAAGTCATGTGCCGAATCTCTTTATGATAATGATTTGCTAGTTAGTGTTTCTCACAAATCATGTTGACTTTGAATTTATAGGGATGGATAACTCGTGGGTTCCAACTTCGATTGCATTTAGAGGTGATTATTGAGTGGCTTCAAGTAGGATTAGACTCACCATTGAATTGCCCAAGCCTGCCTTTAACTAAAGCAGGGCAGGTAAGCACATCGCCCAAACTTGCCCCCTTTATTTTTCGTGTATAGGCGGGGTTACCCAGCTCATTGATTACCTCTACTTTCAAATTTTGATTAGAGATGGTAATTGAATGGGTTCAAGTCGGACCCAACTTGTTGTTGGGCCTTCGCTACCCATTGTCGAATGTGACACCTTTTTCAGATTGTCCAAAACTTATTCGTTGAGCTCGGGCCCAGGGCTGGGCTTTGCATCTCTCTAGTTCAAGCTCATCCATGATACCTTCGAACTTTTGTCGATCGTTAGGAAATACTTGTCTAAACCCAGAAACACCGAGCCAGGTGACTCACAATCTTTACTTTTGTCGTGGCACCTGTGGGACCCACATAAGACATTATGAAATCAACGGTAGTGGATGATTCGGTCTGGCCGAGAAAGAAAATCCCGGGTCCATCGGATCTTCTCGATGAGATCTAAGTAAGTTCTCATGTGTCCGAGAAAAACACGTGGCAATTCCTCTCGTCGTTCGAGTTTTAGAAGTGGAGGATCACCGTAAAGAAAAAGAAATAAAAAAAGAGAGAGGTACATATACAAAGCAATCCACGTAAGAAAGATTGCATGATGATTTATCGTGGTTAGTTTCACATGTTCTAATTATTGTGATGTTGTCCAAATTACGGTAATTGTTTTGAATGTAAAAATTACCGATTGGATATCCTTATTAGGGGAAAAATTAAAAAGACTTTAAAATTATACATTGAACATCCGTATAGCGACACAGAAGAAAAGAAAAACGTCATAAGAGCAATTCATTCATTTTTTTTTTTAATGACAAAGACGTGTGCTCCCAATTAGATATTAACGATGGCAAAAAGCCATATGAAGGATAAATAGACTCTTCAATTTTATACTATATCAAGAAATATCTTTATTATCAGCGAGATAATTTTACACAGAGTATATAAAACAGTTATAAGAGTATCTAATAATGTACTTTTCTTTAATGTGCTAAAAGATGAGACGTGAAATGTTTAATTATGATAATTATCCTAAATAGAAAAGAAAAGGGGCCGTTATTATAAACTACAATCGAAAGATTGAGGATAGTATTATCTTTTTAGAGGAAATGGGGTTGGATATAGTTATTTAGGGCCGCCCATGAAGAAAATCCTAAAATGATTTCCAAAATAAATACGGAGTTTTAGATCGCGAAACACTCTTATTTGGAATTTGAGGAAAGTTGACCGTTAAAGAGTTGGCGTTTACCTTTTCCTTTTCATAAACACGAACTCCGTTTACAAGTTTTGTTGGCATTGATCGAACGCATTTTGCTTTCTACAGGAGTTTTAAACTCGGGCCATTGACAATTAATGGGCTTCGCTGAGAGGGTTAGAGGCAGACGTAGAAACTGAAATTAGGGGCGAGATTGGGAAAAAAAAGAGGGAAAAAAGAAAATTGCAATCTCCTAACTGAGAAGTTGAGATAAATGATTTATATGAAATTTGATAAATTATACTAATATGCTCATTGATATTTACATTTAGCTATCAACTTTAAAATTTTGCAAATGTCGCAACATTCTTAATGAGAAACGCTTGGAACCATTCAATAATTTATGGATGCATGTGTAATTTCTCCATAACTCTTTTAGACTTAAGTTATTTTTTTAATTACCGAGCTCATGAATTCATATGTAAATTTCTCATATCGGGGTATTTTGTAATTTAAGCAGGTTTATTATAGGAAATTCCATGGAGATGGAGTGTAGATGATTTTGGTTTTGGTTTTGGAAGATTCAAACGAAAGAGACTAACAGCATTTGTTGCTGCTAATCTCGAACATATATGCTCTATTTACGCCGGGCATTTTAGTTTTTAGGTCCAGAAGAACCGAAGCCCGACGTGGACCCCACCTCGAGAATCCGATCGCCGTCCACTGGCAACAAACGCTTCGATCCGACGAACAGAAACAGCGCGTCAAGGGCAAGGGAAGTACACCTTCGCGGACCGAAGCACAAAGCGAAGAAGCTGAGCCCGGCGGGGCGACCATGCCGTGCCGCAGCGTCGGCGACGGCTCACCGGTCGGTCTAACTTCGCCGGAGCATATTTAAGCATAGTGAAGCATATGAAATGATTGATGATTACTTCATTCATCGCATGATTGATCGCAGTAAAAGCATGGTGACTTGACTTCGACCGCGAAAACGATTCGAGTCTTGTGAAAGCACCGGAAAGCTGGTCACTTGGTCCTCCTCAAGTGATGCTGCTTTTGGGTCCAGTGTCACTAATTTAGTTTATTTGTGCGTTTTAGGTAGGCAAGGGGCCAAGGGCTAAGGGGGGACGGTGAAGATGTCTCAAGAGCACGATCCGCGAAGCCCCGTGGGGGCCTGTCAAGGACCGGACAGGCATCGGCCTCGCCAAGGTCGCAAGAAACATGGCTCCAGAGCTCCGAGTAGCTATTGTGGAAGCCGCGAGCCACGGTGATGATCCTGCGGATGATAATTACATACGTCGGATCTTGATTTTGTCTCCATACTCGCTCGGATACGTTCATGCATGTCTTTCCGGGCCACCGGAGCCAACTGAGCAAGACATGCGGATATGCTGTGGCTCTCAAATCCCTAGTGGTCATCCGTTCTCTGTTGAATGACGGAGACCCACTTTTACAAGAGGAGATAATGTACACGACTAGGCGTGGTGCTAGGTCGCTTGAATTTGTCTGATTTTAGAGATGAGGCTCCCTCTAGTTCATGGGACCACTCGGCTTCTGTAAGGTCTTACGATATGTAATTTTTTTTATTAGAGACTCGAGTTGATTCCGTTTGATAGAAAGAGCGGCGTCGGCAGCGGTCCTAGTAAAAGTGCGGTGCTCATGGTGGTGCTAGTGTTCACAGTGAGGATAGGTACGGGAGTAGAGACCATCTTCGGTCCCAGCTGCCCAGAGGGTTTGATCAGGATTATACCGTGCTTATAGAGAGGAGACTATGGAAACTATGGGGTATGAGAAGGTCAAGGTCATGTGGGGATATAAGCTATGTTGTGGCTGTGAAGGGAGGGAAACAAGAGAGAAAGGTAGTGGCTCCCCCGAGGTAAATGAAGCCGGAAAGGATTTTTGGCAAAATGGGCCACTTGCGGGGGCTAATGGACAGGTTCTTGTTGTGCAGGCTCATTGGTCTGGCAAAGAATACCTGGTCGATCTTGGTCACATTGTACCCTGTTGTGAAGGAGAGCTTTCAGGTATATGCTGATATCTGAGAGGTTTCGGCTGTTTCGCTCAATAAGTTTTTCGATATGGAGTACCATGATTCGGTCATGGCTTTTGATGCTTATGCTGGTGCCGCTAAGCAAATTGACGAGTTGATTGCATTCTACACAATTGGTGTAAGGATACAAGGGCAGCAAGATCATCCGAGCACCCTGAAGTATCCTAGGCAATGCAATTGGCAAAGCTCCTAAATATAAGGTAATATGGATTGGATAAAGTTTTCACTGAGAGAGAATAGTCTCGCCAGATCTGGCGAGGCTCGAGCCTCGCTAGTCGTCGGTGACCACGAGCTCGCATGCCGGCGAGCTTGGGCACCACTTGGCCTATTGTTGGCCGTTGCCTTGCCGACCACCGGCTAGGAAGGAGGAAAAAGAAAGAAAAAAGAAAAAGAAAAGAAAAGAAAATTGAAATATGAAAAATAATTATAATTTCGATTTTTATAAAAAAAACACATTTTTATAAAGTTAAAGAGAAAAAGATTATGTGGGGCTTGGGTTGGAAATTTAGAAATGGGTTCTAAGGTTTCAACCAACTTGATATTTTAAATGGGTCGGAAATGGGTCACAAGTTCTTATTCATTTTTGACCCATTTAAATCATACTCACTTTTTTGACCCATTTTTAGTTGGATTTTTAAAAGCCTCTAACCCATATACAACTTATATAAATAAAATATGAGTCTGAAAATGGGTCCATGACCTATTTTGACACCTCTACGTGTCAAGGCCCCCCCCCCCAAAAAAAAATCTCACCCCGGGGCGGCGCCGCTCCTCCAGCGTCGTCAAGAACCACAACTACACGTCAAAGCAACGCTAAAATCCTGCAAAGACTGATATCTGCGCAAACTTAAATCCCGGCCCCAAAACTTTCAACGATGCAGAAAAACCAAAACCTCCGCAAACGCAATCTCCAACTGCTAAGCGAGTCGTGAAGCTCTGGACAAGAGAAAATCACATGCCATCAGTTTAGCTAGCACAAGCCCTATGTAGCATCAACTCTCCCTAGACATCCCATAGGGTAACATAATTCGACGAACCACTTCATCATTCTCCAACGTATATAGGAAAGTTAGTATGAGCCAATAGATTAAACACCGTTGGATAAAAAGCAAGCAATACAACAATCTTCCTTCCCAAAATATCATAATTGCCTTTGCAGTCAACAACTTGAAACGTTAGAGCCCTAAAAAATTTAATATCATATCAAGGACAGGCCAAGTAAAAGCTCTATTAGATAAGAAATTGTGCCACTCAACTATTGCACCGGCAGTCAACCAACACAGAGAACATCAACATAAAATGGGATAAAGATAGGACTGAAACACCACCCAATGGATCCACATGGAGACGTATGCTTTTTAAGTGGTCGTAAGCCTTAAAAAAAAAAAAAAAAGAAGAAGAAGGAAAAACGGAAAAAGAATGACTACAAATCCATAGGGGGCAAAATCAACGAAATAAATGAATTATCATTTGTTTTATAATTATTATCATTATCATCTTCTTTATTGAGCCATATCCTCGAGTAAGTCAATGGAGAGCCGAAGGAGTCCCATGTACGCAAGCTTTTAGGACCGGTAATGCAGTAGATGAAAGCAAATAATATAAAAATAAAAAATGCTTATTTGCTCATCTGCCGTGTGAAGATATTATGCTTTGAAATGTCAGGTGAGCTATCGGGAAACTTAATAAACTTGTAATCGTTGTGTACCGCAACTTATCGCCCGGCGCCCCACCTAGCATATAAACCAGGCATCAAGCTCGAAATGTGCGATATCGATTATGTCGAACAGACGGTGACCGGTAGATAGAATGAGTAGAAGAGAGAGCATTGGTGTTTTGGCCTTTTACTAATGCTTTAACACCTTATGAGACGATCCGATTTTCATGAAGTAGTGGTCGAGAGTGGCTAATTATTTAATTGATGTACAAAAAGAAGTCTAGGTCTAGATGGAACCTCGTACATATTAGGGATGCATAAAATTACAAAAGATGCACCATTCATATGAGAATTTAACAAATCTTCTCTCATCCTGATTCTTGTGTCACAGCCTTGGGTTGCCGTGATTAAAGGACTTGTTGGATGGATGAAGACTGCCCAAGATAGCCTAGGTTTTCCTCTCGAGTTTCTAGAATGTTTTAGGGATAGGCGAGATGGTAATTGCGTTGAGCTCTAGAATTCTCTAGGCATAAATGCTGATAGTTGGTAGGTTAGAGATAGGATCTTGTCCACCAAATCGAAAACCTATCAACGGTTATAACGGGAGGACCTTTAGTATAAGAAGGGGTGCTCCCTCTCATTGTATTCATCCAAATATTCAATGATAGAGTTCTGTTTTCTTTAGAGTTTCTCTCTCTAGACCTTCTTTACGATTTGGATAAGTGAGTGAGCAAGGTCCATTATTATATATCTCATCATAAATTAATATTTACCACCTGTCGCTAGCAAACGTGAGGCCCAAATTAACCCCACCAACTGGAGGAAAAAAATTCAAATTGCTCTTTTTCCTTCATCTCTTGATTGAAAAATATGGACAAACCCTCTACAAAAATAATAACGCAAATATTTCCTAACTCAATTTCAACTTTCCTAATTCGACAAACCTTAGATTGATCAAGGATTATTTCATGAAACACTGTCAAACAATATTTGAACGAAAAGATGAGTCATAAACAATCTTACTAAGATTTCCGTAAGCGCATCTTTCGAACTTTTTCTATCAAGATTCAAGAAAATCAAAGGTAATTATCTTTCTTGAATACAAACCTCGCATCGATATTAACGCACCAACCGTCAAAGCGTCTATCCACTGACCATGCCTCCAAAACTCTCCCGAGCTCGAAAGAAACGAATGCATCCAAGCAAGCATACTCGATTTGACGATCCGTGAGCGTCTTGTTGTCCCATTTGCTCATTGTTATCTCCTTGAGCTTTTCGAGATCTCTACCGAGGATGGACTTGGATAGCCTTTTGAGACCCACGAATTGCCAAAGGTAATTCACCAATCTATTCACGGCCAGTGCACGGATGTCAATGGTGCATGACACGTCGAGTCCATAGTTTTTGGTGAGTTTCCTGGCATCTTCGTCCACGCCGACTCCAACAAAAGTGTACTTCACGTTGGCAAGGAACACGAACAGTGACGTGGGAATGTACATCGCGTGAAGGGGTTGAAAGATGAGGCACTTACGACCGACGTAGAGCTGGAGGATGGCAACTCAATGAGGATCGTTACTGGGCTTGGAGTTTGGGCACCACTCGGTATTGAGGCCGACAATTAGCCGACTGAGCCTGCGATGGTGAAAGCGCTCAATCTTCCGAATCCAATGGCTAACAACGTCGGGCTGGTCAGTGACCCATGTTGTGATCTTCTCTTCGTGGAAGAGAATCGAGTGAACAGAAAACATATTGATTCAAAACATCAAGTGAAGGAGCGACGCAAGGAGTTAACACGAAAGAAATCGTGAAATATATAAGTGATGGCCTAAGTTGAGTTAAATTAGGAAATTTTATCAAATGTCGAATCAGGAAAGTCGAATTAGGGAAGAAGAAAGTCTGAATTAGGAAAGTCAGAATTAGGAAATATTCGCATTGTTATATTGTTAAACTGTTACTATTTCATCGGGAGTAGAAACGATCGGGCAAGTCAAAAGGTTTTGCTATTATTCGCTTGGAAGAGCGAGCGCAGCATTCTCCATCCTTATTCATTTGTTCTGCTCGGCGCCCCTTCGATGGACTTCTGTGTCCTGTTCTGGATTTTGTTTCTTGCCTCCGATTCCTCCAATGATCTCTCCTCATCCTCGTCTTCCTTCATCGCAGAGGTCCGACTTTGGGGGTTTCAAGGCGAGTCGAAAGCGATGCCAAGAGATTTGTGATTTCCTGGAGCAAGCTCCCGTTCATGGCGAGAGTGGAAGTGAAGAGAATTGTTGTTCTGTTGGCCCTCGCCGACCCTCGCACGAGCTTGTTCCCGACCACGCCGACCATGCGAGACCATTTGAGCTCGCCCCACCTTGTCATCCACTTGGTGTCACTGCCGCCCGGACAAAAGATCTACCGCCGTCCACTGAAGAGTATCAAATTCACTCTTCCTTTTTTTTTTCCTTTCTTTTTCTTTTTTAATATTTCCTTTCAGTTTTCCATTTAATTTCTTTTTTATTTTTTTTCCTAAAATGACCGACCACATCAGCGCCCCCTCTCTTATGAAACTAATTTAAAAAAAAAAAACACACATGTCAGTTTTTTCGTAGTCAAATTCAACAGAATTAGTGGAATGACTTCATCGTACAAATTTAACAAGTCTTAGAATTAAATTGCAACTTTGACAATACGCTCCCCGAGATGCAGCAATAGTCAATCGAATAGTAATAGGATATTTCATTTCATTTTATGAATTCTCCCAATGCCAAAGATGCTTAAATCCTTTTGAGTTTTTTTTTTTTTTTTGGTTCTATCGTGAATTTCATTTTATTCTATGAATTTTGTGCAACTTTCTTATTTCAATCAAAGCGATGCATATTCTTATAAATTATGCATATTTAACATGTTCACATCTTTTATGTTATGACCTCGATATGTGGTTAATAGATTTGTGGTGAGGAAATAAAATTGCACCGACAAGACAATCCTGAGTTCAATTCAAGTGGTCAATTTATCTTAACATGGACGTATAGTTTGCATGAGAAAAATTAACCGAGTCGATGCTTCAAAAGAAATGAAATGGTACCAATACAATTTTTTTTTGAAGAATTTTGTTCACCACGGCTCTCGGAAGTAACTTTGATAGGATCGGTCGACGTCATGATCCAAATGTGCATAAAGAAATGGAATGTAAAATTCAACAATGATTTTTTTTTTAATATATTGACAATTGGAGAAACATGCCATATTCAAATTCCAATGCTCGACCGGTAAAAGAGAAATTCTGAAATTACCAATTGAGAAATTGAAGAAAGTCTGAATCTCTCTCTCTCTCTCTCTCTTACCTGAAATACCAGAAACCGAGAGGCGAGCAACTTGAGGAATCTTCGCCCTCCTTTTTTGCTGCCAAAAACTTGGGTGTTTTCTCTTCTTCTGTCGATTATCCGATTCTGATTTGCTCTTACCAGCTCTAGATCGTCTTGTCCTAATCTCTTCATATGGATCCACATAAAGACATGCTTTTAAAGTGGCTGCAAGCCTTTAAAACGAAAAACAGAAAAATAATGACTGCAATGGTAAACATGCATCAAGATCACATGGGGCAAAATCGATGGCATGGCTTCCTTACAAGATAAAGTAAAGGCCACAAGTTTGAGAGTAGAACCATGGGCTTCGAATGACTTTGGTTTTACTTGTTTAGGTATCATGTTGCATTTTGCATTTTTTTGCCCAAAATTGGACACATCAAATTTTAAAAGTACGCGGATGTGTACATTAGAAAGCATTTGAAGCTGTGAGCTTTCATGATTCTTTCAAATTACAACAATTTTTTCCCTTTCACCTTCCAGTGGTACATTTTAAGGTAAGTAAAATAAAAGCAGGCCTTTACCTTCCACAACAACTCAGGCATGCCAAGTGCAGGCTGTGCTATCGCTAATTCAAATATGGCTCTAGCTCGGTCGGTTTCACCCAAGGATATCTCCAATTCAGCATACATGCTCCAAGCTTAACAGTTCTCTGGTGACCGCTCCAAGTAGATTTTATATATTTTGCGGCATCGATCTATGTTGCCAAGTTGCAGCTCTATCTCGATGTCTTTTTTACATATCTGTTAATAACCAACCAAAAACTTTTTAGAACAAGTTAGGGAGGAAAAATTAAACGACAAGAATGAAAAGAGACCAACTTATAGACTATTCTCTCTCAGTAAAAACTTTATCCAATCCATATTACCTTATCTTTAGGAGCTTTGCCGACTGCATTGCCTAGGATCTGCCTTGCACCTGTAAGATTCATTATCTCAAATTGAACCGCTAAGAGCCAAACTTAGGCAAATGAGAATTTCTGGTGAGGAATCAGCTTGAGAAACTCTTTGCGAGGATTCAAAATTGAATGAGAAAGCTTCACCATGACTAAGACTTAAGTAGCACCGACACCAACATGAGACACGCGACACACGACATACAACACAATAAGTCGACACATCATTTCTCAAAAAACAGAGATTTCGACACGTTGGGACACGTTATATATTAAATGTATATTTTTATATATAAATAATAAATTATCATTTTTATAATTATTTCAATCAAACTAATTTGAATAAAACAAATAAAAAAAAAAAATTACAATGAATTTACACTAAAAACATTAATCCACAATTTATTAATATCATTCATTGTTTCAATTTGATAAATTCAACTCTATTCCAATAATCCATAAAATTTGAAGACGTGTCGTAAGAGAAAAGAAAAAAACTTAGGGAGTGAATTGTGTATCACAAGAAATGAGAATCAAAAAGAGAAAAGAATATTACGGTTTTCTTCTTTCCAAATTTGTTATTTTTATTGTTATTTTTTTATTTTTTCACGTATATACATTTTGACCATTCATTTATTGAAAATTTTTAAAATTAACCTTGTGCGTTGGAATCACGTGTCGGAAACTTGCATGTCGGAATTCCGATTAGTGTCGGAAAGTGTCGAGAAAGTTAATCAGGTATCGGATTTTCCCACACTTGTTGACCGAGTGTCGAAGAGTGTGAGAGCTTTTCGAGAGTATCGATGCTTTTTACACTAAGACTAGTCTTTATGCTAGAAAAAGAGGGAACAAAAAGATGCGATGGAAAGAGTGTAGGAGCTTTTCGAGAGAATCGATGCTTTTATACTAAGACTAGTCTTTAATGCTGGAAAGAGAGGGAACAAAAAGATGCGATGAATACTTGGGGTACATGCATTGAACCCCTCATAATCATTACATCATATCTATATAGATTTAAGCCAAAAGTGGGATTCGTCTCGCATTTAGTGGCTTCCAAGAAATATTCTTAAATAAATCATATATATTGTGTCCAGTTGGGGCTGAAAACGCAAATCAATTTACGGACCGCATGTGTGAAGAAATGCATCTAATCCATCGCTCTCCCTCTCAATTACGCATTAACGGTCACCTTCACTCTTCACCGACGCATGCTCATCCATATTCCAAGTCCGGCTAGAACTGTCTCCACAAATAAAAGCTTCCAACTCCTATATATTGGAATTGAAACATGGGTTTCTTCTATCTGCATGCACTTAAATTGATTTGAGAACAATTCTAATGTCTATCTTGCAACAAAGCAACAAAGACTAAAATCACTCTAAATGCAACGTAGCGCGTGTGCATAATCAAGTTAAATAATTGGAAGATGTATCAGCTAGGACTAGTCTCGCGTTGAGTTTTTTTTTTTTTTTTTTTTTTTTGGTGAAAGGTAATTAATATATTGAAAAGGAACGAGTGAACAAAGAAAAGAAAAGAAGAAAATAAAAAAGAACACGGCATCAGAACCCAAAACAGCGGATCATAATGAGTGAAGGGAAGCTGGAAAAGCCATAGAAGTGGCAGCCCGCTACCAACTAAGAAAAAAAGCACAGCATGAACAACCGACAAACAGAAACAGAGATAAAACCGCCTACAGGTAGGGAATGAACCATCGTCCGGATTCAGTGAGAATTGCTGCACCAGCTGGACCAGCACCAATTGCATCAACTGCACCAACTGCCTTAATCAAGCCGCATCTGATGTTCCCCAGAAAAGATGATCGGGTCAATGCCCCATCTTAGCTGCACCCTTCTATTCCTAAAGTTATCTTCCACGTTCCTAACCGTGATCGCCTTATCTCTGACCACTTTAAAGAGTTGACTAACATGATCGCGTTATCTCTGACCACTTTAAAGAGTTGACTAACAATCTTGCATTGAGTTGACAGCTTATATTTATGATAAAAAAGACAATGCTGTGACACACAAAACACATCTGGCAAGAAAAATAAATCGAGCCAACCAAAAATGAAAAGAAAAAGAAAAAGGGCATAAACTCTTTCCCCAAGAACTACAACTACACATCAAAACACATGAAAGTACAGCTAAAATCTTAATCCTGCAAAGACGACATCTGCCCAAACTTAAATCCCGGACCAAAACTTTCAACCATGGTAAAGCCTCCACAAACACAATCTCCAACCACTAAGCGAGTCATGAAGCTCAGGAGAAGAGAATATGACACGTCATCAGTTTAGCCAATACAAGCCCCCCTACGTAGCATCAAATCTCCCTAGACATCCATAGGGTAGCATAATTCGACGAACCACTTCATCATTCCTTAACATATACAGGAAAGTTATTATAAGCCAACAGATAAATCACCCTGATCCTTTTTGAGAACACAAACAGGAAGGATGCGAGATAGATCCCATCCCAGTCGAAAAGGCGAAAAATGCAACTTCCACAACACAAGGGCATACATACCTGTATTTGTCCCGAGAAGGCTCCACATCTTCAGCATCAAGCTCCTCATACAATGCATAATTAATCCTGAAACATCAATGGAAACACCGTGAGGCATATTTCATCTCAAAAGCAAATATGAGCATACCATTTCAAAAGTATATACCCAACACAAATAGATATAGCGTTGCCAGTACAGCTTCTCCTCAGCTGGTGGCACATGGACACATGGGTGATCGCAAACTCATAAAACCGCCCTAGCCCTCTCTTTATTGCCCAAATTAACACTCTCTTTCAAGCGAATGGAATCAAACCATGAATCATAATTCAACGGATTCTTTCTGACCTCATCCACATGCTGCTTTTCAAAAGCTACCAACTTTCTGTACAAATCCTCTGCCCTTCCATTAGGAATATGCATCTCGCCCTCTGGGTCACCTTACGAAGCTCCTCAAATTCCGCGAATGCCACAAACAACATCTCTGCTTCCTCATCATCACCTGAATCCGTGCCGGCATCCTTTTGTTTGACCCTGGTGGGACTCTTCAGACGACAAAGAGTCCGATCGAAATACTCTATTGCTTTGCTGGGGTTGAATGTCGATGAGCTCGTCAGGCACTGAGATGGGGCTTCTTAGTTCTTCTTAGCGGCGGCCTTGATGCTCGACATCCGTGAAACTGGATGGATATGGAATGAAATGGATGTTAAGGTTTTTAGGAGTGAGAGGAGGTCTATTCGAGGAAAGGTTATAAAAATCTTTCTCGAAATATTCTTCTAATGGCTAAAGTAAGTGATTTTCTATCCCTTCTTTCCAATTATAAAAATTGAAAATACTAAACTTTCTCTTATTCCTTGTGGTGAATCAATTCAAAAATTACAAATGCTACATAAAGTTCCAATTTTATAGTCGTTATAGTGATTTTACCCGGATATGAATTTTATCTGTTGCTTTTCTTCCAAGTCTTATGATATTTCGGTTGGGTAGGTTATCTCATGCTAAGGCCAAGGCATATCACATGTGCCTAAAAGGTTATTGACAAATCACCTAACAAGTAAGTACCTTAGCTTCCACCTTTATAAGATGGTAATAATCCATTCCTTTCCTGATAAGACTTTTCTAATTGAGAAATTAGAATCTCTTCGCCTTTTGTATCCGACTGACCAAATTCTCAAAGAATATGCCCACCTACTTTTCAAGTTATGACACAAGAACACAAACCTCTTCTACTTTGGCTAGATTTTGTGCTTTGGCTTTGTCCAATTAATTTAATTAAGCTTAGAGCCTACTTGCTTAAATCTATCCAATGATAATGTAATTTATAATGGGTTCATCACTACTGAATAATGATGCTCCTAATATGCAAATTAATAATATAATATATATGTTTAGGGGTTGGGATTAGCTCCTAATTTTCTTATACAATAAATGATTCAATGAGGTGGCCAAAATTTAACTATCGACATCGATATTTAAGAAAAGTTGATGGATAGTTTAAAAAAAAAAAAAAAAAAGAGGGGGAAATTGTGTTGCCACTATCCCACCATCGTAGGGAAGCTAGAGCAATAATATTTTGTAGCTTTTTGGGAATCATTATCGGAAACTATTTAGATTTATTTCCATATTTATCCATAGCAATTTCCTTCTTTGAATTTTGAAGATAAGCGCCTTTTGGGGTTTGATCTCTCTACGCCGATCTGAGCTATACATATTAAAATATATATATATATATATATATATATATTATATGTATATATGTATATTGTTTTGCCAACCTGAAGGCTTCGTCGGCGTCAACAGTCAAAGGCAAAAGCTTGAAAATCCTCCATCCATGGCCCGGATCGAGTTCTCCGTCAATCCAACTCACCCACCGAAACATCCACATCCACAACGACCACCTCCTTCCGATCGAGATGAAATCCGAAACTCATCAGTCGATTACATCAGCGAATTGCCGGTCGCCATAATCCTTCATATCTTCTCCTTCTTGACCACAAAAGACGCCATCAAAACCAGTGTCTTGTCCAAGCGATGGCGTTCCACTTGGACCGCTAACCCACATATATCTTTCTCCATGTCCGAATGCATTGATAGAAGCATGTTCCTGAGTTTCATGGCTATTGTGGACGCGGTGCTGTTACGCTGCACTGCAATTAAGGTGAAGAGCTTCCTCTTTTATGCTCCCCGTCTCGACTGCCTTATCGAGTCAAGTCATACAGGCTGGCTCCGCTCTGTCGTGGGGCCAACCATTGATAGGTGGCTTCGCTTCGCCGTGGAACACGACGTCGAAGAGGTATCGATGACCTTGCGCAACGACAATTTTTATGGGATACCGAAATTCTTTTTCCGCTGCACCACGCTGGTGAGTTTTCACGTATCCCGTTGCCGTTTTTAAACCATGGGCGCTGTGAATTGGTCTTCGTTGAAGAGACTGCGCATTGAGGATGCGAAATTGGAGGACAATGTGATAATGAGAATTTTGAAAGGCTGTCCTGTTCTAGAGTTCTTTGAGTTGAAAGGCTGCTGGGGTTTCGAGCACATTAAAATTGAATCAAGAGGTTTGAGAGAATTGGTGATTCATTTTCCCAAGTTTGATCATGATCAAGAGTTCTTTAGCCTTACCAGAGGAAACATTGACACCTTACCAGAAGATTCCATCTTGAAAATTTCTGCTCCTCATCTTCTCAAGTTGCGCATACTGGGTAATTCCGTGAAGGGAAAGTTTAAAGTAGATAAACTTTCTTCCTTGATTGAGGTCGAGTTAAATTTCGATATAGAAACTCATGCAACCAGTCAACTTCAGGCTCACTGCAATCTTGTCAAGGGACTTCTCCAGAGTATGTATCATGTCACGAAATTGGTAATGGGGAGCTGGTGTCTTCAGGTGCGAGCTAATTCATTTAATTATGAGCTCTGTTGTTGTGGACATTCATTACAGATTCTGCCATTTGCTTAAGATAGATTGTGATATTGTTTATGGGTGTTTGATGTTATCATGCTCATAAATTCTTTGTTCAAAAAAACCAATTCTTGCTGGATAGGACTTACACACATCATAACCTGATGGATGCAGCTATACATTCAAACCTTTATAAGACTAAAATCTGATATGTAATAAAAGAATTTCTTGAGAAGCATTAACTGGTTGTTTGCTCATTTATCTGGTCTGTCGGCTATTGTGAGAGAACCTTGAAGAAGTAAAAGTGATTAATTTTTGTTTCTTCCAATACGACGTACATGCCTAGGTGCTATCGTTAACGGAAGCAAGCGGACTGTTTTTTCCGTCCTTAGAATGTGTGCATCTGATGTTCCCCATCGCAGCGGAACATGAGGGAGTTCCTGGGATAGCAAAAATACTCGAAAGTTCGCCGCGCCTGGAGAAGTTATTCTTACAAATGACCTGCACGCCCAGTTTTCCGGTAAACAATTACTAGAACCCTACCAGTTCACTTTTAACAGCAGACTTGCATGAACATACATAACGTGTGCATTTCAGCCTTGGGCCGCATATAATCCTCTCATTTCTTTTCTTCCCATGATTGAAAAATGTCTCTATACCTCTGTCATTTTGATTGATTCTCTGGATTCTCCAGCGATTTATGTTTCATTTAATGTAACAACTGCTATTTTATCCCTTCAAATCTCGATATTTACCTCATGTATTTCCAATTATATCGCTCATCATTTGTCATGGTGTTCTGGTTCGTTGGCGAGAATGTTGGCCGTGGCAACTTTGAGGCAGAAGAATTTCGAATTCGACAAAGTGGAGGATCCATCAGTGTCTAATGCATCTCAAGAATATCGAGATTGTTGATCCCGGTGCCAATTGGCTGGCGTGGGAACCCGTTCTTTCCATGCTCAAGTTTCTCCTCCAGAAGGCACCCTCGCTGGACAAAATAGAGATCAATAGTAACGATTCCATGGTGTTCGATGCGGTTAATCCGTGGGTGCTGCTCGAAGTGGCTCGGATAATTCTATCACACCCAGATCGTTCTCCCAGTTTGAAAGTCATTCTTAATTATCCCTCCCAAGCATGCCCTTCTGCAAGCGTGCTTAAATGTGATTTTTACATCAGCCCAGATGTTGTCTTCTCGTGATTGCACTATTACTTTAAGCAACATGTTCATTAAGGAGAAATTGGACGGAATTGGAATTGGAATGGATCTTTATGGTTTCTGAGAGGAGAGAGGCTGATGAGGGTAACATATGATACAGTTTGTTTTTTTACAATATTCTTTTTGATGTATTATTTATGGGTAGATGATAGATATAAGAAAACATTATATATATATAAAAGAAGCGGATGCAACAACAATCTTTGACAAGATATTCCTATCTTGAGATATCTCAAAATATTCTTTCAATGGCTAAGTATCGCAACAATAATAAAAGAAACAATAATAAATAATAAACGATGGCAAAGTAATTTTCTATCTCCTCCCGCCCAAGTTCCTCTTTCTTCTATGCCCAATTTCTTTAGTCGATTTCGTTTTACTTTTCCAAAAAATGAAAGTGTTAGTCGGTCACTTTGGTTGACATATATTAGAATTGGCCTCACGTTTGTTCGTCTTATGACATGCACAATACGTAAGAGTTTGCCTTCTAATATAGGATGATGATTAACGGTGATGCCGTGTCGTCACGCTCATATGAATGGCGCACTTAAATGCTAGACAATTCGTGTGTATTTATTGGTTGACTTGCTCAGATCTAATCGATGTATATTTCCCCAAACAATAATTGAAGAACGAGGAAACTTCCCAAAATCAAATGCTCCTGATTAAATTTCGTCAATTTTCCCTCTTTCATTTCTTGTAATCTTTTGGTGTGCTTACAAAAATGATTCAACGGAAAATAATTTTGCTGTCCACAAAAATATTTAGACATAAATCGTCTTCAATAATGAACATATTTTCAATTGATTAACCACTAGCGACTAGCGAGTCATGAAGGTTGGGACGAGAGAAAATCACATGCCATCGGTTTAGCTAGCACAATCCCTGTGTAGGATCCACTCTCCCTAGACATGCTATATGAAAGTTAGTATAAACCAATAGATTAACCACCGTTGGATAAGAAGCAAGCAAAGCAATACGGCAATCTTCTTCCCAAAATATCATAATTGCCTCTGCACTCAACAACTTGGAATGTTAGAACCTAAAGAATTTGTTAATGTCATATCAAGGACAGGCCACGTAAAAGCTCTATCAAATAAGAATTTGTGCCACTCAACTATTATTGTGCTGGCAGTCTCTCTACGCTGGTAGAGCTTCCCTTCTCATGGGTAGAGCTTTCCCCTATCTCCATGGGTGATAGCAAAACGAAACCCTAAATCCTGGTGAAAACAAAAATATAGCTGGAAAAGAGCCGGGCTTTTTCCCATTTGTCTTTGAATCCGAAGATGACAAAGAAAGAGTGCTGAAAACAAGTTCTTAGTCATTCGCTAGTAATCTATTGGTGCTAAAGCAATGTGAACCTCATATTACGAAATATTGTTATGACATTTTTTTAGTATGATTTTTGGGTCCACATAGTGGGCTTACCTCCCAAGTGGATATTAGAAGAGGTCTACTCTGATGTTGCTGGAAAAATGGGGAAGATTAAGGAAATATAGCTGGAAAACAGAGGAAATGGCCCATATAGAATAGGAAAAGTGAGGATTGAGCTTGAACTCTCAGCTTCTTTAAAAACAGGGGCATTAGTGAAGATTGGGAAAAAGAAACTATGGGTGAAATTTAAATATAAACGCCTACCACACTTTTGCTACTCATGCAGAAGAATAGGACACTATGCTTCGTATTGCGAAGAGATCCCATATGAAAGAATAGAATGGGTAGAAAGTAGGTTGGGAAATATGGCCCTTCGCTCAAAGTGGAGGTGTGGGAATGGAGCCCTCATTGGGAAGCCTTTTATGGAAAGATAGCTCCTACTTAGGAGGAGAAGGCATGTGTCCCTAAAACCCCTATTCCATCATCTAACATGGACATCGTAGGGTGGATAGATGCTCAGTGTTGCCCCTATTCGAAGCAAAAAAGGGGTAAAAAACCCTTGTTTAAATGAGTTTAGGGATGGAGGAATGACAATCTCAGTAGCAAAGGTAGGGAGTGGGCAACAACCACTGTATTTACTAGCCTCAAATGCTCGAGGGCTAAAGGAAGCATGAGGTACCAGCAAGAAAGGGGTAAAGAATGAAAGGGCAAAAAAACAAGAAGGCGGATGGGTCGAGCTTTGGAATGCTTGACGAGATGGAGCTTTTAGAAACTCCTGTCCAACTATTGGAAAAAGGGAATGAATGGGCTTTGATGGCTAGTCCTAATAAGCCATCGAAAACATTATGAGGGCTGGAATTGTTAGGGGCTGGGCAACCCCTTGACATTCTAGGAAGTGCAAGCCTTAGTATTTCTTGAAAGGCCTAATTTGGTCTTCCTGATGGAACTAAAAACAAAGAGATGATGGTGTAAAGGGTTAGAAGGAGGCTCAAATTCCAAAACTTGTTCTTGGAGCAACCAATAGTAATTGTCAGGGCTTTGGCACTTATGTGGAATGAAGATGTTGAAGTAAAAGTGAACTTGAGCTCAAAAGAATTCATTGATTTGGAATGTAAAAACCCTACTAGCGGCGCTCAAATAAGGCACATTTGTAACGACCCGGGCTCCACTGTATAATATTGTCCGATTTGGACACTGAGTCCCCACGGCTTTAAAACGCGTTATACAGATTAAAGGGACCCAAGCCTTTATAAATTAGCCCAGGACTCCCCCCCTAAGCAATGTGGGACAGGAGACATGCCCTTAGCCTCACCCGCGTACTGCCAAGGCGATCTTAGTCCATCCCTCCGTCGCCCGGTCCGGGTCGTCACATTCTCCCCCCCTTAAGGCACAGCGTCCTCGCTGTGGCCCCCACACGCAGTCGGAAGTCGGCTCTGATATCATTTGTAACGACCCGGGTCCCACTATATAATATTGTCCGCTTTGGACACTGAGTCCTCACGGCTTTAAAACGCGTTATACAGATTAAAGGGACCCAAGTTTTTATAAACTAGCCCAGGACTCCCCCTAAGCAATGTGGGATGGGAGACATGCCCTTAGCCTCACCCGCGTACTGCCAAGGCAATCTCAGTCCATCCCTCCGTACTGCCCTGGGTCTAGGTCGTCACAACATTTCTTCATGCTTCGACAAATTTTTGAGAAAGGCTTCAACTATGGCAACAGTTACGGTGCTTTCTCCCATGGATATATATGGGTGACTTCAATGATATTTTGTATAATTAGGAGAAGGTAGGAAAAAGGGACTCCGATCACCATAGAATAGTCGCTTTCCAGAAACTCCTTAATGACTATTCTTTAATGGATATTGAAAGCAAAGGCTGGGCATACACCTAGGCCAACAATAGAGAAAGAGAAGCCCTAGTAAAAAAGAGACTGTATAGAGTGATATGTACCATGGAATGGTGAGTCACTTTTTCAAATGCACAAATCCTGGCTTTACCAATGGTAGGGTCAGATCACAGCCCACTCTTACTTTCATTAAACCCAGTTCATGAGAGGAGAAGAAAATATTTCAAGTTTGAAGCACATTGGCTAGAAGAACAAGAATGTGGGGACATTATCACAAGTATATGGGCTAGAAATCAGTAGTGTCACAGAAGTTTCTCTCAAAAAATCCAACAAGTCACAACGGATTTAGCATCATGGAGTAAGAGGAAGTTCTCTAATGTATCACACTAAAGCAAGGCCCTCAAAAAGAAACTAACGAACATAACCAGCAACAATGCCGGAATGTCCAACAAGGAAGAAGTCCAAAGAATCAAGGAGAATATTGATCAATTATGGAGATAGTAAGAGATGTATTGGGGCTTAAGATCTCGAATTAATTGGTTCTAGTGGATTGATAGAAATACAAAGTACTTCCATGCCACGATGGTACATAGGAGACAACAAAATAGAATAACAACGCTAAAGATGGATGAACATAACTAGAGCAAGGATCCTAAGGTCCTTAAGCAACACATAGAGGACTACTACCGGTCACTTTACGAATCGATTGGACTGAGAGATTTTCAACCCATCTTAAATTAGTGCCCAACTCCAGTTGTTACGGAAATGAATGAGAATGTGATGGCCACCATCTCATTAGAGGAATGAAAGAAGCTATATCGAGTTAGGCTCCATAAAAGCTCTAGGCTCGAACGGACTAAATGGACAGTTTTATCAGCATTTCAAGGAAGATGTGAAAATGGATGTGATGCAATTGATTTAGATCTACTTTGAGTCAAGTAATCTTGACCCCCTCCTCAACAAGACACATATCTCCCTTATGAGCATAAGCCAATTTAGACCAATTAGTCTATGTAACTTCAGTTACAAAATCACATCGAAGGTGTTGGCCAATATATGGAAACCTTGACTTCTTGAGAGTATCGCTACTGAACAAAGTGTCTTTGTCAAAGGTCGACAAATCCTAATTGTTTAGGAAGTATTGCACCAACTAAGGACAAAAAAGAGAAAGAAGAAGTTTCAGACCATTTTAAAACTAGACATGCAGAAGGTCATATGATAGGGTGGAGTGGGACTTCCTTAGAATGAGCATGCTAAAGATGGGATTTTGCAATCGATGGGTTGATTTAATCATGTAATGTGTCTCGATTGTCTTCTTTAGTGTGAAAGAAAATGGAGAGCCAACACAGTATTTCCTGCCTACCCAAGAGATTAGATAAGGAGATCCATTATCCCCTTATCTATTCATTTTGATGGCCGACGTTCTTTCTTGGATAATGCACAAAGCTATTGAGGATGGAAGTATCAAAGGAATAATGCTAAATAGGTATTGTCTTGCCCTATCCCTCCTATTGTTTGTTGACGATGCTATATTTTTTTTATGGATGGCACAATCAGAGAATGCCAAAACTTGGCAGCCATTCTGAATCAATATTGCTATGCAATGGGCCAAGCTATTAGGTGTGTTCTTTAGCAATGGCTGTCCACCGAACCTAAAGAGAAATATGACACAAGAGTTGCGAGTGCTGGTTATTGAAAAAATATGGAAATACCTCGGAATACCATCTGAATGGGGTTAAATAAAGAAAGAGACGTTTTCGTGGATTTTGGCAAGAGTGAACATGAAGCTTGAGTAATAGAATTTTTTTTTTTGTCAAAAGCCAGAATATAAATCTTGATAAAAACCGTCACGCAAGCTCTACCCCAATACACAATGTCCATCTTCAATATCCCTATTTCAATTTATAAAGCCATTGAACATAGAATTGCGGCATTTTGGTGGAAACGAAATGAGTCCAAAAAAGGCATGCACTAGAAGAGGTGGGAGGTGTTAAAGTCACAAAAGGGATCTTGGCTTCAAAGATTTGATAAGTTTTAACAAAGTCATGTCAGGAAAGCAAGCTTGATGACTATCTCAATCGCCTTTAGCCTGATAGGCAAGATGTTTAAAGGAGTCTACTACCCAAACGAGGACTTGTGGAAGGGAAAAAGAGGGCAGCGACCATCTTGAGGCTGGCAGAGCATTCTAATGGAATGGGAAGTCATAGAACCAAAAGTACAATGGGTGGTGGGAGATGGGAAATCACTTAACACCTGTCAAGACAAATGGCTACCACTGGGCTTTTGAGGAGGCCATGCAAACAAGGATGATTCCATAATGGTGGCTGAATTAATCAACAAAGAAATGAGAGAATGGAATGAGCCCAAGCTCCATAACCTTTTCGAAGAGAGACTTGTGAACGAAATCCTGTCCATCCCCATTGGCATACACCCATAGGAGGGTAAATTGATTTGAATCAGAAACGAGATGGGGAACTATATAGTAAAAAGTGGCTATAATGGCATTTGCTCTAAGGCCATAAAACAAGATTTCATCCCCATTGTCAAGATGCTGTACTGACAAAGGAAAATCTGTACAAGAGGAGAATATTGCCCAAACCTTTATGCCCTCTATGCTCAAAACATCCAGAGACCGATGAACATCTTCTCTTCTTCTGCAAATGGACCCGAAAAATTTGGTCCGACCCACTCCTCAATGCAGAGCCATAGTAGTGCCATGCACGCAAGCTTTCAGTGCCAATAACGCAGTAGATCAAAGCGCTTATTTGCTCATTCGCCATTTGAAGATATTATGCTTTGAAACGTCAAGGGAGCTATCGGAAAACTTGGTTAACTTGTAATTAATTTGTACCGCAACCTATCGCTTGGCGCCCCACCTCGCATATAAGCCAGGTATCAAGCTCGAAATGCGCGATATCCTAAATGCATTTATGTCGAAACAGATAGTGACGGGCAAATAAAATGACAAGAAGAGAGAGCATTGGTGTTTGGACCTTTTGCTAATGCTTTAATACCTTGCGAGATGATTCAATTTTTATGAGTCAAGAAGTCTAGGTCTAGATGGAACTGTGCACATATTAGGAATGCGCGAAATTACAAAAGATGCACCCTTCATCCGAGCGTTTAACAAATTTTCTCTCGCCCTGAGTCTTGCCTCTGTGGTATCCAAGTTGACCTCCTTTTAGTGCAGATGGTAGCTTCAGTGCTTCACAAACAGCTATGGCTTCTTCCACAGCATCCATATCCCCCTGCACGAGAATCCTCGATATCTATTGCTCCGCTCCATCATAAATGAGTTTGACAATGAGCTGCCTCAGACTATAAGCTGTCTCAGGCGTTCGGCGGTCCTCATCCATGTCGCGTTTCTTCAACTTCATGTTACAGAACCAACCCAGTGATCTTGTGCGCCACCTTCGTCGGCTTGGTATGCAGCCAACGAAAGAAGCTTCATGCCTGGCCTTGCGTAAGCAAGGCAGAGAGAGAAAAGGAAAAAAAAAAAAAAAAAGCCCACCCCTTGGTTAGAAATTCTTCTTTCCTTTTTCCCCCTGAGCGTGGCACAACTCTTAGCAATTCTGCATACATCGATCCATAGTCCGAATGGCATCTCCATCGAATCTCATCCCCCAGTTCTTCAAATCAGACGCCACGCAAGCGATCCATTCTCACCTGAGGAATATTATAAAGGGCATCCAACATCGAAGTCAATTTTGGCTCCACCCCTTCGCGCATTCCGCTGCGTGATCTGATCAAGAGCACGACCATGCGGCCGGGACCCAGAAATACATTCTTCTTGTTTTTCCATCTCCAGTCCCAATTTTACCCAGCACCGTCTATGGTTCTCCGTCGCTGCCAAGGATTTTCTAAACACCCCAACAGGAATCGATTCCCTCCCTCTTCCCCTTCGTGTCACACCGAAGCCCGGGATGACAGATGAGTTATCAAATTATCAGTCTACTCCCGATTAGATAGTGATAGTTGTTCCAGGACTTATCAAAAACTACTTACTGTTCCCGTCGAATATCTTTTTTTTTTTTATAATCAGAATATGGAATCGACGGTTTGTTCCTTCCTTCCTTGACCTCGAAATCGGTATTGCAATTTTAGGAGGACAGAAAAACGACGACTATGAATATTTCCTAAGTGAATATTTCATGATTTTTTTGTGAATAAATGCGTAAGTGAATACTTCCTAATTCGATACTTTGATATTATTTCCTAAGTTAACTCAACTTTGGCTATCACTCCAAATTATATATATACATGTATATTTCATGATTTTTTCGTGTTAATTCTCTCAATCACTCTTTTTTCTCAATCTTTGCAATATGTTTTCTGTTCACACCATTCTCTTCCACGAGGAGAAGATCACAACATGGGTTACTGATGAGCCCGACGTCGTTAGCTGCTGGATTCGCAAGATCGAGCGCTTCCATCGTCGCAGGCTAAGTCGGCTGATTGCCGGTCTCTATGCCGAGTGGTCCCCTAGCTTTGAGCCCAATAACGATGCTCACTTAGTTGCCATCCTCCAACTCTGTGTCGGCCGTAAGTGCCTCATCTTTCAGTCCCTGCATGCAACATACATTCCCACATTACTGTTCATGTTCCTCGCCAATGTGAAGTACACTTTTGTTGGATTCAGGGTGGACGAAGTCGCGAGAAAGCTCACCAAAAATTATGGACTCAACGTATCGTGCACCATCGATGTCCGTCCACTTGCAGTAAAAAGATTGGTGAACTACTTTTGGCAATTCATGGATCTCCAATATCTGTCCAGGAAGATCCTCGGTAGAGAGCTTGAAAAGCCCAATGAGATTACAATGAGCAAGTGGGACAACAGGATGCTCACGGATTGTCAAATCGAATATGCTTGCTTGGAATCATACGTTTTTTTTCGAATTTGGGAGAGTTTTGGAGGCATGGTCAGTGGGTAAAGTTTTTGATGGTTGGTGCGTTAGGATTGATGAGAGGTTCGTATTCAAGGAAGATAATAATCCTTGATTTTCTTGAATCTTGGTCAAAAAATTCGAAGAATGTACTTATGGAAATTTTGCAACTTAGTACAATTGTTCACGATTCATCTTTTCATCCAAATATTGTTTGACTGTGTTGTTTCCAAATATATTTATGGTATTGATTCTCTTTTCTTTTATGAAAAAAGAGGTTAATTTCATTATTGGTAATCAGGGATACGTTACAATTTCCGTTCTACATGCCACAAGAACTCGAGAAATACTTCAGATCATATTACGGTCAAGTTCTCCAAACAAAAAAAAGTAATGAAAACTAATTATTGATATCATATTTCTTTTTCACTTTTCAAACAGTAGGTCGTTAATCAAACGGTCGAAATGGGAAAACTAGATTCGACTTTTAGGGAGATATAGTTGTACATCTTCTGTCTGCTTTACCACGAGGTCATGCCATATGTCTTTTCATGATGATTAGAAAACGTTCTCCAGCGTCATCTTTCACGGATGGATTTTTATCCGAGATTTTTTATAATCAAGAGCATTATAATATCGGTTAGGAATTATCCAACACAAGCGATAAGCTCCAGATGATTCCAAGTGGCACAAGAAACAGAAAGGGCAGGAGTAAGTACAAAATTCTAGATTGAAGAAATTGAATTCTATCGTTCATACGACAACGTAAGCAATTCTGTCTGTTATAACAGAGTTGGTTTTGGCGGTCAGTCTACTTTTACACATGAAGCAACCAAGCACAGACTACTAGACAACGACAGATTCAATTCTGTCTATGCTATGACGGCACAAGAGGCTGAGGAGTTCATAGGAATTTTGATATTACAAGAAACACGAGCAGGTGTGGGATGCAACGTGTTTAACCATCCAAATAGCTGAAATGAGGAAAAAAAAAAAGAAAGGAAAAAAGAGTCATATGGTGATAAGCAAGCAACATCAGTGAGGAGTATAATAATACCCGGTTGGCGGTCGCATCCCATTGACTGGTGGCATGCTTTGAGTCTTCTGTCAAAGCAAGGAGGAGCTGTTTTCGAGTTTCCTACCAACTTGCCAGTCTCTTGACCTTTGCCTGTAAAAACAGGATAAAACCTGAGTCACGCCCACGTACCATGACTACAAATTAGGTGAGCGGCACCATGATACAAATATATCCTTTTCCACAATGCAGGGTTGCTGCTCACCTTAGCTACGTTGTCCTTGGCAAGAACAATAAAGTTTTTGAGCCCTTTCCACCAGAAGACACCATCGTTAAATAGAACCTATAATGCGAAGAGAACTTTCATGAGTAGCACCCTCGGTGCGAGTTTCCATTTTGCAAGTCATTCCCCACGTGCTGACATGCATTACCAGCCAGTAGACAGCTGTCGGAGGAGCCTAACTTGGCCAATTGGACACTCAGTGTTAAGAAGGGGGAAAAATAGAGCAGCGTGCTTTAGGTTTGCTGCTGAGATTCATAAGAGTGCTCATCTGAGAGAGGCAAGGTGAAGTCGCTTTCCGGTAAACGCCTTCCAAAAGACTAAGTGAATTCTGTTCCCAAGTGAACAATCAAATAACTAGAACTATCAAAGAAGCACAAAGATAGTAATTGATTCACGATGCTTCTTAAAGATACAGAGAATGGATCGTTAAGATTTCGACTAATATTTACTAAATATATGTTCTATAGCTAGACAATTTTTACGGATGAAGAAAGACTCAGCTAAACACATACTAAGAATCAAGGATTTAAATTTTGCATTTTGATTTGATTATAAGAAAATCCATTCTATTTTAGGACAGCAGAAAATCACAATCAGATTAAGATTGCATGGTACATGCAAAAAAATCATTCATACCTACACTGTAATGTTTTAAATAAAATAAAACCGTTGGTGTGGCGATGGAATGACAAATGGGACTTTGCAATGTTGTTGACGCCTAAATCTTGGCTAAGTATTTTAAATTAAATTGCATAAGAAAATTAGGGACCGATTTGGCCCTGACAAAAATAATTTTTGCATAAATTAGGGCTTAGTTTTTTTTTTGCGTCCATTAATCTTTATTCTCCTTTTTTACTTACTTTTCACTTATTTTCGGATAATTTCTCCAAAAAAAAGGGCCTTATGGGGCTGAGCGTGAAAGCCCAGCCCCTTTCTTTTTGTTCTTCCCGCGTGGGCCCCCAGGGCCTAGCCCTTCCCCTCCGACCCGGCCCCTTTACCCCTTGTCTTCTTCCTCGGTTGGATATGCAGCACGCGCATATTGGGCCCGCGAGCGGCGTCGCCGTCCTCCGACACCGCTTGCATCAGCGTCGTCTGCGTCGCCGCCCTACTCCGCCTGCCTCAGCGTCGCCCCCGACGCTGTCCCCTACGACCAGCCGCGACCCCCGCCGTGCTGGGCCGCTGCTGCTCCCCACGCCGCCACCGTTCCGTCCCCCAACACCGTCGTCCTTGCCGCTACGACCAAGCTCCAGATCAGCCACCGCCGTTCGTCGCCACCGTCTCCATCGGACGTCACAGAAGAGGGACGAAGGGGGGCGAATAGGGTTGCGGCCGTGAACCGGGTCAAGAGCTGGGTCGGGCGCAAGACTTCAAATCGGGCTGGACGAGCATGGGCCGGGTTGATTTTATTTTAAATGATGGGCTGGGGCTTTAATTTTAGGAAAAAGGAGACCGGACTGGGCCTGCACATCAGGCCCAGCCAAGGTAGGATTCCATTGACCCGGGTCGTGTGACCCAAGCCTGTCCGGACTCGGGTCATCTGACCCGATCCAGTTCGGACCCGGACCCGGACCCGGACCCACCATTTTATAGTAATATAATATTATAAAAGTAATATTTTAATAATAAAAATAATAAGAAATAATAGAAATAATTTATTTTCCAAAAAAAAAAATCCAAAATATCCTATGTTTTCCCAAAAAAGCCAAAAAATGATAAATATTTTCAAAAAAGATAAAAAATCTAAAAAATGCCTTTGTGCGTTCAAAAAGAACCAAAAAATAGAAAAAGATCAAAAATGTTTTTTTCTCCATAAATGTATAGAAAATCCCTTAAAATCCAAAAGACCTTAGGATTTAAATAATAGTAGGTACTAGAAGGGCATTAGTGATTAGGTACCTAGTTTTTTTGGTTGCGCAGAGTGAATATTTCTCCCAATATTCCGCTTGGATTTCTAATAACCTACCCCAAATTGATTAGTGGCGACTCATTTTTTAAAAAAAAATTAACTTATAGGTATAAAAAAATCAAACCATTAAGTTGAAGCAGTTTCTCCTTCTAGGTCCATGGCGAGCTTGAGGATGTCTTGACTGTGCTAGTTAATCTTGGTGAGAATAAATGAACAAGAAAGAGAGGGAGAAAGGTTGTGGGTGAGAGGAAAAAGAGATAGGGAGAAGGAGCTTGCTTCGGCGAGAGAGAGAGCGAGAGAAATGATAGAAGAAAATGAAAATAGAAGAAGAAGAGGAAAAGGGGGCTGCCAACTTAGGAGGAAATCATGAGGAAGAGATTTGGCTTGCGGAAGACTCCTCTTGCATGAAATTCTAGTGGGCAAGAGAAAGGGCCTCCATCATGGCATCTAATTTAGGCTATTTAGGTCTATTTTTCTGCAATATTAGCCATTTTGCATGGCTTGGGATTGGCTAGGGGGCAGCAAAATCAAATTTAATGAGTAAATATGTCCTAATTTCATGCAAATAAGGCCTAGGTGGCTGACCATGTCATTCCATGCATATTAGAGATTGAATTAGGTACTATAATAAGACTTAGGTACATATAATAATCATATAAGGCATAATTTAATTGCCTTGGGTCCTAAATTCTTCCATTAAATTAAATCATCTATACTAATAAAATTCATCTTGAAGTTGGGTGAAATTTGGGGCGTCACATCATGACATTGAACTCGACATTAAAGTGATGGGAAAAGAAACAATGGCATAATTATTGACCCTAATACATATGTGGAAGAGAGTCGCTCTTAAAATTCTGCCGATACAGTTGAACTTATTTTCCATCAAGTAGGGAGCACGAAGGTAAGCTCTGGTTGCAGAGCAATGGTCTTGTAATGCATGCCTTTATCATCAAATTGGAGCAATTTTCTGCATCCAATTCTTTCTGTTAGGATGATCTTATCTTGATATGCTAATTGTGACATCTTGAATTTTCAGTCCTGTTTTCAATTGAATAAATCGGGCCTTTCATCGACGCGCCTATATTGCTATTCTCAGAGTCAATCACTTGTGAGATAACTAGACTATCTGGGGAAGTCATTAAGAGATTTTAATGCAATATACTTGAGAATTCGACTAAAAATCGATTGCTCGACCGTGTTAGTCTACAAGGGTTATTACGGCATTGTCAAAATCGATCAGAGATCAGGGATAGGTCGATTCGACTGAGATGTGTGATCAAAGTGTGGGTGATTCCACGTAATTGCAAAATTCTCATCGATTGGCACTAGACCGATTTTCTGTCGTTTTGGATACCTTGTGCCCGTAATTGAAATCTTAAGATTTTCACGACCACCGAGAGTTGCCGATGTGTCGAAGAGGTATACTGTGGCTCGAAGAAAATCGACCACAAGTCATTTGCACTAAAAATTTCTGAAAGTTACTTAGTAGCCTAGGTCACGCTAAAATCGCGCCGAATGAAATTAACTGCGAATTTGAGTCCGATTTCAGAAATTGAAAGTTCTGTCATATCACAAATCATTTTAGGAATGTCGACTCGCCTTCCGAAGATTTTTCTGCAAACCGAGACTTTTTGGGAAAAAGTCGAGGTAGGGTCGTTTTTGTTCAGAAAAAACCGGGGATCGTTTTTTATCGCGCAATTGGGAAGCAAGTGGGATCAATTGGTGAGGAAAAATACCAATTTGATTGTTGACTTGATAACAGAATTTATCAAAGCCAAATTGGATTGAACCAAGTGAGAATAAGTGTCCAATTGAAGCCAAAACCTAGCAAATTCGTATGCCCCCCTTGCCAAGCCCTTTTGGACCAATTCAAGAGTCCTAGGAAGAGCCTTGGTGGCTGAATATGAGCCATGGAAGATAGCCTTGGCTGTGGTTGAGTCAAGTGAACAAAGGAGAGGAAAATGTGAGCTAAGTGGCCCCTCCAACCCCATCTTGTTCCTCTCGCTTCAGCATCCTTCTTCTTCCTTGTTTGGGGCTTTTTCCATTGTTGTTGAAGGAGAGAAAGCTTGGAAAATCAGAGGACACAGCCAGCAAGCCAGCCGAGTAGCCTTCTTTGTCGTTTGAGCACCGCACGCCTGCCGGAGCAGCCAGCTCGCCGTCGCACGTCTGCTCGCCTGTGCTGCTTGTCCGTGCTTCCAAGGTTGTTGTCCAGCCGTGCCAGCCACCGTCGGAGCCAGCCAAGGTTGTCGGAGTCCTCACTGTTGGCCACCGAGCACCCTAGCCGCCTCCACCGGTCTTGCTTCACCATAACCAGCCTTGTTTCTTTCTGTTTCAGCTCAAATCAGAAGCTGAAATTGTGGGTATTCCAGCTCAGGTTTGGCCCGTTTTGATGTAGTTCCAAGCCCCGAAACCTAGGCCCGCTTTGAAGGAAGTTGTTCCCCCTTGCGTTCTTGTTGATTTGAACCGATCGGCTCGGCAAACAAGTGAGTTTGCTTACTAAACCTTATTTAGTAGGTTAATCATGCTTAAGGATTTTTTAGGTTAGCTTAAGTATGGATTAGTGATAAGCTAGGATTGTTAGATTAGCTTTAGAATCGATTAGTGTTAAGCTAATCAGTGAGATTTGCACAATTGATGATGGATTAGTCGAATCCAGTAGAATTACTGCAGTTCAGATTTCTGGATACACGCCGTTTGCTATTTTTGTAGATCGAAATGGGTTACGAATTTGAGGTTGATGTCTCCTTGAGAAATGTTTTAGACATCCTTAGCTACAACAAATATTTTTCTTAAGATTTTTAGTGATCTAAAAGAATGAGATATCAGCTCTGTCATTTTCAAATAAAGCCTCAGTTTTCGCTGGAACTGGTGACCTTCTAGGATTCTAGGAGTTTTATCAACTCGTAGAGTTTGAATTTCAAAATGATTTCTTCACAAAAGTTATTTTTCACATCTTCTAGTTTAACATATTCAAATTTTAGATCAAACGGACATGTTTTGGACCTCGAACCAAAATGATTCGGAAAATAGACTTTTTGGAAACAGACCCAGTTTTGGTGCTTGATTGAGCGATTTACTGGGCCGAATCTAGAAGGATCTGAGTTAATATGCTTGCATGAAAAAATGTTTGTTTATGTGTCCTTTACCGCATACTAAAATTTGGAAATTTTCCGAACTCGTTTGATTTGGTTTCTGGATTTAAATTTGGAGACATGCGAGTGGGCCTATTCTGCCGGTTAGAGCTAGTTATGAGTTGTGATGGTTCTTGAGGGTTTGATTGCTGGATATTGCACATTTGATGATATATGGTTGGTTTGTGATATGCCTAGAGTTTATGCTTGATGATCGTGTGAAAGTTATGAGATCCGTCCCCAGCGTGTGTTGGTGGACGTTAAAAGTTAAGAGAACCTATCCCCAGTGTGCGTCGGTGGATATTATTCTTTCCCGGAGTGTGTCGGTGGATTTTACTTTTTCCCGGCGTGTGTCGATAGTTATTACTCTTCCCCGACATGTGTCGATGGATTTTACCCTTTTCCAACTTGTGTCGATAGTTATTAACCTTTCCCAGCGTGTGTTGGTAGTTATTAGTCTTTCCCGGCGTGTGTCGGTAATTATTATTCTTCCCCAACGTGTGTCGGTGGATTTTACCCTTTCCCTGCGCGTGTCGGTAGTTATCAATCCTTCCCGGCGGGTGTTGGTGGATTTCACCCTTTCCCGGCGTGTGTCGGTAGTTATTAGCCTTTCCTGATGTGTGTCGGTAATTATTATTCTTCCTCGACGTGTGTCGAATAAAAATTGCTCGTGTGGGTAGCAATAGTTAATTAATTGGAACTCATGTTGAGTTGAATTGATGGATCGACGTGTGTCGGTAGTTCTTGCTCGTGTGAGCAGTGATTAAATTATAATTATTGCTTTAATGTGTGTCGTTAGTTCTTGCTCGTGTGAGCAGTGATTTAATTATAATTCTTGCTTTAATGTGTATAGGTAGTTTTTGCTTGTGTGAGCAGTGATTAAATTGTGATTCTTGCTCATGTGAGTAATGATTGGTTTGGACGTTCCAAATTGGTGTGTGAATTTGTTATATACACATGGTTGTGATAAGAACTGTGCTGACCTACAGGAAGGAACTGAGGCCAAGGTAAGCCTCTGTGATTGTGTGTTTGTGCGATTGAGACGTCTTAGGCGTATTACCCTCCTAATCGGGGTTTAGAGTGTGAACTCGCTGAGATTCATATCTCACCTTGTCGTGGGCTTCATTTTTCAGGACTGTAGGGTGGAAGGCCTGGAGCCGAGCTGAAGTGATCTGAAGTGTAGGTAAGATAGAATAGTTCCTTTTGAGAGTCGGTCTTTGGAAGTCTTGTGATGGTAGACTTTTGTATATGACTCATTTGGCCTATAACGATATGTTTTGTTTTTGAATCTGATGTCCTGCTTTTCTATCCCGAGATGGTTATTATTAGGGGATTTGTTATTCGCTTCCGCATGTGCAATAAAATGAAAGGGTCCGCAACTCGTCTTGGGAAGTTGCAAAATTTTATCGACCACCGAGGGATGGGCACACGCTCGAGGATAGGGGCGTGACCCTCTTCCCCAGTTGGTTCAATGTCGCTATCTGTAACTGTCAGATATTCACATCTTAGGTAACATTTACATGAACTAGTCAATGCTAGATTCATTTGAGTTGTGAACAAAGCTATTTCTCTCAATTCACAAACATATCAAAATCTGCAGATATTCAAATTAGCAAGACAAAGAGTACAATACAAACACCCATAAAGTCAAGCCTTCAAAATGCATAATGGAGACTCAAATGCTTACAACCTATTAAATAAAGGTTCTCAACTCTTACATTATATTTTTCCATCACAAAATGCTTAGAAGAATGATCTCTACTGGGAAAACAATGGGATAAGCTTACAAACAAGCTCGAACAACACACACTAATAGTACGAGTTTAGGTAGAGAAAAAGAACCACCCCAAGGAATGCCACAACATATGATCCCACAAAACTCCACAAGAAGGCTTCTCTCCAGTAGTCATCCACCGTTGTATTATTTAAAGATGTTGTTGTCCCATGTTCCTTATTTGAGTCATCACAGCTTGTTAATGGTGCTCCACAAAGAAGAGGGTACCTTCATAACTTACTTTATCAAAAGTTCCAAATTGATTTTTTTGGTCTGGTGTCCTGCCTGACAAGTTGTTATGAGCTACTCTAAAATTTGATAAGGAGTAGAGCTCTGTTAGTTGTGGAGGGATGGGACCAGTTAAGCTATTGTAGGATAGGTCTAAGCTCTCTACTTCCTTTAAATTGGAAAACATTTCTGGGATCGGTCCTATCAAATGATTATGTGACAGGTTCAAGGCTCGAAGTTCACTCAAGAGGCCGACCTCTGGAGGAATAAAGCCCTCCAAATTGTTCTGTGATAGATCGATTCCGGACATTAGTTTTAGAACGTTGCTCTTATAAGATTCCAATCTACTCTTTGTAATGAACTTTACTTCTTCTAATTCAAACTTATAGACATCTATGAAAAGTTCATTATAATAGAATATGGTGAATTTTCTCTCATAGTTGTGTAATGACCCAAACCACTTCGAACTCTGCATGGTAGAATATGTATCCATAGATACCCCACCCTTTCCAAATGTCAAATCTTTCAAACATGAAGAAATTTGTCCAGAAAAATTATTGTTGGAGAGATCCAATATGTTCATATTTTTCAACGAACATAGACCTAGAGGGATTGAACCTTCAAAATCGTTTCCTCGCAGTAGAAGAACCTTCAAGTTCCGAAGTGAACCGATCCAACTGGGAATCTCACCTGATAATGCATTGTGTCTAAGATCCAATGTGACAATCGATGAAGCTCTAGAGAGAAGATGAGGAAAATTCCCAACAAGTGTGTAATTTGCTAAATGCAAGAACTTCATACTTGTAACATTGGCACATGGGGGTATATTCGGCCCAAGGTTGTTACTTGAAAGGTCTAAAAGAATGAGATGATGTAAGTTGCAGAAGCTCAGTGGTAAAGGACCTTCCAATAAATTACTTGATAGCATAAACATTTCCAAATATTTAATATCTCCAATCCAATTAGGAAGTGTTCCAGATAGGGAATTGTTACTTACATCCAAAACTTGCAATGAGCTTTTTAATATGCTAGGCGATATCTCCCCTGTGAAACAATTGTTATCCAGATATAAAAATTCCAAATTTGTCAAGTTAGAATTCCTCGGTAGCATCTGGCCTTGCAAATTGTTGCCTGACAATTTCAATGTATGAAGTGACGTGCAATCTTTAGTCAGTGCCTCTGGTATTTCTCCTGTGAAGCCATTATTCGATAAGTCCAAAGTAGATAGCTGGCGCATACTACCCATTGAGGAAGGGATTCCACCTTTCAAATGGTTGTTTGATAGGTTCAAATAGTGCAACTTCAGGAGGATATAACCAAACCGAGATGGAAGCTCTCCTTCAATAATATTAGCAGACACATCGAAAATCAATAAGTTGACAAAATTCACATTGGAAGGCAAATAAAATGAACCTGACAAATTGTTGCCTTTGAGTTCCAACTGTGTTAGATCTAGATTGTTGTCCAATAGCCAATTTGGGAAATTTCCTGTCATTCCATTGTGGTTGAGTTGAACAACCATCAAGTGATGTTGTTCTTTCAGAAAGCTAGGAATTACACCATTTGTGTCTTTGTTGAGCACACAGTTTGATAGACTAAACGCCTTTAGCTGAAATGAAGGAAGCCAATTGGGCTCTTCTGTGTTTACTACGAGACGATTATTCTTGTGGATGAGTCGGAATACCTTAAGGTTAGAATTATTAGCCAAGGAAGCAAGCGAAAGTGAGCCTTCAAATGCATTTCCAGAAAAGTCAATATATTCAAGTGACTTGAGATTATAGAGGAGAGATGAAGGAATGACCCCGCTAAAATTGTTATTTTGAACATCAAGTGCAAGGAGTGAGGTCATATTGCAGAAGCATGAAGGAAGAGGACCCCAAAATCCATTATCATTGATATTCATCTCTTCAAGGTTCCTCAATTCACACAAACCTATTCAAGTGGACATTGTAACTTATGAGTATCATCACTAAATTGCACATTGTATGATTAAAACACTCAAGATCACAGTTTGTCTTGAGAAAGGAGGATAGAAAAAGTGTGCAATCTAATATCCAAAAATACAAACAGAAAAATTGGTAAACTGGAGCTTTGGAGAGGAGTCGACATCACCACAGCACTTGATTTCCACTATTCTACATTACATTACTTACTTCCGGAGTTTGACAAATTTTGAACTGGATTGGAAATGCACTATAAATTTGATATTATTCCTAGGCTTATGGCTTAATTGCATGGGAACCTTTTCTCGAATTTTATAATACTTTCTGAATTTTTTTTCCAATTTAATTCTGTACTTTTCCAAAACAATTCAATGGGATTCTCCCTCGGGTGCAGCGCGAGATTACTGTGTTCTTTTGGCTGACATGCCTGCCAAGTCAGCAGTGGGCCCCCACCCCCAACAAAAAATCATTTGGACTCGCGAGTCACTTTTTTTTTTTTTTTCATTTTCGTTTCTTCATCTTCTTTGCTCTTCCATGTCCTACGCAGCAACTCACCACAGCAACCCCCCGTCCTCCACCAATGTCCAGTCCACGTTATGGTCCATTCCACTCTCAGGGCCTTAGATTTGAGACGCGTGACCTCAGTTTTGAGCATCACAGCCTCAAAATTGAGACCATACTTTAAATTTGAAGTCGTCATAGCTCACACCAAAGGTCCCGCGGGTCTTCAGGGGGTGGTAATGATTACCGAACTTCGTGGTGCGATGGGCCTGAGGGCCGTGGTGGGCGGAGGCAGCAATGAACATTAGTGCTGAAGATGCCGAATGAGTTTTTAATATCATAATTGTTTATTCTATTCTATACATTGTTTACCTTAATGGAGAATAAAACATGTTTTTAAAAATTATTTATCCATTATAAGATGTGCTTTCTTTGTTTGATTTTATGCATCATTGGTTTACTGATATAAGTTTTCAGTTTCTTATATAATTTTCATGGCCTACTTGAATTTATTAGCACTTGCAATCCCCGAAGTTTGACCACCATTGTGGTTTAATATGTGAACTCCAAGGATTTTTGGGATTTTGATTCCCGATTAACTTTAGCATTTAATTTTGTTATGATTCATGTACAATATTTGAACTCCTCTGGTATATTGTTATTTCAGACTGTTTTGATCTTCTAAGTAATGACTCCTTATATCTGTTATGTTATCACACTATTCTTCAGATTGGCCCGTTAAAGAAGTTGCATAGAAGTAAAAGCATGGGGACTAAACTTCAATCTTCAAAGATCAGGGATTAAACTGAAAAATGATCAAACTTTTAAGGATAACCAACATCATGATCCCACAGATTAAGACATCGAGCATGACCTACGTTTCCTTATGGCTTCCATGGGCATTTAACTAAATCAGTCCAACTTCAAGCATAAGCCAAACAACTATATGATATCACTTATCTAGATACAAGTCATTGGCGCCAAGTTATTTGAAGCAAATGCGCGACCAAAATATGATCTCTGGAGGACGTCTAATATAATGCAGTCATGCCTTCTATGTTCAAGACAACCTTACGTTATTATATTTTAAAAAGGTGATAAATGAAAGTAATTTCACAGAAGTACCTTCTAGTAACTTCGAAGATGCATTCAATCCACAAAACCCGATGTCTAAGCCCTTGAGAGATGTTATCCTCTTAATGTCCGTGAGGGCATCATTATAGACCAAATTGTTTCTTCTAAGAAGCAGCACCTCTAGATTCACACCTGTAATTGACAAAAGGTTCTCAAAATCGATTGTTATATATGCAGACAAGGCCTTCACATGTACCTTCAAGAAGATTGGAAGACAAATTTTGGGCCTCCACTGAAGATTGCTTGTACAATGAGGGGACTTGTTCAAAATAATTAAAAGATAGATCCAGCCACTTCAATCTCTTCAGGTGTAGCCTTCCGTTGAAGTCTGATTATGGAAAGATCCACGCATACCCAATTGTTAATTAATTATTTACATATATCAGATGTCTAACTATCTTAAATTTATCAAGAATAACTATATGCTTATGATGAGGAGAATTGGTTTTTAAGCAAAAACCGATTGGTCCGACAACATACATTGCATAATGTTGCCATGTGACTTGCATTCGACCTAGGACCCCAAAAAAAAAAAAAAGAACATTGTATTTGATCAACAGGCATCAATCTATTGATTTGCCATCTCTAAACTTCCATCTCTTATTGAGATTTAAATTTCAAAACATGAAGAACGAGAAAATAATTTTCAAAATATATTCTTGAAAATATAGTTTATTTTGCCAAGAGAATGTTTCATTACGTGCTCACCATGTGACATTTGACTTATCTTCATGCGGCAAGATACATGGCCTGGTTTTGTGATGAGGCCCACCTTTGAGTACTAAGTATTAGTTCATGTCATCTCTAAACTTCTATCTCTTTTGAGTTTAAATTTCAAAACATGAATCAAGAGAAAATTTTTCAGATATACTCTTGAAGATATAGTTTATTTTGCCATTCCCAAACTTCAAAATCTTTTTACTTTAGAAGTCAAAAATTGCATAAAGAGAAATTATCATGCTCCTCAAATATAGAAAAAAATTCTTCCAACAAAGAAATCCACTGCATTTAAATCTCAAGAAATTGAAACAACCTGGTGATAAATTTTACTTTAATGAGCCATTGATAATTTAAAAATATAATTTTTTATTTAGGCAGTACAATTTTGTTAATCAGTATAATTTTTTATTTAGTCAGTACAATTTTGTTAATCCGTTTCTTACTTTCAATTAGAAGGACATTAAACAAAATATAAAATCCTATAACTTCAACGATTACAATGAAACTTTTAAACTTGCAATATGTCTTTAATCATAAATTGTTCAAAATCATGACTTCATTTAAAATGTAGCATATTTACATTCTATTTAGAATTGAAAAAAATAACTCGAACAATTTATTTATTCTCTTAGTTTCACTAATTTTAAAGATGGAAGTGGAAGCTTTTGGTATAGGGTGCAGATACTTCCACGGCCTAAGTGGCGGGGATATGTTTAAATTTCCTCTTAGACCTCTCTCTATCCAGCTTGTCGCTTTCTTCTTCAGGGATCGCTTCCCATTCCAATTCCAAAGTCAGTAATACTCTACTTAGTATTTTGGAGAAATAGGTAATGGAAAATTGAGAAGAAAAGTTACTTAAAATTTAAAATTTGCATCTTCTTCCATCTCACATAAATTTTAAACTTTCCGACATTTTCCCCCAAAATTTTCTTTCCTCACATTTTCCTCACTTTCCAATTAAAGCGAAGGACAAGGGGATTTTGGTCCATAAAGGAAAAGGCCGTGTTCCCAGCTTTTTAGGCCGCGGGAATAGGCCTCGCCTTTAGTAGGTGAGTGCGTGTTTGTATATATATACTGTATAAAGTAAAAAATAAAAGACATTTTATCTTCATCCTCCCTTCTTTGATACAATTTTCGCTTAGGTCACTCAGTATTGCTTACTGACCGATGCATCCAATTGATTCGGGAGACAGAACTTGAGCCAAAAGATTCTAAACAAAATTCGGGAGACAGAACTTGAGCCAAAAGATTCTAAACAAAATTCACAAGTACTGAAAAAATGCTATATAATTTAATTCACGTATTTATTATACCATTATTTGCATGGCGTTCTCAGCTTGATATTATCTATGGAAAAAAAATCATTTGGAATTTAACTTTTGCTATATTTCCGCGACTTATGAAACATTACATTACATCACAACATGCTTTCTTCCTCTTACCAATCTTTTAACTTTTAATTAATGATGTTTCACTTAGTTATAAATATTATAATTTAATAACCTGAGCTTCTCTTTTATGTCATAACTCCTTTGACTGACTTAATTAACGATTCATAACTGTGAATAAAGACATGCCCGAGCGAAGTGCGAATCGAATAGCCAGTTCTTACTATGAATTCTAGCTAGTCCAACCTGACATCTCCAGTTAAAAAGTCAATTCCTCGCAGATGTTTGACATCCATTCAAATAATGTCAAGATGCTTGAGTTGAATAATTTTTGACTTTGCTCTCATTTTTCAAGTGACTGATCTCGTCCTAATTTGTGAACTCTAAAATCTTGTGCTTATAAAAGGTAGTACTTACTATATGTTAAGACTTCTCGGAAATCATAACACGACATACTATTATTGAAGAATAAAAAAAATAGATTATGCTATTTCTAAATGTTGGATCATGTTCGTTCATTATTCGTTAAAGTACGTTGTGAAGTACCTCGGGAGAATTACCAAAAAAGTCCTAAACCTATTGCAATTGTGCAAATTCAGTCCTAAACTTTTTTTTGGGGCCAATTTAGTCCTAAACCTTTTACAATTGTGCTAATTTAGTCCATCGGCAAAATTGGCTGGCGGCGTTGACGTGGATGTCGGCCGGGGACAGCTGGATGGGGAACACCGATGTGGCAATTTTAAATTTTTTTTTTTTTTTCGAATTTTAAATATTTTTTAATTTTTTAAATATTTTTTCTTTTTTTCTTTTTTTTTTCCCCTTCTTCTCCTTCCTCCTGGTCGGCCGGCGCCAGCCAGAGGTGAGGGCAGGCCAGGTCAGCCTCATTGGCCACTAGCAAGGTTGGCCCACCGGCCACTGGCGGAGGCGAGCCTCGCCCCGCGGCGAGGCGGCCGTCGCTAGATCTAGCGACAACCGGCGAGGCCGCCGTCGCCATTGCCGCCCCCGCCGCCTCCCCCGTCCCCGATCGTCGACACGATCTCCCCCTCGAGCTCAAGCGACCCTCCCTAGCCGTGACCGTCGCCATGCCCCTGTTCCGGCGCCTTTTAGGCGACGAGAACGAGATCGAGCTCTCCGCGGGTTCCTCGATTGCACCATGTAACGCGGCAGGGCCTCGCCCTTGCCAGTGGTCGGTGAGGGCCGAGCTCGCCAAATCTAGTGAGGCTCAGCCTCGCCTAGCCTTGGCAAAGGCGAGCCTCGCCCAGAGATGGCGAGGCCGTCGCGGATCCGGCGATGACCGCCTCGCCATTGCCGGGCGAGGCTCCTCCTCCGGTGGTCGGCGGGCGAGCGAGGCTGGCGAGGCTGACCTCGCCGGCCCTCACCTCAGGCCGGCGCTGGCCGGCCAGAGGAAGGAGAAGAAAGGAAAAAATAAATAAAAAAAAATTAAAAAATATTTAAAAATTCGAAAAATTTTAAAAATAAAATAAAAATTGCCACATCGGCGTTCACCGGCCAGCTATCCCCAGCCGGCGTCCACGTCAGCGCCGGCCGGCCAATTTTGGTCGGATGGACTTAATTAGCACAATTGTAAAAGGTTTAGGACTAAATTGGCCCAAAAAAAGTTTAAGACTGAATTGGCACAATTGCAATAGGTTTAGGACTTTTTGGTAATTCTCCTGAAGTACCTCATAAGGTGATTTATGACAAAGTTGTTACTTCTAGTACGTAGAGTTAGTTCACTTCGATATTTTCATGGCTGGCTAGACTCCGAAGAGTGTGAAATTTGTGTTAATAATTGTGGATGACTTCTTGAGAAAGACTTTGATTGTTTGAGCGGAAGGCACAAATTTTATGTTGTTTTCAAGATTAGATAGTGGAGCACTTTGATTGAAGCGATGAGAAGTAAGATGATTAAGAGGTGTGGATTCATAGTGGTATGGAATTCTGCTCAAAGCTTTTAGATGAATTTCGTAAAGAAGAGGCCATAATGAGACAACACCTAGTGCTAGTGAACCATAGTATGTTGTAAATTAAATGTTTCGAATAGTTGGTTCCCCTACCATGTGATTATTTTGTATTGTAGAATTAGCCTTAAAGATATGGCTTATTACACATAAAGTAAAGTTAACCATAAGAATAAGACACTTATAGATTCAATGAAACCATACAAAAATTCTTTAGTAACACATCAGGTTTTGTGACATCTAAAGAAAGAGAATATGGACTGACAAAGGGGATGACACATCGGGTGATGCTCTCTAAGAAGTGTTATCTGTTTGTTATTTTTATATTGAATCCATATCAGTAAAGCTAAAAGTACTTGTGATTATAGAAGGCTCTATGTATATTCATATAGTAACCGCCATGAATTGGTGTTTGAGACTTTATGGGATTGGATTGACTGTTAAGAATAATTTCTAAACCAACATAAAGGTGCACACATACAGTACAATTTTAATTAATACAGTCTAAATGGAAGAATATAAGAGTTATTCTAAGATAGGTTACATTAATTGAGATTAAGATTTATCATTTTACAGGATTACTCTAATAATATAAGCTATAAAGATTCCTAATTTGTCTTATATGAGACTGGTTTGTGCAAGCTGAGTAGAGCCAGGCTTGTGATGGGAGAATCTATGGCTGAAACTCTTTAAATAGTGTTTAAGTCTCTCCTCTAACCCTAATAAACAAATAACCTCACATAAGGAGCAGTTACATAACATTAATTGTGAGGAGTAGTCTCATTGAGCTAGTGATATGGAGAATAATAAAGGAGAAGTACTTGAGAATCATCACTAATCTACAACAAGAACGATGGATTTCAAATCAGGTATATAAATCCCATTTTCTGGATTATTGTGTTCTAGATTATAGTTATGGAGATCTTGAGGTGCCATTTTGCGGCTTACATGAGACATGGAGTGAGTGAAAAAATTAGGCTGCACTTTCATCATTTAGGTGTGGATATAATCCGTAAACAAGTGGGACCCACCAGAAATAATATGGTCCACATACTATTATATGGAGTGTCAGCAAAAGAGAAAGTGGAAAAAGCACGCCTTTTAAATCTATGTTATATTTTGACTAAAAAAAATATCTATGTTGTATTTCTTTATTTGTAATGGAATCCCTTCCTCCTCGTCCTAAGTGTACGTAGGTCACATGGATAGAATCATGTAAATCTAATCGATGTGTAATCTATTTTCTTCTTCTATGTATGTCTATTTGTGTTCAATTGCCTTATTTGCCCAACACTTACTGTGACTTTCCCTATCTAAATAGATGGGATAAGGACACAAGTGTCACAACTTTCATACGATATTCACTTGAGTGCTACAACTTTTTTTACGATCACTTAAATATCATAACTTAGGACAATGCCTACTTCAATGCCGTAACTTTTTTTTTCCGAATACTTGAGTGCCATATAACATTTCAATCGATCACTTGAATGTCGTAACTTTTTTAATTTTTTTAATACAAGTCTTGTGTCAAGTCGGATTTCCGGCACCTGGGTTATCAAGTGATTGATTCAAAGTTATGTCACTTAGTAAATATTTTTTAAAAGTTATTACACTGAAGTAGTCAAAAAAAGTTATAGCACTCAAATAAGTACTATATACAAAAATTCTAACACTTATGATGTCTTTATCCCTTAAATAGACTATAGGTTGGCCTAGAAAGCACTCACGGTTATTATGATTTTCTTGCATGTCTAGATGCAAGGGTTGGCCTGGGATTTTGGAACCGTTTGCCTTCTTATACGGGGCACGAGTCTATTGTGCATCCAGATAAATAAAGATCTTTGGTAAAGGTAATTAAAACAGAAATAAGAAATTAAAAACAAAAATAAGAAATTCAAATAATTATAGGAGAAAAGAAGAAAAAGGAAATAAAGGAAATAAGTTATAATATCATTTGGACACTAGAGAAAGGAAAGATCAGAAGAGCGAAGAAAATAAATGATGCATTATCATTTTATCGTACTTTTATGTATATATAATTTGAAGTATTTTAAATTTAAAATACATCGAAGGTAAATGGGGAGAAGAAAAACAATTGTTTGACAAAAGTATTAGTCTTCTCACTCCGATGGATTTAAAAGACATGGCTATCCATGGTTCCTCCTGATATGTTCTCATCTTTTTCTTCTTCTTTTTCCGGTCCGTTTCTTTCCTTCTATCCCAACATTATGCGGCCTTTTAGACCCTTTCTGTCTACTTTTCGTGATGTTTAATTTCAATTTTTTTTTTCTTTTGTAAACCTTTTGGCTCTTGAAATTTGACTTCTATTTATTATAAAACGCTCCAAAAATGTAAATATGGATGTTGTAGAATGATAAACTTGATTTTGTTTTTTTTATTTATTTATTTTGAATCTTGAGAGGAAGTCACAATAAGTAGATTTTGGTCCACTTACAAACAAGTGCAAAATTTTTGGGGCAAAAAATTCAAACAAGTCCACCTTTTATGATAATAAAAAAAGTCGGAATTTGGTAAATTATTGCATATTGAGCTAATTCAATTTTTCTTCCTTCGGACTTATCATTGTTTTGCAGATGAGTCTCATAGTTCATTTATGATATGTGCAATCAACTACTTTAAAAATTGCATCATTTGTGCAATCATCTGTTTCTCATTAATTCACTTAATTCACTTTTATAGTTCATAGCAGCATAGTATGACAATTTTTCATTGTTCAAAAAGTAAACGATGACTTCGAATCATAATTGAAATGAGTAAAATGAAACAAATAACTGTGAGAGAGAGAGGGATTCACCTGAGAGATAATTTCTACGTAAATCCAACAGTTGAAGTTCCCCCAGAGGAAGGAATAAAGACGCGTTAATAACCCAAGGCTGAGGCAATTCTTTACCCCGTGTAAAATTCAAATATAGTTGAATCACCCGAAAAGTGGTGTTATCGCACTCCACGCCTTCCCAACTGCAACAATCGCCATTGCTGTCTCGCCACGATGGGAGAGAAGACCCATTTGGGTGGTTGAAGGCAGCCTTAATCGTGAGAAGTGCATTCCTCTCTTCTTCCAAGCACCCCATGCTTCTTCGACTCCCCACCAAAACCAACAACACCCACGTCCACATACACAATAGAAGAAACTTCATGTTTGTATGGTTTTTTGTGCGTTAACAGTTTCTTCTGCTTCACCGTGTGCAAACTCACGAGGGTCATCTACTCTTCTTTTATATGTGCAGAGTCTTTCGCTTTCCATGATTATCACGGGTGGGCCAACTCCACTAAAAAACCATGGCCACAGTCAAAGTCTGCCGGGGCCAATTCCATGGAACACGTGATTATCACCATTGACTTGACCCACAAAAAGAGAGATCAAGATTATAAAATGACAAAATATATATATATATATATATATTATTAGCAAATAAAAAAAAATGTGCCCAGGAATTACTTCGTAAAAAAAAAGAATTAGAGATAAATAACCAAGTCTTGATATAGTTAATTTTCAGTGCAAGTGTTGTTTTGCCATAAAATATCAAATAAATTGGTATTTGTTTGGACTCATTGAAGGAAAAATAAGGCAATTTTGATCCATTTGATAAATCGATCAAGACAATATAGGTCAACATTCAATATAAATTATAATTAACATGAAATATCAATGACCGCAAAATTGATTAACAGTCTATAGAAAACAAAGTCTTAAGTTCATGCAACACACGAATATCTTACTAGTATTAAATAAAAATATTTTAAACGTGGTGCCAAGACAAAAGCAAAACGATTGGGTTGTTTATGGTGGATTCAACCATGAGCAGGGCATTCCTCTAGTCTCTCTTTCGAACCACCCTATGCGCTTCCACTTTCCTCCAATATCGACACCACCAAAATTCCACATGTACATGTACAGTACAATGAAGGACAATTGAATTCTTCTGGCGTTTTGTGGGTCATAAGAAACTATTGTATAATCATAGTTATATGCTAATATAAATCTGGACCCTTGAAGATAGGGGATCTCATGAGATCTGATAGTCCAAATTCGATTTAGAATATATATTAGGTTCATGGTATACTTTTTCATGGCCTGTGGGTGATATGTTTTTTTACGAGGGACCTCTTTAACTTAAACATGGGACGGATCTTATCCTCCCGCATGGCCATTGAAGGTTGCCATGGTCCAGAAATATTTATAGGAAAAGCATGCCAACAATTTGGATTTTGTTGAGAATTAAGGACATGAAAAAAAAAAAAAAAAAAAAAAAGATAGAGAAGAAGGCAGGCAACATAGTTGATTTATTCCCAAAAATATTCTAAGGACTTGATCATTTTGTACGGGCATTTATCTGGATGTTCATATTGGGTCTCAATCAGTGTCACCTTTATGGTGGTCAGGTATCTATGATGTGCAATTACTATTAGAGCAATTTTTCTATAATAATGTTGGGTTTTCATAATTTAGTTATTCATCGAGCGTTACAATTTATTCAATAATCACTAATTGGAAGTTTCTTTCCTTCCATTTCTTCTTCTTCTTTTTGGGCAAATTCACGTCTAATTAACTTTAAGGGCTAAATTGAATTGATCCAAGGAGAGATATGGTGGCAATTCTTTTCCTTCCACTTTTTTTTTTCTTTTTATCAAATCCACGTCTAATTTCCTTCAAGGGCTAAATTTGTTGGTAAATCCCATTCGATAAATCATATTTAATCATCTTAAAGAAAGTGGTTGATATTACAACTTTCCATTGTTAAGGACCTGCAGCTCTACATATCTCCCTGTTAACTCACTATCCCTCTGCTCCTCTCAGCATCCTTTGTAATGATTTATCGAGCAGAGCATCTCTCCTTCCAAGCACCCCATCAGTTTTCACTTACCTTTTTGAAAGGGATGTCCATTATTAAAAGTAAGTGGCAAGACCTTGACTAAATTTATGTTTCCTTAATGTAAAAGCAATATGCGGTTTCAAAAAATATAAAATTGTAAAAGCAATATGAGGATTATGGAAAAGAAAGTAGGCCCAGTCACTCAATTTCTCTTTTCACCCCCCACAAAATACTAGACTAATTTCTTCTTTTTCTCATAAAGCACTTGGCCAATACTCTGAAAGTCAGTCAATGCAAGGCAGTTGGACCTTTGTCCCTACGCGGATTTGAAAAACGGATTGGAATTTTCATACATGTGGAGTAATCGGTCAATGCAAGGCGGCTGGATCTTTGTCCCTACGCGGATTTGAAAAATGAATTGGAATTTTCTTACATGTGGAGTAATCGGTCAATGCAAGGCGGCTAGACCTTTGTCCCTATGCAGATTTGAAAAACGGATTGGAATTTTCTTACATGTGGAGTAATCGGTCAATGCAAGGCGGCTGGACCTTTGTCCCTACGCGGATTTGAAAAACGGATTGGAATTTTCTTACATGTGGAGTAACTTTATTTGGTAATGTTAACCATTTGAATGCTCGAGTCATTTGAGGAAATTCATCCAAAACACCATAAAATAATTTAATATATATATATATATATATAAAATATATTATAATTGGATTTTCGTAATGTAGAGATTTATCCATTGATGGTCATTGAATTAGAAATTTGTGACAGCCGGGTCATCACTTATCAAAACTGTGCACTCTTGAAGACCAAGCATATCATTGCCATGCCATCTCATCGCGCCTCCACGGCACCACAGTATGCGACACCGTCGAACCTCCGCCACCTCACGCCACCTTACAGCCTCCATGTCACCTCTTCAACTGTACGCCTCGGTCAAACGACGACAACTCGCTGCCGTCTCATTGTTCTCCACCACCTAGCACTGCCATTGGATGCGCCACCTCACCCCAAAGTTGCCAGTCGCCTCTCATACAAAACTTGACTATTAACCAAAGAAGATTAAGCCAAAGCAAGCCATGTACTTGAAATTTTTGGGAAGCTGTCAAGAAGATGCATGAGGATTCCCATCCAAAGTACACGTTTAGCCCCAAAAGCTGCCTGCTTAGGCAGTCATGATAAGGAATGTTGACCAAGGGAGACTTCCAAAGGCGGTAGAAAGTGGGTATAAAGCCAGCCCTTCACCCATTTCGTTACATCTTCAGCAAAACCCTCACCAACTTTCTTCTTCTTTGTTCCCCAACTAGAGCATCACAGTCCCTCATTTCACCGCGCTACAGCCATGATCTGTCCTCATTCGGCCCTCATTCCGCTCGTGCCGTGTGACATCGAGGTTCCCACTTAACAAAATCAAGCGCTTGGGAGTGCGAAACCCATCATTGCCCTGCCATCAAGCCACGTCTGTCTCTCCATCCATCCCTCCCATAACAATGACAGATTTTAATCTTAATTAGTGAAGAAATAATCACGAGATTAAAGCCCAAATCAGCCATGTCCCAAGCCAATTGCCGCCTCTCATGCAAAATTTGGCAATTAGCCTAAGAAAGTAGCAGCCACATCCCCTCCCTTCATCAGCAAGCAATTTCCCATTGAGTTGTCAAGAGAGTAAATGAGGAATGCCCAAGCCAAGACACGCCTAACATCCAGGCGTCCTTCCCTAGTGCAGTCACAATGTGAAAAATTTGACCAGGCTCCCAAAGGCAGCCACGTCCCCCATCCCTCTCCTCCTCATTGCCACCAAAGAGAGAACATCGGCTAAGGAGTCCAAAGGAGTGGTGAAAACAGCCTATAAAAGGCCGAACCAGTGTCACCTTCCTTCACTTTCACAATTCCAATACCTCACCCTTTCTTCTTCACGTTCCCTCATTCTGCTGCCCTACTGTCGGCGCTAAGCCAGGCCACTCACGTCGCTCCGTCGCCCGCGTCGTTGCCTCAAACTGTCTCGGGCCGCCGAAGAGCAGCAGAGATCCGGGACCTCCAGACCTTGCCAAACTGTGACGACGTTTTTTTAGGACCTGAGATAAGTGAATTACTGCCTGTTTGTGCTACATAGGTTAATTTCCATACGTTGAGGTCGATTTCCTCAAGTTTTAGTCGCCTTGATTGATTTCGTGCTTAATTATGTTCATCGACAATTTCGGAATATATGTGTCGCCAGTAGTGTTAATAATTTAGTACATTGAGTATATTAATATGTTGTTGGAATGCTGTATATTGAAGTGTGCATTGGTTTGAGCTTAACTGACATGAGTCATGAATGAATCCAAGATTACGACAGTTTTTGGGTCAATTTAATGTAGGCCGAATTTTGCTAATTTTGTGCAGGTCTTTGTGGTACAAATTTGATGAGGTTATGGCTTGTTCTATGACATACTTTAATTTAAGATTTTTTGAACTTTGTATGTGCAAAATATATCTCAAAAACTATACAGGTCCGAAATTGTTTTTATAAGCCGTTTCTGAACCTTTGCTCAGTTTCCATTTTATACAGGATTTTTGATAAACAATTTGGACTGGTATCCTCATAAAAGTTTTAGATCACATTTTAGACTATAATGTGAAAATTTTTCATGATTTTTGGAGTCCAATTAGGCGTTCGAAATGCCATTTCTTTAACCTGTTGTAATGTGGCTTTATGCCCTATTTTGATCCGAATTACAGAAAATGATTGGGACCAACACAAGCTAAACCGGACTTTGACTTCTTAACAAAAAAATGTTTCTAGGAGTCTCATCCATGTCGTGTTAAAGTTTCAAATTGATTACTTGGCAAATACCTTTGATTCTACAAGCGAGCACGCTGCCATTTTTTTGCTAATTTTGGCTAAACTCCCTTTTATAAACCGGTCTTTTGAATTGGTATTGCTGACTAAATGTTTGTATCACTTCTCTAGTTTACTAAAGATAGTTGATGGTGGATATTGAAGTACTCCTATGCATTTTACTCGGTGGATGACATGTTTAAATTGAATTATTGAATTGCTGTATCATGATATGAGTGTGTGGTGAATGCTGTTAGTCCTCGTGACAACGATGCTTTGAGTTGTAGTAGGAATGCCTAAGGGGTATAATAGGGTTCCCTCGGATGCCTGGAGATGTAACATAATTCCCCAGATGTCCTTATGATGCCGGTATGTGTGCGAAATGCTTGGAAAGATGTAACACTGTTCCTTTCGGATGCTTAGAGGGTGTAACACGGGTCCTCCAGACGCCCCAAGTTATAGTAGGGATGCCTAGAGAGATAACTGGGTTCCTCCGAATGCCTAGGGGTATGTTGACATCTAATTTTTAGTCAACGCGTCATAAGAAAGTAAAAACTGAGATTAAGGCTTTCGATCATGATGGAGCCCATTTCTTGACCAAAAAAAAAAAATATTATTTTTCATTTATTTCTTTTCCATTGTCATTTTAAGCAATTTTCTATTCGTTTCCAACAAAAATCTGAAAAGTCAAACAATTGACTTTCAAGTTGGTTTTTTAGTCCACCCTTTGATCAAAAGTCAATCTTGGGTCAAAAATTGGTTTTTCACCTAAAACCGGCGCTTCAAGAACACTTCTTCATGATCAACACTCTTCCATCCACGGCCACAAGTCTATATATATAAGTGAGACATTTATTCTTTTGCCAACTTCTCATAGGATTCTGTTTCCTATCTCAAACAATTTTATTCAAAACATATCTCTGTATGTTTTAAACAAAATCCAAATCCAAGTGAAAGTTGAACTTTCCTATTTCAGCGGCCAAATTCTCCAACGTAGATTCAAACTTTGGGAAGTTGATATTTGGATCTTCTTTGCTCAATTTCGAACGTCCGCAACATATCCAATTCGGAATATTCAGAATTTCACTTTGGACTTAAACTCGAGACATATTTTAACAGTAAGAATGGTGGAAAGTAACACACTAACACTAGCTTGTAATAAAGATGTTCATATGTATCCCGGAGGAAAAAAATGTTTGGCCTTGATAACGAAAATTTATCTAACAAAGATCAAAATTTTAGGGGCTAAATCTTCAGTTTCTAGCGATTAATTTCCAAAATAGTAACAAGGTTGAGTTTCTAGAAATTATTGAGGCAACACCAATAACAAATTATGTTCTCTGTTCTTGACGAGGATGGAAGCGGTGACACACTAGCGTCCGCAGCGTGATGACGACGACGACCATGTACATGTCTATGCTTTGGTAGCTCAGAGAAAAGAGCCACAATAATAAGAATAATAATAATATCACCGCCAACATTTTTATTGCTCGACGCAAAGAGTTCACCCACCTGATTTTTCATATTTGTGGGTGCTCGGTTTTGGGGCCATCATAGAATTCAGAGGGACTTCGGAAGGAAGAGGGGGGGTCACATTATTCTTGATGATTGCAGCAAGTGTAGCTGGGGCGGATTGCGGGACCCCATTTACATTTATGGAAGCAGAAGAAAGCACAGATGTTTTGCTCGAAAAACTCTTCTGCCCAAACTAGTCCTTGAAAACTATTTCACGGCTGGCTTCAACACGTGACCAATAACAATTTATGTCGAAAGTTAAAAATGTTTATGTACAAAATCCAGTTTCTAGGTTAACAGTATCGTGGGTTTATCCAATGCTTGAGTTCATCTAATTTGGCCGAGTTAAGGTCCATGTCCTTCCTGATTAAATTGATATGTGTGCACTAACGAATCACTTATCCAAGTACTGTTCTTACTACTAGATATCATGTGAGCATAGATATCATGTGCTCTAACAGCCGCAAATGATATGCACAACTTCACTTGCTTCACTATAATTGAAAAAAAGAAAGAAAGTGGAATGCATTAATCACTCGGATCGTTGTTTGAATCGCCATATCTTGTGATGATCATTCTAATGTGTTGAGGAGTAAGCATTTCACTAATCGATATTACATTTCTCTTATATCGTATGCTACGTCTATGGATATAAGCATTCTAATTGGGACATTTATATGTGATATTTAGTTCATGTAAGCAATTATCATCTGCTCCAAAGTTTTTTCGTGCAATCGACTTGGACATGGAAATGAAAATCGACAAGAATCGCTACCCTAACTTGTTGAAATCAACTTGCACCGTGCTTCGGTCAAAGTTCCACTTGGCAGGATCCTTTGAATTAGAAAAATAGATGAATCAAATCAAAAAGAAAATTTAGACAATAGAAAAGATACTTACTAGAAACGTCTCAATTGCAATCACGTCTGTTGGAACAAAGAAGGGAACGCATTGGGCATGCTAGAAGTGAGTGATCAATTGGCTTATTTTTTTTAGGTTATAAATCGATTGGCATTTAACAGAGGTGTTTTGTGGCTATTTTGGATGCGGTGCTGTTGAATATCAGAGTCGCACAGCTCTGATAACACTCTCACAAGAGAAGCTCTTAGGGAAGGAGATGAATACACTACTTTACTTGCAAAAAAGTCTTTTCACTCTCCATCATCTGACATGATTACAAGATTCGTTTATATGTAGGCTTAAAACACGACTCTTGACATTCCTTGGATATATGAAAAAACATGTCTAAATAAATAGTAATAAAGACACTTTAATATGTGTGTCGAAAAAACTTCTCTCGGAAACTGAACAGTCTTTCGACCAAAACACGAAGAGTCATAAGAGATAGGCAGTGATATCTTCAATACTCCCCCTCACCGACTACTCTCTCTAAGGATAGTCCTCGCGACCATACCAAGTTGAGCTCGAAACTCTTCAAACTTTGCAACTCCAAGACCTTTGGTGAAGATATTAGCAACTTGATCACTTGTCTTGATGTACTTCATCTCGATCTCGCCCTCCAACACTTTCTCTCGCAGAAAGTGATAGTGGACTTCCACATGCTTAGTCCTAGCATGGAAAACTGGATTCTCTGCCAAGATTATAGTGGATAGATTATCACAATACAATATTGTCGAATAACCTATTGACTGATGAAGATCATCCAATAACTGCACTAGCCATATGCTCTCCTGAGCTGCCATTGCTGCTGCTCTGTATTCAACTTCTGTTGTAGATAAAGACACAGTTGGCTGTCTTTTACTGCACCAGGATACTATTGCTAACCCAAGATTAAACGAGTATCCAGTAGTTGATCGTCATGTCTGTTGATCTCTAGCATAGTCGGCATCACAATGACCGATCAACTCACTCGATGATCCCTTTTTATACAAAAGCCCAAAATCAAAAGTCTTCTTTACATACCTCAGGATACGCTTGGCTGCATCCAAGTGAGGCTTCCTTGGCTTCTCCATGAATCGACTCACTTCTCCCACTGCAAAAGAGATGTCAGGCCGAGTTATGGTAAGGTAAATTAGACTACCTACCAGTTGCCTATACATGGTCGAACCTTCTAGCTCTCGACCTTCTTCAGCACATAGCTTTGCGTTCCCATCCAATGGAGTAGATATAGGTTTGCAATCAAGCATTCCGAATTTTTTTAAGAGATCTCGTGCATACTTTTGTTGACATAGGAATAATCCTTCCTCTGTCCTATCAATCTCAAGCTCCAGAAAGTGTTTTAGTTCTCCAAGCTCCTTCACCTGGAACCGCACAGAGAGGTTGGCTCTAATTCGACATATCTCATCTTCATCATCTCCAGTAATGATGAGATCATCCACATAAACCAGCACAGCTGCAACTTTTCCATCTTCTACCTTCACGAACAGGCTCCAGTCTGCTGGAGCTACATTATAATTGTTCTTCAACAAGAATTCTGCAATCTTTCCATACCACGCTTGCTTCAAGCCATACAATGCTTTCTTTAGCTTGCAGACATATTCTGGATGAATTTTGCTCTTGAAGCCATCCGGTTGTTCCATGTATATCTCTCGCTCGAGTTCTCCATGCAGGAAAGCATTCTTCACATCCATCTGCCACACATTCCACGACTTGCTTGCTGCAAGTACTAACAAAACTCGAACAGTGGTAACCTTTGCCACCGGGCTAAAGGTCTCTTCATAATCAACCCCATATTTTTGCGAAAATCCTCGAGCCATTAGACGTGCTTTATACCTCTCAATTGACCCGTTTGGTCAAGTTTTAAGTTTATAAACCCATTTGTAAGAAATAGGACGTACCTCTTCAGGTTTTGGTACCAAGTCCCATGTCTCATTCTTCTTTAGTGCGATGATTTCTTCTTCCATGGCCTTCCTCCATTCTGTACTCTTCAAGGCTTCTTCATATGTTGACGGCTCAACCATGCCAACATCTTCAGTCAATGCTGCATTGGCATACTTGGGGTTCGGCTTCCTTTGCCTCGTCGATCTCCGAAGTTGAGGCTCCTCCTCTTCAAGTTCTTCAACCTGACTTGGTTGAAGTTCTTCTATCGACCTTGGATGCTCACTAGATGAACTTGTTGATCCTGGTGATTGTGCTTCGACATCTTTTTCAATAGGCTGATTCTCATTGAATTCTTTCAGCCTTTCTTCGAACTCTTCGTCGAAATGCTATGAATTTGGCAATTCGACTGCTTGAGGTGACCACCAAGACGGCATTTCGTCGAACACCACATTCCTTGAAGTATAGCACCTCCCTATTGTAGGGTCGCAGCACTTCCACCCCTTTAGTTGATCATCATATCCCACGAAGATGCAGCGGATTGCCTTCTTGTCGAATTTGCTGCGAAGATGATCAGGCACAAATGCATAACATACACATCCGAAAACTCTAAAGTGACTTACCACAGGCTTGCGATTCCATAGCTTCTCGTATGGTGACATAAAACCAAGCCTTGCTTGTGGCAGCCTGTTAGTCACGTGAGCCGCCGTCTTCATACATTCAGCCCAAAACCTCGGTGGAACATTCTTCATGTGCAACATGCTCTTGCACGTCTCAGCTAGATGTCGATTCTTTCTTTTGGCAACACCGTTCTGCTGCGGTGTATACGGACAAGTATACTGTCAACGTATCTTGTACTCTTGCAAATACTTTGTAAACTCATAGGAAGTGTACTCTCCCCCGTTATCGGTATGTAGGCAATGAATTTTTCTACCTACTTCACTTTCAACCTTCTCCTTAAACACCTTAAATTTGATAAACGCCTTAGATTTGTCCTTCATGAAATCAACCCAGACATACCTGGAGAAGTCGTCGATGAAAGTGATCATATACTTGAATCCACTAATAGATTGCTGCTTCATTGGACCAAACACATCCGAGTGAACGAGCTCGAGAGGCATCCGAGCTTTGAACAACGATTCCTCATACGGAAGTTGATGTGCCTTTCCGTACTGGCACCCAGCACAAACCACATTTTCTTGCACTTCCAACTAGGGAAGACCCCTCAACATGTTCTTTTGCATCATCACCTTCAACTTGTGATAACTTACATGCCCAAACCGCACATGCCATAAATTGGGTGTATCATTCCTTCGGGTTTTGTTTACGTATGCCGTTTCTGCAGACATCACATAAACGGACTCCAGCCGACGTCCCTCCATGATTGGTCGACCAGTGGGCTTCAAACTTCGGTACACCTTAACATCTCGTGGACCGAACACCACATAATTACCCGAGTCTGTGAGCTGGGACACAGACAACAAATTCTTCTTCATTCCTAGCACGTGGTACACATTTTCAATTCAACTTGCTGTGAATTGAATCGAGGAGTTATCATCGTCTCGCCGATATGAGTAATCAGCAACCTCGAGCCGTCTGCAGTAATAACGACACATCCTCCGGTATAATTACGCATGTTCGACAGTTTGCCTTGATCTCCGGTCATATGACTCAAACACCCTGAATCAACAATTTAGTCATAATCATAATTAATTGACTTTTCACTTACAGAGATTAATGCCATCACATCGTTTAACTCGACTGCGGAAGAGGCAGCGAACTCGTCTGACACCACTATTGCAACAGACGTTTGGAAATCCCATTCCTTATCTTCATCGAAATCATTCATCTTCGATGATGCTGTGACATTTCCTTCAACTTTCTTCGCTCGACAATCTCTGGCAAAGTGGCCCTCCTTGCCGCAGACATAACATCGTCCACTACGTCTTTTGCCATCGCGTCGCCCGGCTCCCCCTGGTCGAAGGCTCCACTCTCCTGGACGCTTTTGCCATCCTTCACAAGCTGGCTGCTTTTGCCATTCGACATGGCTTTTCCTGGACTTGCCATGTTTATTTTCAGCACCGGTTCGTCTCTGGCCCTTGAACCCTCTTTTATCACTGAAAAGGGCACTTTCTTCTTCCTTAACCGAAACCTTAGACATTTGACTATCTAAAGTCTCTTGGTTAGCCAGAATATTCTCCAGATCGGTCAACGTCGGTTGAGTTGCCCATCCACGAGTAGCCGTAATAATACCATTATATTCCGGCTTTAACCCGTGAATAATAATTCTTCTCATTCTTGTTTCTGAGATGGCATTAGCAGGATCCAGCTTTGAAATTTCGTCACAAATTGATTTAACTTTGGAGAAATACTGACTCACCGTCATATTTTGTTGTGACATCGATAGCAGCTTGTTCTCCAGCCTTTGTAGCTTGGCATCATTCGACCTTGCGAATAACACTGCCAAGTTATCCCACACCTCCTTGGGAGTCTGCGCGCTCCTAATGTGCGGCAATAAATCATCTCCAACAGTTACAACAAGAGCGTAAAGAGCCTTCTCGCTTTTATCTTCCATCTCCTTTGTCCATCATCGTCTCTGGGTGCCGTGGTGTTGCCGCCGCCAACAATATCCCACAAATCCTGACCCATCAAATAAAACTGCATCCGGACACTCCAATTATTGTAATTGGAGTTGTTGAGCTTCTCAATGCCATTCGTCGAATTTGAAATATCCGCCATCTAACTTGAAATAATGCCCAACACTACTCCAAGAAATCTTGATCCCCAACCAATCGATCACAGTCCCTAACTGTACACCGGCAGAACTTCGACGTATTCCGGTCCTCGACCGCCTGCGCACAAACAATGGTCCTTGACCACCGTCTTCACGAACTACGCTCCGGAAGACTTCACTCACGGTCCCTGACAATTGTGCTCTCGGTCTCAGATAACTTTGCTCTGATACCAATTGTTGAATATCAGAGTCGCACAGCTCTGATAAAACTCTCACAAGAGAAGCTCTTAGGGAAGGAGATGAATACACTACTTTACTTGCAAAAAAGTCTTTTCACTCTCCATCATCTGACATGATTACAAGATTCGTTTATATGTAGGCTTAAAACACGACTCTTGACATTTTTTGGATATATGAAAAGACATGTCTAAATAAATAGTAATAAAGACACTTTAATATGTATGTTGAAAAGAATTCTCTCAGAAACTGAACAGTCTTTCGACCAAAACACGAAGAGTCACAAGAGATAGGCGGTGATATCTTCAATAGGTGCTATTACGCTGCACTGCAATAAAGGTGAAGAGCTTCCTCTTTTATGCTCCCCGTTTCGCCTCCTTCCAGTCAAGGAATGATAGGTGGCTCCGCTTTGCTGTCGAGCACGAGAAGAGGTGTCGATCACCCTGCGCAACGACAACATTTATATGCTGCTGCAATTTCTTTTCAGCTGCACCACGCCGGTAAGTTTTCACGTGTCCCTTTGCCGTTTTTCGATGATGGGTGCTGTGAATTGCTGTTTACTGAAGAGATTGCGCATTGATGATGCGGAGTTGGAGGATAATGCGATCACGAGAGTTTTGAAAGGCTGCCCTGTTCTAGAGTTCTTTGAGTTAAAAGGCTACTGGACTTCGAGGACATTAAAATTGAATCAAGAGATTTGAGAGAGTTGTTGGTCGATTCTCCCAAATTTGTTCATGGTCAAGATTTGATCCTGAAAATTTCAGCTCCTCATCTTCCCAAGTTGCACATATTGGGCGATTCTGTGAAGGGAAAGTTCGAAGTAGATAAAGTTTCTTCCTTGGTTGAGGCTAACTTAAATTTCGATGTAAAAACTTATGCAATCAGTCAAGTATGCGATCTTGTCAAGGGGCTTCCCAAAGTATGCATCATGTCATGAAATTGGTGATGGGGAGCCAATGCCCTTCAGGTGCCAGCTAATTTATTTAAATTTGAGCTCTGTTATTTCTAGTTCAAGTTGTGGACATTCATCACAGATTCTGCCATTTGCTTAGAATAGATTGTGATATTGTTTATTAGTGTTTGATGATACCATGCTCATAAATTGTTAGTTCAAAGAAATGAATTCTTGCAGGATGGGGTTTTTCTTTCTTTCTTTCTTTCTTTCTTTCTTTCTTTTTTCCCCTATTGTAATAGGACATCTTAACCTGATATTGCCATTGTGGAACCAGCAATACATTCATACTTTTATAAGACTAAAATCTGAAGTGCCATGAAAATTTTTCCTTGAGAAGCATTTGCTGGTTTTTTGCTCATTTGTCTAGTCTGTCGGCTATTGTGAGAGATCGTTGGAACTGCAGGCATGTCTTATGAATGAACTTCTTTAGTGCTTGAAGAATTAAAAGTGATTAGTTTTTGCTTCTTCCACTACGACTTACATGCCTAGGTGCTGTCGTTAACAGAGACGAGAGGATTGTTTCTTCCGCCCTTAGAACGTCTGCATCTGATGTTCCTATCGCAGCGCACCATGAGGGAGCTCCCGAGATAGCGAAAATTCTCGAAAGTTCGCCGTGCCTGGTGTTATTCTTGCAAATGACTTGCACACCCACTTTTTCGGTGATAATTACTAGAACCCTACCAATTCACTTTTAGGAAGCGCATGACAATCATTCTATTTTTGTTCCCGAATAATTTTTCTATTTCAAACTTATTTTTGAAATAAAAATCCATTTGGTGACGCAATTTCATTTTTCTATTAAAAAATTTTTACTTCTCATTTATGTTCCAAATAAAAACTCTTTCCATCGCTCGTCCTCTCTACTAGTTGGGCACCCACCCATTACTGCTGCCTACTGCCGAACGCTAGTAATTGGCCGCTGGCCACTAAACGCTGTCAGTCGCTAGCCGCCATCGTCGTCCGCCGTCACCAATCACCGTCCGCTGCTGCCCATCGCCATCTGCCACCCCTTGGGAATGAGAAATTTTGTGTTTTGAAATTTTATTCCGGGAACAAAAATTTTGCGTCAATACAATTTTTATTTAGAAACTCATCCAGAAATAGAAATAGAAATAGAAAAAGTTATTTATCTTTCAAAATTAATTTCTAACCAGAAAAGTGATCATTCCCACTCTTAACAACAGAATTGCGTGAACATATATAATGTGTGAATTTCAGCCTTAGGCTGCATATGATCCTCTCATTTGTTTTCTTCCCGTGATTGACAATTATCTTTGTACCTCTATCATTTTAATTGATTATATGGATTCTCCGGCGATTTATGTTTCTTTTAATATAGCAACTGCTTGGTGCCCAAAAAAAAAAAAAAAGATGGTAGCAACTACTATTTTATCCTGTCAAACCTCAATATTTATTCATGCAGTTTCAATTGTATCGCTAATCATTTGCCATGATGTTCTAGTTCTTTGGCGAGAATGTCGGCCGTCGCAACTTTGAAGCAGAAGAATTTTGGAATTCTAGAAAGCACAGGATCTACGGGTGTCTAATGCATCTAAAGAATCTCGAGATTGTTGATCCCGGTGCCAGTTGGCTGGTGTGGGAACCTGTTCTTTCCCTGCTCCAGTCTCTTATCCAGAAGGCACCCTGGCTAGACAAAATAGAGATCAATAGTAACGATTCCAGAGTGTCCGATGCAGTTGACCCATGGGTGCTGCTCGAAGTGGCTCGGATAAGTTTCTCGCACCCAAATCGTTTTCCCAGTTTGAAGGTCATTCTTGATTATCCATCCCTCCCAAGGATGCCCTTCTACAAGCGTGCCTAAATGTGATTTTTACATCAGCTCGGATGTCGCCTTCTCGTGATTGCACTGTTAATTTAAGCAACATGTACATTAAGGAGAAATTGGACGGAATTGGAATGGATCTTTAGGGTTTTTGTGAGAGGAGAGAGGTTGATCAGGGTAACATATGATACAGTTTGTATTTTTAGAATATTCTTTTTTGATGTATTATTTATGGGTAAATGGTAGATACAAGAAAACATATTATATATATGTATGTGTGTGTATATATATAAGAAGCAAATACAATAATAATCTTTGCCAAAATATTCCTCTCTCGAGATATCTCAAAATATTCTTTTAATGGCTAAGTATCGAAACAACAATAAATAATAAACGATAGCAAACAAATTTTCTATCTCCATCCCAATTTCCTCTTTCGTCTATGCCCAATTTCTTGATTTTCCACGTTAGTCGTAATTTAGTTTTCGTTTTACTTTTCTGAAAAAGTGTTGGTCGGTCACCTTGGTTGACATATAATAGAACTGGCCTCTTATTTGTTCGTCTTATGACATGTACGGCTCTACTTTTAAAGAAAAAAATGAAAACAAATCCAATTTCCCCCTCTAATATAGGATAATAATTCGCGGTGATGCCGTGTCGTTATGTTCATATGAATCAAGCGTTTCAATGTCAGATAATTTGTGTGTATATATTGGTTGAAATGCTAAGATCTAATTGATGTGTATTTCCCCAAATAATAATTGAAGAACGAGGAAACTTTCCAAAATCAAACGCCCTTGATTGAATTTCATCATTTTTCCTCTTTCATTTCTCATAATCTCTAGTGTGCTTAAAAAAATATTGAAGAGAAAATAATTTCGTTGTCCATAAAAATATTTAAGTATGAATCGCAACGACAATGAAAATATTTTCAATTGATTAATTATTTTAAGTGATATAAATAATATTTTTTAGGAAATAGTTTACAAATAATTTATTTTCGGTGAAATAAAGAAAATAAGTGGACATTCCCATCGTTGCCCATAATCCAATGGCATTCAACAGTGATAAGTCACACAAAAAGGGGTAATTCCACATAGACAAATCCATCCCCGCGCCCGTCCTCACTTGTCAGTCTCTCTCTCTCTCTCCCCCACAATCTCACCCCTGGGCGGCGCCGCTCCTCCAGCGTCGTCAAGAACCACAACTATGCAATTGCGGTCAGTCTCGCTACCTCTTTAGTTGCCGCCCCCTACTTGCTCATTCGCAATTACTACCACTTTTATTTTAAGTCGCCCCTCTATCGTTGGGGGGCTTATGCACTCCATGACTTTCTTATGTTATGTTATGGGGTCTCGAAGACTGAATTTAGCTGCCAACCCTAGTCAGCAAGCTGAAAAAGCCCTTTCCCCTTTCTCTAATAGTTCTTTGTTGGTAAGCTTCATAGCTCCAACCTATACAAGGGATTACTAAGCCGCTTACTAAGCGCTGGTTCTATCCCGGCCAAGCAACCAAAGCCGGGGACCTAGGTGGGAATAGTGAAAGAAAGAGAAGGGGAAGAAGCGGGGTAGAGGAATGGTTAACTCATCAGGCTCATGACCTGAAGATTGCAGGATTCGTCAAAGCACCGCTAAAATCCTGCAAAGACTGATATCTGCTCAAACTTAAATCCCGGCCCCAAAACTTTCAACCATGCAGAAAAACCACTAAAACCTCCGCAAACGCAATCTCCAACTGCTAAGCGAGTCGTGAAGCTCTGGACAAGAGAAAAATCACATGCCATCAGTTTAGCTAGCACAAGCCCTATGTAGCATCAACTCTCCCTAGACATCCCATAGGGCAGCACAATTCGACGAACCACTTCATCATCCCCTAAACGTATATAGGAAAGTTAGTATGAGCCAATAGATTAAACACCGTTGGATAAAAAGCAAGCAATACAACAATCTTCTTTCCCAAAATATCATAATTGCCTTTGCAGTCAACAACTTGGAATGTTAGAGCCCTAAAAAATTTAATATCATATCAAGGATAGGCCAAGTAAAAGCTCTATTAGATAAGAAATTGTGCCACTCAACTATTGTACCGGCAGTCAACCAACACAGAGAACATAAGAATAAAAGGGGATAAAGATAGGACTGAAACACCACCATATGGATCCACATGGACACGTATGCTTTTTAAGTGGTCGTAAGCCTTAAAGAAAAGGAAAAACGGAAAAACAATGACTACAAATCCATAGGGGGCAAAATCAACGAAATAAATGAATTATCATTTGTTTTATTTTTATTATCATTATCATCTTCTTTATTGAGCCATATCCTCGAGTAAGTCAATGGAGAGCCGAAGGAGTTCCATGTACGCAAGCTTTTAGGACCGGTAATGCAGTTAGATGAAAGCAAATAATAAAAAAATAATAAAATGCTTATTTGTTCATCTGCCGTGTGAAGATATTGTGCTTTGAAATGTCAGGTGAGCTATCGGGAAACTTGGTTAACTTGTAATCGATGTGTACCGCAACTTATCGCCCGGCGCCCCACCTCGCATATAAACCAGGCATCAAGCTCGAAATGTGCGATATCGATTATGTTGAAGAAACGGTGACCGGTAGATAGAATGAGTAGAAGAGAGAGCATTGGTGTTTTGGCCCTTTACTAATGCTTTAACACCTTACGAGACGATCCAATTTTCATGAATCAGTGGTTCTAGAGTGGCTAATTATTTAATTGACGTACAAAAAGAAGTCTAGGTCTAGATGGAACCTCGTACATATTAGGGATGCATAAAATTACAAAAGATGCACCATTCATATGAGAATTTAACAAATCTTCTCTCATCCTGATTCTTGTGTCACGGCCTTGGGTTGCCGTGATTAAAGGACTTGTTGGATGGATGAAGACTGCCAAAGATAACCTAGGGTTTTCCCCTCGAGTTTTTGAAATGTTTTTAGGGATGGACGAGATGGTAATTGCGTTGAGCTCTAGAATTCTCTAGGCATAAATGCCGATAGTTGGTAGGTTGAGATATGATCTTGTCCACCAGATTGAAAATCTATCAACGGTTATAACGGGAGGGCCTCTAGTATAAGAAAGGGTGCTCCCCCCTCATTGTATTCATCCAAATATTCAATGATAGAGTTCAGTTTTCTTTAGAGTTTCTCTCTTTATAACTTCTTTACAATTTGGATAAGCGAGTGAGCAAGGTCCATTATTATATATCTCATCATAAATTAATATTTACCACCTGTCGCTAGGAAACGTGAGGCCCAAATTAACCCCACCAACTGGAGGAAAAAATTCAAATTGCTCTTTCTCCTTCATCTCTTGATTGAAAAATATGGACAAACCTCCGTGGTTCCTCTACAAAAATAATAACGCGAATATTTCCTAACTCAATTTCAACCTTCCTAATTTGACAAAGCTTAGATGGATAATATTTCCTATTTTTATGATAGCCTAAGTAATATATATGATGATTTTTTCGCGTCAACTCTTTCCATCGCTCTTTTACTCGATCTTTTAAGGCAATATGTTTTTTGTTCACATGATTCTACGAAAATCACGCCTCCGATGCGTCACGCCCAATAGTCAATTAGGCATGTAAGTAGGATCATATCCTCGGGGAGTGGCTCAGGCTTGCCATCATCCAAACTATTATTAGTATCAGGCTCGAGCAAGTAGGCATACCAGGCTGCAGTCGAGAAGGAGAAGCTGCCAAGGCTGGGAAGTGGAACTGCTTATTGATTTGCAACTCTCTAGCTTTGCCTCAGCCATCTACATGTGAGGTATGTTCGTGTTCTCGCACTTCCATTGGAGTTGGCGTGGACAAAGACATTCTCCCCAAAGACTGTGGACTTCAGGCGTCGTGCAATGCACTGGCAACGGAGAGTTTGATTAACCAATTGTGGTGATACATGGTCTCCAAAAGTTGTCCGAGGGTCCTTCATAAAAAGCTTGGAAAGCCGAAGAAGGATGGTAGGAGGGCAACATGCTCACGGATTGTCAAATCAAGTATGCCTACTTGGAGGCTTTCGCATCTTTCAAGCTTGGGAGGGTTTTGAGGGCATCGTCGGCGAATAGTCTTTGATGGTTGGTGTGTTAGGATTGATGAGAAGTTTGTGTTGGAGGAAGATATTTACCTTTAATCTTCATAAATTTCGATAGAAAAAAATTCAAAGAAATTTTTTATAGAAATTTTGCAATTAGTAGGATTGTTTACTTCGTCCAAATGTTGTTTGACTATGTTTCATGAAATAATCATCGTTTTTGTTTTCTACTATATTTATGGTACTGATCGTCCTTTCTTTTATGAAAAAAAAAAGGCTAATTTCATTATCCGTAGGCACGGATAAGTCACAATTCCCGTTTTACGTGCGGCAAAAACTTGAGAAGTATTTCATATCATATTATAGTCAAGTCCCCCCCCCCAACACCCCAAAAAAAAGAGCAATGAAAACTAATTATTGATATCATGTTTCATTTTCACTTTTCAACCAGTATTTTGTTAATCAAATTTATATGCATTTATTACGTACTATTCTTTTACTACATTGTATGGTGCTTTATTTTTAATGACCCAAGTGTATAGCATATTCTAAAATAAAATTACATAAAAATTAAAAATTAATAAAAAAACATGTAAATAGAATCCAAAATAATTGAATATGGGATGGTGCCCAGTTCTAAAACTTTAAAGAGCTAATATACGTTTGAGTTTGGTAATTCGGCATGATTAAATATATAATTTAAGTTGTAGGTTTCTCGTTATAATGTAGTCTTGCGGAATACTATTAAAGCCAGGGACATGTAATTGCACGGGTAGTATTCCGAGATGATTCCAGTTTTCATATTACATGCTCTTAATTCACAAACCAGCCTATCTGGACTAGATTCTGTTTCCCTAATTGAAGGACTTGACTTCCATGGATTTGAAAAAATAGGTGTAATTTTATACCAACATAGGTATTTAATAATAATAAAAATTTGTACCGATGGGTGAGATTTAAGTATTTAGTTAAACTATATAGTTTACATCATTATGATTATTAATATTAAATAGTTATGATTTTTAATTTAAATATAGAAACCATATTAATAAAATAGTACTATCTTGATTTCGCGCGCCCAATTATGAATGTATTTGAGGATTTTTCATTTTTTGAATAATTTAAATTTTCTATACGCTAATTCATCATTGACTAATGGGAAGAAAAAGCTAGATAAGCTCTATTGTCTCCGAATAGGCCTAATGAGCGAACATAAGAAAAATCGTAAAAGCTTACTTAGCAAATGTCGTCTTTTAACTTAGGATCTTGTGATGGAGTGGACTTTCACTCGACGAGATGATTGTTCGTAAGAATACTTATTAAATTATCAGTCTATTCCTGATAGAAAAAATCGTCCTTTTTCTATTTAGTTCCAGAATTTATTGGAAATTAATGTTCATACGGAATATCTATTTTTCTTTTTCAAAATTAAGAATTTATGGTCCATTCCCTAACCTCCATAGAAAAAGAGTATTCCATAAACTTTGTGGGGGTGCAGATTGCTTGTGGGTTGTTTCAGTCTATTGGATGGCCCTGCGTGGTGGCAATTGTGGGGAATTGGTTTGGAAAAGCTAAGAGAGGGTTGATTATGGGCGTAGGGAATTCGCATACATCTGTAGGTAACATTATTGGATCGGTGGTGGCATCTGGGGTGTTAGAGTATGGTTGGGGTTGGTCTTTTGTATCGCCTGGGATCTTGGTTATTTTGATTGGTGTCCTATTTTTTCTATCTCTAGTTGGGGCACCCAAGGATCTTTGATTTGAGCCACCAGAAAAGGAGTTCGAGATGAATGTGGGAGCGGCAGACGTGGAAACTTCAAGCTTGGAGGTTGCCTGGTGCTGCACCATTTGAATTCTGCCTCTTCTTCTCCAAGCTTGTTGCCTATACGTTTCTGTATTGGTTGCCCTTCTATATAAGGCATACAGGTAGTTCTTTAGGTTATTTGAGAATGATAATTTGCATAGTTTTGCATCGATTTCCCATGCCTAGTTTTTGAGTCATCCAATCACGTGCATGCATTCATCAATTCTTCCAGTACAGATCCTGTTTCTTAAGGAAATCTACGCTGGATAGGAGAAGCTGGACACTAGAATTCTTGGTGGAAAAAAAAAAAGGACCAAAAGGAATCGAATGATGTCATGGCTTAATTCCAGCAGCTTCATTCAGCAATAAAACATAACGTTCTCCACCTGCTCCTCACCTCAATCCGACCAAAATTGGCAACAGGCTCCATGTCCTCTATGTAATACCTCGCTCGAAAGGCCGCTTAATGGGGATAATAAACGGGGAAATTGCAGGATGCGCAAAACAGCAAATGAGGAGTAAAAAATTAAAAAAAAAAAAATTAAAAAAATCAAAAAGGAAAAGGTCCATGGAGAAAAATAACAAATCTTGACCTAATCTAATGAGACCGAGGTTGTGCATCAGGCATATCTGTGGAGTTCAAAGATAATAATAAGCTATGATCCAAAAAATAAATATTGGTAATGAGGTTAATCAATTAGAAAGGCAACAAAATACTTACGTGCAGCACAAAGAGCATCGGCAGAGAAGTTGTTCTCATCGAGTAATACGTGATAGCGCGATGGCCTACTAGTGACCTACACAAAAAGAGAGTTCGATCGGTGCGTTTCGCCAAATGTAAAGGAGATGGGCATCGCCTTAAACCCAGCATGGCGAGTGAGGTAAAAATTGAATTCAGTAGGGTGGCAGATGCTAGTATTAACAATGGTACCTGATAAAACATACTAAAATTTTAAACTACTCAAAAGCTGATTGACTCTCGTAAATTAATAAGAAAAGTATCATACCATGTAGTATGTTGCCTTTGAATAGACCGTCTCTTTTATCAGTAGGAAAGAGGAGAGTATGGTGCCTCTTTTGCATCGCAATTGAAGTAATTTTTGGCTCAAAATTAATGACTCACGAGCCTATGACAAAACCAACTCAAGTTGTAACTGGAAAAAATGACTCTAATCTACTTAAAAGGAATGATGATGAGCAAATATTCTATGGACCTATTCTCCACTGAAGTACCTAGCGAATCGCCTTTATTTCATCGAGAATGACTTCAGAGAATTGACTATCCGAGACTCCATCCCTACAGTGATGATCAAACTTCAATTGTTCGACCAAAAAAAAAAAATCAATTGCAATGACAAACAAAGCTATCTACTTTGGCACAACAATAAAGTACAACACTATAGAATATTATCCTCTCGGGTTTAAGCCTAGTATATCTGTTGAAAGCCAAACAAAAGAAACTCCCCGCAGGATAACTTGAAAGTGAGGAGGGGGAAAGCATGAACTTAATATATTAATGAGAGGCGCGAAAGGACCGTACCTTATCATTCCCCATCTTCCCCCTCCGGGGTCCGTTTTGGGCTGTGCAAATTTGTAATGATTCCATTTCGGTGAGCCCTGTAGAAACAAGGGCTCTACACGTCGTCACCTCTGGCCAGACCATGGAAGCTACAACCTGGTCATATCAATACCATCAACTGTTTAAACTCCTCAAAATAACAAATGACAACAGAAAAGGGAAAAGCATACAGCTGCTATGGAAGGACTAGTATCATCTCAAAGTCCTGGGTGTGTAACATCTGCCCCAAAAATTATGGTTGGCTTATCAGTGACGAAGGGGATTTGTCCCTGGACGGCGTCATTCAGAACGGTATTCTTTCCACCAACCTATGACCATCAAGCAGAATTATCAATAGTCACAATCGGAGAAATAGAAAAGTCATGCAGAAAAGAACCTCGCAACCTTGACATTAATTTTCAATGCAAAACTTTCACAATGTGGCTCGCTCATATCTTCGGGTTTCCTAGGTAGGCAACATTGTGAGACAATTCCTAGTTCAGTTTTGCATACTCTTTTAATCATCCCTATGAAGGAAATGCTCATCAGAGAAGGGAAAGTTTTAACTCTCTAAGAGCTCTAAAAACAACAATTAAAGTACGACTAACCATAAGATCCAGGCTTCTCTGGTAAGATAATTATCAGCCATTTGAAGTTCTTGAGGTTGCTTCTTTGCAAGTTTTTCCCGACACTTTGAATCAATTTCCTCAAGGACTCCTTTAATCCGGTCAGCTTGACCCTTCCAAATAGGGAGTACTGGTTTGCGCTCAAAATGCTGCGAGGAGATTAGAATATGTTAAGGCGCAAATAATTTGTACCTCATAACATCACCAGAAAAGGAAACAAAGGAACATTCCATCACATGACAGTGCTCTGTCAGGAGATACTGTCGACACCTAGTTTTTCTTTTCCACAAATGCATAATTATTTTAATATATATATATATACATATTATTATTATTTTTTTAAAAAAAAAAATTGAGAGAGGCCGGGTCGGGCCGGATCAGACCTTGGCCCGACCTAGCTCTTTTCCTTTTTGTCTCTGCCCGGGCCCGGCCTTTTTCCCCTTTCGGCCCGGCCCGCACCAACTTTTCTACCTCCTCCGTGCCATGCCGAAACTTGCGGGAAAAGAAGAGAAAAAGGCAGCTGGCAGGGGGGCTACAGGGGGTCTTGGTAGGCGACCTGCAAGAAATGCAGCAGAGCATAGTTCAGAGGAAAAGAAAAAAGCAACAGAAGAGAGAACAGCACAAGGACAGGGGGACGGAGGAGGAGAAGGAAAAAGCAGAAACCAGATAAACAAACCAGAGAGAGGACCGGAGAGGAGAAGGGGAGTCTCCGGCACCGTCGTTGCCGGACGCGTCTCCTAGCCGCCGACCCTCGCTGTCGCCTCCAACACCTCCGGAACCCAGTCGCGGAGCAGGGACCGACGTCCTAGCCGCAGCCGCCGGCAACCCCCGACCTCAAAGGTCGAGGGTTGCCCCCACTCGCCCAGTCGAGGCGACGCCGTCGCGGCCCTAGCGGGAGGGGCCGCCTGTGCCGCCACCGAACACACCTCTCCAGCAACCGCCATCCCCGACGACTGCCGCCGTGCTGGGTGCCTGCCATGCCGAGTCAGCCCCATCGCAGCACCAGCCCCGAGCCACCGCGGGATCCCAACGCCATCGCTGCATCAAATCGATGTTGCCTCGCCAACGACACCGCTCGAGCTCGAAAACCACGGCGCCGTCCTCGACGAAGAAGTCCCGACGCCGTTCCTGAGCGACCCACCACGAGATCCACCGTGCAGGGCCGTTGTTGCCTCGTCGAGGCACGCCATCGACCACCGCCGTGCTGCTTCCCCAGCCGTCGCCTACTGCTGCTGTTTCGTCACCAGACGCTGCTTCGCCGTCGCCCGCCGCTGCTGTTCCGCCACCAGACGCCGTCTCTCGGTCGAGCCCCACGCCATCAAGCTTGACGCCCACCCCGGAGATCAACCTGCTGCCGCCGTTCGCTGTGTCGCCGCCACCTTCAACAGCAAGCCGCCGCTTCCCGGCACCATCTCGGCCACCTCCAGCGACCGCCGGCGCCGCCCGTCGCAGCTGCCTCCTTCGGCGCAGCGAAAAAGCAGGGGAGAGAGGAGGCACGAACCGGGTCGCGCGAGCTGGGCCGAGTGCAATTCTCGGGTAAGGTTTTTGTCCGCTTGGGCCTGTCACGGCGGGCCTTCTAATTATTGGGCTTTAGTTGGGCCTTTTTTTTACAAATCAATTTCTGCTGGGTTGGGCCAAAAATTAAAACGTTGGGTTGGATCTTCCTTTCGGGCCGTGCTCGCGCCTCGGGCCCGTTCCGGGCCCCTGATTTCTGCGACCCAGGTTGGTCCCGACCCGAGAATCCGACTCGGGTCGTTTTTGTATTATTATATCGTTATAATGATATTTTAATTAAAAAATAAAAAAATTCCCAAAAAAATTAATTAATTAATTAAAAAATTAAAACAATTTCGAAAATCCAAAAAATTTAGGGTTTGGTTAGGAATTGTTATATCTTGCATTCTTAGTGTAATTAGGCATTTATTTTCTTGCACATTGATTATATCGCATGTTTAATTCATATATTGATTACGTTTGTGGATATTTAATTGCACGTGTTCAATTTTACTGTAATAAATTAAAAAAATTTCGAAAATCCAAAAAAATGTAGAAAAAAATATTAAAAAATATTTTAAAAAATAATTTTCGATAATCCAAAAAATTGTAGGGTTTGGTTAGGAATTATTATATATTGCCTTCTTAGTGTAATTATGCATTTATTTTCTTGCACCTTGATTATATCGTATGTTTAATTCACATATTTGATTACGTTTGTGGATGCTTAATTGCACGTGTTCAATTTTATTGTAATAAATTAAAACAATTTAGAAAATCAAAAAAATGTATAAAAAATATTAAAAATTAAAACAAAATTTTAAAAAATTTTAAAAATTTTAAAATTAAAAAATATTTTAAAAAATAATTTTCGATAATCCAAAAAAATGTAGGGTTTGGTTAGGAATTGTTATATCTTGCCTTTTTAGTGTAATTAGGCATTTATTTTCTTGCACCTTGATTACATCGCATGTTTAATTCACATATTTGATTACGTTTGTGGATGTTTAATTGCGCGTGTTCAATTTTGCTGTAATAAATTAAAAAAATTTTGAAAATTCAAAAATGTAGAAAAAAATATTAAAAATATTAAAAAATTAAAATATATTTTAAAAATAATTTTCGATAATCCAAAAAAATGTAGGGTTTGGTTAGGAATTGTTATATCTTGCCTTCTTCGTATAATTAGTCATTTATTTTCTTGCACCTTGATTAGATCGCATGTTTAATTCACATATTTGATTTCGTTTGTGGATGTTTAATTGCACATGTTCAATTTTACTGTAATAAATTAAAACAATTTCGAAAATCCAAAAAATGTAGAAAAAAATATTAAAAAATTAAAACAAAATTTTAAAAATATTAAAAATATTAAAAAATATTTTAAAAAATAATTTTCGATAATCCAAAAAAATGTAGGGTTTGGTTAGGAATTGTTATATCTTGCCTTCTTAGTGTAATTAGGCATTTATTTTCTTGCACCTTGATTATATCGCATGTTTAATTCACATATTTGATTATGTACGTGTTCAATTTTACTGTAATAAATTAAAACAATTTCGAAAATCCAAAAAATGTAGAAAAAAATTAAAAATTTAAAAATTTAAAAAATTTAAAAAATTTAAAAATTTTAAAAAATATTTTAAAAAATAATTTTCGATAATCCAAAAAAATGTAGGGTTTGGTTAGGAATTGTTATATCTTGCCTTCTTAGTGTAATTATGCATTTATTTTCTTGCATCTTGATTATATCGCATGTTTAATTCGCATATTTGATTACGTTTGTGGATGTTTAATTGCACGTGTTCAATTTTACTATAATTAGGATCTTGGTAGTCATGATTGTTACTTTAATGATTGCACACTCGCATGATCACTGTTAGTGGATAGGTATAAAATCAATCTAAACTGCCTGACAATTTTTTTTTTCTAAAATGAACAAGATTAGGTACCGAAAGGACACTAATTGATCAATTAGTGTAATTAAGTTCCCGAACCTAGATTCTCTGATTGCGTAGGAAGTGTGGCATACTCTCGTGTCTCATTTGGTTTCTAGCTGACCCCAATAGGCTTGTAGGCTAGTGGCGACTTCTTTTTGCGAAATTCTTAAGAATGCTCCAATGTCACGCTAGGTATGGGCTTAGGAGAGCCCGCGCCTAATCATGGGTTATAGGCTCGTCCTTTAGGCAATACCCCTAAACCTGTTCCCTCCCTCGAGGATAGGTCGCAACAGATACCTACCATCCCTTTACTTGTACGCGTATTGACCAATTGGTCACGAATTTTACTAGCCACAACTGGTTTCAAATTTGAGAAGTTTACACACATCCAGATCTCCACTCTACCTCCCTCGAACATTTGGTGCAAAGAAATAGCAAAAAGAAGAATTGATCATGCTCAAAATGTTACGGTTAATCAACAAGGGATAACATTGTGATGTTTGTTTATTGAATTTTTCTGCACAAACCATCACTGCAGCGATGTATTGAGCAAGCATCCAATGATCATTGTCAATTGATAATAGATGGAAGTGGCTCACCTGGTCATTCATCCTCCTCTTTCGCCTCCATGGACGCGCTTGACCACTTCCATGATATTTGAGTTGCAACAGTGGCAAACTTCAGCTGACGAAACTAGAAGAAATAGAATGCAACTACTTGAGGCGATCAATTTCTCACGACAAAAATATACAACAGCTTACCACTAGTGGCGGCAAAACACAAGCCTCAACAGAAATAACTTACTTTTTCATCCGCATCCCAAATTCCCCAACTGCAAGGAGTTCTTCATCATACTTATTTTTATCAACTATCTTCACAAGCATGCAGTGGCTTAGCCTAGGGATTGCACTGCCTAGAAGAACCTTATCAAAAGGATGTATACATGAAGCCAGCTAACATTTCCTACCTGCCTCATACTCCCTTCTCTATCTCAAGGGAGTTGGCAGGATCGCTTTGATAGAGCTCTTACATGCTGTTCATTCAATCTCTGAGTGTACCTCTACCCATTAGCAATCCTACAAACCTATAAATAGAGAATCTAGACCTTTCAAGACCAAAGCTAAATTTGCCAGATTTCTGAATAGAGAATATGAAGAAATAGACAATTTCTTTATATCAAACAAAACCTCCGAAGGCAGATGAGTAGGTCCAGTATGGGATCCACATTTACCTTGAAAAGCGGGTAATGATTAATTTGAAATGAGAGTATTTGGTCTGATAGAACGATCTTTTAGAGAAGTTAGTTGGGAACCCGTGAATGCTCTTTGATAATTCAAGAAGCAAATCGATACCTTCCATGCCGAAGACACGACAATGACGTCACTTAATTAGGTGGGGGAAAATGTAATGGCTCGAAGAAAGAGATGATTCAAGAGGGTGCTATACGACGACCGTGATCGATCTTTGGAACGAGCAATCCTCAACCAATATCCCTAAGTCTTAGGATTTTCTCAAGTATTCTAGAATACTCTTGGGGGCGAGCAATACAATAAGTGTACATACACGTAATAAATGAGGATAATTGGTAGTTTGGAGATACGATCTTCACCGTATAATCGAGGAGAGATCTACGTATATGACTTATCCCGTACTTGTATATATAAGGGTTTCATCCTTTCATTGTATCAACTCATTCATAAGTGAAATACAAATTCAGAGCTTATCTCTCTAGAGTTTCCCTGTCTAAAATCCTTGTGAGCCGAGTGTGAGTAAGGCTGTACGGGTTATTAAATCGATTGGCTCGTGACACTTGGATTAAACTTTGTTTGTTGGGGTTCTAGCGATTTTTTACAAGTATCATTTTCAGTATTCTTAATTAGGCAAACTTAATATGTTGAAGTCATTTATAAAAACAACTTTGTGAACCTGTGAATGCGTCTGCATTGTGTAGAGAGAAAAAAGCAAACGGAAGAAGTATATATCTGTGAAACTACGAGAATTGAAATGTGTGTTTCGGTTGGTGGGAGAGGGATATTCCTATTTAATTTCTCTTTGGATGGTTATTTGGCACTTGTTTTTGTTTTTTGTTTTTTTTTTTTGTTTTTTGTTTTTTGTTTTTTTATGCAAGTGGGTTACGAAAATCTCTCATTTTAGACATTGCCCTTGCAGTTTTTGAGATTTTAGGTGAAGAAGGCTTTGAGTGGAATTAAGGTGGTTACATATCATTTGGGATATGCAAGAAGTTAGAGGATAACTGGATCGTCAAATGAGCCACTGAGCCAATTAAAGTGAGGACCTTTTTTCTTTAGCATTGCTCTGTCTGGTTGTACTTTAGTTTATAATGCATGTGTTGTGGGGCATACTTTATTTTGTATTTGGGAAAGATGATTAGATATTGCAAACCCTATCGCTAATTTTGTGTGTTATCGATATATCATTAACAAAACGATAACCTGAGATATTCCCATGCCTCTCTTGTGGCAAAAATATGTGCTAGAATGCTTCATATGTATTGAAAAAGTAGTCTCTACGTTGAAAAGCTTAGCATTAAGTTATATGTTTCCACATTCTATTCTAGCAAAGTATAAGTAGTCTCCACGTCGGAAGGCTTATCATTAAGTTATATGCTTACCATTTCCATATCGTATAGACTACTTTGCCAGAATAGAATGTGGAAACATATAATTTAATGGTAAGCCTTCCAACGTGAAGGCTACTTTTTCAATACATATGAAGCATTTTGGTACATATTTTTGCCAAGAGAGGCACGGGAATATCTCAGGTTATCGTTTTGCTCCTAATATATCGATGCCACACAAAATTAAACGATAGGATCTGCAAAATTTAATCATCTTTCCCAAATACAAAATAAAACGTGCCCCACAACACATACATTATAAATTAGGGTACAACTAGATAGAGCAATGCTAAAGAAAAATGGTCCTCACTTTAATTGGCTCAGTGATTCATTTGACAATCCAGTTATCCTCTAACTTCTTGCATATCCCAAATGATATGTAACCACCTTAATTCCACTCAAAGCATTCTTCACCTAAAATCTCAAAAAGGGCAAGGGTAATGTCTAAAATGAGAGATTTTCGTAACCCACTTGCATAAAAAAAGAAAATAAAAAACAAAAACAAATGGCAAATAACCATCCAAAGAGAAATTAAATAGAAATACCCATTTCCCACCATCCGAAACACTCATGCTCATAGACAGAAACCCACACGTACAGAGATAATCTGATAAAACAAATAACATTTCAATGCAGACGCATTCACAGGTTCATAGAGCTGTTTTTATAAATGACTTCAACATATTAAGTTTGCCTAATTAAGAATACTGAAAATGATACTTATAAAAAATCGCTAGATTCCCAACAAACAAAGTTTAATCCAAGTGTCACGGGCCGATCGATTTAGCGCTTCCTAACCTGTACAGCCTTTGGATTTTGCAGCCTTACTCACACTCGGCTAACAAGGATCTTAGACAGAGAAACTCTAAAGAGATAAGCTCTGAATTTGTATTTCGCTTATGAATGAGTTGATACAATGAGGGGATGAGACCCTTATATATACAAGTACGGAATAAGTCATATCCATAGATCTCTTCTCGATCATACAGTGAAGATCGTATCTCCCAAACTACCAATTATCCGAATTTATTACGTGTTTGTACATTTATTGTATCGCCCGCCCTCAGGAATATTCTAGAACACTTGAGAAAATCCTAAGACTTAGAGATACTGGTTGAGGGTTGCTCGTTCCAAAGATCGGTCACGGTCGTCGTATAGAATCCTCTTGGATCTTCTTCTTCTTCGGGCCGTGACATTTTCCCCCACCTAATCAAGCGACGTCCTTGTCGTGTCTTCAGCATGGAAGGTATCGATTTGCTTGTTGAATTATCAAAGAGCATTCAAGGGTTCTCAACTAGCTTCATTCTCTAGAAGACCTTTCTATGAGACCAAATACTATTATTTCGGCACAATATCACTTCCGTATGACTTGATCCATCATTATGCATTCAACTTCTTGATCATGCAAGGTTTTCGCTTTAAGTCGTTTTCGTTGCGATTCATCTCGATCCAGATCTTCCTTGTCTACATGGAAATGCTTAAGCATACTCACATGGAAAATCGAATGCACATTTAGTTTTGGTGGCAACTTCAGCTTGTATGCAACCTTCCCGACTCGTTATAGCACAAAATACGACCCCTCATAATGATAGATCAATCCCCTGTTCATGTCCTTGTATCGAAGGATCACATGTAGCTTGGCCAACATTAAGTCCCTGATTCGAAACTCCACATACTGCCGCTTCTTGTCGGCCCAGCAACCCGGATCGGTAGCCCAACCCAATGATGTCACCATCTAATCCGATTAGAGATCCGACTCAATCAGCAACTCAACTTGATATGACTTGAAAACTAACCTAATTGACCGATCAACAGTTGAATCAGTCTAACCAATCGACTAGTTGAACCAGTCGAATTGGCTTAGAGTTGGATTTTGGCCTGGCGCATGCGCCACACACTCAACTAGCGCTTATGGGCGCGTGTGAGCTTCGATAAGGGCATGATTGGTGTAGTGCTCTACATTGTAATATGGTTATTTTACATGTTTGAAATTTTTAAAGGTATAAAAATGCATATTGAACCCTAAATATGCGTATTTTTTAGGTATAAGTGTATTGATTATTCCTTTTTACCTGCATTTCTCTATGGGACCGCATACAGGTAGTGTAGAGCTTGGTTCAATAATAGTATATATATGGTTTAACATACTTGTAATTTTCTAGTTCCGAGCAATCTCGAACAATAATTGGAGATCATTGATCTTTTCATTACATCTTGAATTCTACTTTTGATCATAATTGTTGCATGAATGTTTTGTATATTGGTTCATATTATGCTATACATTTTGATATTTAATAAAAAATGTGAAAATTACATGAGATCATATAATCATCTTTTCTAATGGGAGTTCATAAGTTAGAAAAATTTGAAGGAATTGCCACCTAAACTTAAATTTGAGCAAATTAAGAAAAATTAATGATAGTAAGAAAATAGTATGCATAAGGTGATTAGGAATATAGCCAATTTTCATTTCAGCGTCTTTTATTAAATTATCATTAATTTAATTTATCTTTACTTCAAATTAAATGTGTATTATTGTGAAAAATATATTAATATTGATTTTACATTTATTATGTCTAAAAATCGATCATGGCCTTGATATCTAAGACAAGTGTATTGACCTTAGGTGGGAAAGTGAACAGTGATAATTACAACATTCGTCATCAGCTGTCAGCTATTCCCTCGGGAAGTATGTCCGGGATCATTATTGTACGGGGTTGGAGGCCTGCAATTCCCCGGGGGGGGGGGATATGGAAATTGTTGTGCCTGCTATTCAATTGGGAAGAAAATAATAGGCTCAAATGGGAATGAGAGCGAATGGAGGTTGACATAATCTTTGCTGACATCCGAGAGAGACAGAGAGACGCCTCCAAAGCTAGGGGTATCGGGGTATGGGCATTGTGCTTGCTATTCCCTTGGGAAGTACTTCGCAGTTTAGGATCATTATTGTACGGGCATTAGAGGCCTGCAAAGCTAAAAGTTCCTTTTAGGATAGATTGCTTCTTTTGTTATCATTTACATTGCATACTTGAATGAAAAAAAGAAAAAAAGAGGTGACTCTTTGTTCTCGAGAGCGGCAATGAGATAAAAAAAAAAGTTATTAAAAAAAAAATTGAAGGCACTAGAAAGACATGTTGTGATGGCTTGGGATCTAATTAAACAAATAAACGGTGGAGGGTCTTGCGGTGGTCCCTAGGGCTGGGGGTGCTAAGTGTTAATTGCGGACGCAAGAGTATTAGTTGAGCACCACCAATATATTCTTGAAAGAAATGAGTTCCATCGAGTTTCCTTTTGTATATGTTCTTTCATGTTGATGAAAATTTAAATGCTCACAACTCAACAATAAATATTCAAGGAAATATGAAATGTAAATAATGAGAGACGTAAAGGGAGGGAGAGAAAGAGAGGGACAATTATTTCGAGAGTCATTTAGTTGTTGGGAATTCAAAGTTAGCGAAGCTCGGCAATGTGAAGTTAATATGACACTAAGCTTAATAATTGCTAAGTGATCCATGGATGGCCAGAAAGCAACTTTAACTCCACTGTAACGGCGACTTTGCAGTGCTTTGCTTGCTTCACTTTCCAATTGATTGGAATTCGTTGATAGATGATTTTCCCCGATTCAATTTGACCGGATCTCAAGAGAAGGAATGAATTTGGATGTAAGAATTGTGAAAAGTAACACACTATAAATAGGTTATAATAAAAAATGTTCATATGTACCTCGGAGGAAAAAAATGGTTGGCCTTGATAACACAAATTTACCTAACAAACATGAAAATTTAGGGGGCTAAATCTTCAATTTCTAGCAATTCATTTCCAAAATAGTAACAATGTCGAGTTTTTAGAAATTATTGAGGCAACAACAATAACAAATGATGTTCTCTGTTCTTGACGAGGATGGAAGCGGCGACTCACTGGCGTCTGTGGCGTAATGACGACGACGACCATGTACATGTCTATGCTTTGGGAGCTCAGAAAACAGAGCCACAATAACCGTCAACATTTTTATTGTTCGACGTAAAGAGTTCACCGACCTGATTTTTTTATATTTGTGGGTACTCGGGTTTTGAGGCCATCAGAGAGTTCAGAGGATCTTCGAAAAAGCGGGTGGGTCACAATATTCTTAATGATCGCAGCAAGCGTCGCTGGGGCGGATTGCGGGACCCCATTTACATTTATGGAAGCAGAAGAAAGCACAGATGTTTTGCTCGGAAAACTTTCTGCACAAGGTAGTCCTTGAATAGTATTTCACGGCTGGCTTCAACACATGACCAATCACAATTTTTGTGTCAAAAGTTAAAAATGTTTATAGAAATCCAGTTTCTAGGTTGACAGCATCCTGGGTTTATTTAATGCTTGAGTGGATCTAATTGGGCCGAGATAAGGTCTGTGTCCTTCCCGATTAATTTGATATGTGTGTATTAACGAATCACTTATCCCAAAAGTACTGTTCTTCCTGATAGATATCATGTGAGCATAAATATTATTATCGTGTGCTTTAACAGTCGCAAATGATATGCACAACTTCACTCCTTACCAAAAAATATGATATGTACAACTTCACTCGCTTCATTATAATATTATATATATATATATATATATATATATAAAGAGAAAAATGGGAATGCATTAGTCACTTATATCACTATTTGAATCGCCGTATCCTATGAGGATCATTCTAACGCGTTGAGAAGTAAGCATTTCGCTAATTGACGTTACATTTCTTTTATCTCGTACGCTACGTTCATGAATATAAGCGTTCTAACTGGGACATTTACATGTGATATTTAGTTCATGTATACAATTATCATCTGCTCCAAATTCTTTTCGTGCAATCGAATGTTGTTGGACATAGAAATGAAAATCGACAAGAATTGCTACCCTCACTTGTTGAAATCAATTTGCACCGTGCTTCAGTCAAATTCCCACTTGGTGGGATCCTTTAAATTTAAAAAATAAAATAAATGAATCAAAACTTACTAGAAACGTCTCAATTGCAATCACGTCCGTTAAAACAAAGATGGGAATGCATAGGGCATGCTAGAAGTGAGTGATCAATTGGCATTTAACTGAGGTGTTTCGTGGCTATTTTGGACGCGGTGCTGTTACGCTGCCCTATAATAAAGGTGAAGAGCTTCCTCTTTAATGCTCCCTGTCTCGCCTCGTTCCACCAGTCAAGGAATGATAGGTGGCTCCGCTTTGCTGTCGAAGACGAGTCGAAGAGGTGTCGATCACCCTGCGCAACGATAACATTTATACGCTGCCGCAATTATTTTTCCGCTGCACCTCGGTGAGTTTTCACGTGTCCCTCTGCTGTTTTTCGATGATGGGCGCTGTGAATTGGTGTTCACTCAAGAGATTGCGCATTGATGATGCGGAGTTGGAGGATAATGCGATTACGAGAGTTTTGAACGGCTGCCCTGTTTTAGAGTTCTTTGAGTTAAGAGGGCGCTGGGGCTTCAAGCACATTAAAATTAGATCAAGAGATTTGAGAGAGTTGGTGATCGATTCTCCCAAATTTATTCGTGGTCAAGATTCGATCCTGAAAATTTCAGCTCCTCGTCTTCCCAGATTGCACGTATTGGGCAATTCTGTGAAGGGAACGTGCAATCTGGGAAGGGAAAGTTCAAAGTAGATAAAGTTTCTCCCTTACTTGAGGCTGACTTATATTTCGATGTAAAAATCAATAGTTCGAAATGCGTGATATCGTAAATGTAATTATGTCGAATAGACGGTGATCGACAAATAGAATGACAAGAAGAGAGAGTATTACTAATGCCTTTACACCTTACAAGATGATTCAACTTTCATGAATCAATAGTTCGAGAGTGGCTAATCATTTAACCGATGTACAAAAAGAAGTCTAGGTCTAGATGAATTATGTACATATTAGGAACGCACGAAATTACCAAAAGATGCACCATTCATTCGAGCATTTAGCAATTTTTCTCTTGCCCTGATTCTTCTGTCATAGTCTCAAGGTTCTTAGGACTAAAAGACTATGCCCAAGATTGCCTAGGGTTTCTCTTGGAGCTTTGAGAATGTTCTCAGGATTGGGCAAAACGATAATTGTACTTAGTTCTAGAATTCTCTCGGTAGTTGGTAGGCCAATATATACGATCTCATTCGCCAAATCAAAGGTCTATCAACGGTTGTAAGAGAAGGGGCCTCTAGTATAAAAAGGGTGCTTCCCCTCACTCATTATATTCATCCAGACATTAAGTCATAGAGTTCCATTCTCTCCAGAGCTTCTCTCAACTTTTTCTTCGTGATTTGCTCTGCAAAAAAAATAACGCGAATATTTCCTGACTCAACTTCAACTTTCCTAACACAAGTTAAATTGATAATATTTCCTATTTCTAGTCAACTTAGGTATAATTGAATCCTCTCTATATATGTTTCATGATTTCTTCGCATCAACTCCCTCCATTGCTCTTTTGCTCTATCTTTTAAGGCAATATGTTTTCTATTTGCACGATAGATGAAACATAAATCATGGATTAACTAAGCCGTCTCAGGAGCTTGCTTAAGATTAAGAAAGAGGAAGCTCATGCAAATACCATGGAATAAGGTTTGATCCTATTCATGGGGATTCCATAAATATCTCTTCCACAATGATAAAATTACAAGATGACCATTGGATTCGCAAGATCGAGCACCTTCACCATCGTAGGCTCAATAGGCTAATTGTCAGCCTCGATAGTGGTAGTGCTTGAGTTCCGAGCCCCATAATGATGCGAGTTGCAACTCTCCAACTCTGGGTCAGCCATAAGTGCATTATCTTCCAACCCCTTCACGTGAGGTAAATTCGCACATTGCTCTTCGTGTTCCTCGCCAATGTGAAGTACACTTGGGTTGCAGTTGGCGTGGACGAAGATGTGAGGAAGCTTGCCAAGGACTATGAACTTGACGTGTCATGCAACATCGACATCTGTGCACTGGCAGCAGAGGGGTTGATTAACCACTTGTGGCGATACATGAGTCTCAAAAAACTATCCGAGGAATCCTCCATAAAGTTGAAGGATTTAATAGGTAGGACTACAAGATGCTCACGGATTGTCAAATCGAGTGTGTGGCTGCTTGGATACGTTCACTTCTTTCGAGCTCGGTAGAGTTGTGAGGGCATCATCGGTGAATAGAGTTGGTGTGTTAGGATTGATGAGTCATGTTGGAAGAAGATATTTAGCCTTGATCTTCATGAATTTTGCTAGAAAAAGTTCAAAGAATGGACTTACACAAATTTTGCAACTAGTACGATTGTTTACGACTTATTTTTTCATCCAAATATTTTTTGCCATTATTTCATGATATAATCATCGTAATTGTTTCTAAATATAGTTTTGGTACTGATCATCTTTCCTTTTATTAAAAAAAGGTTAATTTCACTATCCGTAACGAAGGATACGTTACAATTCCCATTTTACATGTTGCAAAAACTGGACAAGTACTTCATATTATTAGTCAATAATGAAAACTAATTATTGATATCATATGTCTTTTTCACTTTTCAACCAATATTTTGTTAATTAATTTTATTTACATTTGTTACGTACTATTCTTTTACTTTATTGCATGGTGCTTTAATGACCCGAGTGAACAGCATATTCTAATATAGAATACAAATTCAAAATTAAAAGAATACACGTAAACAGAATCCAAAGTAATCGAATATGGGATCTTTTGCCTAGTTCTAAAACTTTATGAAGCTAATATACGTTTAAGTTTGGTAATTCGGCATGGTTCAATAACTAATTTAAGTAGTAGGTTTCTCCGTCTAATGTGGTCTTGTCGAATACGAATAAAGCCAGGTACATGTCATTGCACGGGTAGCATCCCGAGATAATTCCAGTTTTCATATTACATGCTCCTAATTCACAAACCGATCTATCTGGACCAGATTCTGTTTCCGTAATTAAGGGACTTGACTTGCATGGATTTGAAAAATAGGTGTAATTTTATACCAACATAGGTATTTAATAAAAAAAATTAATTTGTACCGATGGGTGAGATTTAAGTATTCTGTGTTAAACTATATAGTTTACATCATTATGATTATTAATATTTAATATTTTTTTAATTTAAAAATAGAAACCATAAAGATAAAATAGTACTTTCTTGATTTCGGGTGGCCAATTATGTATGTATTTGAGGATTTCTCATTTTTTGAATAATTTAAATTTTCTCTACGCTAGTTCATCATTGACTAATGGGAAGAAAAAGCTAGATAAGCTCTATTTGCTCCGAATAGGCCTAATGACCGAACAGAAGAAAAATCGTAAAAGCTTGCTTAGGAAATATCGTCTTTTAACTTATAGGATCTTGTGATCGGGAGAGGACTTTCACTTAACAAGACGATTGTTTGTAAAAATACTTATTAAATTATCAGTCTACTCCTGATGAAAAGATCGTTCTTTTTCTATTTAGTTCAAGAATTTATTGGAAATTACTGTTCATACGGAATATCTATTTATCTTTGTCAGAATAAAGAATTTATGGTCCGTTCCTTAACCTCAATAGAAATAGCTATACCATGAAATTTGTAGGGGTGCAGCAAGCTAAGAGAGGGTTGATTATGAGCGTATGGAATTCACATACATCTGTTGGTAACATTATTGGATCGCTGGTGGAATCTGGGGTGTTCGAGTATGGTTGGGGTTGGTCTTTTGTATTGCCTGGGATTTTGGTTATTTTGATTGGTGTCTTAATTTTTCTATCTCTTGTGGTCGCACCTGAGGATCTTGGATTTGAGTCACCAGGTAAGGAGTTTGAGATGAATGTGGGAGCGGCGGACATTGAAACTTCAGAGAAGCTGGAATCTGAAGAGGCGGGTTTGCTTCACGCGAGTAATGTGAAGGACGTCGAGTCTTCAGAGGCAATAGGCTTCTTGGAGGCGTGGAGATTGCCTGGTGTGGTACCGTTCGCATTCTGCCTCTTCTTCTCCAAGCTTGTTGCTTATACGTTTCTGTATTGGTTGCCCTTCTATATAGAGCACACAGGTAGTTCTAAAGACTTTTTAAGAATGACAATTTGCATATTTTTGCATTGATTCCCCATGCCTAGTTCATGAGTCATTCAATCATGTGCATGCATTGTTTGAAGTGGACATGCATCAGCCCATGCTACACTGAACAGCCTCTTTGGACTGACTCTGTGGGGATTGTGCTTCAAAATCTGTGTTTTGGAACTTTGCCTTTGGATTGTTTTTCATGTAAGAGCGTGATTTTGTGTGTATGAGTTCAAGAACTCTAAAAACCGCAGCCTGGGCTTGTAACTTGCACGGTTTTTGAAGAATGGCTAAGGCGTTGCACTGGTGTGAATTTCTGCTTTAATTGGTGCACTTGACTCGATAGTCGCTCATTGTGAAATTTGATGGAAATTCAGCTTTTGCTGGAGTGCATTTGTCACACAAAACTGCGGGCATACTTTCAACAATATTTGACATCGGGGGAGTTCTGGGTGGAATTCTAGCGGGCTTTGTTTCTGGTAAAATTGAAGCTCGAGCTGCTATTTCAATTGGATTCTTGTTCCTGTCAATGCCACCCTTGTTTTATACCGAGTATACGGAAGGCATTTCGCCCACCTTAACTCACTTCAGACGCGGGAAGTTACTATACCTGCCTACCTGGTGATAGTTAGGACCGAAATCCTAACGTGGTATCTACTTTCATCACCGTGAGACCTCTTAATTCCCTATTTATCTTTATCTTCCCAACAAAAAGGGAATATGGGGATGATATTACGGGGTTTCTCATCCCAGAACGGATCTCCCACCTCTTTCTTCCCCTATCTATGATGGCTAATGTCAGCTTGATTTTTTTTTCCGGAATGGTTGTTAATGGCCCGTACTCATTGATTATGACGGCTGTCGCTGCTGATCTTGGTACACAGCACGATTAGAGGAAATTCCCGGGCATTAGCAACTGTCACCGCAATTATAGATGGTATAGGTTCTGTGGGAGCAGCTCTTGGTCCGCTTTTGGCAGGGTATATTTCTACTAGAGGATGGGACAGTGTATTTTTTATGCTTATTATTTCTGTTTTGTTCGCGGCAAAGTTCTTGATATGCCTTGCTAGAACTGAAATTAAAGAGAAGTTGAGTGAGAGGATATGGTTTGCATATGGCATGGTGGCTCAATGGCTTGTGGTTTTTTTAGGCTTACTCATGTATGTACATTTTGTATCAATGGAGAACCCCCGATGGTCATACTTTTCGTGTTCCTCTTTTCTCATTTTGTAATTTTGTGCCTGATATTTTCTGCCAACTTTCAGGCTAATTTTATCGGTGTTATATCTCAGTTTGTCCCTTTCAAGTTCCGTTTTGGTCTCTGGTCTGCATTGCACTTTTTCTCCGCCACTGTTTAGAGGTTTAGGCCCTGTTTGATAACTATCCAAATAGGGCCTAATTTTGATTATTTGTTTCCTGGAGTAGTTTGGGAACAGAATCGCGTTTAGTAAAATTTTTGTTCCCGGGAACAAATTTCTATTTTTTTGTTCCCGGAAGTAGATTTAGAACAGAATCAAGAATAAAATAAAAAAGAAGTTAATTCTTGTTCCGGGAACAAATCTAAGAATTAAAATCAACTCTTCTTCTTCCATTTTCTCTTCTTCTTCTTCTTCTTCTTCTCTTTTCTTCTTCTTCATCGACCGCCCTGTCTGCTGCCGTTCGCCGCCGCCGCCGGTCGTCAGCGAGACTCCAACGAGGTCGCCGGACCCAAGCCTAGCCACCGGCGAGGCTTTTTAGGACCAGTAATGCATTATATGAAAGCAAATAATAAAAAAAATACAAAATGCTTATTTGCTCATCTGCCGTGTGAGATATTGTGCTTTGAAATGTCAGGTGAGCTATCGGGAAACTTGGTTAACTTGTAATCGATGTGTACCGCAACTTATCGCCTGGCGCCCCACCTCGCACATAAAATAGGCATCAAGCTCGAAATGTGCGATATTGTAAATGTGATTATGTCGAACAAACGGTGACCGGTAGATAGAATGAGTAGAAGAGAGAGCATCGGTGTTTTGGCCTTTTACTAATGCTTTAACACCTTACGAGACGATCCGATTTTCATGAATCAATGGTTCGAGAGTGGCTAATTATTTAATTGACGTACAAAAAGAAGTCTAGGTCTAGATGGAACCTAGTACATATTAGGGATGCATGAAATTACAAAAGATGCACCATTCATATGAGAATTTAACAAATCTTCTCTCATCCTGATTCTTGTGTCACGGCCTTGGGGTTCCCATGATTAAAGGACTTGTTGGATGGATGAAGACTGCCCAAGATCGCCTACGGTTTTCCCCTGGAGTTTCTAGAATGTTTTTAGGGATGGGCGAGATGGTAATTGCGTTGAGCTCTAGAATTCTCTCGGCATAAATGCCGATAGTTGGTAGGTTGAGATACAATCTTGTCCACCAGATCAAAAATCTATCAACGGTTATAACGGGAGGGCCTCTAGTATAAGAAGGGGTGCTCCCCCTCATTGTCTTCATCCAAATATTCAATAATAGAGTTCTGTTCTATTTAGAGTCTCTCTAGAACTTCTTTAGGATTTGGATAAGTGAGTGAGCAAGGTCCATTATTATATATCTCATCAAGAATTCATATTTACCACTTGTCGCTAGGAAACGTAAAACCTCCGCGGTATTTCCTAACTCAATTTCAACTTTCCTAATTCGACAAAGCTTAGATTGATAACATTTCCTATTTTTACCCAACTTAGGCTATCACCAAAGCCTATATAGAGGCTTGGTGATAGCCTATACATATATAAGTGTGTCCTGATATCGGTCTTTTACTCTATCTTTTAAGGCAATATGTTTTTTGTTCACGTGATTCTCTTCCATGACAAAAATCACAACACGCCTCTCATGCGTCACGCCCACCATATATATGTGGCAGATGCCACCTCCTACCGAGGACGGGCATGTGTGTCATGATTTTTTTCGCTCTTTTACTCTATCTTGGCAATATGTTTTTTGTTCACATGATTCTCTTCCATGATGAAAATCACAACATGCATCACGCCCACCATATATACGTGGCAGATGCCACCTTCTGCCAAGGACAGGCATGTAAAGGACCACATCCTCGAGGAGTGGCTCGGGCTTGCCATCATCCAAATCAGACTCGAGCATGTAAGCATACCAGGGTGCAGTCGTGAAGGAGGAGCTACCGAGGCTGGGAATGTGGGTGGAACTGCTTACTGATTTGCAACCCTCTAGCTTCGCGTCAGCTATAAGTGCTTGTCTTCTAGTCCCTACTATGCTTGTGTTCTCGCCAACGTGTAGTCCCTACTATGTTTGTGTTCTCGCCAACGTGAAATACACTTCCATTGGAGTTGGCGTGGACAAAGACATGAGGAAGCTCACCAAAGACTGTGGACTTGAGGTGTCGTGCAATGCACTGGTAACGGAGAGTTTGATGTGGTGATACATGGTCTCAAAAAGTTGTCCGAGGGATCCTTCATAAAAAGCTTGGAAAGTCGAAGGATTGAGCAGGTAGGACAACAACATGCTCACGGATTGTCAAATCGAGTACGCCTACTTGGACGCGTTCGCTTCTTTCAAGCTTGGAGAGTTTTGAGGGCATCGTCGGCAAATAGTCTTTGATGGTTGGTGTGTTAGGATTGATGAGAAGTTTGTGTTGGAGCAAGATATTTACCTTTGATCTTTATAAATTTCGGTAGAAAAAAATTTAAAGAATTTACTTGTAGAAATTTTGCAATTAGTAGGATTGTTTACTTCATCCAAATGTTGTTTGACTATGTTTCATGAAATAATCATCGTTTTTGTTTTATACTATATTTATGGTACTGATCGTCCTTTCTTTTACGAAAAAAAAGCTAATTTCATTATTCGTAGGCACGGATACGTCACAATTCCCGTTTTACGTGCGGCAAAAACTTGAGAAGTATTTCATATCATATTATATTCAAGTCCCCCTCCCCCCAAAAAAAAAACAATGAAAACTAATTATTGATATCATGTTTCTTTTTCACTTTTCAACCTGTATTTTGTTAATCAAATTTATATGCATTTATTACGTACTATTCTTTTACTACATTGTATGGTGCTTTATTTTTTATGACCCAAGTGTATAGCATATTCTAAAATAAAATTACATATTCAAAATTAAAAGAATACACGTAAACAGAATCCAAAATAATTCAATATGGGATGGTGCCCATTTCTAAAACTTTAAAGAGCTAATATACGTTTGAGTTTGGTAATTCGGCATGATTAAATAAATAATTTAAGTTGTAGGTTTCACCTTATAATGTAGTCTTGCGGAATACGATTAAAGCCAGGGACATGTAATTGCACGGGTAGCATCCCGAGATGATTCCAGTTTTCATATTACATGCTCTTAATTCACAAACCAACCTATCTGGACTAGATTCTGTTTCCCTAATTAAAGGACTTGACTTCCATGGATTTGAAAAATAGGTGTAATTTTATACCAACATAGGTATTTAATAATTAAAAGAATTTAGAATTTGTACCGATGGGTGAGATTTAAGTATTTTCTGTTAAACTATATAGTTTACATCATTATGATTATTAACATTAAATAGTTATGATTTTTAATTTAAATATAGAAACCATATTGATAAAATAGTACTATCTTGATTTCGCGCGCCAATTATGAATGTATTTGAGGATTTTTCATTTTTTGAATAATTTAAATTTTCTATACGCTAATTCATCATTGACTAATGGGAAGAAAAAGCTAGATAAGCTCTATTGTCTCCGAATAGGCCTAACGAGCGAACATAAGAAAAATCGTAAAAGCTTACTTAGCAAATGTCGTCTTTTAACTTAGGATCTTGTGATGGAGTGGACTTTCACTCGACGAGATGATTGTTCGTAAGAATACTTATTAAATTATCAGTCTATTCCTGATAGAAAAAATCGTCCTTTTTCTATTTAGTTCCAGAATTTATTGGAAATTAATGTTCATACGGAATATCTATTTTTCTTTTTCAGAATAAAGAATTAATGGTCCCTTCCCTAACCTCCATAGAAATAGACTATTCCATAAAATTTGTGGGGGTGCAGATTGCTTGTGGGTTGTTTCAGTCTATTGGATGGCCCTGCGTGGTGGCAATTGTGGGGAACTGGTTTGGAAAAGCTAAGAGAGGGTTGATTATGGGCGTAGGGAATTCGCATACATCTTTAGGTAACATTATTGGATCGGTGGTGGCATCTGGGGTGTTGGAGTATGGTTGGGGTTGGTCTTTTGTTTCGCCTGGGATCTTGGTTATTTTGATTGGTGTCCTAATTTTTCTATCTCTAGTTGGGGCACCCAAGGATCTTTGATTTGAGCCACCAGAAAAGGAGTTCGAGATGAATGTGGGAGCGGCAGACGTGGAAACTTCAAGCTTGGAGGTTGGCTGGTGCTGCACCATTTGCATTCTGCCTCTTCTTCTCCAAGCTTGTTGCCTATACGTTTCTGTATTGGTTGCCCTTCTATATAAGGCATACAGGTAGTTCTTTAGGTTATTTGAGAATGATAATTTGCATAGTTTTGCATCGATTTCCCGTGCCTAGTTTTTGAGTCATTCAATCACGTGCATGCATTCATCAATTCTTCCAGTACAGATCCTGTTCTCTTAAGGAAATCTACGCTGGACAGGAGAAGCTGGACACTAGGGGCTTGCATGCTAATGTTTCTATTTCTCCCGATTTTTGTTCTTTTGTTACCCGGAACAAAAAAAGAACATAGATCTGTTTAATAACGCCAACTTATTTTTCTATTCCCCGGAATAGAAAAGTGGCTGGGGAATATATTTGGAATAGAAACAAGCAACAAAAGAAAAGTAGCTTCTTATTCCCGGGAACAATTTCTAGAAATAAGTTTTTTTTCTTTTATATTTTTCTTTTGTTCTTCTTTCTTGTTGCAGCCACTGTCGACCGCCTGCCAACCGTCGGCCACCTCCTGCCGCCTGCGGCCATCGTTGGCAGCCAACCACCGGCAACAGTCGCCGCCGCCCATAGCCCACCGGTCACCGCCTACAACCCACCGGCCGACGATCAGCATCGGTAGCCTACCGTCACCAACTGCCACACAACCATCACACGACCGCCGCCTGCCTCCGCACGACAGCCGATTGTCGCTGCTGACCGCCGCCGCACAACCGCCGCCCACAGCCCACCGGCCGTCGCCCCTTCCAGCAGCCGGTGGGCTGTGGGTGGCAATCCTATGGCGACAATCGGCGGCAACGTGCGGCAGTTGTGCGACGTTCGTGCAGCGGTCGTGCAGCGGCAAGCGGCGGTCGCCGGTTTGTGAGTAAGAAGAAAAAACAAATAAATACAAAAATTTATAAATTTTTACCAAACACATTTCTATTCTTTTTCAATTCCAAGAATATAAATTTTGTATAATTACCAAATACCTTATTTACTCAGAAATTTTTCCCGGAGTAGAAATAGAAAAAAACTATTTTTGAAAAGAATTAATTTCCCGGAATAGAAACGTTGCAATGCGCATTCTAGAATTCTTAGTAAAAAAAAAAAAATAGGACCAAAAGGAATCGAATGATGTCACGGCTTAATTTCAGCAGCTTCATTCAGCAATAAAACATAACGTTCTCCACCTGCTCCTTAACCTCAATCCGACCAAAATTGGCAATAGGCTTCATGTCCTCTATGTAATACCTCGCTCGAAAGGCCGCTAAATGGGGATAATAAACGGGAGCATTGCAGGATGCACAAAACATCAAATGAGGAGTAAAAAATTAAATAATTCAAAAAGGAAAAGGTCCCTGGAGAAAAATAACAAATCTTGACCTAACCTAATGAGACCGAGGTTGTGCATCAGGAATATCTGTGGAGTTCAAAGATAATAATAAGCTATGATTTAAAAAATAAATATTGGTAATGAGGTTAATCAATTAGAAAGGCAACAAAATATTTACGTGTAGCACAAATTGTTAGTGAGGGTTTGGAGAGCATCGGCAGAGAAGTCGTTCTCATCGAGTAATACGTGATAGTGCAATGGCCTACTAGTGACCTACACAAAAAGAGAGTTCGATCGGTGCGTTTTGCCAAACGTAAAGGAGATGGGGTCACCTTAAACCCAGCATGGCGAGTGAGGTAAAAATTGAATTCAGTAGGGTGGCAGATGATAGTATCAACAATAATACCTTATAAAACATACTAAAATTTCAAACTACTCAAAAGCTGATTGACTCTGGTAAATTAATAAGAAAAGTATCATAGTATGTTGCCTTTGAATAAACTGTCTCTTTAATCAGCAGGGAAGAGGAGAGTATGGTGCCTCTTTTGCACCACAATGAAGGCAATTTTTGGCTCAAAATTAAGTGACTCACATGCCTATGACAAAACCAACTCAAGTTGTAACTGGAAAAAATGACTCTAATCTACTTAAAAGGAATGCTGATGAGCAAATATTCTATGAACCTACCTAGCGAATCGCCTTTATTTCATCGAGAATGACTTCAGAGAATTGACTATCTGAGACTCCATCCCTACCGTGATGATCAAACTTCAATTGCAATGACAAACAAAGCTATCTACTTTGGCGCAACAATAAAGTACAACGCTATAGAATATTATCCTCTCGGGTTTAAGCCTAGTTTATCTATTGAAGGCCAAAAAAAAGAAACTCCCTGCAAGATAACTTGAAAGTGAGATGGGGGAAAGCATGAACTTGATATATTAATGAGAGGCGCGAAAGAGAACAAGCAGAACCTTACCTTATCATTCACCATCTTCCCCCTCCGAGGTCCGTTTTGGGCTGTGCAAATTTGTAATGATTCCTTTCGGTGAGCCTGGTAGAAACAAGAGCTCTATATTTCATCCCGCCCGTAGCCCACTGGCCACCGCCCACAACCCATCGGTCAACGATCGCCACCGTCCGCCGGCAGCTTGTCATCGCCAACTGCCACACAACCGACGCATGACCGTCGCCTACCGCCGAACGACAGCCGACCGTCGTTGCCAACCACCGCCGCAGGACCACCGCCCACAGCCCACCGGCCGTCGCCCCCTCTTGCAGCCAGTGGGCTGTGGGCGGCAATCTTGTGGCGGTAGTCGGAGGCGACAATCAGCGGTCGTGCGGTTGTCATGTGACGTCCATGCGACGTTCGTGCGGCGACAAGCAGCAGTCGGCAGTCCATGAGTAAGAAGGAAAAACAAATAAATACAAAAATTTATAAATTTTACCAAACGCATTTCTATTCTTTTTCTATTCCAAGAATATAAATTTTGTATAATTACCAAACACCTTATTTTACTCAGAAATTGTTCCCGGAGTAGAAATAGAAAAATACTATTTTTGAAAAGAAATAGTTCCCCTGAATAGAAACGTTGCCATGCGCACCCTAGAATTCTTGATGGAAAAAAAAAAAAAAATAGGACCAAAAGGAATCGAATGATGTCATGGCTTAATTCCAGCAGCTTCATTCAGCAATAAAACATAACGCTCTCCACCTGCTCCTTAACCTCAATCCAACCAAAATTGGCAACAGGCTTCATCTCCTCTATGTAATAGCTCGTTCGAAAGGCCGCTAAATGGGGATAATAAACGGGGGCATTGCAGGATGCACAAAACATCAAATGAGGAGTAAAAAATTAAATAATTCAAAAAGGAAAAGGTCCATGGAGAAAACTAACAAATCTTGACCTAACCTAATGAGACCGAGGTTGTGCATAAGGAATATATGTGGAGTTCAAAGATAATAATAAGCTATGATCCAAAAAATAAATATTGGTAATGAGGTTAATCAATTAGAAAGGCAACAAAATACTTACGAGTAGAACAAATTGTTAGTGAGGGTTTGGAGAGCATCAGCAGAGAAGTTGTTCTCATCGGGTAATACGTGATAGTGCAATGGCCTACTAGTGACCTACACAAAAAGAGAGTTCGATCGGTGCGTTTCGCCAAACGTAAAGGACATGGCGTCACCTTAAACCCAGCATGACAAGTGAGGTAAAAATTGAATTCACTAGGGTGGCAGATGATAGTATCAACAATGGTACCTGATAAAACATACTAAAATTTTAAACTACTCAAAAGCTGATTGACTCTGGTAAATTAATAAGAAAAGTATCATACCATGTAGTATGTTGCCTTTGAATAGACTGTCTCTTTTATCAGCAGGAAAGAGGAGAGTATGGTGCCTCTTTTGCACCACAATGAGGTAATTTTTCGCTCAAAATTAAGTGACTCACAAGCCTATGACAAAATCAACTCAAGTTGTAACTAGAAAACAATGACTCTAATCTACTTAAAAGGAATGATGATGAGCAAATATTCTATGGACCTATTCCCCACTGAAGTATCTAGCGAATCGCCTTTATTACATCGAGAATGACTTCAGAGAATTGACTATCTGAGATTCCATCCCTACCGTGATGATCAAACTTCAATTGCAATGACAAACAAAGCTATATGCTTTGCAACAATAAAGTACAACACTATAGAATATTATCCTCTCGGGTTTAAGCCTAGTTTATCTGTTGAAGGCCAAAAAAAAAAAAAAAAACTCCCTCTAGGATAACTTGAAAGTGAGGTGGGGGAAAGCATAAACTTAATACATTAATGAGAGGCGCGAAAGAAAACAAACAGGACATTACCTTATCATTCCGCGTCTTCCCCCTCCGGGGTCCATTTTGGGCCGTGCAAATTTGTAATGATTCCTTCTCGGTGAGCCTGGTATAAACAAGGGCTCTATATTTCGTCGCCACCCGTAGCCCACCGGCCACCGGCCATAGCCCACCAGCCGACGATCGCCACCCTCCGTCGGCAGCCTGCCGTTGCCAATCGCCACACGACCGCCGCCTGCCGCCGAACGACAGCCGACTATTGCTGCCGACCGCCACCGCAAGACCGCCACCCACAGGCCACCGGCCGTCGCCCCCCGCAGCCGTCCTACAACGGCGGTCGGCAGCGACGGTCGGCGATCGTGCAACGATCGTGGGACGGTCGTGCGACATTCATGCAAAAGAGTCGACGATCCGTTAGTAAGAAGAAAAAATAAATCAATACAAAAATTTATAAATTTTTACCAAACACATTTCTATTCTTGGATTTCTATTCTTTTTCTATTCCAAGAATAGAAATTTTTTATAATTACCAAACACTTTATTTTACTCAGAAATTGTTTCCGAAGTAGAAATAGAAAAAAAAAACTATTTTTGAAAAGACTTAATGCCCCGGAATAGAAAGGTTGCCATGCGCATCTTAAAATTCTTGGTGGAAAAAAAAAAAAAAAAATAGGACCAAAAGGAATCGAATGATGTCATGGCTTAATTCCAGCAACTTCATTCAGCAATAAAACATAACGCTCTCCACCTGCTCCTTAACCTCAATCCGACCAAAATTGGCAACAGGCTTCATGTCCTTTATGTAATACCTCGCTCGAAAGGCCGCTAAATGGGGATAATAAACGGGGGCATTGCAGGATGCACAAAACATCAAATGAGGAGTAAAAAATTAAATAATTCAAAAAGGAAAAGGTCCATGGAGAAAAATAACAAATCTTGACCTAACCTAATGAGACCGAGGTTGTGCATCAGGCATATCTTTGGAGTTCAAAGATAATAATAAGTTATGATCCAAAAAATAAATATTGGTAATGAGGTTAATCAATTAAAAAGGCAACAAATTACTTAAGTGTAGCACAAATCGTTAGTGAGGGTTTGGAGAGCATCGGCTGAGAAGTTGTTCTCATCGGGTAATACGTGATAGTGCAATGGCCTACTAGTGACCTACACAAAAAGAGAGTTCGATCGGTGCATTTCGCCAAACGTAAAGGAGATGGGCATCACCTTAAACCCAGCATGGCGAGTGAAGTACAAATTGAATTCAGTAGGGTGGCAGATGATAGTTATCAACAATGGTACTTGATAAAACATACTAAAATTTTAAACTACTCAAAAGCTGATTGACTTTGGTAAATTAATAAGAAAAGTATCATACCATGTAGTATGTTGCCTTTGAATAGACTGTCTCTTTTATCAGCAGGAAAGAGGAGAGTATAGTGCCTCTTTTGCACCACAATTATGACAAAACCAACTCAAGTTGTAACTAGAAAAAAATGACTCTAATCTACTTAAAAGGAATGATGATGAGCAAATATTCTATGGACCTATTCCCCACTGAAGTACCTAGCGAATCGCCTTTATTTCATCGAGAATGACTTTAGAGAATTGACTATCTGAGACTCCATCCCTACCGCGATGATCAAACTTCAATTGCAATGACAAACAAAGCTATCTACTTTGGCGCAACAATAAAGTACAACACTATAGAATATTATCCTCTCGGGTTTAAGCCTAGTTTATCTGTTGAAGGCCAAAAAAAAGAAACTCCCTGCAGGATAACTTGAAAGTGAGGTGGGGGAAAGCATAAACTTAATACATTAATGAGAGGCGCGAAAGAAAACAAACAGGACCTTACCTTATTTTAGGAATTTTAGTATTATAGGTATATTAGTACAGTTTAACATTTAATAAATTCTTTTAGAGAATAATGGAAGGGGAAAAAAGAAATAAAAAAAAAAAAAAGAAAATAATTAACAAAAGAGAGAAAAATAAAATATAAAAGTAAATAAAAATAAAGTAGATAAGAGTATTGCAAAATATTTTTATTATCTCCATTTATGAACTTTTAAGTTTATTTACACTAATATATTGTTTATAACAAAAAAGAAATGTACATGATATGATTTTAATAAATCCAACATTATTGCTATAATTCAATAAATAGTAAATATGATATAGCAAACTCTCTGGATTTTATATCTTATTTTATCCAGTCATATCCTGATAAAAAATTTAGACGACCAAACGTAGCATATGAGAATAACAGTTTGTTCTTGACTATAAATAATAATAAAAAAAAAACCAAATAACAAATAATTTGAATTGTTATGGGGTCTACTTTTTCAAGAATTTGTTGCTTACAATAAGTGTTATCCTTATAGTAGTCGAAAGTTTCTTATGCTAACAAAACTCTTGAGTATACTATTGTAAATACATATCATATCCTTTCATATTTAGGAAACATAAATATATTATTTTTTATATAATTTCTTGAATACTAATCAATGGGCAGAATAACACTAAAAGTGCCAAAAATTGTATTATGATATTTACTTTAGTACTAAAAGTTTTCGTTGGATAACTTAAGTGCCAAATTGAAGAAAAAACGATCACTAAGGGCGTACATGATAACCATATTATTTCTCAATTTTGTTTTTCGATTCTCAAGAACATGTTTAGAGCATAAATCTATTTGGTGATGTAATTTTATTTTTCTATCTCTGAAACATATTGTTACTCTAGAGATAGGTTTAGAATGCAAATCAGAAGTAATTTTTTTTTTTTTTTGGAACAAAAATGAGAAATAAAACTCAGGAAAATTCCAAAGAATGGCCTAAAATGAAGTCATTTTCTCAAATAAGGGTCCAAAATGGACTTTATATCAATGAGCCTATAAGAGCCACTTTGTCTCAAATAAGAGCCTAAGCTCGCCGGCGATTGAAATGGGGCATTTTCGTCCATACCAAAATTTGGATAAAGATTAAAAAGAAAAATACTATGAGAAATTTGAGATTGGCACCATCTCTCGAATTTCTTCGTTTCTTCGTCCTTTCTTCAATGCCATGAAGGTACTTAACCAAATTCGCAAAATAAGTCGTTGATATTGGTAGGGTTCTCTTGTTCCTTTTTTTCCGTTTTTGTATTCATCTTGCACTGGATTAGTTCTTGAATTTCTGCTGAAGAATGCCCAAATTGAAAAGTTCATGCATAATCCTCTTGAAACCATTCAAATTCAGCTGAGGCGAAAGTGAATGGAGAAACCCAGTTCTGTTTTCGGCATCATCCCATCTATTACTTCTTCTCCACCGTGATTGATATCCCCACAAGGACACACACATACTCATGGACAGACTTTCTGCAAAAAATAAAATAAAATTGAGAGCAGAGAGAAAAACGCAAGCTCAAGTTCCTTGACCATCTGCCACCCCAGTCACCTCCACACAAGCACGGGTAGTCGTCGAGCGGAGCCAAACCGAGAGTTCCCTAGTTCGCGGCAATCCCCATCTCTATTTCTTCGAGTTATGAGCCGGGCCGGACCATAAGCAATTCGTTTATAATTAAAAAAATCGATTTAAAAAGTATAAAAATAAAAAATTATTAAATTGGTGCATAGAGGAAAAGATTTTCCTAACCAAAGAGCGAAAAATATTTTCAAACTTATTTTCAGGTTTTAGCCGGACACTGGAAAATATGGTTATTTTTCTAGAAAATGGCTTCCTAAAAAATATTTTCTAGAAACGCTATATTTTTCGCAAAATGAATGGAACCTAAAACTTACAACATAAACTATTTACTAGAACGGGTTATTATAGCAAGTCTTTTTTAGCTTGCCTGCCATTATTAATTACGTCTTTAGAAAAAGAAACTTTAACATTGTTATGATAAGAATACCCGTTGTAAAGAAGAAAACAAGGAGACTGGTTTACTTATTTCTTCTTCGTTTTCCAAAAAGGGTCTCGAAAGGGGATAAAATCCTGCTTATTTTCATATTCATAAGTTTAATAAAATATAGATATGTTTTAATGATATGAATTGAGTACGGATCGAATTTGGATCACTGAATTTGTACTATGTATAAATGAGTTAATTGAATTAAATGGATCGGATCATTTTTTATTCAACCCGCCCATTTATAACCCTACGACCAGGTTACTCTCTTTATGTGCCAAGCCATTAATGGCCTCGTTTTCTTCTCCTGTACCCCTGAACTCTACCGAAGAAGACTGCCCTATCTTTCCCATCAACTTCTATTAATGCAAACATCTGCTGATAGCGAGGAGCTGTTCCAAGTACTATTTCTAATCACGGTGTGCCATTGTTCTCCTAACTTGGCCATTAAACGATGGCAAGCTTCCCTCCATTCCGTTGTTGTCACTTTACTTCCTCTTTCGTCCGTCTGATGCCAAGGTTCTTGTTCTTCCACGTTAGTTAATCGATTTCATTTTATTTTTCTTAATGAATGTTAGTCTATGCATCTGTAGATTGGCCTTTTATTTGCAGGTTTTATGTGTGGCTTTGCTTTTTGAAGGAAAAATAAAATAAAATTTTCCCTTCTAATATAAAATAATAACCCATGATGCTGTGATCAGTTTAATTGCTCGAATCTAATTGATGTGTATTATGCTCAACACCCCGCCCCCCCTTCTCTCTCCCGCCAATTTCTATCTACTTTCAGGTCTAATTTTCTCGGTGTTGCATCTCAGATTGCTCAGCTTCCACTTTTTGGTGTGTTCAGAGGATGCGATCTCTTGAAAGAGTCGGTTCTCACATTTCATGCGACTGTGCTGCTAAATTTGTTCCAAAATATGGTGCTTTGCATCGTTTCCCAGTTATAGTGCATTCCGAAACTCTACTTTTTCATGTACTTTTCAGCTCGAAATGGAGGTCGTCTTCGGAGATTTCGGTCCCTCATTCAACGGATGTTTCATAACATGAAGTAAAGAAGCAGCAAGGGTTGGATTTGGCAAAACTGATTCTAACACTGCAGGTCCTTTTCTATAAGGAAATCTACGCTGGACAGGAGAAGCCGGACACTGAAATTCTTGGTGGAGAAAAAAAGAGAACATGGACAAACAAGATAGGACCCAAAAGAACTGAATGATACCCGGCAACCATTGAATACTTTCTTCTCCTAGTATATAATCCACATTACGTCCTTCTTGTTTAAAAAGAAGTGATGCTGCTCTTGCCAGCTCAGATGAAAGGGTACCTAGAAAGTAAGCTTTGTAGAATCTCATGTCATGGTTTATGGTTTACATCCACCTAACATCAGTTAAAAACTCAGGCTGTTTGGTCCACTAGATAGGCGCACGCAAAGTTGTAGTAGATGATTGAAACCGAATAACAATGCCAATTTCAGACTAATTATGTCTTCTTGCGGTCGATTCACTTTTTTCTCAACAACTTCCATCAGCAACGTCATTTGGTTCAAAATCTTCGTTCAGTCCCGTACCATGACAATTCACTTGCATGAACAGGGTAAAAAAAGAAAAAGAAAATCACTTTCACTCACTGTATGTATCTGACAAATATTTCCACAAATTCGATCAAGTTGCTCCCAAAGACAGCACAAATTTGGACTAAAAAAGTAAAGGAAATCCAAGCTATATCACGAGACTAAATGAATTCTTAGGACATTGTGACATCTCACCTTATCATCACGCTTTCACTCTGGGATTGTGCAAGGATACAAATGAAAAAAGAAAACAGTTTGACAAAGGAATACACAGCAGAAAATGCTCTTGTCTCTCTCCCCAGATATCTCCATGCTTTCCTGCTCGCAGAAGAAAAAGAACCAAGGCACATTACACTGACAGTCTGTGAATCTCGTCACCAAGCTAATGAAGAAACTGCATAGCCGGTGCTCTTGCATCAAAACTCTAATGCTCAACAGTTGTAGCCACAGTATGCACTTTTCAGATCTGTTGCATCATCATAGATCACTCTCTCTGCAACATAAAAGTCAATATTGTCATTTTATAACAATCATATAACTGGCACATAACGTAAGAATTGAAGTTGAGAACTTCATTTTTCTCCAAAGCACAGTGTTGCATTCTCATTTCAATTTGCTTAGTGCTCAGCGATATGAATGATCAAAGTTACCCAATACACCAAAATGCGCTCCGGCCTAGCAAATTCAAAGCTTACTGTAAGAAATATTCTTATCGCGTCAATGCTTTTTGGCTCCATACATGACAGAAAAAGATAAATCACACTACAATAGGCTGTGGCTTTTTTCTTGTGATTGCTCAGACACAAGCCTGATAGCATAGGACAAAAAATGCCTTCAAGACTGAGGCAGATACAGCTAACCAATCCTTTCCGGTGCTAAGCATGCACCAAATACGTCCAACATAATATGGATTTTTATTTCTTGTGCCAGTTGATGTCCAAGTCTGGGAATTGGAGCAACCCTAACAAGATGACCATGGATCAGTGGTTCCCTGATGCTAGAGCACCGCCCACATGTTTCGCAGATCACACAGAATGACAATGTCAATTCTGAGTATACATATCATCAGGAGAATTTCTTGATTGGCTCCTCTTTAGCTCTTTTAATTATGCTGAAAATCATGGTTTCAGGGATGACGAGTTCATGTAGTACCCAGCAAATAATACCTTCAGTGTTACATCATTTTACTCTATCTAAAGAAATCTCTCCACTATCATGCCTCTCCAAAGCAATTCAGCTAGCCCATATTCCTTATAGAATTTCTTTCTTTGCTGGACGGAAGCTTGTTATAAGATCCTTACTACTGAGAATCTTAAAAATGGGATTTCTTTCCAATGAATGTGTTACATGTGCAAGCATGCTGGTAAATCCTTTGAACATCTCTTATTGCGACTTCACCTTCAAACTTTGGAGTCATATCTTCAGATTTTATAAGGTGGCATGGTTCATGCCAGGAAATGCCATTCAACTATTTAGCTGTTGGAATGCCTATGAGAGTCAATTTCTAGAAGTCTGAAAGGCTGCACCACTTCGTCTCATGTAATGCACTAAGAAAGGATGCAATAAAAGATTTTTTTGAGGGTTCAGAATCTCCAGTTTCTTTTCATTGTGCTCTTGAATCAATTTTGTTCTTCTTGTTCTGATTCAGTATAGCCTCGAGATGCTTTTCTTTCATTCATTTACTTCTCCCTCTGTTTTTGAACATTTCTTATGCACTAAATTTTTCTCAATTAATAAGATCCTCTGTATCCATATGTGAGAAAGAGAGAGAGAGAGAGAGAGAGACCAGAATTAAAATAGCCTAATTATCTCTGTGGTTCTTGAGTGTTTATTCTCTCTGTGTTTGCACCTTGAATGCATGCATATGTATCCAAAATAGAAAATAGCAGTCTTGTACCTTTTGACGCTTTGCGTTGGGAGGACATTGGTCAAGATCATTCCACCCATGTGATGTCCCAATATCAGAGCTCTCAGCCTGCAAAAACACCTTGTTACCAGTACCTTTTCCTTTCGACAGTACTTTTGCAATGAACATGACAAGGCACAATCGCCATGACAACAAGGACGAATGATCACAAGTTCACCATTGTCCTTGTTCTCATATAAATTTTTCATCACCCAGTAGACAAATATCTGGGGTAAAGGATGTAATAGAGTTTCTTGCACTTTTCGAAATTATTTGCCATTATGTGCAACTAATAGAAAACGTGAGCAAGCAACTGGGGAAAATGCTCACCTCAGGCTCAGTGGATGAATCTTGAGCTCTCCTGCACGTTGTCATGTTTGATTCTTCACCGCTCATTGGATTTGACCCAGCAACTGCATGTTCAGATATGAAGGGCATGATCTGGTGAAGCAAATTCGATAGAAATATTCCATCATCACTTGCTCTATTTTCTGATTCTGGAGAATTCATGGCACCAGCTGATGTCCCCGCATCCTGAGAGGCGGATCCTAACACCGTCCCATCAATGCTGGAACCCTCTACACGAATGTCGCCACCAGGAAATAGGCTCCTCAGAAACTGAACAACACTGCCAGGGACTTGTCTCTCAGTTTCTCCATTAGTGTGTGACCCACCAGAGGAAATAATGTTAATATTTACACTCCTAGAAACAGATGGTTCCTGCCTTCTTAGATCAGTTGGAGATGAACCTGCAGAAAGAAGAGATTCTCCTTAGAACCATAAGGAAATTCTCATTGCCTTAGTGTTCAAACATATTAGAACCCCACACCCAAGCATATCAACTATGCAAGAAAACATTCAGCTGCTGAACCTAAAGAGCAAAGAGCATTTATTCCTGAATAATTGTTTAAATATGTTGAAAGAATATATCCAACCCCTGCACGGAAATTCAACTACCACTACTTAAACCTTCGTCTACCAGACTGCAATTGATCAATATTGTCATTAGCAAGAGTAACCAAATCATTCCATTACCATCTCTTCCAGGATCTGCAGGGGCTTGCTGGTGAAGCAAAGGCTCAGGTATTGCTTGCTGTATAGTTTCCACAAGAGTTGGGTGTTGCTCAGAGGAAGCATGGGATCCTCTTTCACCAGCCACACTTCCAGCATGTTGAAATCTTCCAACCAATGGATAGTATATCCCGGCCGAGTTACTGGGAGAATCTGAGGACAGTCTACTGAAGGGAGCTGGGACTGCTGCAACCATGGTTCTGATAGGCACCACCCGCACACCAGACTCTCCAGTAAAAGATGGAGTTGCAGCCTCAGAGGCTGCTGAAGATGAGAGGCTAACAGGATTTTCCCCACTGGGGTTTGCAGCAGCTGCTGTAGCAGCAGCACTAGCACTTCTTGAGATCGATGGTTGCTGAATGCTGACGCTTTCTTCTCCATTAGCATTTGATCCAGCCGTTGGGGAGCCTTAGGGTAAGAAAAAATGGGAGCGACATATGACATTATGTTATACAGCACAAACTACACGATTAACATTACTATGATATGCCTAATCCAGCATGCAATAAGCAGTCTATGAATAACACTTGCGAGTGTACCTCTTCGAATTTGGATATCAATTCGCCTTGGGAGGAACCCTCCACCAAACCCACCCCCCAAGCTGGACCCACCATGTACACTCCCCACTGGAATGCTACTAAAATTTGTTCCCATCTGAAATGGTACAGGCTGGAGCCAGAGGTATACATTCAATCAGACCGTCTGATTGTAACAGAAAGCCAACAGGAAAGTAAACATAATGCTTGAATAAGACGTGTAGGACATTGCCTGAACCATTAGAGGATTAGGACCAGATGGAGAAATGTAAATCGCTGGTCCAGCATTGACTACAGCTTCAGACTGCATACAAAAAGCATTTAGGATCATAAAATCTGATTGATTAACAAGTAAATTGTAGTCTACTTACCGCTGTTTGACCTAATCTCAACGTCATGGCTGTGCGACCGAGTTCCAGTATATAAGCACCTAGAGAGTGAAAAAGCACCCCCATTCTCATGGCAGTACTCTGAGTGTTTGTCCGCATCGCTCGATCAGTAACACCCCCCTGATTTTGAAGTTGACTCGCACATAGCTGCAATTTTAGATATTGAAAACGGTACGTATTGGTGCAAATCACATTGGATTTTGTATAGAAGGATATAACACTTCACTGTGGGTAACAAAGGAATACAAAACACTTTCACGGTAAAAAGACACAGCTTTCTTCGATTAAGCAAGCATCTATTCAAAGTATTCCATTTCAACAACCCATTAAAAAATTAAACAATATCAATTTACTCTATACATACTTGTATATCATGCTACAAAGAAAAGTTAACTAAGAATAACCTGTAAACATTCTGCCACTTGTTCAATTAGCATTTGTCTAGTTGAGAGCATAACTTCAGCTAAAGATGCAGGCGTTGGAAGACCTTCTGGTATAGCCCCTGGTTGTGATGCAGAGTTTGGGTCTCTATTGTCGGGTCTATTTGAAGCAGACATTCCATTGCTTCTACCTGCCAATGCTGTACTTCTGATCATTTCGTTCAGCCAGCAAAACATCGCATCGTCATCATCATAAGGAGGAACTTACCAATGTCTTCAAATTCACTCTTTATATAACTTAAACACTGGGACATAGTTGTCAATGAATCAGGTATAACCTGAAAAAATGACCATGCAAAAGAGTCTATTGTACCCTTTATTTTATTAAGAGAAAGGGTAAGAGACCAGGAACTTAAATAAACTAGAGTTCCATACTCACTGGAGGTTGCCCCATAGAAATAGTGGGAAGTCCAAAAGCACCAGGCCATCTGCCAGATTGACCTCTCATGCCAGACTGTTCGGATGGCACCTGGCCTAAGTGTAACGTACTGCTGGCACCTGATGTTCTCTCAGATCTCTGTGAATAAAGAAATTCCCAGGGACACCCGCCCACATTTAAAACCATAATCAGGTATTTTGACTATAAAGAGGTTGACATCAAAAGAGTTCAAAGACATGTACCCCTTCATTGCTGCTCCCCGGATTCATAATTCCAAAAGAACTCAGCACAGCAGACACGATCTGCTCAGCAGGACAAGCAAACAACAGTTATCATAACGAAGACAGAAGCACCTAACCAAACTTCTCCTTTTCCACTTAAGTATCATATTCTCACCCGACCGATTTCTGGGGGAACCCCATCACCTTGATCAGGCAAATTGAAAGTCTCAATCACGACACCTGGAGCTACATGGCTATTGTGACTATGGCTTGTGTCTGAGGGATCAGTCGTTAGAGGAGATAAAAGACAGTCAGTCACACTTTCCAGTGGTTTTTAAATTTGGGCAGAAGTAAGATGAACATTGTTTATAAACATAAAATATACCTATTTTTCCAACCAAATAGAAGTAAATTAAGATGAGAGTTCACTAAGGTGCAGCATGAAAATTGAAGTTAGGGAAGCAACATCAAAGCACAGTGGGCCAAAAAGAAGAAAAGATAAGATTACAAACAAGATAGAAAGGATATCCACTAAACTTGTCCCATCAAGCTAACTAGCTCTAAAAGGTTGACATGCGGTCAGAAGTATTCTAGGAACCGAGCCATCAGGCCGCAGGTTGCAGCTTTAAAGTTCGGTGGACAAGTCAATTTCAAGATAATTGACTCAGTAGATAAATGACAATTTGAAGATCAGGCAAAGCATTAAGCTGCGTGGTATATCTCTATCGAGAAAGAAGCTTCTAGAACGACTCCGCAAATAAAATATGTTGCACACAAGATTCACACTGGTTTTTGGAACTGGATGACCAAGCAATAAAACCCCATCCCACATTTTGTGTCCCCATCTTTTCAATATCGATTGCTAAATAGAGTAAAGCAACAAAATCAAAGGGGAAAGGAACCAAATAGAACGACAAACCGGCAAGTGACCAGGCCAGAATTTAGCATCTAATAGGTCTTAGACAAAGAAACAGGTCATTTGATATATATGGTCATTTTCTACTCCATATATATGCGATTATTGTGTGTTCTGTCAATCTTCACATAGTATTTGCATGTCCTAAAAACTTGTTACAAGAGAGACACATTTAACTGACACCTGCTGGTAGATTACATCACAGAAACATGTATATTAAACGGAAAATACTCATTATTGACAAGAATTCATGTCAAATGCTAATTCTCATTTCAAAGGAACTCCCAAATTCATGTTGTAGTACAATATTACACAATATATGTATAGTTGCATCTAAACTGGTATCTCATAGAAAGACCATAAATAGAATACAGTAGTCGCTGATTCAAATCTGCGAGCAATAGAAGTTTTTATCAAAAATGGGGTTGCTTGAAAGATTTTATTTGTTTAGATTAGTTATTGCCCTGGGTATCCAAAAGCTGTCTAATGATGGATTGAGAGAAGACACATGCTATTAAATCAAACTTAAAGATACTGAACTCTGTATTTAAGCTTTTTTCCTTTTTGGTTTATTTAGCTACTTGTGGATGCGTTAGGCTGTTAGCTGCAGTGCTGCGATCAGAGCAGCGCATCGTTAATCTTGATAATCATGCATCTAAATACGAAACTTTGCAAAATAAAAGGCCACTATCTCTGGTGTGAGTATATGCCAAAAAATCTAAGTAGGCCAAGCTTGTTTGACCAACATTAACGTGGATATCACCATAGACTTGTGTGCAACTGATTGGCTGATGTTATATATAAGCAGAAAACTTCAAAAAGGCAGAAAACTTCAAAAAGTCTAAATAGAATTCAAACCTGCATGAGTGGGTGCCCCCTCCGATGACGGTGGAACTGGTTGCCTCACAACCAGATGCAATGTGTGACCATCTTCAACATCTAATAATAATGTTAAGTGCATATCCAAGAGTTCAAGCAGCTAAATCTGAACCAGCACCCTTACATGCTTCTTGTTGTACAAGAATGCATTGGAATCCTCCCAATTTGAGGACCAAATAAATTGAGAGTCCAGCTTACCCCTCAACTTCATAACATATCAAAGAAGTTTCTAATGGTTGAAAATCTCTTCAGTGACTTGTGACTCAACCACTTTTTTTCTTTTACCGTGATGTATCATGATCTAAAGGGTAAAATCCTCTTATTTTACCTCTTATATATATATAGAAAATCTATGACATCTGGCATAGGTACTCTGGTCTGTAAGTGAATGTATTTCTTTTATTTATCTATTTATTTATTTATTTATTTATTTTGGTTGGAGGGGGCGGTTATTGCTAATCATATGATTCAATTGGTGACCGAACCTAATGCAGAATGGTGGATCATGATCGCATCTCAAGTATAATAAATCTGGAGGAGAAGATGATGATAAGAAACTAACAACAAGAAGATGATATCTTGCGAAATGAACTTCACCATGCTAATAAGGATACGGTAGGCAGACAGGAGCTGATCATCCTTCAATACCTTCCCACGGCATATCAGACGCTGCTGCTCAGAGACAACCCCAGTGACTGAAGCTACCTGCTCTTTCAAAGCAGGGACTGAAACCTGAGGAGAAAACAACAGAGCAAAAAGTTAATGCCTCCATGAAGGAGAAAAGAGCCCACACCAAAGAGTCCCCAAAATACTAATGACATCTTCGAGGGAAATCCATAAATAAGCCAGTTTTTTTAAAAGCAACACACAACAAAGTGAGACACTGCAAATGATACTTATCACAGTGTTACCATCACTAAAAAAGTCATTATCTCCAAATCAAACAGTTTAGAGTAGCAAAAGTAAAAACGGTATTGAGACAAGGCACACCCAAGTAGGAAAATGGCAGTTCCATGTATGCTCAGAGTCAGTGATTACCTGCTTATTCACTCTCAATGAGTAAGTCTGTGAATCCAAGGTTTTAATTTTGATCTCGATGGTGCTTTCTGAAGCTTCAGCCTCATTGATTCTAGGAATTTTAGCGGCATCGTTACTGCCCATTCTTCTCAAGGTATAGAAGCACCTGTAAAGAAACAAGAGAATGGAGCCACAATTAACAGTAGAAGACACTCCACACTCTCGTCAGTCTCTCAAAAAAATCCACAGGAACAAGAAAAAAGTAATCGATTTCGTCAAAAATGCAATAGAAACCCAGACAGAGCAACTGAATTTCGTTCCATTGATGCATCAGGTTAAGATCGCTGTCATCAAACAAACGATCCCACGCACAGAGCCAAGAAACCTTCTTGCTAACCTCGCGGGCCAAGAAAGGCCAAAACTTTACGACTCCCACCACCGGAAGACACCATCCCAAAGTCGACCCAAATCAGTTTGCATCCAAAAACGCCAAGAAATCCCCCCCATTTCCGCTAAAGAACCAATCCAAACACGATCGACCCTAGGGTTTCAAATTCCACAAGGAGCAGCGCAAACGCGCAGAACGCAGCCATTCAACTCCAAGAAGCGAGAGGCGACCCGAAACGAGGGGCGGCGCGCACGAATTACGCACCCAATTGACCAAGAAAACAACTTTCAATCCAAGAACAAGGTGTTCAGAGCAAGAAACCGCACTTACCAGACCCCGAAGCCTTCAAGAAACTCGGGAAATCCCGAGGGAGGGAAGAGAGAGAAAGCTCGAGCGAGACGAGCGACGAAGAGGGTACGGACGAATTCGGGAGCACTCCCCTCCCTCCGTCTCTCCCTCCCTCACTCTCCCTCTCTCTCTCTCTCTCTCTGGTTGGGTTTCGCAGGAAGGCGCAATGGAAATTGCTTTGGTTTTGTGTTGGTCCTGGAGAGATTACTGTAGCGAAATCACTCCTGGATATTTTACCCATTTGGGAGGAGACCTTCTTTATTTGACATCTTGACTTTGGTTAAAGCACCAAAATCAAAATGTATCCGGCAATATAAAAAATTGAGACCAACAAAATTAAGAGGGAACGCCCTTTCGCTCTAGCTGCCATCATGGCGACTCGATCACTCGAGTTCTCCGGCCCATGACGAAGGCCGGCAAACTACTGGAGCTCATGGCTATGGCGGTTCGATTGTCCCCCGATTAGAAAAACATCACACTTAGAAGGGGCAAGTCAATTTACCCACTAGGTGTGTTGTGGCATCATCATAATTTGACGCTCGCATCGGTCATGGCCACTCGAGTTTTAAGCCCAAAGCCATCCTAGTTGCTGATTAGGGTGATCGGTCGGTGGCCCAATTTCCCGTTACAACTCCTAGTCCCAAACTATTAAAACTTGGAAACAAGCCCGCACATTTCATTTTGTGCGAAAAATCTCACTCTTATAGCAGATTATAAAAAGGTGTTTAAGATTCTTCATATTGTAGGACATGGTTGTTTGCTACCAAAGCACATGTTGGTCATGTTATTGTACATTAATGTTGTAGATTATGGTTTGATTTATCCGTATGTGCAACAATATATTTATTAGCGAGAAGTGTATTGAAAATTTCAAATCTTGTCACCAAAGTGCAATTAAATTCTAAAATATTCGAAAAATACAATCAAATACTTTTGAGCAACTAATTGATTTTTTTTTTATTCCTAAGGATAATTAGCCTAATTGCATGCTCGATTGACCTTGCCCATGATTGAATTGATGATCGATAAACTTAAATTTGGATTAGCAATGCTTGACTCTTAGATGAGTAATTTAGGAATGGGGATTAGATTCCAATTATATGCTAGTGACTTAGCTTACTGATGAAATACAAGTAGGGTTAATAATCACTTAGCATTAATCAATAAACTTCTTAGTTGATTACATGGTTGATGGGTAAATCAAATTGCATGATTAACATCAAATTACCAGACCAAGCCTGAAATTCTTGATTGATAATTAATTGGATGAACATTCTAATTGCTTGGATTGAGTAATTGCATGGTTGAATGTTTGAATGGAATTGACATTAGAGGCCGACGGCCGAGAGATTGGAATAGAGGTCCGATGTGGTGATTGGACTTAGGTTTCGTTAGTTTAGTTTTGATTATACTAGTCTAGTTAATAAACTTAGAAATTAATAATCAAAATAATCTAGAGTTTTAGTCGATATAGCCTAGCTAGAAAATAAATTTAGACTTAAGATCGTTATTTCAATAGATGATTAGCTTAGCTTAGATTAGAGTCGTTCCTTAATAAAATAAGTAGAATTTAGGCTCATGTCAAGGATTATGATTAGCCTCTACTTTCAATCTTATGAGGGTTTATGTCCCAAAGCTTGTAGTCTCACGTCAAGGATTATGATTAGCTGAGAGAATGTATCACTTTCAAAAATTAATCGACGAAAAATATTTTGGTCCATGAAAATATTTAGACGTAAATTATTGTTGATAATAAAAGTATTTTTTATTGATTGATTATTTTCAATGCAAATGATCATTTTTAGAAAAATATTTTATAACTCACTCATTTTTTGCAAGATAAATAAAACTTGATTGTAAATATTTTGATTATTAGAACAAACATCCTCATCACCGATTAGTTTGACCGCGATAAATTTTCTAAACAACAAAGCTGGCCTCACTAAAACTTTAATAACCCAAGTCACAATGAAAAATAGTCAAACTCGAAAACCAACTCGACATACGCAAACAACTTTGACAATATAAACACAATGAAGGTTGAAATTTTCTTTCTCAAATTTTCATTTTTGCACGAATGTGATTTTGGCTCCTGTTAGCATGGAATTCATGTCGCCATGCATTCGATCGGGCTAAATATCTTTTAGTTAAAATTACATGTTGACAAATATCTCGAAACTCTTTTTAGAAAGCCACACATAAGAAGAACTCAAATTTCAATACTTCCTTTCATATTGTATAATTAATACATTGAAAGTTCAAACATAGTGTCCGAAAATTACTCTTTAACAAATGACAAGAGCCTTTTTTCAGTTAGCTTTGGGTGACTTATGTCAAGAATATAATCATGTAGTTTGATCTAATTTAAATGCACGTCAGAGTTATGACCTAGATTGTTTTGCCAATTCTGTTTGGTGACACTTATGTGCATGTACTTTGACGTTGCAATTTTTATGTGCATGTGCAGCATGAGTTCCAAGGACGCTCTTGAGTTAGTTTTAGACCATTCGTGCGATTTGGCAGCTAGCTATTGTAATTCTAATCGACCGTGAGAAAGAATTGTGAAATGCCTTCAACAATGAACAGTTTGGATCGATTTTGTGTTTAAGCGTAAAAGTTAAACTATCACCTTTTAAAATTATATAAACAATAAAAACATCATATATGTGGACAAATTTTCTTGTTGAAAAATCATTTAGCATTGTCCTTATTGACCATACTAAAAAATGATCCTAACTCTGCCACAAGATTCTATCACGCCATGATTTATAACTTACCGATAGAGGACTACTGATAGCGGAAATTGAATCTAGGCAGGGTCTATACGAAGTGTTCTAACTTTACCAATTTAGTCAATCCTTCATCTACATAAGTCAACTCTCTCTCTCTCTCTGGTAAACGTTGACGGCTGAATTGTTGAGCTAGACATCGAGAGTACATGTTTCATATATGGCCCCGCATAGACATCACATTCGGCAGGTACAACTTAGACAAACAAAATTAAAAGAGAATTATAGTTCGCTCTAGCGATCATGATGGCCACTCGATCTCACCACCATCATGGTCGCTCAAGTTCTCAGCTCGCGGCAATTTCCGGCATATTGCAGCTCACAGCTATGGCGTTCAATTATACCAACTGGATGTATTCTTGAGAAAACATCACACTTAGTTTTTTTTTTTTTTTTTTTTTTTTTGGGGGGGGGTGGGGAGGGGTGGCTGGTGGGTTTCAATTCCCACCGGGTGTCATTGTAGCACTACATCATCATAGCCATTCGAGTTTTAAGCACAAGGCCATCCTAGTTACTAGTAGAGGTGATCGACAGATGACCCAGTTTTCGATTGAAACTTTAGGTTCCAAACTAATAGAAACGGAATTAAGCCTGCCTTTTCTTTTTTTTTTTTTTTTTTTTTTGTGCGCGAAAGATCTCACTCTATAGCAAATGTAAAAGTTGTACCCTCTAGCTACACAAATATTTGTTAGTTAGGATTTTTATTTTTCTTAATCTTGTAGAAAATGGTTGTTTGCTCCAAAAACACACTTTGGTCATGTTAATGTTTATAAGGTTGTAGACTATGGTTCGATTTCTCAATATGTGTAGAAAACTTTTTTATTCCAAGAGAAGTTTCAAAGCCAGTTTAGAACCAGATCAACCCCAAGAACAAGTTCTTGAGTAGAATCGGTGGCTCCAACCCTACAATCGAAACCGAAGTAGTCCTAAGGCTGAAGCAAGGTTTGTGTAGCCAGGAACCAAGCCAGTCCCATACAAAACTAACCTCGCACCATTTGGCTCAGGTCGCTCGAGTTGGTTTTTGAGATTAGCCAGATCTAATGCACAAGTCTAGTTGCTAGAGCTCAAGCTTTGGGCTGATGGCTGTGGCCATGGCCGCTAGCTTGAGCTTGAGAAAGAGGCAGAAAGCAATGATTTTCGGGTCGAAAAGTAGAGATTAGTGGTGATTACTTTCATGTGTTAAAAAAAGTCCATGAAGATATTGGGCGCAATTCCAAAGTCCACGAAAATATTTCCTCATTTTCACAACTGATGAAACAATTTAGCGAGGGAATCCAAGGTTGCGTTTTTGAAACCACTTTCCCAAAGGCTTTTGGGCCTCTAAAGGGCCTTGGGCAGATATTAAGGCATTTGACAAGTATTTCTTTTAAAACTTTTGAGAGGTGCATTACATTTATAAAGTTCTCTAAAAGCTCTTAATCCAATACAAGTCCTACCCAACTTTTGGCTTAATCATTTCGGGTATGCTAATGCATTTTTTTTTTAACTATGCTGTCACTACTCTCAAAATTTCAGTTTTATGCTAACCATTTTAACTTCAAGCAACAGCCGCCTTGGGTCGTGTGACTTTAGCATTGCAAGTGGATTTTCTTTTATATTTCCAAATTTATTTATCTAAAATTTGTACCTAAGGTCCTTTACACATCTAGGTTTTTCCAAACGGCATTTAAATCATCATAAAGCACTTTTTGAATACACCTAACCAAATATTATTTGTATTTCTAAAAAATCCTTTCACTTAAAGTCTTTACATTTCTTCAAAAACCGAACCAAATGCGGCCTTAGTATTCTAAAGGTTTGGCCAAACAAGAAGTCTTATTAATGTATCTTTTTGATGGATACGTAGGTTCATAACTATGGCATGCAAATCTCAATACCAAAACCATCGAAATTAGTTATCATCTAATTTTATCTTTTGAAATCTTTTTTTAGTGTTATTAGCACCTTTAACTAAATAGTTCACGTTATCAGCAGCTTTAATTCCAGTAACTGTACATGGTATCCTTCCTAAGCTATCTGACTTCCTAATGTGTGGGGAGTTTTTTAGAGCAGGGGCACATTTGGTAGCTTAAGCATAAGGCCAATTTATCTTATATGACATTTGGTGGTACGCTTTGGACGAAATAAATCCACATTTGTCAGAATAAAAAGCCAGCAAGTGTGTCTTGCCTCTAAGGGCGAAATACTTTTTATCCCACCCTGATTTGATAAAAATATTAAGAAATAATAATGAAAAAGGTAATTGAGCAAATACTAACAGTTGACATCTAAATTTTGGCAATCTTTTAGTCATATCATTATATAGAAAATGAGGAATCGATCCCGGCCTTGAAATAAAATATTATATAATAGCATTTGCATATTAGAACAATTTTTTAATAAACTCATATGAATTGTGTTCTAATTGGACCGGAGCTAATGGACTTCAGCAGTGAAACTCTGAACTTAGTTGAATTATTTGGACTAACCCCGTAGGAGCAGTAAATTTGGCCAAGCCTATCGAATATCTTAAGTGACTGAAAATTACATGTGAAGAGCTCATGGGAGAAACTAAATTAAAAGAAATTGCATTGTTGATCAAGTGTTGAACTAATAAAATCAATATATTTGAAGATTTTGATCATTGGAATATAAGAAAGAGGAATGCTTTGGTTTCCTATCTTGAATATAGCACATACCTCTTTCCTTTTGCATGACCCCATTCATTTTCGTGAACATGCAAAATTCAGAACGTATCTACGTAAACAGAAGAGCAATGAAACGACTATAGTAATGCTCATTCTTTTATTAAATCATTGAACTTATTACAATGAAATCGTTACATCCACAGAACCGGTACTCCTTCCCTTTTTTAGTACATACTCTTGTATTTAACTCAATATCCATCACCTTCAATGCTTAGTTGTATCGAACTTGTCATTATGTGGAGGTGCAACATGCGAAGGAGCTTAATTCAAATGAATCCCCTTCGAGTCTTGCGTGTCGAACTGGTTGATTTGTGAAGTCACGTCATGAGCAGGAGCATAATCCAAATAAATCCCCTTGAAGTCTTGTGTGTTGAACTGATTGATTTGTGGAGGCGCGGCATGAGCATGAGCATAATCCAAATGAATCCCCTCCAAGTCTTATGTGTCGAATTGGTTGCTTTATGGAGGTGTGGCATGAGCAGGAGCATAATCCAAATGAATTCCCTCCAAGTCTTGTGAGTCGAGCTGGTTGATTTATGGAGACACGGCATGAGCAGGAGTATAATCCAAATGAATCCCCTCCGAGTCCTGAATGTCCCCAAGCTTTTCAATTCAAAGGAAAAAAAGAGGGCCACAAAGAATGGTCAACTCAATGGAGAGTGCAACATCGAGTCAACATTTTTCTTAGGAAATGCCAATAACATATCGAAGCATCGTCCGTCTTTGCAGAAGATGAATTCTCCAACTCTGCCGGCTTCAACTTGCAGCTTATATTTTCGTAAAGAAGAAAACGTTGTTGCTCAATATAAATAATATGTTAACCATTTGGGTTTACCACAATGGCTTCCCTTCCAACATGAAAATGAGAGGTGAGGGGTTCGAATCCCCACCTTCTTGGGGGGTTGGAGTTGGGACGATTTAATTTTAAGTGTGGGTTTTGACTCCCATGTCCTGCAATCAGGGCAAAAGTCTGAGAGTAAAAGTTAGAATAGGAGTAGAGTAGGACCAACAAAAAAAAAAACATGACTTTGCGCGAATCATTCAAATAAGGTGTCCGGTCACTTAATGCGTGCATAAATAAACATGGTTGTCCAAGAACCTAAGAACGATGAGGAACAAGAGAAGTAGAGAGACTGTTGATGAAGGCCTCATTTTGATGATCCGAATTGGAGGGGAGCAGTGACCAGTGCTATATTTGACAAGCTTTTGATCTCTTGAATGATGTAGGGGGTAATGTAGAAGGCTTTGGTGTAAATAAGGCTTTTGAGCCTTTTGGTTCGCTTCGGGGGAATATTCTTAGGGAAATGCAAAGGTCTTTAGTCTAAAGGGATTTGGTGAAATATAAATACTGTTTGGTAAACTAAAATTGAAAAGATGCCTTGAGATGTAACTTGGGGAAAATGTTATTTGGTAAACACATACATTTGGAAAGTCCTTTCATGTGTCAATTTTAAAGTTTTGCAACTTTAATTTGTTAAACACCAAAAACAAAAATCAATAATCGTAACTTTTATATATTTTTTTCAAGTTGAGAGTAATGTATAAGAGACATATTAATAAAATTTTAAATTAAAAAAAACACATCAAACTCAATTAAAAAGAGAGTAATTTTATTACAATAAACATGACAACATATGTTCGAAAGAAAGAAATAATTTATCATTAAATATTACAAACCTCCTTAACTATTTATCAAGTTCATAGCTATTTCATCACATAAACGTGTCATATCAAGGAATGCATTATCATTTGAAGCACTTGTCCTCTCATTTACAACATCATGGCCAACTGAATATCCATACTCGGGATCCAAATCTGTTGTTTCAAAATCTGTATTAGTTACGGCATTTTTTCTTATAAAATTGTGCAAAGCCATTATAACTATGACAATTTGCACTTGCTTTTCATAAGAATAACTTAACATAGTAGTTAAAATCTTTCATTTCATTTTTAATACGCCAAAGGCTCATTCAATTTCTGAGCGAAGCGAGGAATGTACATGGTTGAACACTTCTTGATGACCCGTAGATGTAGGACCCTATTGAAATTTTGGCAAATGATATCTATCTTTTCTACATTGCTCCAAATAACCCATGAGATTTGAATATCCAGCATCTACTAAATGATATTTACCTACACAAATATAATTATAAATTTAATTAACATATGCCACATAAATATATATGGATGTACATAAACAATTAATTAACCAACTTGGAGGAGGATGGGGAAACTATGCATCATGTCTTCCAATGGCATCATAGAAGATACAAGTATCATGAGCTTGTCCCTCCTAACCGGCATAAACATAAATAAATTCCATATTAAAATTACATGCGGCCAACATATTTTGAGTAGTATTTCATTTTTGACCAATAAAGCGAATTTGATTATACGTTGGTACCACTGCTGGGATATATGTACCATCCATAACTCCAATGCAATCCTAAAACAAATAATGCAAATATTACATGATTTAAATTTTGTTTTTCGTTTTTATTGTACAATCATAACTTATCTTAAAAGATAGATAAAATCGTCGATCTTTCTTAATCTTCTTTGGAAATTCCTAAAATTGTCGATCAATTGGTTGGATCAAATCTTTTCTCATAACACATACTTTATTTAAAACTAAAGTGCCTATTTATGGTTTCCCTAGATTGTTGAAATCGCCTTTGTGCTACCTTGTTACTTATACCATGTCCCAACATATAAAGAAACATTCCAATCATTTATGCAACATTAATATTCCTAGATCCTTTAAGGCCATAGCATGTTACTAAGTCATGCGTTAAATTATTAAATACATCTCTATGCATTCTAAACATATTATAGCATCTTATTGGATTAGTATCTTCGGCCATCAATTCTCTTATCCATGCATGACATGTACATGATGAGGTCATAGAAGGTTGTTTACAAAGGTACGTTGCTTGATAAGCAATTGAAGCATTAGCGATTGAGAGAAAATCTAAGAATTCATCTTCCTCTTATTCACGATTTTCCTTTTCTTGAGAATCATCCATAATTACCTAACGTAACAAAAAAATAGAGTTAGAATAAGAGAAACAATGAATAATCTTGACAATCCATTAAGAAAAAACTATTTGATTTTTTTTTTCACAAAGGAAAAATCATCACGACAGACTTGTATAGAAATTGAAGTTAGCAAAGAAAAAAGAAAGCAAGATCAATGAATAGAGAGGAGACAGCGAGGGGAAAGAACAGATGGACAAACAATCATTCTCCCAAATGTTACGATCTCTTGCCAAATCATAACATGCCACTCTAGCTATTAGATATGCAATTACCCACACAAATTTCCACAAAAATCACAACATAAATTGAGAAAATCTGAACTGGACAGAGGCGAACACGAGTGCGAGTGCAACGTGATGGGAGAGTTCAAGGGCATCGAGCGTGAAGGAATGACGTGAGGAAGAGAACTCAAACCCCTGCCAACTGTGAGGAACGCAGCTTCAAGCACGAAAGAGGGGGAATTGACAAGGTACGAGAAAGGCGAGGGAAATTTCTACATCCCAACAGAAATGAGGAAATCTTACTTGGAGAGAGGCAAGGACAAAGGCGACGAGCACTCAAGGGTGGTGGCCGTGAAGATCATAGTGTGAGGAAGAGAGGTGAAGGGCGGTGAGCATGAGGGTTGGACACGAACAGTCATGAGGCAGAGAGAGGCATACGAGTATAAGAGAAGAGGAGGCGTGAGACTACAGAAACGTAAGGAAGAGGAGGCTTTTAAGGTTTTCTATTTAGAAAAGGGCAAAAATGGATTTTGTTTAATAAATGAGGAAAAAATGGACAACTAACATATTTTCATTAAACAAATGAAGTAGCATTTTGAGAATGCTACTTCTTAATTCTGCAAGGCTTGTACTTCCTTAGTTCTTTTTTTTTTTTGGGTTAAATTACTTCCTTAGCTTAGTTTGGAATTGCTTTCCATTTCTTGAAACGATTTATTTCCATTCCAGAAATTAAAGATGAAGTTGTTATGGCACAAAGATGCTGTAAGTTGGTCGAAAACTAAGGATTTGTCACTCTATTTACAAATACATGAGCAAGAGTAATCATTTACAAGCATGTTTCGTGATTCTTCAGACAATCGTTTAGATAGGTAAAGCAATTACACATCTTCGACTGAAATCAGATTGGAAAAAACGAATTGAGACTATTATTTATGGATGATGGTAATGGTGGCACCCCTTCATTAGGATCTTGCCTCCACTGAGGCTTCATTTATTTTATATAAAATAAATGATTTGAAAGACCTTTTTTTTTTAAATGATCAAAAGTATCACTTACAAAAAAATGATTAAATGAAAAATATTTTCATTGTCTATGAAAACGTTTAGATGTAATCGTTGTTGATAATGAAAAAAAAAATTATTGACTATTTATTTTAAGCAATATAAACGATCATTTTCAGGAAAAGATCTTCCATCTCATTTATTTTCTGCGAAACAAGCGGATCATAATTGCAAATATTTTTATTATTAGCATAACATTCTCATCACGGGTTAATTTAAACCCAATAACCTTTTTGAACAATAAAATTGGCCTCATTGAAACTTTAGTAACCCAAGTCACAACGAAAAATAGTCAAACTTAAAAATCAACTGGACATATGCAAATAACTTTGACAATATAAACATAATAACGGTTGCAATTTTCTTTCTCAAATTTTCATTTTTGCACGACTACAATTTTGGCTAAATTTTCTTTCTCGATGATTTTGACTTTAATCAAGTGAAAGATGTAGGGGATAATGTAGAAGGCGTTTGTGTATATACATCGGATACGTTTATATATACTCTACAAGGCTTGCACATCTTTAGTTCAGTTGAGATTTTTTTCCATTTCTTGACTCTATTTATTTCCATTCCAGAAATTGAAGATGTTATTTTTAAGGCACAAAGATGCATAAATTTTGTGGAAAACTAAGGATTTTTTGTTACTCTATTTGCAAATACACAAGCAAGACTAGTTATTTTCCTGTCTATTTTGTGCTCCTTCAATCTATCCTATAGATAGGGAAAAGCAATGGTTTTTGGGATATTTTCATGTATTAGAAAAAGTCCACGAAGAAATCTTCTTATATTCACCACTAATAAAACGATTGGGAGTCTAAGGTTTCGTTTTGGGAGCCACTAACTTGAATGTCTTTAGGCCTCAAAAGGGCCTTGGCTAGATATTAAGGGCTTGCATGGTAACGTTTCTGTTTCTCCCAATTTCTATTCTTTTGTTTCCCGAAACAAAAAAAGAACAGAAATCCGTTTGGTAAAAATTTTGTTCCTGAGAACAAAAAAATCAATTTCTTTTGTTTCCAGGAACAGATTTGGAGCAGAAACAAAAAAAAAAGTAGCTTCTTGTTCCTGGGAACAATTTCTAGAAATAAGCCAATTTTTTATTTTCTTTTTATTTTCTTTTGTTTTTCTTGCTTGCTGTGGCCTTGGGTGGCTGCTTGCCAACCGCCAGCCACCTCCAGCCGGCCGTAGCACCAGCAGCCGATCACCGACTGTCGCCCCACCAACGGCGACCATCGTCGCCGCCACGGTCTGATCGTCGTCACTACCGCCCGCAACCCACCGGCCACCCCCGACCTCCGATCACCGCCACCAACCGCCATTGCCGCGTCGACTACCGGCCACCCGTCGTCGTCGCCCCTCGACCACTGTCGCGGCGGCCGGCGGTTGGCGGTCCGTAAGCAAGAATAAAAACAAATAAATACAAAAAATAAAAAATCGTACCAAACACATTTCTATTTTTTTTTCCATTTCAAGAATAGAAATTTTGTGTAGTTACCAAGCACCTTATTTTACTCAAAAATTGTTCCCCGGAGTAGAAATAGAAAATAACTATTTCTGAAAAGAAACTGGTCCCTGGCTAAAAAGCGTTACCGTGCGCACCCTAAGGCATTTGACAATTTTTCTTTTTTAGAACTTTTGAGAGATGCATTACATGTCCAAAGTCCTCCAAGGGCTCCCAACCCAACACAAGTCCTACCCACCTTTTGGCTTTAGCATTTCCGGAATGGTAATGCATTTTTTTTTTCAATTATGCCCTTACTAAACTCTCAGAATTTCAATTTTAAGCAAACTAATTTCACCTCAGGCAATGGCCGCTTGGGTCGCGCAACTTCAACGTCACAAGTGGATTTTCTTTTTCTTATAAATTTATTTATCTGAAATATAGACATGAAGTCCTTTACAAGTCCAGTTTGTTCCGAACAACATTCAAATAAAAAACAATTCCCAAAGTACTTTTCAAATACACTCAACCAAACACTATTTGTATTTCTAGAAAACCCTTTTACATTAATTCTTTAAATTTTTCCAAAAGCCGAACTAAATGCAACCTTAGTATTCTAGAGGTTTGGCTAAATAAGAAGTCTTATTAATGTATTTTTTTTTTTTACGGATATGGAGGTTCATAACTATGAAATGCAAATCTCAATAAAAAAAAAAAACCAACGAAATTACTTATTGTCTAATTTTATCTTTTTAAATCTTATTTTAGTGTTATAGCAGCTTTAACTCCAATAGTTCATGTTATCAGTAGCTTTTATTCCAGTAACTGTACATGGTGTCCTTCCTAAGCTATCTGACTTCGTAATGCGTGAGGAGTTTTTCGAGCAAGGGCACACTTGGTAGCTCGAATATAAGGCCAATTTATCTTATCCAACATTTGTCGACACGGTTTGAATGTGATAAATCTGCATTTGTCTGAATAAAATGTCAGCTAGTGTGTCTGCCTCTAAGGGCGAACTACTTTTTATCCCACCCCGATTTGATTAAAATATTAAGAAATTAAAAGAAAAGATTATTGAGCAAATACTAATTGTTAACACCTAAATTTTGGCAATTTTTTAATCCCATTATTTTATAGAAAATTAGAGATCAACCCAACTTTTAAATAAAATTATTGTTAAATTGCATTTGCATATCAGAACATTTTCATAATAAACCCATACGAATTGTATTCTAATTGGAGTGGAGCTAATGGACTTAAGTGATGAAACTTTGAGCTTAATTGAATTATTTGTATAAAGCGCGCATGATCACTGGATTTGGCCAAGCCTATTGAATATCTCGGTGGTAAAAAATTACATGTGAAGAGCTCGTGGGAGCAACTAAATTAAAAGAAATTGCATTCTCGAACAAGTTTTAAACTAATGATATCAACATATTTGAAGATTTTAATCAAGGGAAAATAAGAAAGAGGAATACTTTAATTTCCTATCTTAAAAATATATTAGAGAAATGATTGGATGACGATCTTTAGTCTATTGTAAGAATAGAGAGAAGTACACTATCAGTGCCATAAGTTGTGTATGCGCTCACTTTGGTGCCAAAAGTTTCTGTCAGATCACTTAAGTGCCAAAAAGTTTGAAAAACGATCATTTTAGTGCCAACTCCGATCCGGTTGGCTAGAAATCCGACGTGGCACTTTTTTATTAATTTTTAAAGCCGATGTGGCTTGCCAGAGAGTACCGTAAGCATTTAAACAACAAAACGACGCGATTTGGTGTCTCCCCCAATTAAAAACCCTAAATCTCCGGCCGGTCGCCGTCTTCGACGGCCCCCGCGCTCGCGGCCGCTGCTCTGACCCCGACCCCGACCCCGACGATGGCCACTCGGCGGCCGCAACCCCGACCTCGACCCTAATGACGGCCGCTCGGCGGCTGCGGCTCCGACCCCGACCCCGACCCCGACACCGACCCCGACCCCGACCCCGAGGACGGCCACTTGGCGACCAAGTCGAAGGCCGTGATCTAGCCGGTGCTCGGGGAGGCCACCAATGAGTGCACGGCCCTCGATGTCTCCCTCTCCATCTCCGATCTCCCTGACAAGTGCCTAGCTTGCGTCTTCTAGTACCTAGGCTCCGGCGACCGGGGCTGGTGCTCCCTCGTGTGCCATCGAGGGTGTTCGAACAGCGCCGAGCAACGGTGGCCGAGCGAGCGACGGCGGCCCGGTGACGACGGCCAAGCGAGCTAGGAGCGACGACGGCCAAGCGAGCTAGGTTGGAAAAACCCTAATTTCAATCCCCAAATTAAAAAAAAATCCCCAAATGAGTTAAACGGCGTCGTTTTTGTGAGGCCATCCACGTAGGGCGGCATAATGACGTTGTTTTCTTAAGGAGGACTGAAAACAACATCATTTTAAAGCAACAGGAACTTTTTTAAAAAATATAAAAGCCACGTCATTAATCTGGCCGGAATCTCTCGCCGGTGGCACCAAAGTGATCGTTTTTTCTCCGATTTGGCACTTAAGTGATCCAACAGAAACTTTTGGCACCAAAGTGAGCGCCGTACACAACTTATGGCACTGATAGTGTACTTCTCCCATAAGAATAAATATCTATTATGCATCACTAAAATTCAAATTATAAATTAATTCAAATTACTATTGGGCCCACTTCTTTAAAAACTTATGTCTTACAACAAGTTATTATTTTCACAATAGCCCAAAAACTGTCATGTTAGTAAATTCCAATAAATTACATAGCTCTTTGATTCAAATTAGGAGATAAGATGGTTGGACATGGACTCCATATAGAGAAGTGAAAAATAATACAGGTGAAAGAGAGAAAGAGCTCCTTGCACATGCACCGCCATGCTTCATATCAATCAGGCGCATAAGGCTGCCTTGTCCGATCATTACTCATCGATAGTCCTGATGCGCAGCAGCTATTCCTCAATGTTTTTTCGTTGCTCTCGCTATTATGACTACTTCGATTTTAATAGTTTCGCTTTTGCCACGCTTCAATGTTGCTGTCATTGTCGCCGGTTGCTACTCAGTCGATTTCCAAAGTCCTTGGCTTTGTTCACGGCCTTGTTAGTTGCCTTTCCGCCTTTACCAGACCTTCTTGACCTTGTCCCATTCGTCGTTGCTGGTCTAAGCTCGCCCCCCATGCCGTTGCCACCTGTCCTGCTTGCGATTTGTCCCCGTTTTTTATACCTAAATTTTAAAGACCCATTTAGTCAGTCTTTTGCATAAAAAAAATTAGGAGTTGATTATGATCCCTAACCACAAATATTATCAATTTGTAAGCCCACATAAATTTGCGAGTGACGTCTATATTTACAATTCACAAATTTAAAAGTCTAATGGAAGAATTACCAAAAAAGTCTTAAACTTATTGTAATTGTGTCAATTCAGTCAAAAATATTGTTTTTGGTCGCTTGAGTTCTAAAGCCTTTTTCATTTGTGTCAATTCAATTCATTTGGCTGACATGAAATCCTTTGAACAATATCGGCCATCCTTTGATCACTCATAGTAAAATGTCCGTCCAAGTGCATTTGGGATTTATCAAGGCCGATTTAAGTGGTGATTGAGACCTAAGTGTAGCTAAAGTCTTCCTTGCTCTTTCCTTTTGCACGATCCCATTCATCTTCGTAAACATGCAAAATTCAGGATGTATTACAGCGTAAATGGAAGAGCAACGAAACAACTACTGAAATGTTTTCTCTTTTATTAAATCATTGAACTCGTTACAATGAAATTGTCACTCACACAGAACTGGCATGAGCAATAGTATTAGAGTCCAAATGAAACCCCTACAAGTCTTTTGAGTGATGCATCCATCACAACACTGTGGACACCTAATGATTCCCCTCCAATTCTTGAAAATGCAGGCACGACCACATGGGTTCAAGTTTCGGTGAAAATGAGCAAGAAATTGGCCTCAAATCAAACGAAAATTTCCCAAAACACAAATCCTCAACTATCGCGACTTCCCCCGCTCAATTAGCCTCCGACAAATACCGATATACCGGAAAAACTCATGGCTAATGTTCCTTATGACGGTGCGACCGTACGAGTCCGAAATCGAGGGGTGGGTCGCCAAAATTTGCCCGGAATCGGCGAGTTTCTCTCTTTGCCTCAAAAGTCCGAATTACTGTTCATCTTTGAAATACACCAAAAATTCGACAAAAATAAGGCAAAGGCACTAAACATGCTTTGATACCAAACGTAAGACATAAAAATTAAGTGCGGAAACTAGGATCAATTATAAACAAACCTCCAGCCATTGTTCATATTCACGTTCGTCAGAAAATCCTGAAAATTCAAAGAGATATTGGGCACACGCTACTAACCCAATTCCCTCACATACTGATGGTGTTATTCCAAATGAGAGGATTTGAGTTAGATCGTGTGATTGCCCATTAGAATGAACGGTCGTTCCTTTATACACTGTCTTCCATCAAGGCGGTTACTAAATGGGCAGTTGTCACGAAAATATACGAAATGTGGAAAAACTGTATGTCAAATAACCGCCACTTTAAAGAGAAAATGTGGGTCCGAAAATGTGGGATCACAAATATAAATAAGATGGACTCCATATAGAGAAGAGAAAAACAATACAGGTGAAAGAGAGAGAGAGAGCTCCTTGCACATGCATCGCCATGCTTCACATCTGTCCGCCGCATCAGGCCGCCTTATCCTATCATTACTCGTCAATAGTCCGGATGCGTAGCAGCTGTTCCTCTAACTACGTTGATTTTCCTAGTTTAACTTTTGCCACACTTCAATGTTGCTGTCATCGTCGCCGGTTGCTATCGGTCGATTTCCGAAGTCCTTGGCTTTCTTCACGGCCTTGTTAGTTGCCTTTCCGCCTATGCCAGACCTTCCTGACCTTGTCCCATTTGTTGTTGCTGGTCTAAGCTCGCCCCCCATTTCGTTGCCGCCTGTCCTGCTTGCGATTTGTCCCCGTTTTTTATACCTAAATTTTAAAGACCCATTTAGTTAGTCTTTTGCTAAAAAAATTAGGAGTTGATTATGATCCCTAACCAAAAATATTATCAATTTGTAAGCCCACATAAATTCGCGAGTGACGTCTATATTTACAATTCGCAAATTTAAAAGTCTAATGGAAGAATTACCAAAAAAGTCTTAAACTTATTGTAATTGCGCCAATTCAGTCATAAACATTGTTTTTGGTCATTTGAGTTCTAAAGCTTTTTTCATTTGTGTCAATTCAATTCATTTGGCTGACATGAAATCCTTTGAACCATATCGGCCATCCTTTGATCACTCGTAGTAAAATGTCCTTCCAAGTGCATTTGGGATTTATCAAGGCCGATTTAAGTGGTGATTGAGACCTAAGTGTAGCTAAAGTCTTCCTCGCTCTTTCCTTTGCCACGATCCCATTCATCTTCGTAAACATGCAAAATTTAGGATGTATTACCGCGTAAATGGAAGAGCAACGAAACAACTACTAAAATGTTTTCTCTTTTATTAAATCATTGAACTCGTTACAATGAAATTGTCACTCGCACAAAATTGGCATGAGCAGTAGTATTAGAGTCCAAATGAAACCCCTACAAGTCTTTTGAGTGACGCATCCATCACAACACTGTGGAGACCTAATGATTCCCCTCCAATTCTTTGGTGTTGCATCCATCACTGCATCCGGGAGGCGAAATCGTAGGCGGAGGATCAACAAGAGGATAATCCAGAATCCCCTCTGAGTCTTGAGTGTCCGCTTGCTTTTCTGTTCAAAGAGAAAAAAGAGGGCCAAAAAGAATGGTCAACTCGATGGAGAGTGCAACATTATGTCAACATTTTTCTCAGCGAAGTGCCAATAACACACCGGAGCACCATCTGTCTTTGCAGAAAATGAATTCTCCGACTCTGCCGGCTTCAATTTGCGGCCTATATTTTCATAAAGGAGAAAACGTTATCCTCTAAGTAAATCACATGCACTGTGCGAATCATTCAAATAAGACGTTGGATCACTTAATGTGTGCATAAAAAAACATGGCTTTCCAAGTACCTAAGAACGAAGAGGAATAAGAGAAGAAGAGATACTGCTGATGAAGGCCTCATTTCAATGACTTGAAATGGAGGAAAGCCGTGACCAGCGCTGTATTTAACAAGCTCTTGATCTCACGAACGACGTAGGGGATACTGTAGAAGGTGTTTGTGTATATACACCGGGCACGTTTATATATACTCTGCAAGGCTTGTACATCTTAATTTCAGTTTGGGATTACTTTCCATTTCAGATATTGAAGATGTTATTTTTAAGGCACAAAGAAGTATAAGTTTGTGGAAAACTAATCATTTACCTTCCTATCTTGTGCTTCTTCAAACAATCCTTTAGATAAGCAAAGCAATTAATGGACTGTGATTTTGGCTCTCATTAGCATTGAATTTGCGTTGCCACACATTTGATTGAGCCAAATATCTTTTTAGTTATAATTTCATGTTAAAGAGTGCCTCAAAACACTTGTTAGAAAGCCACACATAAGAAGAGTACAGATTTCAATACTTTGTTTCTCTAGTATTGTATAATTAGCATTGAAAGTTCAAGCATAGCATTTGAAAATGCTTGTTAACAAATGACACGAGCCTTTTCTCAATTAGTTTTGGGTGACTTATGTCAAGAATATAATCTTATTGTTTGATCTAGTTCAGACACATGCGAATGCATCTTGTTTCCTGAATAAATGCTTTGTTCACTTCCCACTGGCTTCCTGTGGTTTTGAAAACCCTGTAAGGAATTCAAAATGTGGATCGTAGATCCAGAATCAATCCACCAAGTATTGTGACTCACATCAGTCATATTAGATTCATAACAAACACAAGAGATTAGATTACATTTCTTCTCAAGCTAGGCCTTAAATCCGATACAATCCTTCTTTATATACCCCTTCCTTTTATAGAAGAAACATTTAGATTCTTTCTTAATGTCAGCTTGGGGAGGTATTTTACCTTTTCTCTTATGCTTGACATGGCCCTTATTTTTTCCTTGTGTTGCCAAATGAGCACTTTCTCCCAATTCCATAATCATTCTTTCTTCCTTTTGAACAAACATGGTCATGAGTTGATTAATTGACCATTTTTTCTTATGTGTCTTGTAAGAGATCTTGAAAGGTGCATAATGTTGCGGGAGAGTGTTTAGAATATAATATACAAGAAAGGATTCGGATATCTCAACCTTGAGGTTCTTAAACTGAGCCGTAATATCCCTCATTTGCATGATGTGCTCACGCACACCTCTAACACTAGTGAGCTTCAATGATGAAAACTTTATAATCAGGGTCATGGCATGTGCCTTCTCAGAAGTCTTAAACTGCGCATCTATGGCCTCCAATAAAGCCTTAGCATTGCTATGCTGAGCAACCAAACCACGAATACTAGGAGATATTTTAGCCCGTATAAACATTGCACAAACGCGGTTGGACCGCTCCCGTTCGTTATAAAGAGCTATCTCAGCTGCAGTGCTCGAATCAGTAGGAACAGGTGGTTCGTCTTTCCTTATAGCATAGTCAATGTCCATCCACCCCAATTGAAGAAGAACTAACTCCTTCTAAACTTTATAGTTTTCACCATTCAGTATGGGAACATCACACTTAAATTCAGAGAAATTCACAGGTTACAAAATTGCATATCAAATAATAATGCTTATGTCACAAAATTTGAGGCGAAAGATACATAAATCATGTTTATCTATGTAAACATGTCATAAATATGAATCACTTAACATAACAACTGCATGTGGGCTAAGTTTTCAATTTAAATAGATTCATTATTACATCATGAAGAAACTACCATATTATATACCTTTTCTTAATCCCTGTGGGTAAATTAAGAAAAATAATATGATATTTTATCCTAATTAATCATATTAATACAATGAAAATTCCTGTGGGATAAAATTCATCATATTAATATAATTAATTACAATTAATGTCCATTTCTAAATATGATCCGAAGGCTCTTAATAAATAATTTAATTAATTAAAGATTTTGTGGCTACTCTATAATTAATTAAATATATGGATCATTGGACATTTAATTTCATGCATAAAATATTCATAAAAATGCATGAAATGGCAAAATAGCAAATGAATGCAACAAGGGGCAAAACAGTTAATAGATCGGCCAAGGACAGGATTGTAAAATTGTTGAAAGGAAAGGGCAAAAGGATAAAAGGAGCCGCAGGAAGGGACGTCGGGCGTGTGGCTCGCACGCGCGCCATCAACCGCTCAGGCGCGTGCGTTGCACCCGCCTGCAACTGCCGTGGGCAATTCCACACGCGTGGGCCCCACATGCTAGCAGTTGGCACGCGCATGATGGCGCGTGGGTTCCACGTGCCTGCAACTGCAGCGCGCGCGTGAAGCCCACGTGCCTTCTTCCTTGCCCGTAGAAGCCTTTTCATCGCCATTTTTCGTCGTTTCTTCTCCGACAGCCCATCTCAGACACAACTAAATAATGTTTTGGAGAGCATGCAGGCACGACCACATGGGTCCAAGTTTTGGCGAAAATGAGCAAGAAATTGGCCCCAAATCAAACGAAAATTTCCCAAAACACAAATCCTCAACTATCGCAACTTCCCCCGCTTGATTAGCCTCCGACAAACACCGATATACCGGAAAAACTCATGGCTAATGTTCCTCATGACGGTGCGACCGTACAAGCTCGAAATCGAGGGGTGGGTCGCCGGAATTTGCTCGGAATCGGCGAGTTTCTCTCTTGGCCTCAAAAGTCCGAATTACTGTTCATCTTTGAAATGCCCCAAAAATACACCAAAAATTCGACAAAAATAAGGCAGAGGAACTAAACATGCTTTGATACCAAACGTAAGACATAAAAATTAAGTGCGGAAACCAGGATCAATTATAAACAAACCTCCAGCCATTGTTCATATTCACGTTCATCAGAAAATCCTGAAAATTCAAAGAGATATTGGGTACACGCTACTAACCCAATTCCCTCACATATTGATGGTGTTATTCCAAATGAAAGGATTTGAGTTAGATCGTGTAATTGCCTGTTAGAATGAACGGTCGTTCCTTTATACACCATCTTCCATCAAGGCGGTTACCAAATGGGCGGTTGTCATGAAAATGTACGAAATGTGGAAAAACTGCATGTCAAATAATCGCCACTTTAAAGAGAAAATGTGGGTTCGAAAATGTGGGATCACAAATATAAATAAGATGGACTCCATATAGAGAAGAGAAAAACAATATAGGTGAAAGAGAGAGAGAGCTCCTTGCACATGCATCGCCATGCTTCACATCTGTCGGGCGCATTAGGCCGCCTTGTCCGATCATTACTCGTCAATAGTCCGGATGCGCAGCAGCTGTTACTCTGACTACTTCGATTTTCCTAGTTTAGCTTTTGCCACACTTCAATGTTGCTGTCATCGTCGCCGGTATCTACTCGGTCGATTTCCGAAGTCCTTAGCTTTGTTCACAGCCTTGTTAGTTGCCTTTCCGCCTATACCATACCTTCGTGACCTTGTCCCATTCGTCGTTGCTGGTCTAAGCTCGCCCCCCATGCTGTTGCCGCCTGTCCTGCTTGCGATTTGTCCCCGTTTTTTATACCTAAATTTTAAAGACCCATTTAGTCAGTCTTTTGCATAAAAAAATTAGGAGTTGATTATGATCCCTAACCACAAATATTATCAATTTGTAAGCCCACATAAATTCGCGAGTGACGTCTATATTTACAATTCGCAAATTTAAAAGTCTAATGGAAGAATTACCAAAAAAGTCTTAAAACTTATTGTAATTGCACCAATTCAGTCATAAACATTGTTTTTGGTCGTTTGAGTTCTAAAGCTTTTTTCATTTGTGTCAATTCAATTCATTTGGCTGACATGAAATCCTTTGAACCATATCAACCATCCTTTGATCACTCGTAGTAAAATGTCCTTCCAAGTGCATTTGGGATTTATCAAGGCTGATTTAAGTGGTGATTGAGACCTAATTGTAGCTAAAGTCTTCCTCGCTCTTTCCTTTTGCACGATCCCATTCATCTTCGTAAACATGCAACATTCAGGATGTGTTTCCGCGTAAATGGAAGATCAATGAAACAACTACTGAAATGTTTTCTCTTTTATTAAATCATTGAACTCGTTACAATGAAATTGTCACTCACCCAGAACTGGCACGTTTTCCCTCTTTCGGTACACCCTTGTATTCAACTCAGTCTCCCATTCTCAACCATTAGTTGTGTTTAGGAGGTGAAGCATGAGCAGGAGGATAATCCAAATGAATCCCCTCCAAGTCTTGAGTGTCGAGCTCGTCGTTAACTGGAGGCGCAGCATGAGAAGGAGCACAATTTAAATGAATCCCCTCTGAGTCTAAAGTATCGAACTCGTCGTTATGTGGAGGCACAACATGAGAAGGAGCATAATCCAAATAAATCCCCTTCGATTTTTGAATGTTCGATAGCTTTTCTGTTCAAAGAGAAAAAAGAGGGCCAAAAAGAATGGTCAACTCGATGGAGAGTGCAACATTAAGTCAACATTTTTCTCAGGGAAGTGCCAATAACATACCGGAGCATAATCTGTCTTTGCAGAAAATGAATTCTCCGACTCTGCCGGCTTCAACTTGCGGCCTATATTTTCATAAAGGAGAAAACGTTATCGCTCTAAGTAAATCACATGCGCTGCACAAATCATTCAAATAAGTTGTTGGATCACTTAATGCGTGCATAAAAAAACATGGCTTTCCAAGTACCTCAGAATGACGAGGAAAAAGAGAAGAAGATATACTGCTGATGAAGGCCTCATTTCGATGATCTGAAATGGAGGGAAGCGGCAACCAGCGCTATATTTGACAAGCTCTGATATCGTGAACGATGTAGGGGATAATGTAGAAGGTTTTTGTGTATATACACCGGGCACGTTTATATATACTCTGCAAGGCTTGTACATCTTTATTTCATTTTGGGAATACTTTCTATTTCTTGAAACCATTTACTTTCATTCCAAATATAGAAGATGTTATTTTTAAGGCACAAAGATGCATAAGGTTGTGGAAAAATAATCATTTACCTGCCTATCTTGTGGTTCTTCAAACAATCCTTTAAATAAGCAAAGCAATTAATGGACTGTGATTTTGGCTCTCATTAGCATTGAATTTGCGTTGCCATGCATTTGATTGAGCAAAATATCTTTTTAGTTATAATTCCATGTTAAAGAGTGCCTTGAAACACTTGTTAGAAAGCCACACATAAGAAGAATACAGATTTCAATACTTTGTTTCTCTGGTATTGTATAATTAGCATTGAAAGTTCAAGCATAGCATTTAAAAATGCTTGTTAACAAATGACAAAAGCCTTTTGTCAATTAGTTTTGGGCGACTTACGTCAAGAATATAATCTTATTGTTTGATCTGATTTAGACGCATGCCAGAGTTATGACCTAAATTGTTTTGCCAATTTTGTCCGATGACACTTATGTGCATATAAGTTGCTGGTGCAATTCTTATGTCCATGTATGGCACCAGTTCCGAGGACGCTTTTGAGTTATTTTTAGACTATTTGTGCGACCATGTAATTAGCTATTGTGATTCAGATCCACCATGAGCAAGAATTGTGAAATGTACTCAAGAACATGAACATCGCTGATCAAATTTATATCATTATAGTATTAAAATATCACTTTTCAAAGTTCTATGGACGACAAAAACATATATGTACAAATTTTCTTGTTTAAAAATCATTTAGCAGTGTCCTTGATGACCCCACTCAAAAATGATCCTAATTCTGGCACAAGATACTACCACGTCGCAATTTACAAGTACGAGAGTAGCCACAGGGCAATATCATAATTATTTATAACTTACTTCATAATCGAATGAGGACAAACAATGAAGTTATAGATCGCTCACTGATGGAGGACTGTTGGTGGCAGGAATCGAATTTAGGCATGGGCCATAAGCTAAGTAGTACCGACACTGATCCGCGACACGCGACACGACACGACACAACACGCTGACACTTCCTTTCTCAAAAAACAGATAATCCGATACGTTGAGACACGTTGTATATTAATACACACACATAATAAATTATTATTTTTATGATTATTTCAATTAAATTAATTTGAATCAAATTCATAAATAAATAATTAATTAAAAAATTCTAGAATGAATTTACATTAAAAACATTAATCCGCCATTTATTAATATCATTCATTGTTTCAATTTGATAAATTCAACCCTATTTAATAATTCATAAAACTTGGAGAAAAAACAAGTGATCCATATTCTGGACTCGCATGTTAGATATGTTGGAAGAGGAGAATAAAAAAAATTAAGGGGTGAATTGTATATCATGGGAAGTGGGAGTCAGAATAAAAGAGAATACTAGGTTTTTCTTCTTTGTCCCTTTATTATTTTTATTATTGTGTCTTATTTTTTCACACACACACACACACACACACACACACACACATATATATATATATATATATATTTTGATCTATCATTTATTGAATTTTTAAAAGTAACCTTGATATCGGAATCACGTGTCAGAAACTCATATGTCAGAATTCCGACTCGAGTATCGGAGAGTGTCGAAAAAAGTTGACCAAGTGTCGGATTTTTCGACATGTGTTGACTGAGTATCGAAGAGTGTCCGAGAGTGTCCGACACGTGTCAAAGTGTCCGATACAACACGGCGCTCTTGGAGAGTGTCGGTGCTTCATAGTCCATAAGTAGGGTACATTTGTTTCGCGAAAAATAAATGGCTCAAAAAGTTTTTTCCTTAAAATGATCACTTACATCACTTAGAAAAAATGAATAAACAAAAAAAATTACCTCGTTTATGAAAATATTTAAACATACATTGTTATCGATATATAACTAATTATTTCAAATGAGAGAAATGACCATTTTTAGAAAATTATTTTTCAATTTATTCATGTTTTATGATACAAATAAAGTTCATGTTTCTAAATTTTACTAATGGAGCTAACCTTTCATCTACATTATTTAAAACCTAGCTAAAATAACTCTCTCTCTCTCTCTCTCTCTCTCTCTCTCTCTCTCTCTCACTTATGCACAATCACTGGCATTGATAGCTAGTTGAAATTTCAGCTACATGCCAACTAGAATACCAAGTAATCCCAACGAAGTTTAGTCAAGGAAAAAGGAAAGAAGAAAGTTCTCATTATTCAAATCCATGAAAACACACCTAGAAAAACCAAAACTGATGGATTATCTTAGAAAATTCAAAAAAAAAAAAATACAGTTATTACACAAAAAGAAAGTTCTTCATGTACAGGATCCTGCCTATTCCTAAATCCTAAAAAAACTGCAGAATTTCTGCAACGCTGTCCAACCTCAATTTTGTTGCCTCCTCGTTGTCCTAAGATCCTTTTCCTCAATTTTCTCCTCTTCTTGTTCCCCTAAAGTATTGCACGACCATGTTTATATTATAGACGTGTGTAAAGTTCTGTTGCTCAGTTGTGTATTGGTGGCTTTCTCTTTGCCGGAGAGTAGTCCATCCCAGCAATGTCCATGATGTCCGGATAATGCTCCGAAGCAGAAGATGAATTGACTGGGAAGTTTTCTTTCCCCCCACCAAGTTGGCCACTATTACTTCTTTCGCCCTCCAATGTTGACTTGGCCTCACTGCCTCCTTGGGTTATTTCCTCCTGTAAATTGGACATGTGCAGAATCGTTTCAGCAACCACAGAAGAAGACCAAACGATAATGTTATTCTCAATTATCGTTGTTACATTCACTATTAACAAGGATAGAAGAGTTTTGCATCATAAGCTCGAACAGAGGGTTAACATAAAACGTGGAAAATGACACCCGTTATTATACACACGCTATTCGTCAGATGATGAGTACTATAAGCATACAAAACCATGTACGAGTCGATGTGTAAGAAGGATTGAGACCAATAAAAGTGAAGTCCTTATGAACGGTACAGAAAGACGAGATAACCCAACTCTAAATACTATCTTAAAAGTCAAATGTGCATCCGATTGCTCAAAAGTTTGAGCTCTCGAAGAATATTGAAGGCCACATCGTGTGTTGAGGAACAACTAACCTTTGAGTTTGGAGCCTTGGTAGTAGGAGTGGTTGCAGTAAGGAGCTTCCTGGTTTTGCCTGCATCAAATGAAGCATGAAGCATCAGCACAAGAGATCATCGAAATGTGCAGAAAAGGAAGAAGAAAAATCTAAATGGAGTTGCTTCATTTATGCATTCATCACCGTGTTCGTCAAAAGAAAGAAAAGAGGGAAATACGCTGATTTATTCAAGAAAAATGCAATAAATTTGCATGAGATATGACGTCAATCTTTAGCGCACATAGAAGAATCAGTTACCTTCTGTCTGAGAAATAAGAAGCATCAGAAGCAGAAGATGGGCTGCCAAATGGGTCTTCATCTGTGGATGAATTTTGTATGAAGGAATATAAAAATGAAAAGAAGGGAAGAACACACTGAGAAAAATCACAATCCTTCGGCTAGAAAGCGAATACTGGAGCCTCTCTCTCTCTCTCAAAGCTTGACCTATTAAACAGTTTGGGAGTGCCTTGATGAGATGACAAGAATGCTAACTTGCTTTACTTATATATCTGTGTGTGTGGCTTTTCAGGACCCACATGTAGGTTTCCCAACATTTGGTTGTGGTGTGATTTTTTCAAGCATTTTGTCTGTTTTTCTTTTCTTTTTCCTTCCAAAAGTGCCACTACAGTTGTTCCTCATCCCGTGCTTTAAGTGAAAAAAATATATATTTTAATTCATTTCTAAAAGCTTAAATTTTTTTAGGAACAATTTATTTAATATGGTATTAGAGCATAAGTTATCGATGGTCCATTTCAATTTTCTTATGCATGCTTTCGTGTTTTTAATTATCTCGTCAACGTGATTACATCCACATCTTATCTTGCACATGTAAAGGACTTGCTTACATGCTGGGGACACTGTTAAGTGAGAAGCTACATATACTATTGGGTTAAATTCCTAACATCGTATACTTTTGCAAAAAGCGATCTATCTCGTAATACGAGAGCAAAATTTTTGAAACTTTAATTATAACAAAAATGGGTTATTATTGGTATATTGGATACTTTAACAAAAACTTTCGGGTCATATTGTAGTTTTGGAAAAAGAAGTTTCTAATCTTGAGTTTAGAAAGATAATATGGTTGGTGCCAGGATTATTCAGATATTTTGTTAGAATTTGCCTACTAAATAGTTTGCGAAATCTCATGGGATAATTCAAAATTTTGTATAACATGATTAAATTTTCTTTTCCGATTAACTCTATTACCATCACGTTACTGTTTTGGGAGATCGTTGATTTGTCAATGACAAAGCTGTGCTTCATTACTAGATGGTGGGGAGAGCCCATAGTCTTAAATCATAGAAAAACAATGAAACTTCATCGAAATGACATGTGATTGGAACTTGCCCCACCCTTTTTGGGTATGATGAGGACTTTGAGAATCATGTCTCTTAGATTTGTCTATAGACTATATGCACCCTGTTTTTTAATCGATGTATTCTCCGATGGCAGCGAGCCCCACATAGAAAAACTTTATTGTTCTTGTCCTTATTTTTCTCTTTCATGTGTATATCAAGGGATTTGCCAAGAACCCACCATTTTAATTTGGAGCTATGTCTTGTAACCAAATCTGAAAAATGGAGCGTCCCTCCTTTTTGGCTACTATTTCCCCAAAATTTTAATTATATGTGATAAATCATATCATACGGGCATGGAAGTGTACACATCACATCCCATTTGAAGTGATTAGTCCGACCAGGGAGGATGGACGTAATGGGTGCTGTCTCCTAGTAATGGCATTGCTGTACAAGTTGTGGCAGGTGGGCAAGAGATGGGACACCATGATGGGTTAGGGTTTTAAGCAACTAGATTGTATCCATTTTTATAAGTAATGCAATTACTATTGATCTTGTAACGAGCTGATGTGCTGCCTATTTAAGAAACATAAATAGCGAATTTGTTAATATATCCGATGTCCCAAATCCTAGATTAGAAATCATTGAGGTCTTGAGGATTCGATATCGAGTTCTTGCCTCTTATTGCCTTTTCAAAACTTGGAAAGTGATCAGTGAGTTTTAAAAAAAAAAAAAAAAAAAGGTATGCGAGTTCTTCTTGTATCTTTTTCTGCTACGAGATATTATATTATGAATCAATTAGATTGTTGATATGGATAAGCAAACTAATCATACTTATGATAAAACAACTATGTATTATCATAGTAAATAAGAAATTTGTTTTGTAGTTCGACATTATACTAAGTCTAGATGATGACAGATGGTATGCATTTTACATGAAATACTTTCTCAACGCTATCAAGGCATGCACCTTGAAAGGATAAGCTGCGACAAACCCTCAAGCAAATGCCCCTTCCTTATGCCCTCTCTTTCTGCAATTACACAGGACTCCAAAGCTGTTATGGGGATCATCCATGCATCGGATTCATTTGATGTAGTTGTAGTTGTCGTCGAGTTGCACTTGTCTGTCTTGCTGCACTAATGTCTTCTAACAATGTTTGACAAAACATAATTCAGAGCTCCCCAGATGGATGGTGTAGCTTCCTCGAAGTCGTGACAGGGACATCGTAGGAGCATGATTTCATGTACACCAACGCATCCAAGAGCGCGATGACAGAATTCCATTTTCAAACACCGCATGATTATGATGGATTGCGAGGATGATAGAGAATGTCCTCCGAAATAATCTGATTTAGGCCGACCATGAAAATGAAAAACTTATGTCTGATGAACAACAACATAATCTCCACATAGAATTGCAAATTTTTGGGCAGCATGGACAAGATAACATTCTAAAAAATTGCTTTTTTTTTCTTCTTTTTTTCTAACAAAAACCCGAAAGGAGAGAAGAAAACTCGTGGCAACTTGCGGAGCCGCATGTGGAGATAACGTGATGGCCAAGAAAATTTGCAGATGCGCTGCCGCAGAGGCAGTTGCTGCAATTGACTTGGATCATCAAATGATGGAGAGCGGGAGACATCGTGGGCCGCCGCCACGTGTCCGGTGCCAAGGGGGCAATAAATGTGACGTCGACGCCACCCGTTTTGGACCCCAGACGTGCCAGTGGCTGACGTGGCATCTCTCTTGCCCTCACTTGCTCCCGAGGGACTCATCCTTAAGGGTTAAAGGGAGGGAGCATTTCATTCAAACCGTCGGCGCAATGGACCGACCATCATTTTCAAAAGTCTAAATTCATGATATTTGGAATAACTTCCACAACAATCGTAAATGTATTGTATGGATCGTTAGGATTCGGCACAAAATGACAAGAAAATAGAGAATAAAAGCAAGAAAAAGAAATCGAAACATGAAGTTTTTATCCCAATTCATTTTTAAATTATAGTTATGTCCAGCAATAATTATTTATGAACTTAAGCTTAAATAACCAATAAAATATAAGTTTATACTATAAAAGCTCTTTGGCAGCCCCACTACCACGTTGGGGCAACTCTCTAACCACTCGCTTACTCACGATAGAGTGAGACCCCTATTCCTTTTTATTGATGAAATGTATAAACTACACCCCAAGACGGATGTCAATGTAGCAATGAAAATTTTTGTGAAATTCTAATATAATCCCATCAGCCAATTACCATTGGAAATTGCTAATGTGGTGTCATCAAGTTATTATCGGTCATTTTCTGTGGCACGTCGACTTGGACAATTTTACTTTAAAAAAGTTCTATGTGAATTGTTTCGTCAACAATTCTTGATGGCAATTGATGAAGAGACTACATTAAAATTTCACTCTAAGGTTTGGAATTATATTAATAAAATTAAAAATTTTAGGACCGAATCGGGAAGCTACCCTTGTTAAGTCCATGTGCTATTACTAACTTCAACTATGAGAAGCATTCAAACCGGCCACGTGGGTGCCGCCGCTTCACGAGGCGTGTCCTCTCTTTGCCCGGCAGGAAGGCCATCCCGGTGGGACCCGCAGCGTCCGACCTCTCGTAGACTGATTTTTCAGTTTTATTTTTTATTTTTGGATTTTCCAAATTTTCAGTTTTCTTTTTCCCCCGATTTTCCAACCTCTTCTTTCCTTTCGACAAAAAAACCTCTTCTTTCCTTTTCTATTATCAAAATTAAAGCTCCTTATAATAAAGTGAAATTAGAAGTTTTGAGTATAGTGACGTGTTCGTCATTCACACCTTTATTTTAGCGGTACTTGTTTAAGAGTGCAAGATTATAGGAGCCCACGCTAAATTGAGATTTCTATAATTATATATATCGTATTTTTATTGGGATCTTATTTTGCTGTCAGCGAGAATAATCCAAATTTAGAAAAAATAAAGTATTGCATGAAATAATATCAAGCAATTTGGGTCCGTTTGGGAAAATGAAAAGAGTAATGTCAAGAAGCCGTAATTTTGATTCAAAAAATTATTTGGTTGGCACTTGATGGTTTTATGACACTCTTTTAAATATTTATCTCAAACCTTATTTTATCATGATGTAAATCGATCTTACATATCAATCTTCCGTGCCCTTTACATTACTCTAAGATGAAAAGATAAATTTAATGAACAATCAAACATTTCGACTCAACTACGTTTATGCATGTGGATAACTAAGGCTTTGTTTACTGAGGAGCAATTAACAAGTGTTTAATTTGCTTTTAAAGATCTACTTATATGGGTTGGAACGTTTGGAGAATTTTAGCAAAGACATGATGCCACGTAAGATAGCTAACAATAATTGGAATAGCTAACAATAATTGAACCGCCATGTTGGGGTCTGTTTACTAATGTTCCTCTTTCTTTACTTTTCTATTCTTTTGTTCCCCGGGACGAAAAAAATGTTGGGGAAAAAATTTGGAACAAAAACAAGAAATAGAAAGAAGTAACTTTTATTGTTCCCAATAACAATTTCTAGAAATAAGTCTATTTTTTCTTTTTCTTTTTCTTTTCTTCTTCTTGCTTGCTACTCGCGGCTGCCCGCCATTGTCCACACCAACCATTGGCCAACAATAGGCGGAGAAAAGAAAAAAGAAAAACAATTCTTAAAAAATTAAAATATATAGTACGTTATATAAAAAAAATTATTCCTACCAAACGCATTCATGTGTTTTTTTTGTTCTGAGAATAGGAATTTTGCGTACTTACTAAATGTATTCTTTTACTCAGAAATTATTCCAGGAAATAGAAATAAAAAAAAAAGACTTTCTGAAAAGAAATTGTTCCCTGGAATAAAAGCATTACTAAACGGACCCTCAATGATTTTTAGTGAAAATTGGCCAGAATAACCATATTGGAATGTTGCACAAAGGTTTGTAATCAAATTGACTAAATTGAAAAATTTAGAATTGAATTGGCATGTAAACATTGAACACAAGACGATGTGCTTAAGATATAGGCCACCAAACGTGTTTACAAGTGACTAGAAAGGGATCCACCCGTGAACTAGATATTTATCATTCGTGTCATTGATCCATATGCAACACAAACAAGATTAAATCGATCAGCTCGAACACACTTAACTATGTGCCGTGTGCTTGTCTCACTGATGGATCATGTCGAGAGTTGCCGGCCCTCGGTGTTCGGATACAAAGTTGCTGCTTCGTGTTCTTTCAATTGAAAGGTCGGTCTAGGAAGATTGTGCCCGGGCCATGTGCGATGCCATAATTGAATCCTTTCCCTCCGAGCGAGGGAACAGAAGAAAAAAGAGTGGGGAAGCTTCAGCTGATTGCAGAAGAGGTAGCAGCATCAGCATTTAAGCCGGAGGTCTGGGTAAAGAGTACGACTGATTTTGATTTCTGGGCTTTCTTTTTACATCGGCCGACAAGGGGACACCGAGTGTTCTTCCAAGTTCTTCGTTCAACTTCCAAATTTTGGACCACTTCAGGCACCAAGCCCTTCTCTTTCTCTGGTCCCGATGCATGCATGTTTCGCGAATCTTGTCTGGTCACACTATTACGACGATGACTCCTTTGTTTTTACTGCATCTGAGAAATGCGTTGAACGATCTGCCTGATGTCTGCTGAATCCGATAGGTTGAGATCTGTAGAAACTTGGGTTCTGATGCCTAGCTAGTACGTATTACTATCACCGCCCTCTTTTCCCGGCTAAATGTGTATCGTTTGGTTCCATTAGCTAGGAATACACGGCGAAGTGGCCGCATTCCAAGCAATCAAGATCCATGAAATAGGAAGTAACTTCAGTTGTTTGGACCGAGTAAGAACTTTGATTAGGAGTCACATGCCATTAGGCCGGTTTTTTAGGGTTGACTCCTCATTTGGCCCTCGGGTCCGAGCGCTAGGATCCGGAGTCTGGCCATTTAGGTCTTGAGTTTGGGCACCTAAGATCATTCTCACCAGCACTAGGGGAGGGCATCACGGTCCTCGCTTGGTGCCCTCACCAACCACAACAAGCACTATGACGCCTTAGGGTGCCAAAGTGGGGGCTCGCAGCCCCTTGCCTAGATCTGACATGGGCGTCACAACCCTCACTCGATCTAGGCCAAGTGAGGGTGCCATGGCCTCGCTTGATCTGGGCAAAGCTGTGATGCTCAGATCCAGTGACCCCCCTTAATCCAATATGAAAAAATAAAAGAAAAAGAAAAAAATTATTTAAAAAGTCCAAATAAATATTGAAAAATTATTATAAAAAAGTCAAAATAAGCATCGGCTGTATCGGGTAGAATAAATAGTGTCTACATTAATGATTCCGGCCTAAATCGGTCGGATGGACTTAATTGACAAAACATAAAAATACTTATGGTTAAATTAGTATATTGAAAAATATAGAGTTGGATTGATATGAGAACAATAGATTTAGAATTTTTTTTTAATACTTTTCCCCCAAATAGACGTAGGAGTGAGCATTTCAAAGTACATTTAGAATGCTACCGCAGCTTTTATAAACGTGTAAATGTCCTCTAAGAAGAGTTCGGGAAGCCCTATTCAAATAATCAAAGATGAAGCTAGTCAAAGCTTATTTTGATGGAGCAATCGAGCATGCTTTTGCAATTTTTTTGAATCAAAAGAGTAAAGAGTTCCTTTTTCTCTCTCCATCTCTCATTGAAAGAATGGAGGAATTCCTGGAATTCCTCCAACGCCATCGATCTGATTGTTGAATAGCCTGCATGGATATCACTCTTCATATTTAATTATGTTCGTACGTGGGTGATATTTATAACTTGTTATTAATTAATCAAAGGCACGTTTGCAAGGAAAAATACTTTGTTTATGCCCCCATGATTTGATTTTTCTGTTCCGTTGTCGTTTGTGCTATTTAAAAAGCACATTTATGGAGCGAGAAGACATGATGAGTGACGGTAGACTGAAATTTCAAAGTCCGAATACATTCAATTTATTCTCTGTTGAATGTTCTGAACAGTCAGGACATGGTAAAGTGATGTTGGCCCCATCCATTAGGAAAATGACTGCAGCTTCTGATACACGCCAAACGCATGAAGTTAAAATACTTTCGGGTCACCTTGATGCAGAGCTTGGGAAATTTCGCTGCGATTATGAGTGCGAGATTAGGTAAAAAAAACATAGGAGAAGACGCGCGAAACTCGGACGAATGTATGTCGCGCCTTGCAAGTCGATACAAACCGACGTCTCCGAATGACCGTGGTTCATGTCGAAGAGGTTGTCGGAACATTAATATGCGACTAACACCGGCCGTCCTCGATTATTTTATAAGGGATTACTGGGTTAACTGAATGACCACCAGTACTGAAGATGTTCATGCATATCTTACAATCATTGGTTCATTACATTTTGTTATGCAACATTGAATATTTATACTTGCTTTGTATTTTGCATACATGGATTACATGTATCTTATATCTTAATATCGACCAACACAAAGCTTGATAGAAAGAAAAATGCTTCAAGTTTTGCGGACTAGATAGCATACGAATGAAACAATTATGTCAAATTGGTAAGGAAGAGTAAAGATGTATGTTTACATAGTTCGCTCGATATTACCTACATTGTTGAGGAGAGATTATTGGAATTCACCAATACAATAGAGATTACACACAATCAAACCTCTAAAACCCTTCATCTCTAAATGCTCAACATGCTCTTGCAGTTACTTCCTTAGTGTAAAAGAATATGCATAGACATAAGCTCTCAAATTTCAAACCCTAGAGAAAAGAAGAAAAAGCTTTAGGACCCGTCAAATAATATTTCAGATGATCCGAACAGTATACGCATCGGGTCCGGATCCATGCTCTGGATCCGACAATTCCTTTGCAGCCCCATCTCCTTTCTAGTATTGACTGGTGTCTGATTCCTTTGCTTCCAAAAAAAAGGGTGGCGACCCATGAAAATCTCAAAAAGGATTATAATTTTAAGGATGAAAGTTGTAACATATGAAGAAGAAACAATCTCTATACATGGATGAAGAAGGTAAGATAAATTGAACTCCTTATCTCTTGACTCGTTATCGTATAAAATATCGTGAAATCCACTTTAAGTTTAGCCGATCTATGAAATTTTGCGGAGCAACCATCAGCAATTTTTCGGTACATTGCGGGCAATATCTAAGACATACCATTTATCAACTAATAATCACCTCACAGCTGGTTGAACATAACTAAGAATCCAGCATGAAACACCGAAGCAAAGTAACATGTTGTGTATCAGAGAGAGGGGGAGAGAGAGAGAGAGGGAGGGATGATTCATGAAGCTGTTTTCGTGGTCTTGGTCAACCGGGAGTAGGAACCCATCTGTTTAGCCAGAAGCAAACAGAAGACAGGAACCATATGGCCATATCGTGCCCTGCACTGACAGTTGAAATTTATGTGATCTTGTCTTCCGTTTTTTTGGATTGTAAGGCTAATGCAAAGTGCACCATATTCTCCACCTCCACGATTTTCATGCAGCCTCTTTTTACTTTCCGCCGAACCGGTCGCACGCAAAATCTTCATAAATCTCAGGTTCGTAGGTCCCAGGACAACTCAAAAGTCCTCCCGCGATGACTTAAGGAACCCGCACCTGTCGTCTCTCTAAAGCCTCGCCCGCTTTGTCATCCCTTTCGGTGGTAAATTTCAATACTTGGAAAGACATGATGAGAAGTTAGGTAGTCCTTATGAGTTCTCCAAAAAGGTGAACATATGGAGTCATTGTTGCTACCATCGCCTACAGTATAACCATTCTTCTCACTGGGGTAGAGAGAGAGAGAGAGAGAGAGAGAGCGAGGCAGTGTAGAGCTGATTAGGAGGAGACAAAGGCGACCACGACAGCGTAGAGCAACAATGGCGAGGAACTCTCACCAAATGAGTGGGGAGTGAGGATTTTCTTAATTAGGATCTTAGATTCTCTCCGGTGCGTAGGTAGATGAAGATGTGGCAAGATTATAATTGAAACCCACTATTTGCCAAAGAACATTTCAAGTTTCCTAACCAAGAAGTTATTAAGCATAGTATATGTATTAAACCACATCAAAATCACTGAAAATAGTGGGTCTCATGTGTTGCCCCCTCAAATTTGACCCCGTCCAGGTTCAGTCTAGTACAAAGACTAGGCCAACCGGAATAATTTTTCTTACTAACCACTCAAACCAATCCGTCTGATCTCGAGTGCATTCCAAAAGCTGAGACAAAATCAGGTCCACTTCCCACATCCTTTCCATGTGTACTTTCTATGCTTCCTCATTTGAATCGTGTGATATAACCTCACATGTTTCCTCGGTACACCATCACATGGGGCTGAGCCCGCCAAAAACCTTGACATTTTGATGGCAATTTGTAGGTTGAAGATCTGTCGAGGGAACCTGCACAAAAAGTCGCCGACCATGGCGTGGCAATGACCGGCCATTTGATTAGATTGACGGTGCTTTTCAACAACACGCCAAAGCGAGACAAGATGGAAGGTCGCTGACCATGGCTTGCCTCAAAACTGCATGTGCAGATATATGCAGCTGCATCAGAGGACCCCGGTTCTGCACGGCAAGTTATATAGGAGGATAAAACACTTGATTTGGAGACTCGATGTTGATTGTTTACCATCTTCATCAGGTGGGGATATGACAATACCGAAGATTTTAGAATCAGAAGTAGAACGAGAGTAAAGTCTGTCAAATCAGTTTAATTAATCGCATTTTAACAAAAATATAAGCTCCGGGCGGGATTAGTTTTCTCAGCAGATTGAAATGTAACATCATCATATATCTAAGCCTAACACCTGATCTGTTTGGGAAATACAAGATTTCATCATTTGAATTACAAGGGCCGAGGATGGAAGCTCAAGACAGAGTCGTATGATGCAGAAGTCTCACATATGATTCCCTGAGAAGGGAGTGGCTACCAACTGGAGCTTCCACCAACCACCACCGGTCAATTCAACTTGGGGGCCACCTCTTACTCTACCATCATTATAGGGATAGGGGGTTGGAGACAAAAGAAAGATCAAGGCAACATAACGGTTTTTCCTTTATACTCTACTTGGATATGTATTTATACTATTGGATATTCTGTTGCTTTTTCTCCAAGCAGGAACTGTCAATTTACAAAGATCATTAACCAGAGAATTTAATGACCAGTGCCGAATCTTTCTATGAATTACTTCTTTTGCCTCTTTTGCTGTCAAAGTGCCTGTGGTACGGGTTCATATTTCGTTAGCCAAAGCTCGTGTAGAGGCACTTCCGGCAGGATTCATCATCTTGGCAGGAATTCTTTTAAAATTAGGAACCTATGGGTTTTTAAGATTTTCAAAGTTTCAGTGGGAGACAAAATAGGATGAAATCTGGAGTTTTGCCTTTTCTTGTCCTTCCCAGCAATGAGAAATTAGGAAAGTCAATAAAAGCAACTTCAGCAAAGAGAAACTCAAATCTAATACTAAGATATGATTCTGGACAAGCTCATAATAAATTATTGGGGTATGTACTTTGGATTCTTCTCTATATACTGCATTCCCCCAACGAACTATACCCAATCGCAGAGAAACTCATTTCTTACAAATATGGTAATCACAAAGATGCAATGAATAAATGATACCAAAAGCACCAACATATTGATGACTAGATAAGAAGGGACGGAAAATATGCATGTTTATTCCAATTGCGAAAAATGGGCTCCGATTGGAGAAACTTCATGGACAAACACAGGAAAGAATTTGTAGTGAAATCCGTAATCTTGAATGCAATTATACAGCGTTTTAATCCAAATGACAACTTTCTATAAATGTAAATGTCCGCAAGAAAAACATAATACAATTAGAAGAAAAATCATCAACTTATCACAGATCCAGGAACTATAACTCCTGAGATCTGATTTTCATACACTCTGCCAGGACAGTGTTGGCCACTGTAAAGTATAAGTGCCAACCAAATACAGCATCTCAAAAACCCAACAGAAACAACTAGGTCAAGAAAGGACTAAATTTCCGGCTCTGACTTTTCTGCATGATGGTATGAATAAAAAAGGATTGCCTGTAACACAACCTAATTAAATGCAACCTGCTCCTTCTTTCTGCAAATCCAGAACATGGGAGCTTCCATGAAAACGCAGATTAGTTCATTGCAAATGACATTGCGTTAATGTCAAGAAGTGAGGCATAAACAAGCATGCGACATTTTCTACTTTTCCATTTATATTTGATCAGCATGTGCAGATTAGGAATTATATGTCAAATTAGCGGGGCAAAAAAAAAAAAAAACTAAATCTTATCAATTCTCATCCAATGTGAACTCTAAGCCTAAACGTAAGATTTCAAGCTAAGAAGCTCAAGAGAAATTCCAAGAGGTATGCTACAGCAAACAAAACTTCAGTTCTTTGAAGCATTGCGCGGGATAACCACCTTAGTTTCAAGCGAATGGAGAACCATTTCCAGTGGAGCAGTGAAATGCATAGAGATCAGAAAGAACACCAACGGCAAAAGCACTTTGCTGGGCCGACACTGACACTGAGAAGCGAAAGCTAGGGGATCAAATGGGATTAGACAATTATCTAAGCTGGGGATATCCTGATTGGTTAAGACAATTGCAAAATTCCATTCACATGTTGATGGTGAACGTTCGTCTTTAAGATATCATCTTTACAAAGTTGAAAATCATGACAAGATGCTCTATATTGAACTAAAATAGTGCTGCAAAACCATGACAGCTTCAAGCTACCTACTTCATGATGGATCCAGCGGATGTTGATCTATCAAGTTGAACAAATCGTCTCCAATGCCAAACCCAAGCATCCTAGCCATGTCACTTGTTTTAAGCCTTGGCTTAGGAACATCATGTTTCTTCAACCAAGTGTATACCACCATCACTTTGTTCATGATGAATAATTCTAGTGCCTCAGGATTGAAGACAACTCCCATTCGCATATTCATCTGCCAACATATAATTAAATATTTTAACCTATTTTTGATGGAATATATCTCTCGCACAAAATTTTATTCAGAATATACATTGACAATTAGTCATCTGTAGAAATCGAGTTAATTACCTGGTGAGGAACCAACATAGCTGCATAACGGGCAAGCTCTCCAGCTCGCCAGTCCAACAAGACAGGAAGCCACGGATAAGTAGCATCAAGTCTCACAAACCAGAGTCTTATATCTGGAAATTCTGATAGTTCTCGAGGATCTCCAGGATCCTCCCTTGTGTAATTGATACTAAACCCAATTGTACGTTCCAGATAATCCTTGGGCTCAGCTGAAGCAAAGAGGAACGAAATTCCCATAAAATTTAGGCCATGTATATGGACTGTGGAAGTTCGGTATATCTCTCTAGTGCTTACCGGACAAGGGAGATGTGATTCCAGTGGCCACTTGAAATGGTGATAAGTCAAGGCCACGAATGGCATCATTATCTATCACTACTTCAAAACGGCCCTCAGTTGGGGGCATTGGCGGAGCAATTTTTGATGAATCTGCCAATGAAAGTGTATTAGTGTTTACCTTGTGCCCAAACAAATCTCCCTCCCTCCCTCTCTCTCTCTCTCTCTCTCTCTCGCCACACCATATGTTCTGCTTTGAGACATCGGTCTAATATTGAAGGTTAGATAGTGAGAATGAAAAATCCATTAGATTCATCACATATTGGGAAGAACATGACCCCATTATGTTTGGAAAAAGTCCAGAAGGTTATAACTTGAAGTGATCGACTAATTGATGATGCTATGCTAAGCACAAACTAAGTTAAACTCATTTTCCCTGAAGAACCGAAAAATAAAACGCCTGATACATCACTAGAAGAATCAAGGCCTTAGCATCCAGGCTTTAGGCCCTCAAGCAAATTTTAGCATGTACAGAGAAGCTAATTTCCACAGAACATTGCATAACTGTTCTGCCACTTTGAATGCATATATATATATATATATATAGACCATCCCAATTGTCAGGAACAATCTTGCCAAAAGCACAAGCCAAACAAAGTACATCATGCACGTTTCTCCATTACACACTCCTTCATGGGTAGACCGAGCTAAAATTCAGGGAGTGTGGACTGTAGTCAACATGGAGTAGGAAATTCAGCAGCTTGAGCAGAAATGATCAGGAACTTCACCGGTATCACAACCCGATGGAAGAGCCACTGGCCTCATAAGTTTAACTCTAAGATACCAGCACATCAGCAAAAAAATCTTGACGCAACTAATCCAATGCCGACGCAAGCAAACAAACAAACTTAAACCGGATTCGATTAGCACATACGTCGAACACTTAACATGCCATCTGCTCCGCCAGAAATGAAGCCGAAGGGTCTTACCTTCTTCGTCGCCGTCAAGGGAAAGGTCGAAGTTCCCGGAGGGGTTGAAGGCCACCGAAGCCGAGACGTCGGCTCGCCGCTCGCTCTGCCGCTCGCTCAAGCGCGAGGTGGGCAAAAGGGTCGAGGAAGTCGAGGTGGGTCTCGAGGGAATCCATGGAGGGGAAGAGGGAAGGAGCCGAACGGGGGAGGGAGAAAGTGGGAGCAGGGGTTTCACGGCAGCGGCCATGATAAGCATGTCGGAGAGTGGTCATGGTGGTGGACGCGGACGACGCAGGGTTAAACGTTGTCCTCTGTCCTGTTCGTGTTTCGGGCAATCGGTCCACCGAACATCGTGGCCTTATGTTTCGTCTATCCAACTCGGTTCGATTCTTCATGGAATATTTACTGGGCATTTTCTGAAACTTCTATTGTATTTTTAAGTAATATATGTTAGCTTAAATGTAATTCATTTATGCAGAAATTCCTAGTCAAAAGATCTTAGATTTTCGTGATTTATTAGATTAAGACATACCTTTATTCAAATCAATAATGTCAAGAACAGAAGAATCTTGAGAATGCAATTATCTTAAGAATGCAATAATCTTGAAAAAAAAGTCTATTTCTCTCTCTTAACTGATTTCTCTCTCTGAACCAACTTTGGAGGATAGAATATGCTTTTTCATTGTAATTCACATGGGAGAGAGAATCGGATTCTTTATAGGTCATCAATAAATGTTTTCAATAAGTGCATTGGAGTCTTCAATAATTGCCTTTAATATGTACCGTCCATCAAAGTACATTCTATCTTCATAACAGTTGCGACTTTTCATACACTATATGTTTTCAGCACTTAAATAGTCATTAATCATCAATCAATGAGTGCCTTCATTGAGTGCCTTTTAGTTTTCAGCTTTCCATCTCTTAGAATTTCATCGTTTAGCCTTCCATCGGTTTTTAGCATTAGACAGTTAATTATATCCACAGTTACTTTTACAATAAAAATTTATTAACTGTAAATTTTAAGTGGACGAAAAATGACCCATAACTCTTTTATTATCTTTTTAAGCGTACTTTGCAATAATGAAATTATTCAATCCACCAAAATCTAAAGAAGCTAAAGGAGTAACTAAAATAAATAATTTTGACTCGTGTTAGGATTTGAAAATTTGACTTTGAGAGACATGAGTCCATGGTTTGTAGACAAGATAGACAAAGTTGGCCACTTGTCATGCTTCTTTTGGAGGTTAGAGTTCGACTAACACGTGATTTACCATCCGCGGTAACCAATCATCATCAGAGGATGACCATCCAAAGCCTACCATTTTATTCATGTATGATGTATCCACTTGTAACTCTTGTGAGCAAAGTTGTATTATTAAGTAGAATTATTGTAAGATAAAACTTTGGAAACAATCATTGTCATCCATCAAATAATTGGTGTTGAGCTTAGTGACATGATCAGTGTTGTATGTGTGCCTTTAGGGGAAATTATTTAATCAGACAAAAACTTATTATATGAATATCAATTAAGACTAAAATTTTTCAATTTTGTTAATTTAGTCTTAAATTTTGTGCAAAATTCAAATAGTTTTCATAGTCTCTTCCTAAATGTTTGTCATATGATTTTAATATTCCTTTTTGGGCAATTTATTTTTTTGATGAGTGATGACCAATTTGCTGCTAGTGTCATTTCTTTCTATTTTGTATGTGGAAAATCGTAGAATTTGTTTGGGCTGATGGCAACATCATCCTCTAGGTTAATGGACAATGTTAAAGATAAACCGAGAAGTCTCTTGGACCAATTGTTAAGAATAGTGAATTACATCGTTGACGTGGCAATTTGTCATTTCTTTTGAAAACATAAAGGGCGGACCAATTGTTAATAATGATTACTAGACCGTTATGTCAATGATTTCCGACGAAATTTGACTAGAAGAATTACATTCGAATTTCATGCAAAATTTTAGGATAGCATTAGCAAAATTGAAAAATTTGGAATTGAATTCTATCTGCATAATAACTTTAGAACTAGTTAGGTAATTTTTCCTATAATAGATGGTGAAAAATAATTAATTAGGTTTTTGGGCTGTAGTAATTCTCACAGACATTGTGCATTATTTTCTAGCATAGTAAGAAAACTTAGATAGTACAAATCAGCATTTTTTGGTGGGGGAAAAATTGTCTAAAAAGTCCTAAACCTATTGCAGCCCATTTAGTCATAATTATTTCAATTTTGCTAATTCAATCATAAACTTTTTCACTTCTCATCAATTGAGTCAATTTGGCCAATTTTGACTGGAATTTGCTAACTTGGATGGCCAGCGTTAACATGGTACGTTTTTAATAATATTTTAATGATATTTTAATATTTTTTGAATATTTTAATGTTTTTTAACTTTTTTTTCCTTTTGAATTTGGAGTTTGGCAGCTAGCTAACCTCGCCGACCCTATGTGAGGGCTCAAGTGGCCTCACTTTGGCTAGCGAGGGCATCACGGCCCTTGCCCAAAGTTGGCAAGGAACCTAGTGCCCTCGCTTAGGACTGATGACGGTCGACTTGCCCTCGCCTGTGGTTGATGAGGGTTGATCAACAACCCCGGCCAACTCAAGCTCAAAAAAAAAAAAAGTTAGAAAATTCAAATTATTATTAAAATCTTATAAAAAAAAAATTGCTACGTCAACATCGGCCATCCACGTCAACAACTTCTAGACAAAATTGGCTGAATAAACTTAATTGGCAAAGAAATGAAAAGATTCAGGATTGAATTGACAAAATGTAAAAACGTTTAGGACTCGAATTGACAAAATTGAAAGTTTAAGATTGAAACGGCAATGATACAATATATTTAGGACTTTTTATACAATTTTCCCTTTGATGGGACAAAAAAACGCAATTTTAAGGTTTCATTTGTTTTAAGGAGAATAAATGATTTTAAAAATATATATATTTTAAAACGATCTCTTGTATTGTTTACAAAAATAAATAAATGAAAATTATTTTTATTATCCAAAAATGTTTAGAAATAAATTAATATTGATAATAAAAATATTTTCCATTTACTAATTATTTCAAGTGATACAAATATTCATTCAATTTCCGTGAAAGAGATGAAGCATAAAATGATTGGTTTATGATCAAATCAAACTTTAGAGATTCCCAAATATAGTAAAAGAAGAAATTGATTTTATTACGTGATAGTCACTTTTTCTCAAATACAGTAAAACAAAAAAATTGATTTTTTTACATGATAGTCACTTTTTCCCAAGTATAATAAAACAAAAAATTGATTTTGGTACAAGATAGTAACTTTTACCGACAAATGATTCCTTCACATAGTTATCTAGCAATACTGTGCATATGAGCGAACTTGAATGATATTTTCATTCCCAATCTTTACTCCAAAGTTTCATGGTCGCTTATGTATGGCATCGAGCCGAATGCAAATTATATATTACAAAATAAGGAATAAATTTTAATTTATAAGTAGTAATAATAACTGGGACAATTACCCAATCAGTTTTAAGACTATTGAATGTATGCTAATTTAATCTTAATCTTTTCAATTTTGCCAACATAAACTTAAACATTGATACAAAATTTTAATGCAATATTTCCAATCAATTGCCACCAAGAAATTGCTGACGTGACATCGAGTTATTATCGGGCGCTTTACGTGGCAAGCTAACGTAGACAATTTTACTTGATACAAAGTCTTATGTGGATTATCATGTGAGCGAGTTCCAACAGCAATTCATCGAAAGGACTTTGCTAGAGTTTCGCTTTGGACTACATTGGTAAAATCGGGAAGTTTAGGACTAAATTGACTTCCATTCAATAGGTTTATAATTGAACTGGCAAATGCCACTAATAACCACCAATAAAAATTTCACAATTCTAATTTCATGCATTCTACCTTTAAATGTTTCAAATTGACATCAAAATCTCTCTCCTCCTACACTTACTTAATTTGTTAATAACTAGATCAAACGTCGAAGTATCATATCTTTCTTCACACTGCAAAATTTTTTATATCTTTATTTCCAGCAATGCGTACGCATGTATCTTTTGTTGTTTGTGAAATTCTTTTAAACGAATGCGATAATATCTGTCATCATATGAGAATATCTTCTTTTTTTTCAACAACTTAAAAGTTTATGGACGATATTGGACATTGAATTAAAGTTCAAGGACCATTTACATAATTATTCTCGCCGAAATAAGCATGGGAGTCACACGTGCAAGGCAGCCACTTGAGCCCTTTAGTCGGTTATGTTAGAATATTTAAATAATAAATCACACATTTATTTAATAGCTTGAGCTTTTAAAAAGAGGCAATGGCTCATTTCATGGCTTTATTTGAGAAAAGTTTTGCTCTAGGCTCTCTCATGAGAAAACGACTCCATTGCAAACCATCATTAGAGAATTTCCTCATAATTAGTGTATTAGAAAAAAAAAAAAAAAAAAACTTCCCCTTCGTTGCTTGATGAGAATGTGAATTGTGATTTAAAATCGAGATCACATCCATTACATCCCACCTCTCCTTGACCAAATGTATCAAGATCTAAAGACTTATAAGACAATGTTCATGCTTAATTATGGGAATCTGTATGCACTATAATATAGTTTAGAATGTAAATCACATCTCGAAATGCATAACAGGGGATGCGAGTCTTGCCAAAGGAAACTTCCCTGGACTTGGGGATCACTAGATCTCAACTGACCCCCTTTTCCCATTGTGGTTAAAGACAACAAGGTCGCCAGGAGACAAGAATGAAAAAGCTCCTAATCGCCAATTAATGTTTTTTTTTTTTTGGTCGGTAATCGCCAATTAATGTAAGAAGGACGAGAACTTATCAACAGAAGGCAAAAACTTATACTAATCTAGAACTCCGGCCCCCACCATACACTTTATCTCTTTTTTCAGACACCAGTTACGTGGCCAGTGCCACTTTACTGGACATGCAAGAAACTTCAAAAATCTGTCCTCCTCCAAGGTTGGTGCCTCAGATGCCAAATCAACCTTTGCCCATGATTCAGCTCAAAGACAAACGTGAAATTTCCTTCCCGACCCCTCTCTTTTCTCTCTCTAGACCCAGCATAAGTACGCACACGAAGAACTCACACCCGTCATATCATCTAGCCCTCTTATAAGCACAAGCACAAGATGGGGTCGTTCTTGAGCTGAGCTGCAGACAGACACGTCCAGCGATGGCGAGCCTGAAAGCCGGAACGAGGCCGCCGTGGGTCGGCTTGGGAGCGGCGGTTTGGGTTCAGATAGCGTCGGGCAACTCCTACACCTTCCCTCTGTATTCGCACTCGCTCAAGTCCGTTCTCGGGTTCAACCAGCACCAGCTGACCCTGCTCGGCGTGGCCAACGACGTCGGCGAGAACTTTGGGCTTCTCGCCGGGTTCGTCTGCAACAGGTTGCCTCCTTGGGTCGTCCTCCTGATTGGGGCTATAGCATGCTTCTCCGGCTATGGTGTGCTCTGGCTCGCCCTGAGCCGGACTGTCCAGTCTCTGCCTTACTGGTTGGTGAGTTTTGACTGGTAGTTTTTTTTGTTTGTTTTGAATTTGATCGTACTGAAGTTTTTCTTGTTTTCTAAGCTTTCTGGACGTGTAGCATGGTCTTTAGTTTAAAAAATCTCGGTTTCATTGCCCACATTGAGAGTAACATCAAGTTCTGCATCTGAGAACGAACTGGTTTTCTTGATCATTCTGGTTTCGTAGCGTGTTTGTTTTGATGAATTTCTCTGTCTTGCTTTCTGGCATATCAAGACCTGAGAACATTTGGATCAGATTGAAAGGTTGACTGATATGATGTACATGTTGATGGTGCCATCTAGTGTTTTTTGCAAACTAGAGAAATTTCCGGGCCAATTTTCGGTTTGTTTCGATAAAGCGGCAACAAGGAAACATAAGAACAGAGGGACCCCGAAGGATCGTTTCTTTCTAAAGCTGAAAACATGAGATTATCAACAAATGAAGAATTAGCCCCCCCAAAAAAAAAAAAAAAAAAAAAAAACAAAACACAATCGCAGCGAAGGCTTCCTAGATGAACTAGGCTTCTCTAGATGAAGGTTGTTTTGAGGGAGGGTGTTCGATGATCGAAGACTTCAAGTTGAAGTCTGTCTATTGTGTTCGAGACAAGGAAAGATATTTTCTTAGTTTTCTCCAAGTACCTGGTCATTCACGAATTCCCTGACCTATTTTATCAGGCACGGGCTGGTTGTTGGCCATTTAATGAAACCGATGGATAACAAACAGTCCACATGAAATTCGTAGCTTAAATGTTTCAATCGTTTGCCACGAATGCCTGGAACTTGGGAATTGTTTGAACAGGCCAATGTAAGAGAAGTAGACCCTTCAGGTAGGTTAGACCGGACCTTTCACGATTTAGGATGGTATTCGTGGCTTCCTAGGTAACCGTGATAAGGTGCGAATTTATCGAAGGAGCAGATACTGCGCCAGAGAATGTTTCCAATTTTGAAATGAACCCAGTTTTAAGATGCGAAGTCCCTGTTGACTCATTCTCGAAATTGTCTCTTGCTTTATGTCTTTGATATGTATGTACTGTATGTTTAAACTGCTTTGCAACCTCAATGTGGCTCAGCTAATGATGCATTGATGCCAAAGGAACATGTATATAAAGATTGTCGGATTCCATGTTTTCATGGTTACCAGAAACATCTATCCGAATTATGCTATAAGTTGATGACGGTCAATCACATCATCATCTGTTAACTCATCCTTGAAGTTTAATCTTCCCTATGTATTGAAACGGTTAAGAACTTTGCGGCTATATTAGCGCAAGCAAAAGTTTTGGTGCTTCTAGCTAAAGACATGTTATTTTCTTTGGTGACTATTGACTGATGGTACATTATTGGAATCTCTTGCTGGCCACAAGGACTGATGATAAAACTCACAGAAAATGTCGAAAATCAACTTTGTGACATGAAGCAATTACAGATCACTGTTATCTTGCTGGAATCTACCTTCATTTTTGCCGAAGTGGTTTTTGGCTGTTTTTGCCTCCTTACTGATCCATGGTCGTCGCCCAATGCGACCATGTACTCACTTCCCGAAACATTGTGTAGACTTGGCAAACAGACTTATCTCATGCTTAGTATCTTCTCTAAATTACCTTTAGGCTATGCATTCTCAAAATTGTAGGACAATATTTCAGTGGAGCAAGATTGGCTTGACATGCTATTCCCTACATCAATATTTGGCATCCCTTCACCTTTTTTATAATTTTCACTGCAGCTATGGGTTGCTTTGTGTGTCGCCACCAACAGCTGCGCGTGGCTCGGCACAGCCATTCTGGTTACCAACATGAGGAACTTTCCTGCTGACCGAGGCACAGTCGCTGGGATTCTCAAAGGGTACTGCGGCTTAAGTGCAGCCGTCTTTACTGAAATTTATGGCATCATGCTTCACCATTCTTCTTCCAGACTCCTCTTGTTCCTCACACTTGGAATCCCGGTTTCGTGCTTCATCACTATGTATTTCATCAGGCCTTGTGTTCCAGCCTCCAGCGAAGACTCTTCGAAGCATGGCCACTTCATGTTTATACAGGCAACAAGCGCTGCACTTGGCTTATACGTTCTGACGACAACAATATTGAACGACATCCTTCCTCTGACTTCTAAATTATCTTACTCAGCAATTGCCGTAATGGTTCTCCTCCTTCTGGCTCCTCTTGCTGTCCCTCTAAAGATGACATTTTATCGCAGCAGTAGGGCTGTGATACAGGAAAGCCAAAATGACCCTTCCGATGGCATTATTTGTGAAGGACGTGAAGATAAATCTGAACCACTTCTCACGAATTCTCCGACGGAGATGTACCTTGGAGGCCCTGATGAGAACAATGATGTGTCTGAGATTAACATGCTTTTAGCAGAAGGCGAAGGGGCAGTGAAGAAAAAGAGGAGGCCTAAACGGGGAGAGGACTTTAATTTCTCTGAAGCTCTCATCAAGGCGGATTTCTGGCTTCTGTTCTTGGTGTTTTTTGTTGGAGTTGGTACTGGGGTTACCGTCCTTAATAACATGGCGCAAATCGGGATCGCAGTAGGCGTGCATGACACAACTATCCTCATGTCCCTATTCAGCTTTGGCAACTTCATGGGTCGGCTTGGTGGAGGCGTCGTGTCTGAACATTTTGTCAGGTTAGTAGAGCACTGATTTCTGAGCCACATCTATATCTACTCTGATCACTTCTTTATATGTCCTCAGAAGCTTTTACTATTTCAACTTTTTGTGGCAATATGCGATATTATGGATGCCTTGGGTGTCCTGAATTGAATTTTCCTTCAAAAAACACTTCTTAGGCACCTTTGCATTTACAGTTTGGCCTAGTACTATGCGTATCTTGTTCCAACTTCATAGGATTATCCCAGATGAATCACCAGAATCTAAGTCAATACTCCTCGCAGGTCAAAAATAATTCCTCGTACCATCTGGATGACACTGAGTCAAGTAATCATGATCATCACGTACCTTCTTTTCGCATCGGCTATAGACGGAACACTTTATGCAGCAACTTCACTACTCGGGATCTGCTACGGTGTTCAGTTTTCCATCATGGTCCCGACCGTCTCTGAGCTTTTTGGGCTGAAGCATTTCGGCTTGTTGTACAACTTCATCTCACTGGGGAATCCCATCGGCGCGTTCCTCTTCTCGGGCCTCTTGGCTGGTTACATATATGACAACGAGGCAGCTAAGCAGCACGGATTTGATGCGCTCGCCTCGACCATGACTTGCTTGGGTCCTGATTGTTTCAGGCTCACCTTTCTGATTTTGGCTGCAGTGTGCGGCTTTGGCGTAATTATGAGCCTGATTCTGACCATCAGGATAAAACCTGTCTATGAGGCTCTTTATGCTGGCGGATCGTTCAGGCTGCCTCAAAGTTCAACTCACTGAGGTCAGGTTGATATGCCCGAGTTTTTGTTTTTTCCTTCATTTCTAGACAAGAACTTGGAACTTGCTTACCAGGTTCTTTTTCAGAAATTGCTATTCCAGGAATAGTCATTTTTTTCTAAGCTCTACTATCTGATGAGAAAACATGGGACCAAGACTGTCCATATCTTAAGAGGAAAATTGTATATCTTCGCAGTATACACATATTCAGCATGTACTAGATTTGCACAGTTTCTTTCCTGCTATAACTGTGTCCTTGCAAGATATGGAATCATGCAGAAGATGTGAAAAGGCAAGCTGAATCATATGAAGAACCAGCCAGAACATTATTTAGATCGAAAAGGAGTAACTCATAATCGAAAAGACGAGGCAAGAGTAGGACTATCACATTAATCCTATATTATAGTCATTTTGCCAACAAATCATAGCTTCTGAATGAAAATTTTCACATACTTAAAATATTTGAAGTTCATTACTACTAGGCAAACTTTTGAGAATGCTGGAATGTGGCTTTTGGGGCTAGAAGAAGTTAATTTGATCTAGTCAAATGTACGTCGACACACCGAAAGAAATGAGGCACAATGATTCAGCTCGAAGATAGAAGCTCAAATAGACATGAAAATTACGGAATACAGATTAAACTGGCAATCTAGATGAAGGCTCGAGTATTTCAGCGATGAAAGAGATTGCCATACTTGTCTTCGCGGGAAAAGTAGAATATGATGAAGCAATTGTAGAATGTGGTGATGATTACGTCAACATAATGAAACCATGCCCTTTGACAACAAGGATTTATGAACAGAACAACTGGAATTACCAGTAGATGTTACATAACACACTTTGAAGCTCAAGTAGAATGTCGTTGTGACTATGATTTCGCCTTCGCCTTCATTTCCCCAACTATTGTTTTTCCCTGTGGCTTGTCCACGTCCATTTCCCTGACTGTTGTTATTACCGGTGGCTTGTCCAAATAAAAGAGGATTTCCATAGTATCTATCAAATGACTGGAATTGATTCTTATGTGATGTTTCATCCGACAAGTTGTAGTATACATTAAAGACTACCAAGAAGTTCAACTTGGAGAGATCATCGGCTATAGAGTGGGCCAAGTTATTGCAGGAAAGATTAATTTCTCTATAATGGTCAGTGCAGAGAATGACCAAATAAATGTCCTGCAAGCTCATTGCGAGAAAGATATAGTGCACGAATGTCTTGTAAACCTCCTATCTCTTTGGGGGATTCGACCTGTGGCCGGTTGCAAGAAAGATCTAATCACCCTCCATGAGAACAAGAACACCACGTTCATAAGTGTTAGACCTTCTCTTTGTTGCGAACTCGTCCTTCTCGGGTGGGTATCCTGTGAGCCATTGGTTCTACACAAGAACATCATAACAGTCAAATTCGATGCTTGTGGTTGTCTTGAATTATGAGGAAGATGACCGTTCAACATCTGTTGCTTCAGTCAAATGAGGTGTCGCGTCTATCTTATCAAATACTTCTTTAGTGAAGTTCATTGGATTGAAGCAACTTGGCAAATGACGAGAAAAGTTGTGGACAAAAAGATCGATCATGCTCAATTGTCTCAAGCTGCTCAGTTGGTCTGGAAATGTGCCACTGAACTGGTTAGCTCTGAGCTCAAGCTAGGGTGGTTTCCGACCCGACCAAGGATAAATCCGTCGAAGTCGTTACTGCTAAGGTCCATCCTGACCAAACCACCAAACCTGAGCTCCTAGAGAGGCATGCGTGATGGAACCACTGAATTTGTTCTTATTCGGACGAACGTGACTCAGAGATTGCGGGCTAAGGCACAGATGCTATAGCGCCGGACAGATCTTTTGCCGAGAGGTCCAAGAATTCAAGCTACTTCTTGCGACAAACCACCTGGCGACTGATTATTGGCCAAATCAATCGCCACTAAGTTTGTCATGTCACAAATCCATCTTGGAATCTCACCGGAGAAAAAGTCATTACTAAGATCTAGTACCTTCAGACTCATGAAAGTTGACAGGAGAGTTGACATGATAGGGATCTCCCCATGAAAGTTATTGTGGTCCAACCGAAGCGATCCCAACCCTGCAGCAGCGTCTTCTGAGAGCTGAGAGACTTGAGACCGAGAGCAAAAGGGGTTCATGAAATTACCAGACTGGTACTCTGATCAGCTAAGTTAGTACCTTGGACTCCTACGTATCGAAGCGATGACTTCGGATCGCTTGAATTGAAACAATAGTTGGCCTATCACATAACAGAGAACAGAGAAATGTATGCAGAACCTCACTCGAAAAAGACATGGTTTCCTACATAATGATGGTCCTCGTCTATCACATTACCTATAGGACAGATTGATGTCGGTGATCCGACAACTGCACAACTGAAAATTCGTGTCTTTCTACTAAGAATCATCCTCATGGGTATAGACTTTGGAGAGAAGTATGATATGATGCACAACCGAGCAAAGCATGTTCAAGAAGATGATGGATCAGGGCCTTTCTTACTAGGAAAATGAAGAATTCAAAGAAATAGAGGCCTATGTACATATTGCAATACCCAAATTCCCCAATACATTGAACTATCTATTCTCTTAGGCTTACCAAAACTCAGATGCTGGGCGAGCGCATACCGAACCACCAGTCCAAACTTGTTCACCTGTTCTCACAATCAAAAACATCCCGATCCTCCTCCTTCCACCCTTCCGTGCCTTCTCACAAAAATAGGCTCACTGCATCACATCACAAAGTTATGCAACTAGCATCCCGCAAATATGATGATGGGAAAAGACTCAACATGCACCTCTTTCCACGGCTTTGAGAGTTGCTGCCACCACGCCCGACCCTTTGCAAATGCCCTGCAAACCAGTGCCAGGGACTATGTGTGGAATTGAACTACTCTTCAATCGCAACGGAAACTGTTCTCCTCATCACAAGGAGTCAGCTATTGGAACAGCGGGAAATATGCATCATGTAAAATGTACTCTGGGCCAAGTACGAAATTCGCCACTGAAAGGCTCTCTCAATTCCTCAGCGGCTGAAAACAGAGGCCTCTGGGCAAATCGAATGGCCTTAAACTGCTAGGCTGCCTGGCTGAGAAATCCAAGAACCTACCATGATGGAATCGAACTCCACCTTGCGACAAGATGATTGTTATATACGATGCTCGTAAGCTGCAGTAGAAGGTGGCATGTCCATAAATCCGCATTCATTTCCCCAACTATTGTTATTCGTGGAGGCTACTCCAGATAAAGGAAGGTTAACATTTATATTTCTGGTGGCTAGTCCAAATAAGCAAGGATTTCAATAATAAGTGCTGCTATCAGATGATTGGAATGGATTCTTATCTGCTATTGCACCCAACAAGTTGCGGGACACACTAGAAGTTCAACATGGTGAGATTGTCTGGTATTGAGCCGTTCAAATTATTGTAGGAGAGATCTAGACTCTATGTCTGTTAGTACCGAGAATGATGAAGATATAGAACCTGTGAGTTGGATGGGCAATAGGTTTAGCGCTCGCATGCACAACTATGAGAAAATCACTGTCATCTGCAAACACAACTGAGAAGCTATTTGGCCGCAACTCTCAAGTGAGCTGCAATGCACATTGAGGCCACATTTGGGAGATGCGGAAATACACTTGGAAAATGACACTTCCATTCGATCATCTGATTTCGAAGAAGCTTAATACCAAAAACATGTCCTAAAACTACCAAAACGACACTTCATCCCATGATAAAAGTCAGCAACTTGTACAGTGAGAAATGAGCGAATAGGATCCTTTCAATTCCGCTGAATTGAGTCTTTTGCAATTCAGAAAACAGAGAAATCTCTAGTGAATCCCGCTGAGAAGGACATATTGCTTCCTACATAATGGTTATTATTCTCGACAAAATTGACTGAAATAGCGAGCGGAGATAGTGATATGGACTATAGAGAAAAGTTGCAATCACAGCAAATAACTACGCAAAGCATGTTCAAGAAGACATTGTTACAATCAAGACCTTGTTTACAAAGATTATGCTTGCAGCACTCACAAAACAGAGACATATATACACACTCCGATACCAAAAATTCCACACTACATCGAACTATCTAGTCTCTAAGGCTTACCCAACTCAGATGCTGAGCAAGCGCATCCCGAACCACCTGCCCAAACCTGTTCAGCTCGCCTTCATAAGCCGGAACATCCTGATCCTGCTCCTCCCACTCTCCAACTCCATTTTCATCAAAAACCGGCTCGCTGCACTGCATTAGAAAGTTATGCAACAAGCATGCCGCGAATATGACGACCGGGAAAAACTCGACATGCTCCTCCTTCAACGGCTTCGAGAGGAGCTCCCACCGTGCCCGGACCCTTGCAAATGCCCTGCGAACCAACCCCATGGCGCGACTGTGCACGGAATTGAACTCCATCTCGATTGAGCTGACACTATTCTCCTCATTATAAGGAGTCAACAGCCATGGTAATAGAGGGAAACAGGCATCACCCAAAATGTACTGTGGGATCGAGCTCCCATTATTCAGCACGAAGTTTGGCCCACTCAGAAGTTCCCTTGATTCCTCCACGGCCGAAAACAGCGGCGTCCGGCACAAAATCGAATTGGGCCTTAAGCTACTAGGCCACCCAGCCGAGACATCCAAGAACCTCCCTTCAGAATCCACCAATGCCTGAACTAACAGGCACCCGTTTCCCCCCAACCAATCGCCCTCGACGCGAAACCTCCCAAACCCCAAGATGCCGCAACAATTCGGCAGCAAAATCCACCCGAACCCCACTATGATCCTCTCCCTATTAGAGTACAGCTCAAGCAAATCCCCCAAATTCTCATTGATAGCCCTACAGACAGCAAAGAACGACCGGCACGCGTCCGCCGAGTCCAGACCGAACTGCCTCCCGACCGCCTTGTACGGGGCGGCGTGCGCCAACCTGTAGAGGGCAGCACCGAGGGCGTGATCGGGAGGGATGGAAGGCAATGCCGATTGCAGGGAAGGCGAGATGATGCGGAGGAGGAGCGAGAAGGAGGGTTTGGACATGCGGAAGAAGTGGGTCCACCGGGGTCGTAGTCGGCGCCGTCGGTGGCGGCGAGGAAGCGGCGGAACCAGCAGTCCCGAGGCGGCGGAGGAGGAGGGGGGAGGAGTTCCGACGGCGGCGCCGGGAGGGAGAGAAGGGAGGCGAGGGAGTCGAGGGAGGAGGAGGCGGAGCGGAGGTGGGATTCGAGGGCTAGGGCTTGGGGAGGGAGGAGGTGGAGGTCGTTGCGGAGGAGGAAGGAGCGGGCGGCGGAGGTGGCGGCGGTGAGGAGGGGGACGAGCGGCTGCAGGCGGTCGTCCCGGCGTCTCTTGGTCTTGGGCCTGGTGGCGACGGTGGAGGAGGCCGCGGCCGAGCTTTCGCCTTCGCCGCCGCCGCCGCCGTCGCCGGCGGTGCCGGTGCCGCCGGCAACCATTTGGTGACGGCGAAACGGAGGAGGAGAGCTTTATTCAGCTTCCCATTTCGATGCTTCCGAGGACGCAATGGAGAAGCAAAGGCTGCAACTGAGAAGTGTCCTTCAGATAATTAGCCAGAAATTTTTATTTTAAATTACTTATTTATTTTTGATTAAAAAAATTACTTATTTATTGTTGAGATAAACATTTGGGAGGTGGGTCCTTGCGGTGCCGTCTTAGATTTGCGTCGCTGGCTGCCTGTACGGCAGTCTCGGGTCACCAAAAAATAAACATTTGGGAGGTGGGTCTGCGGTGCCGTCTTGGGTTTGCGTCGCCGGCCACGCCACCTGTATTTGCAGCGATTCGGCCAAAAAAAAAACATTTGTTTATACCCACCCGCTATGGCTGTGTTGGTTCGACGTTCCCCCTCTTCCGGTAGGGGGAGGTTCAAGTCACGGCGGTCGCATTTGCGCGACTTAAGCGGCTAGTGGCCGTGGGAGGTGGGTCCCTGCGCAAGATCGCGCACATGGGAGGTGGGTCGCGCGCCAGCGTCCGCGCGGAGTTTACATCGCCACTGCATTTGTCTGTACGGCGGTTCCCAAATCATAAAAAAAAAACTTTTGTTATTTATTTATTTATTTATTTGATTTTTCTAAAGTCAAGTGGAACATGATTGCTGACGGATTCAACACGAATACCACAGACAATTTTGTCGGTGGAAAGAAATTGGAGAGAGTGGGAAGGAAATTGGATTGATGACTATATCGTTTTTTTTTTTTTTTTTTTTTGATTAATTTCAATGAAGTATACAAGTGTAAGGAATCAATGATTTAGCCAGAAAATTTGTTGGTACTTATGAATTGTCACATTCGTTCCTAAATTCCTTAATCGGTTTAGAGAATGTAATAAGCCAAATATCTTTTTTTTTTCTTTTTTATAAATTCAGAATTTCTGCGCAACTGATTGAGGCATTTTAGAATATATTTAGCTCCGATTGTAATTCACGTTTCAAATTCCTTGACTATGGGCAAGCTACTTTTAATCAGAGTCGCTTATGTAGAAGAAAATCCAACCAACTGGTTTTATGCGATTTATGAGTCATTCTATGGATATTTAGGTAGCCGGCTCTTCACGCTTATAAATCTTTTGGATTATGAAAAATAGCCCCTTTCATAATAAATTAATGTAGAGCCCACACTTTGTTTGGGCTGTCATGAAAATACAGTTTACTTGCATATGATATAGTATTTTCACCAAAATATTAAATAATCAATCGTTTTTGTAAGGACATTTTAAATGAAAATAAAAATCTTACCTAGAAAAATAGGGAAAAAAAAGTCGTACCCGTTTCTCCGAGAAAACTAATATTATCCTTTTTGACTATTCAAATTGAAAAATTAATGCACAACTTTATAAATCAGATCGGATGCTCAAACTTGAACACACAATTCGACTAGATAACTAAAAGTTAAAATTCAACGTAATTGTGAAGTCTCAATTTAAATTCTTGGCGCACCGACTGGATTTTGCATATTAAGCAAAATGAGGAGTTATACCGAGAGCATTTTGCATATTAAGCAAGTTATATTAGGAAATTCTTCGGCACAAAAAATATCTCAATGTGCACACATGCTAACGAACTAGCATTTCAACGAGAAAATGAGTTTTGAAACATCTGGACCGCCCGAAAGTGACATAACTAAGGACTTTGAACCTTAATGTTGATGGGTCGCATCTGTCCGGGTTAGCAGAAGGTGCAATCACTTCCGTTAGTCACGGCATGGATGGATGAATACTTGAATGGCTTTTGCGAGTCCCTGCTCTGTGCCTCCACACACTTAAAACAATTTGCAATTATATTTGAACTGAAGTTGGACCGTCAAATGGGTGAGTAGTCCGATCCCAAATTGACCGATTTAATTCATTTTGGCCCATTTTCATATTACATAAATCTCGTTAGATGTCTAATCCGATCTATGTTACTAATATATTTTCATATTTAACCTACTATAAAAAAAAAAAAACTCATATCCAAGCTGAGATAAAAGCGCGGAGCTAGCGAGTGCAAAATCGAGTGTGACAAAAAGGAGTGAATAAAGAGTCATAGAAGTGGGTTATGTTCAAGTAAGCTGCAAACCCATATTATTTTATGTTTTGTTATTGTAAACCCATTTATAATTCATTTACTGAAGATATTAATTTATACGATAAGTCTATCCATAAAAAATGAGTTAAGAAATGGATTTATGGCCCGTTTTCGGCAAGTGTAACTAAAGCTGGTCTTGGAGTCGGATAATTCAGCTACAGGACTTCACTGAATGCTCTCAGACTCACGGCCCTCTTCGAGAACCTTGAGTCGGTCCGCTGCTCTAGAGAAACAAATGGATTAGTGAATTGGGTAGTAAAAGGCTCTAGATGTTAGTCCCTTTCACTCTTGTAATTGGGCCCGGTTTCAACAAAACGCAAGTGTCTATTCATACCCAAAAAAAAAAAAAAATGTGGAAATGAGATCCTTCTCAAAATGGAAAGTAATTATAATCTCTTTTTTTTTTTTTTTGGTAGATTTCAACGTGCGAGATTAATGAATAAGATTAGGGTAAAAAATGAAAATACAACAAGATACGGGTCCCGGCTAAATCTCAAACGTCTATTACGCCGACATTTCTGCGCCGGACGAAGCAGAGACGCCCTGTGCTCATGCCCACCGGATCTCGACGTGGACCCACGTCGAGAATCCCAGATCGCCGTCCGCTCGCCACCGGCGCCTCAATCGGACGCGCGGGAAAACAGCCGGTCAACGTCAAAGCTCACCTTCCACGTGAACCTCACGCGTTTTCACACCAAGTAAAATACGCCTTCGCGCACCCAACCAGTACCATACGTTCTCTCACCCACGAAAACAACGCCTCTTGCTCCGGAGGAAGACAAGCTCCGCCGCGCGGCCGCTAGATCTCCGGCCAGATCAGCGCCTCCCCGCCCCTCTCTCTCTCTCTCTCTCTCTCCCCCTCCGTACTCCACTCCAGTAGACGAAGAAGCTGCGGTCGGCGGATCCCGACCGGCCGGCGACGACGCCACCCCGCTCCCTCGGCGACGGCACTCCGGCTTGCCTCGATTCGAGATCCTTTATTCTTCGAAGGGATTCGACGGATCGCCGGTTGTGCCGACTCCGCCGGAGCCAGTTTTGTCCGGATCTGATCGCGCTTTTCGGAGATCCGCCTCATCTCTCGCCGTTCTCGGACGCAGAAGACGAAGCGTAGCGATCGGCGATTGTAATCGGCGGATCCATCCGTCGTTCGAAATCCGCGTTGTGGGAGCTGAATTTCTCCAGATCTGACACACTTTTTCGAAAGGTAATTTCCCGGAGGTCGATGCTACTTTGATCGCTTCGTTAAGTATAGTGGAGCGTGGTGAGCTGGAGTTGTGAAATGATTAGAACCTATTTTTGCGGTTTAGGTTAGTGAAGCCATCGATCGTGCTGAATGCTTCATTGATCGCGTGATTAATCGCAGTAAAAGCATGGTTACTTCAAGCACTAAAATGATTAGATCATCCTCAAGCTGTTGATTTTGTGAAATCACTGGAAAAGCTGGTTAGATCATCATCAAGCGACGCTTTTGAGTCAATTTTGACTAATTTAGCTAATTTGTGCGGTTTAGGTAGGTAAGGGTGACGGTGAAGATGTCTCAAAGCACGATCCGCAAAACGCTGGGGGCTGTCAAGGACCAGACAAGCATCAGCCTTGCAAAGGTGGCAAGCAACATGGCACCAGAGCTGGAAGTAAATATCGTGAAAGCCACGAGCCATGATGATGATCCTGTGGATGAGAAATACATTCATCGGATCCTGAATTTGACTTCATACTCACAGGGATACGTTCGTGCATGTGTTTCTGCACTTTCGAAGCGACTGAGCAAGACACGCGACTATATTGTGGCTCTAAAATCCCTAGTGGTCATCCATCGTTTGTTGAATGATGGAGACCCAATTTTTCACAATGAGATAATGTATGCGACCAGGCGTGGTGCTAGGTTGTTGAATTTGTCTGATTTTAGAGATGAGGCTCACTCTAGTTCATGGGACCACTCAGCTTTTGTGAGAACTTATGCTATGTATTTGGATCAGAAACTCGAGTTGATTCTATTTGATAGAAAGAGTGGCGGCGGCGGCAATCCCAGTGGAAGTGCTAATGGTGGTGGTAGTGTTTACAGTGAGGATAGGTATGGGAATCGAGATGATTTTCGGTCCCCACCACCCAGAGGGAATGATTATGATTATGGTGATTATAGAGGAGAATATGGTAATTATGGGGGGATGAGAAGGTCAAGGTCATATGGCGATATGAGCAATGGTGTGGCTGTGAAAGAAGGGAAAGAAGAGAGAAGGGTAGTGACTCCACTGAGGGAAATGAAGCCAGAAAGGATTTTTGGCAAAATGGGCCACTTGCAGAGGCTATTGGACCGGTTCTTGGCGTGTAGGCCCACTGGTCTGGCAAAGAATAGCAGGCTGATCTTAGTTGCATTGTACCCTGTTGTGAAGGAGAGTTTTCAGGTATATGCTGATATCTGTGAGGTTTTGGCTGTTTTGCTTGATAAGTTTTTCGATATGGAGTACCAGGATTGCATCAAGGCTTTCGATGCTTATGCTAGTGCGGCTAAGCAAATTGATGAGTTGAGTGCATTCTACAATTGGTGTAAGGATACAGGGGTGGCTAGATCATCCGAATATCCTGAAGTGCAAAGGATTACCAGTAAGTTGTTGGAGACATTGGAGGAGTTTGTGAGGGATAGAGCAAAGAGACCTAAGAGCCCAGAGAGGAGAGAAGAATTGCCCCCTGTGGCTAAGGAGGAGGAGCCTGTGCCAGATATGAATGAGATAAAGGCATTGCCTCCACCAGAGAATTATACTCCTGCACCACCACCAGAGCCAAAGCCAGAGCCCCCAAAGCCACAAGTGACACAGGATTTGGTGGATCTGAGGGATGATGGAGTTACTGCTGATGACCAAGGTAATAAATTTGCATTGGCTCTATTTGCGGGGCCGCCAGCTAATACAGGGAATGGTTCGTGGGAAGCATTCCCTTCTAATGGTGAACCAGAAGTGACTTCTGCTTGGCAAACCCCAGCTGCCGAATCTGGCAAGGAAGATTGGGAATTGGCTTTGGTGGAGACTGCTAGTAACTTGTCAAAGCAGAAAGCAGCTTTAGGTGGTGGTCTTGATCCATTGCTACTGAATGGCATGTATGACCAGGGAATGGTGAGGCAACATGTGAGCACTGCTCAACTGACTGGAGGTAGCGCGAGCAGTGTTGCTCTACCCGGCCTTGGAAAGAGCACAACCCCAGTATTGGCTCTCCCTGCACCTGATGGAACTGTCCAAACAGTTAACCAGGACCCTTTTGCTGCATCATTGAGCATCCCTCCTCCTTCATATGTACAGATGGCGGAAATGGAGAAGAAACAGCGTTTGGTTGTGCAGGAGCAACAACTATGGCAGCAGTATGCTACAGAGGGGATGCGAGGTCAAGCCACTTTGGCCAAGATTGGTGGGACAGGTTACTATGCACCAGGTGCTCCTGTGATGCCACCAGTCAATGGGATGGGACCGCCAGCCGGGTATTATTATTCTCCTTACTGATGTTGCTTGCCTATCACCATACGACTCTGTTTTTTCTCATTTCATCCAGTTGTGTATCTAGTTATATTACAATACAATCCTTTTTTTATTCTGATGTGCGGGTTTTGGGAAGAGGGAAGAGTGAACCCGGGGAGATTCTTTTTGGGGAAGATATTTGGATGGTGACATCCAGTGCATCCTGTAACTGCTCGTGCTTCTTGTGATAATCGGAATTTCCATTACCACAGCCTCTTATGCAGTCAAATTATAGACAGAACCGAATCTGTCATTGTCTAGTAGCTCTGCGCTTTGTTGTTTCATGCGTAAAAGTAGACTGACCATCAAAACCGGTTCTCTCAAAAATAGCAGCACTGCTGACTTTCTTGTATGAATGGAATGATTACAATAGAATTGAGTTCTTCAAACAAGATTTTTGTCTTTTTGCTCTGATCTTTATGTTTATTGTTAAATAGTTCCTAACTGATATCATGGATAAAGATCCCTCAGAAGATGATGTCGTGGAATGATTTTTAGTGGTCATGACAAGGCTCAAAGCATGAACTCGGGATAGAGCAGGCATAAGATGTACTACTCTATCTCCCCAAAGGTTGAGCCTAGGATCCCAAGGTTCCCATTTCGACTGTTTTATCTGCACAACTCGAGGTCCAAGCCCACAAATTGTCTCGATGAGGGCAAAATGTTGAACAATTGAACTGAAAGCACCGCGAAATTTGATTTTATAGAGTTTGAATAATAAGTTATAGTAAAAAAGCTGACAGATAGTTCAATGCATATTGCAAAGGTTTTTTTTTTTTGGTCTAAGGGTTGTTTATCTTTTCAGCTGGGGTCTTTCTCTGAAAATGCAAATTTTGTATCTTCAAAAGTGGGGATGGTTTTTCCAAAGGTTCTCTAATTTTTTCCTACTTTTTTGAGAGAAAAATGGCATGATACCTTACTTATATGTTATCTAAGGGTGATTGGCTTCCGGTCCGGTTTGATTCCACGTAGGAACCAGAAACTGGACTAGAAGGACCGTTTCCTAGTTTCTGGGACTAGGTATTGGTCTGGTCCCATGGAACCGATTACTTAACAAAAAAAGTTAAAAAAAAAAAAATACTAGAGTTGTTTATTGCTATTTTTTTTAAATAATATATATATATATATATATAAACACATTTAAAAAAAAAAAAAGAGTTGATCCGTCAATCTGGTTTGATTTGTTGGTTTGGTTCCCCCTCGGAACTAGGAATCGAATCGATGCTTGCGGGAATCAAACCACAACGGTTGGGTAATCTGGTCCAGGCTATTCTCGAATTGGGCGATTCGATATGCTCACCCCTAAGTCGTTATTTGATATAATATTTCTCTTTTTTCATCTTAAACTTGCTTCTGCATATTTCAGATAATTAATAAGGTTGATGTTATATGATCTGTAGCTTTCTCACAGCCCTGCTCAAGAGAGCGAGAATTCGTTAAGAGAATTTACAAAAATAAATTCTAAACAGTATTGCAAAGTCAAAAGTCATGTAAAACATAAAAACCGCTCTAAAAATAATTAAAATTCGATATGGAGGTTTTCCTTTGGCCCAAGCATTGGACCGCGTGGCCTGGCTTGGTTGGGGAGCTCTACTAGTGGCCAGTAGCCATTTTCATACATTTGCACCAATCTAAGCCTTGATTCGGGTTGGTTCTCTGTCGAATTTGGCCTAGACATCGAGACAACAAATATGGTCTCTTTCAGAATGAACGGGAAATACCTTAGTGCAGCGTTTTGTTTTTTAGGCTAGAGCTAAGCTCCTAGCAAAATGTTAAAACGTCCTTCCACGCATATAGAAATAGCAAAATGAGTCATACATATGCAAGTTTGACCTTGAATTTAGTTATCTCATGAGACACTTCATCACAAGTAAACATTCATAAGATGGAAACTGATGTCCTAACCAAATTGCAGATCTGCCATGAACCTAGGACTCTGAAGGACATTCAGTTGTTCATGCTATATTGTCAAGCAAGAGGAGCTTTATGTCTTTAATGGTTTGTGAATGGACCGAGTGATATACGGAGACGGAAATGTTCACTTAGAAAGGAAAGCAAATGCGTTACCTCAGAAAGAACACCAATGAGAAGAGATAGCTATGTTTTTCTAGTGTTGTTTGTCGTCATTTGCAGTATGATCATTTAGCCAAATAGAGATGAGCAAGCTACTATGTAAAAACCACCTTTTCGAAAGTGGGAAAGATCACACAATGTATCGTCTTCAAGGAAATTAGAACAAGACCTAATTCAATTATGAAGGCAAAAACTTGCATTGACCTGGTAGATCCACACTAAGGCCAACGTTGATCAACGACAATAATAAATGATAGGAAAAAACCCAATCCTGCCAGTACTCGGAAATGTAGAACGAGAGAACCAAAATTGTTTGGCAATTGGACAATTTTCGAAAACCATCATGCACAAAATAGTAGCATGTGATGAACAAGCTTGACATGTGGTGATAACCAGTTCCACATAGTGAAACCATCCCTTTCGCCATTGGGGGTTGATGAACAGAACAACTAGAATTACCAGTAAAACGGTCTTGTATGACATTCCGAAATTGATATAAAATGTCTCTCTGTCTATGCAACCATCTTCATTAGCTTTCGTGCATTATTTTGTTGCTGAGCTATTAATGTTAATGGTTGTTAAACAATCATTACTCAATGACAGTCCACACAGAAGATGGTTTCTGTAGTAATTGCTTTCATCAAATGCCCCAAACTGATTTTTGTTAGGTATGGCTCCTGACGAGTCGTTGCAAGACACATTGAAGTTTCCAGGGAATTCAACTGAGTAAGCTTTTTAGGGATAGAACCAATCAAGTTGTTGTAGGAAAAGTCAATGCTCTCTATCTTCGCGAGGCTCAACAATGACGTCGGTATATGTCCTGTAAGCTTGTTATTGGACAGGTTCAACACATGCATGTCTTGTAAGATTGCAATCTCTGGTGGGATTCCCCACTGAACTGGTTGCAAGAAAAATCTAGTCCTACCATGTTAAGGAGTGCGTAGCCTTTATAAGAATCAAACCTTCTTTTTGTTGTGAACCCAACAATATGTGGAAGTGGCCATGCTTCTTCCATTCTATATAGTTGTAGAATCCAAGATGGCTTTTAATTGTCCTCACAAAAGACCAAGGTGACCATCCTTTGTATCTAGGCGAGAAATTAGATATTGAAGTTACCTTATCCTCGTATCCACTGGAGAAATTGATCGGTCCCAAGCAATTAGGTAATGGACCAAACATATTGTTTTTAGACAGTTCAATCATACTTAAACTTTTCAAGCTGCACAATTGCTTGGGAAATGTTCCATCGAAGCTATTACCTCTCAGTGAAAGAACGCTCAGTTGAGAGAGGTTACTTAGCCAATAGGGTATGCTTCCAGAGAATTCATTTTCACTCACATCCAAGGTCACCAAATCGGAGCTATTAGAGAGCGCATGCATGAGGGCACCATTCAATTTGTTCCTATTCAGATGGATCTGACTTAACCCCTGTGCGATAAAAAATGATGGTAATGGACCATACAGATTGTTGTCAAGACAAATCCAAATACTCGAGCCCACCAATATTACAGAGTTCTTGAGGGATGACGCTGTCTAATTGATTTTTGGACAAGTCAAGGGCCGCAAGCAATGACGCGTTCGCAATCTATCTCAGAAGCTTACCGATGAAAAAGTTGTCGCTACATCCAGCATGAACAAATTTTCCTTGTGATGAAAGAAAGAGAGATTTCTAGTGAACATGTTGTGGTGTAACCGTAGATATGACAGATTTTGGTTCATGGTGTCGTCGGAAAGTACAATTTCTCCTTGCAAGCTATTATATGCTACGTTGAGCCTCTCCAATGATAAGTTACTATCTAGTAACTGGACAGGTAGTCTCCCTTGAGAAATTGTTGCTAGATAGGTCTAAGATGGTAAGGATTTTATACTACCCAGTTTAGATGGAATACTCCCTTCCAATCTATTGGCTGATAGATTAAGGCAGAACAAATTTGGGACATTTGCCCAAAATTCAGTAGTGAGCTCTCCTCTCATGCTGTTGTTGGATTGATCCATCTCCCAAAGATTAAAAAGGGTCATTGATGGAACCTCAAGTGTTGTAAATAAGTTATTTGCCACAAAAAGTTTTGCCAACTTAGTATTGTTTTCCAACAACTAGGCTGGAAAGGGACTCGGAATGTCATTTGAGGAGAGATCCATGATTCTTAGTTCATATTGATGATTGAGAAAGCCCAGAAAAGTCACTTTGAATCCTTTTGATAGACTATTTGACATACTATAAACCTTCAACCGGGGCCTTGGGATTGAAGATGCAACTTTGGTATCAATTGTTAGTTTATTGTCATCAAGCAACAACACCTTAAGTCTTGAATGGTTTGCAAGTGGGCTGAGTGATGAGGGGATTTCAAAATGGTTACCCGATATGGAAAGAAATTCAAGTGAGGTAAGACTAGTGAGGGGAGATGAGGCAACACTATCTATGAATTCATTGTCTTCAAGGTTCAAAATCCGAATAGAGGTCATGTTTCACTAGCATGTAGGAAGCCCGCTAGTAATCCTGTTAGTGCTAAGATCCAACTCTTCTAGTTTTACCAGGTTACACAAGCCTGTTAATGATATCACAAGTCAATTAAACTACAATGAGATATATCGGTACATACAAAGAGGACATTCAAGGACATCAAGGATCCATTTCATGTCCAGCTTTTGCACAGAGAGATAAGAACTTACTGTGATTTGATAGGTTGCCACTTAGACTAGTGTTGGATGAGGACAACAATCTAAGAGATGTCAAAGGACCAAGGCTGGAAAGGATTCCCATCCTAGTGTTCAACGAAGAACCATCCAAGAAGAGTTGTTCCAACTTATTGGGGTTATGGAAATCTACCTAGAAATCAAATGATAATTGAACATCAGATTTCCTTACACAAGCATAATCGAGAAATGGTATAGAAATATCATAAGTGAATAGAACTTTGTTAATAAAAACTTAAGCTCTGTCCATCTCGCGAAAAATAAGACATTTATGAAAAATATTTTTTAAGATGCCATTTTTCAAGAAAATGAAAATATTTTTCGATATTCGGCTGAAACCTAAAAGTAAACTAGAAAACATTTCCGTCATTTGGTATGGAAAATCTTATTTGATTTTCATCCGTGCATTCCTTTCAATAATATTTTAATTTTTATTTTAAAAAAATAGAATTTTTAATTATTTTTTATTTTTTGTTTTTGTTTTCCTTCTTATTCCTTCGATCACTGGCCATAGGTGAAGTGAAGATTGCCCGAGGCCAATAAGCTTGAGCCTCGTCAAATCGGCAAGGCCTCGGCTTTTGGTGAGATTGTCCCTCACTTGTTGTTGGTTGTCATTCATCGTCGTAGTCAGTGATCAACTGAAGAAGAAGGAAAAATAATAAGAAGGGAAAAAAAAAGAAAAAAACAAAAAAGAAAAAAATAATTAAAAAATTGATTTTTAAAAAGAAAAAAGAAAAAAAAAATTAAAAAGAGTGCACGGAGGAAAACAGGTTTAGGTGAAAGAAAGAGAATGGAAAATAATTTCCTCATTTTCCTCACCTTTGAAATTGCTTTTTCCATTGAAGGAATATGTTTTCCTTTACTTATTTATTTTTCGTGACCTGAACATTGGAAAATCTGGAAAACATTTTCTTTGAAGTTGTTTTCCGCGAAACGAAGAGAGTGTTAATTTGAATATACATTCACTAATGGGTTTGACTAACCTTGAGTAGTGATTTTTCCTTTTACTGTATTATCCTGGAGAGAAAAAATCTTGAGGGATGACAGTGCCCATAATGCTTGTAGGACAGTCCTCACATCCTTCAAGTGGACACCATCTAGGTGGAGGTTCTCCAAGGCTCTGTTTGGAAACTTGCCAAACAGTAACAATTTTTGTTCTTTTGTTTTCAAGAGTAGATTTGGAACAAAAATTCGTTTGGTAAAATTTTTGATCATGGTAACAAATTTCTATTTTTTTTTTCCAGGAAGTAGATTTGGAATAGAACCGAGAAGTAAAAAAAAAAAAATTGATTCTTTGTTCTCGAGAACAATTTTAGAATCAAGCAACCTATTTTCTTTGTTTACTTTTCTTTTTTCTTATTCTTCTTCCCTCTTTCTTCTTCTTTAACTACTGCCGCCATTGTTGTTACCGTCCACCGCCGTTCGCCGTCCGTCGCCCATCGCCACCGGTCACCGATCGCCGACAACCGGTCCAAAGAGCTTGTCAGAGGATCGTCAGGCTAGGGCGAGGTTCGGTGAGCTTGCCGGAGGCTCGTCCTCGTCCAATCAAGGCTCGGCCAACGAGGCACGGCCTCGCCGAGGGCTGGCAATGCTCCGGTGAGGTCGCCGGCCCTCGTATGGCCAGTTGCCGGTCATCCCAAGGTTGGCAAGCGACGACCTTGAAGAAGAAGAAGAGGAGAAAGAAAGGAAAAAAAAAAAAAAAAAGGAAAAAGTAATAAAATTATTTAAAAATTTTTAAAAAAATGATTTGAAGTACAAATTTTGAGGACGGCGCCAAACGTAATTCTATTTCGGAAATTAAAATTTTGAACAGTTACTAAATGACTTAAAATGCTTAGAAATTATTCCCGGGAACAGAATAAAAAGAATAATTTCCGATTAGAAATTATTTCCAGGAACATAAGTGTTACCAAATGCACCCTAAATGGCTCAAGTTTTTGATACCTGGTAGTAAAATTCAAATTAATCAACTTGCTTGGTAGTAAAGTTGTGAAAGCACCCACGCAAATGCCTCAGGGATAAGAATCTTTTGAATCAAAACATTTGTATATGGAAAGAGAAGGGGGTTGCAATATATGACTTCTATATTCTCAACACAAGGCACATGTAAAGGTATCATAGATACTGCATGACTTGAAGGCTAGTCAATTTAATAGATGAATTAAAAGGAGGATTCTGCATGAAAACTAAAACAGTCCCTTCAGTAATTGCCATTGCATCAATTGCATTATAACTTATGTTCAGCTCCTTTAAATTACTGAAACCACCTAATTTATCCACAAACATTGCTAACTCAAGTCAAGGATGGTGGTTTTGTATCGAATCATGAGTAGAGAATAAGCTGGAGAAATTTATTATTCACATGTAAAGTCCCGCTCAAATTGTTGTATCTAAGGAACAGACGTCGGAGAGATGGAATTGTACCCAGAGTGGTTAGAATAGAATTATCCAGAGAATTACCACTCAAGTCAAGCACCTCTAGTTTGCTCAGCCTCGAAGATAGCAGGTTTATTACTGCAAACAAAAATTGAAAAGCAGTAAAATCTGCATGAGTCTTTTAAAGTACACGTACAAACATGTATTGTCATACTGGGGGAAATATATCGTAGACTTGTGGATCAATGAGAATGTAGACGTAATCAACTATAATGGAGGAAGTGAGTAAGAACCCGGTCATGGTTAACTTTTGAGTTTATTAGATAATGAGTATCTCTTCTTTTATAGGAAATGGATGAGTGGCGAATTTATACCTTTTGGTGCAATCCACCCTCCTAAATAGTTGTAGGACAAGTCAAGGCTCTTGAGTTCTTCAAAGGGAAGAAGCAGAGAAGTGTTTAGGTGCCAAGTATTGGAGCCAAAATGGTAAGCCCTCAAATTGGAGAGCATTAGCTCACTGGCTTTTCCTGTGGTGGGGCTGCACTTAACACATGCCCAGCTGCAGCAGTTGAAATATGATCCACCGGCGTCCACCCAATACATTAGGTCCAATGTGGCATTGAGCATTAAGAGTGCAACCCTTTCTTGCTCCCGACACCCATTAGAGCCACATAAACATGCGATACCTCAAACCACCACAAGCACCCACAGTATTTTCTTTTTCATGACTGCAAATTCGAGTAACTTTATTTGTATCACACTCTGGAGTTAACTTCTTTTTGCAAGGTAGAGTGATTTCATAGGAGTGTAGAAAATTTTGTCATGGACAAAGTCTTGGTTATCTTTAATGATGAATATAGCTCAGCCCCTTTTGGTGACAAGGTTGGGGCGGGGAATGTACCTTTTGCAATGGCCAGATTTCATTGACAGGAAATGCCGAAAGTCTCTATTGGAATAATTTTTCGACGCGTTAACCTTACTCCTAGTCAACTGTTGTCATTTATATGACTATTCAATCTCTGTCCAAAGTAAAGCATAGGTCTTGTGATTTACTTGGTTCTCAGTTGGAACCTAAGATCGTATTATTTAATAGTTAGAATGCAACTAAATGATAGTGGCATGAAAATTAGTAAATGTTAAAGAATTATTCACAATGAACTGATCTTTTGCTCGGGAAACAAAAATAGGATGTAGATATGGTAATGGATTCGCTGAAGTACTCTTCTCATTGATTAGCTTGACTAACTCAGAATGCTTATATTTTTAAGATACTGAAAATTACTAATGTGCAGTTTTTACACATTTCACACAACAGAAAAAGCATGACGGATTGTCTTTCGGTTTCTCAAAAAGTAGCTAATTTAACTTGATGAGTGCCTAGTTAACATTATTCAAATTGCTTCTAATGCAAGGTTGATGGTGGATTATGCTACGAGTCCGTACGTATAAGTGAAACTTCACTAGAAAATGTCTGGAAATTGGATGGTTTTAAATATGGAAGATCTATTAATCTACTTGCATTCGAGCTTTTAGGAGGAAGTGATCTTGATTAGAGGTATTTCAGAAGTAGACATGTCGTAAAGTAAACACAAAAAATTGAAAAAATCTTGCTATTAAATCAACGCAAAAACATTGAAGAAATAAACGGGGAAGGACAAAGATACCAAATATTTACGAGATTTAATCCGAGTATCGGTATCTATTTTCAGGAAGAGCTGATAAAAAATAATTCACTATAATCGGAGAATCGGAGTTATAATCGCTCTCACATTTAAGTGTTTTCCATGCCTAGATTAAGATCAAATTGAAAAGTATAAATAAACAACTTAATTGGATGTAAAGGTCACAGCACAAATCACCACGCATTTAAGCCCATAACAAAACCCTTCGCATAGTTAATTCAAGAAAATCCATAAGTTCTTTCTCTGATTCTTCATGCGGGGGCTCAAATACTAAAGGAACCCACTATTCGGCTTCTCCAGGAAATGAAACCCAAAAAGCAAAATCTTGCTATTAATTTATTTTCTTTTCTCTAACCACTTCATGACCCACGCGCTTTCTTTTGGACAACCAAAAAAACTTACCGTGAAAATTCATTGCTATTCGCTAATGGGGCACTTGGCAGCTGTCCCCATAAAATTTCTCAATCAATGTTTAATGTGCCGGTGATTATACTCTCCAATCCCCCAAATTGAACTTGTGTCTTTTTCTTGCCGAAACTCCAAGCGATGCCCTCTCAAGACCCCAAACTTGTTATCTTAAATTATTTTTTTGTGACACTAAAAACCTCAAACTTGTATTTAGATAACATATTTATCCCAAATTTTGAGGTAAATGTATCGCACGAATACAAGTTTAAGGTAAATATGTTATATGGGTACAAATTTGAGGTTTTTTGTGTCACAGCAAAAAATTTAAAATAAATATATCACAGTGGACATAATTTAGAGTTTTTTTTGTGGCATTTTCTGATACCTTACTTGCACGCTATTTGATATAATAATTCTCTTATACACATTAAATTCGCTTCTTCATATTTGAGACAATCAATAAGCCTCATAAAAGAAATTTTAAGTACTCTTGCAAAGTGAAGAAAAATCATGTGAGACATCAAAAGGCTCTAAAAATAATTAAAATTCAATATGGAAGGTTATCCCTTTGACCCAGGCGCTGGCCACACGGCCTGGCCAGACCTGAGTGGCTAGTAGCCATTTTCATACGTTTGCACCAAATCGGGCCTCAATCTTGGCCTAAACATCAACATGACAAATTACTAGAATAAAAAAAGATACTTTTCACTTCTCAGATTAAGAAAAACCAATTGCTAGAATCCAATGGATTACACGCCGATCTTCAACAAGAACTCGTCAATACTAGGGGTGTGCAAAATACCCGGGAACCGCCTGGATCACCCGAAACCGGACCGGAACCGCCGGAACAGATCGGAATCGCCGGAACCGGCGGTTCTTGAGGGAACCGGTCCGGTTCCCGGTTCCGATTTTCGGAACCGGTGGGTACCGGTCCGGTTCCCGTTTCCATGGGTGGATCCGCCCACCGGACCGGACCGGAACCTTTTTAATATTAAAAAAAAATTACTAAAAGAAACCCTAAATTAGATCTCATCTCCTCACTCCCTTCGTCTTCGGTTCTCTCTCTCTTTGTCTCTTCCTCGGTTCCTCCTAATCCTATCGCCATTTTGATTCCTCCCCGAGCGTCGACATCGTCGCCGCCGCTCCTCCGCCGCTACTATTTTCCCCCTCGCGTTGGCCGCCACCCGCCACAGCAGCGGAAAATTGTTTCGCGACCATTCTATGTTGAAAACCCGACCATAGACCTCCTCCCCTCCTTCCCAACTCATAGACCCGACCATTCATGTTGAAAACCAAAATTGTTTCGCGTCAAGATCGGTTCCATGGATCCACCCGAACCGGGACCTGACCTGGCGGTTCGGTTCGGGTGGAACGCAACAAACGGGTGGATCCCAGGGCCCAATTTTTCGGAACCGGTCCCAACGGGCGGTTTCGGTTAGGTCGAGGACCACCCGCCGGGACCATGCACACCTCTAGTCAACACTAGCACCAGAAAAGGCATGGTATGCTCATCACAAAGGAACACCTTCAATTGCAGGACAAGCCAATCATCCGAAAATTTCAAAAAGAATCTTTCTTTTTTCCTTCACCATGATCGAGGGAGTAGCCACCTTAGAGGCCACGTCGTGCCGCCGCGAAGCCGCCGGAGCACAGAATCGCCGGAGCCAACTCGAACAGAGCGGACACCATTCCCGCCACGTAAAAAGAAGGAAACCAGAAGGGCGACCAAGGGGCATCAAAACGAGCTCGATCATGAACGTGACCGATCTGACGAGTACTTGAGCCAGATAGATCCCCACGAAGAGCGGCGGGAGGGACCAGCGCCGTCGACTTGATGGCAAGACGCGGCCGCCTCGAAGTGGAGGCGACAGACCGGGAACGCAGCCCGGGGAGAAGGGAACTTCAAGATGTGGGCGACCTCTGTCGGCCACCTCCACTCGAGGTCATTTCTTCTTCGAAGGGAGCCGATGGATCGCCGGTTGTTCCGACTCTGCCGGAGCCTGTTTTGTCCAGGTCTGATCGTGCTCTTCGGAGATCCGCCTCATCTGTCGCCGTTCTTAGACGCAGAAGACGAAGCGTAGCGATCGGCGATTGTAATAAGCGGATCCATTAGCGATTTGATACTCTTTCTCTGAAGGTAATTTCCACGAGCTCGATGCAACTTCGATCGCTTTATCAAGCATAGTGGATCATGGTGAGCTGAAGTTGCGGAATGATTAGAACCTATTTATGCGGTTTAGGTTAGTGAAGCCATCGGTCGTGCTGAATGCTTCATTGATCGCGTGATTAATCGCAGTAAAAGCATGGTGACTTCGAGCACTAAAATGATTAAAGCTTATTAGTGCTGTTGATTCTGTGAAATCACTGGAAAAGCTGGTTACATCATCCTCAAGTGATGCTTTTGAGTCAAGTGTGACTAATTTAGCTATAATTTAGCTAATTTGTGCCGTTTAGGTAGGTAAGGGTGATGGTGAAGATGTCTCAAAGCACGATCCGCAAAACACTGGGAGCTGTCGAGAACCAGACAAGCATCGGCCTCGCGAAGGTGGCGAGCAGCATGGCGCCAGAGCTCGAAGTAAATATCGTGAAAGCCACGAGCCATGATGATGATCCTGTGGATGACAAATACATCCGTCGGATCTTCAATTTGACTTCATACTCTCGCGGACACGTTCATGCATGTGTTTCTGCGCTTTTGAAGCGACTGAGCAAGACCCATGACTACATTGTGGCTCTCAAATCTCTAGTGGTCATCCATCGTTTGTTGAATGATGGAGACCCAATTTTTCACGTGATGATAATGTATGCGACCAGGCGCGGGTGCTAGGTTTTTCAATTTGTCTGATTTTAGAGATGAGGCTCAATCTCGTTCATGGGACCACTTGGCTTTTGTGAGGACTTATGCTAAGTATTTGGATCAGAGACTCGAGTTGATTCTGTTTGATAAAAAGAGCGGCGGCGGCGGCAGTCCTAGTGGAAGTGCTAATGGTGGTGGTAGTGTTCACAGTAAGGATAGGTATGGGAATCGAGATGATTTTCGGTCCCACCACCCCCCCTTCTCTGCGCCCGGCGAGGGAACGATTATGATTGTGGTGATTATAGAGGAGAATATGGTAATTATGGGGGGATGGGAAGGTCAAGTTCATATGGGGATATGAGCCATGGTGTGGCTGTGAAAGAAGGGAAAGAAGAGAGAAGGGTAGTGACTCCACTGAGGGAAATGAAGCCAGAAAGGATTTTTGGCAAAATGGGCCACTTGCAGAGGCTATTGGACCGGTTCTTGGCGTGTAGGCCCACTGGTCTGGCAAAGAATAGCAGGCTGATCTTAGTTGCATTGTACCCTGTTGTGAAGGAGAGTTTTCAGATATATGCTGATATCTGTGAGGTTTCGGCTGTTTTGCTTGATAAGTTTTTCGATATGGAGTACCAGGATTGCGTCAAGGCTTTCGATGCTTATGCTAGTGCAGCTAAGCAAATTGATGAGTTGATTGCATTCTACAATTGGTGTAAGGATACAGGGGTGGCTAGATCATCCGAATATCCTGAAGTGCAAAGGATTACCAGTAAGTTGTTGGAGACATTGGAGGAGTTTGTAAGAGATAGAGCAAAGAGACCTAAGAGCCCAGAGAGGAGGGAAGAATTGCCCCCTGTGGCTCCACCAGAGAATTAATCTCCCGCACCACCACCAAAGCCAAAACCGGAGCCACCAAAGTCACAAGTGACAGAGGATTTAGTGGATTTGAGGGATCATGGAGTTACTGCTGATGATCAAGGTAATAAATTTGCATTGACTCTTTGCGGGGCCACTAGCTAATACAGGGAATGGCTCGTGGGAAGCATTCCCTTCTAATGGTGAACCAGAACCAGCTGCCGAATCTGGCAAGGAAGATTGGGAATTGGGTTTGGTGGAGACCGCTAGTAACTTGTCTAAACAGAAAGCAGCTTTAGGTGGTGGTCTTGATCCTTTGCTACTGAATGGCATGTATGACCAGGGAATGGTGAGGCAAGATGTGAGCACTGCCCAATTGACTGGAGGTAGTGCGAGCAGAGTTGCTCTACCCGGCCTTGGAAAAAGCCCCAGTTTTGGCTCTCCCTCCACCTGATGGAACTGTCCAAACAGTTAAGCAGGACCCTTTTGCTGCATCATTGAGCATCCCTCCTCCTTCATGTGTACAGATGGTGGAATGGAGAAGACACAGCATTTGGTTGTGCAGGAGCAACAACTATGGCAGCAGTATGCTATGGAGGGGATGTGAGGTCAAGCCACTTTGGCCAAGATTGGTGGGACAGGTTACTATGCACCAAGTCCTCCCGTGATGCCTCACGGCATGCCACCAGTTAATGGGGTGGGACCGCCAACCGGGTATTATTATTCTCCGTACTGATGTCGCTTGCTTATCACAATATGACTCTTTTTTTTCATTTCATCCAGTTGTGCATCTAGTTATATTACAATATGATCCTTTTTGTATTTTGGTGTGCTGGTTTTGGGAAGAGGGAAGAGTGAACCTAGGGAGATTCTTTTTGGGGAAGATATTTGGATGGTGACATCCAGTGCATCCTGTACCTGCTCGTGCTTCTTTTAATAATCAGAATTTCCATGACCACGGCCTCTTGTGCAGTCACAATATAGACAGAACCGAATCTGTCATTGGCTAGTAGCTCTGCGCTTTTGTTGTTTCATGCGTAAAAGTAGACTGACCATCAAAACCAGTTCTCTTAAAAATGGCAGCACAGCTGACCTTCTCGTATGAATGGAATGTTTACAATAGAATTGATTTCTTCAAACTGGAATTTTGTTTTTATTTGCTCTGATCTTTCAGTTTCTTGTCTCACTGGGAATCATCTGGAACTTAGCACTTTTGTTAAATAATTCCTAACTGATATGATGATGGTCTTGATTTTAAATATCTGGGATAAAGATCCCTCAGTGAAAGATGATGTCGCAGAATGATTCTAGTGGTCATGAAAGGACTCAGAGCATAAGCTCGGGATAGAGCAGGCATAAGATGTACAACTATATCTCCCCAAAGGTTGAGCCTAGGTTCCCATTTCGACTGTTTATCTACACAACTCGAGGTCTGAGCCCACAAATTGCCTCGATGAGTACAAAATGTTGAACAATTGAACTGAAACTATTGCGAAATTTTATTTTATAGAGTTCAAATAATTAGTAAAAAAGTTGACAGATAGTCCAATGCATATTAGCAAGTTTGGAGCAAGCACAAAATATTCACATAACTGAAAAGGGCTCCAGAGTTGATTGGTGTCGCTTCTGGTCTTCAACCTTATCTGTCTGACATCGATCTTTTCTCTTCGTTTTCTGTTTTCTGCTAATGACGAACCGAATGATCTCAATGTTATTTGGACTTACCCCTAGTCCAACCTCCAAAACGCCTAGCTCTCCCAACCGAGGTCAGACAATTTATCCTGGCTGTGCACTGAATGCATCAATCTGGCAAGTCCCATGACCTCCACCCCTTAAAGCATGGTTTTTGGGATTGTCCTGGACAACTGGTCTAGCTGGGCAGAATTCGACATTGATTGGTTTTGCAATTTGGTAGGGACCCTCTGAACTTTTGGCTTAGGCTACCGAAATCATGACTGTTTGTGATATATTTATATGTTAATGGGGTTAACTGAGTTGATTTGCCCTCTCTAGTTATGGGACCCCAAATTTTCTTTAACAAAGTCTCCGGATACTTAGACATTAATTAATGAAGATGGGATGAGAGAACGACCACTGAGCTTTTGCATACCCTGTATGATTTCTAAGTAGAAATAGTTTCTTTGTTACTGGAATGAAGTTGGATTGGACACAAACTAGCTTTCCTAGATGCTCATTTCTTCTTAGTGGAGATACCACACTGATATAATTGGACGACAACTTCACTGGTTGCTTTATGTAAGTTTGTCTTGGTTGGGAGGCTAAAGATGTCCTTGGGGACGATCCTCACTTTACATTTTGAAGATAAGTGCATCATGATGCAAAATCATAAGAAAAATTTGATTTCACGCGGTGGCAAATTACACTTTTAATTTGGTTTGCTCTCCAGTTCACATTAGCCTCGCAGATCAGATGTGCAGCGGAAGATTAAGTGTGGAAGAGAGATTGTGTCGAGAAGGTGAACGAGGGGACTGTATTTTTTGTTGGCAATTTGGTTGCAGTTTAGCTGTCTACTTTGGCAATATCGTTTGCTCTCCAGGTCACCAGATCGCGTGACTTTCAAGCTCAAAGGCCACGGGCATTCGTGCCGCCTTTGAGCTTGTGGCCATGGCCTTGAGTGCGACGTTCGAGCTCTAATGGTTAACATCGGTGTGGTGGAAGATAGAGGGATGGGGAGAAAATTGGGGTTTGGGGTGGGGTGGAGGGGTTGTTCATCTCCTTTTTCTTTGTGTCTAAGGGTTGGTTTGTCTTTTCAACCAAGATCTTTCTCTGAAAATGCAAATTGCGCATTTTCAAAACTGGGGATGGTTTTTCCAAAGGTTCCCTACATTTTTTCCTCTTTTTTTTTTGAGAAAAAAATGGCATGATACCTTACTTATACGTTATCTAATATAATAACTCTCTTTTGCACGTTAAACTTGCTTCTACATCTGAAATATATGATGTGTAGCTTTATCACAATCCCCCCTCTAGAGCTAAGCTCCTAGCAAAATGTTAGAACATCATTCCACATAAACAGGACTAGCAAAAGTAGTCATGAAAATGCAAGTTTGATTGTGAATTTAACCATATCATGAAACACTCCAGCACAAGCGAACCTTCATAAAAGTTAGACAGAAATTGATGTCCTAACCAAACTGTGGATTAGCCATGAACCTAGGACTCCGAAGAACATGTAGTCGTTCGTGTTATAGTGTCAAGTGAGAGGAGTTTTATGTCTCAAACGGTTTGTGAATGGACCAAGTGATATACGGAGACAAAAATTTTCATTTGGAAAGGAAAGCAAATGTGTTACTGCATGAACAACAAAGGTGAGAAGAGACAGCTGTGTTTTCCCGGTGTTGTTTGTCATCGTTAGTAGTATGATCTCCTAAACTAATAGAGATGAGCAAGTAACTACGTAAAAACCACCTTTTCGAAAGAGGGAAGGATGGCGCCATGTATTGTCTTCTATGAAATTAGAACAAAACCTAATTCAACTATGAAGATAAGAACTTACATTGACCTAGAAGATCCACATTGAGGCTAATGTTGATCAACGACAATAACAAATGATAGGAAAAAAACCAAATCTTGCCATTACCTGGGGATGCAGAACGAAAGAACCTAAATTGTTCGGCCATTGGACAATTTTGCAAAACCGTTCTTCACAAAATAGTAGCATGTTGTGAACAAGCTCCAACATGTGGTGATAACCAGTTCCACATGGTGAAACCATCCTTGCCGCCATTGGGGGTTGATGAGTAGAACAATCGGAATTACCAGTAAAATTATCGTGTATGACACTCCGAAGCTGATATAGAATGTCTCTCTGTCTATAAAACCATCTTCTTTAGCTTCCATACATGATTTTGTTGCTGAGCTATTAAAGTTAATGGTTGTCGAACAGTCATTACTCAACGGCAGTCCACACAAAAGATGGTTTCCGTAGTAACTACTTTCATCGAATGCCCCAAACTGATTTTTGTTTGGTATGGCTCCTGACAAGTTGTTGTAAGACACATTGAAGACTTCTAGGGAATTCAACTGAGTAAGCTCTTCAGGGATGGAACCAATCAAGTTGTTGTAGGAAAGGTCAATGCTCTCTATCTTTGTGAGGCTCGACAATGACATCGGTATACGTCCTATTAGCTTGTTATTGGACAGGTTCAGCACAAGCATGTCATGTAAGATTGCAATCTTTGGTGGGATCTCCCCACCGAACTGGTTGCAAGAAAAATCTAGTTCTACCATTTTAAGGAGTGCATAGCCTCTATAAGAATCAAACCTTCTTTTTGTTGTGAACCCAACAGTTTGTTGAATTTTCCATGCATAATCTTCCAGCTCTATATAGAGATCGAAATAGCTCTTAATTGTCCTCACAAAAGACCAAGGTGACCATTCTAGACCTCCAAATCCGACACGCGGTCTTGAAATTACCTTATATGCGAGTCCACTAGAGGAGAAATTTATGGGTCCCAAGCAACTGGGTAATGGACCAAATAGATTATTTTCAGAAAGATCGATCATACTTAAGCTTTTGAGTTTGCACAATTGCTCCGGAAATGTTCCATAGAAGCTATTACCTCTCAGTGAAAGAATGCTCAGTTGAGAGAGGTTACCTAGCCAATAGGGTATGCTTCCGGAGAACTCATTTTCACTCAGATCCAAGGTCACCAAATTGGAGCTATTGGAGAGCACATGCACAAGTGTACCATTCAATTTGTTCCTATTCAGATGGATGTGACTGAACGTGGATGCGATAAAAGATGATGGTAATGGACCATAGAGATTGTTGTCTGACAAATCCAAATACTCGAGCTGACTAAGATTAAAGAGTTCTTGAGGGATGAGCCCATCTAACTGATTTTTGGACAAGTCAAGGGCGAAAAGCCATGACAGGTTTGCAATCAATTTAACCTTGCCGGTGAAAAAGTTCTCGCTAATGTCCAATAACTCCAAATTCACGAGTGATGAAAGAAAAGAGAGATCTCCAGTGAACATGTTGTGGCCCAACAGTAGACATGACAATCTTAGGTTCATGGTACGGTGGGAAAATACAATTTCTCCTTGAAATTTGTTATGTGCTACGTTGAGGACATCCAATGCTAACTTACCATCTAGTAAATGCATAGGTAGTCCCCCTGAGAAATTGTTGCTAGATAGGTCTAAGCACTGTAGGGATTTCATGCTACCCAGTTCAGACGGAATATTTCCTCCCAATCTGTTGGCTGATAGATTAAGGTGGTACAGATTTGGGACATTTGCACAAAATTCGATAGTGAGCTCTCCACTCATGCGGTTGTTGGATATGTCCATCACCGAAAGATTAAAAAGGGTCATTGATGGAACCTCAAGTGTCGTAAATAAATTATTTGCCATAAAAAGCCATTCTAACTTAGTATTGTTTTCCAACAACCAAGCTGGAAAGGGACCCGGAATGTCATTGGAGGACAAATCCATGATTCTCAGATCATATTGATGATTGAGAAAGCCCAGAGAAGTCACTTTGAATCCTTTTGATAGACTATTTGATGTACTAAAAACCTTCAACTGGAACCTCGGGATCGAAGATGCAACTTTGGTATCAACTATTAGTTTGGTGTCATCAACCATAGGACCTAAGTCTGGAATGATTTGCAAGTGGGCCTAGTGATGAGGGGATATCAAAATGGTTACCCGAAATGGAAAGAAATTCGAGTGAGGTAAGACTAGTGAGGGGAGATGAGGCGACATTATCTGTGAATTCATTGTCTGCAAGATTCAGAATTCGGATAGAGGTCATGTTTCGCCAGCATGTAGGAAGCCCGCCAGTAATTCCATTAGTGCTAAGATCCAGCTCTTCTAGTTTACGAGGTTACACAAGCCTGTTATTGATATCACAAGTCAATCCAATTACAATGACATATATCAGTACATGCAAAGAAGACATTCAAGTATATCAAGGATCCATTTCACATCTAGCTTTTACATTGAGAGATCAGAACTTACTTTGATCTGATAGGTTGCCACTTAGATCGCTTTTGGATGAGGACAACAATCTAAGAGATGTCAAAGGACCAAGGCTGGAAAGGATTTCCATGCTTGTGTTCAACGAAGAATAATCCAAGATGAGTTGTTCCAACTTACTGAAGTTACGGAAATCTTCCCACAAAACGTAATATTACTGAACATCAGATTTCCTTACACAAGCATAATCAAGAAATGGCATAGAACTATCATGAGTGAATGGAACTTTTTTAATAAAAACCGAAGCTCCATTTGTTTCGCGGAAAATATGACATTTTTGGAAAATATTTTCCAAAAAGTCATTTTTCAGGAGAATGACAATATTTTCTGATATTATACTAAAATATGAAAATGAACTAGAAAATATTTGATTCTCATCCGTCACTCCTTTCAAAATATTTTATTTTTTATTTTAAAAAATGGAATTTTTAATTTTTTTTTCTTTTTTTTTTTTTTTCCCTTCTTGTTTAGCCGATCACCGGCCACAAGTGAGGTTAAGATTGCTCGGGGCCGACCAGCTTGAGCCTTGTCAGATTGACGACGCCTTGGCCTTCAGTGAGCTTGTCCCTCCCTTGTGGTTGGTCGTCGGCTGTTATCATAGCCAGTGACCAACTGAGGAAGAAGGAAAAAAGAGATAAATAAATAAAAATAGAAAAAATAATTAAAAAATCAATTTTGTTTAAAAAGGAAAAAATAATTAAAATTTTGATTTTTAAAAAGAAAGAAGAAAAATTAAAAAAAAAAAAACTAAAAAGAGTGCACGGAGGAAAATAGTTTTAGGTGAAAGAAAGAGAATGGAAAATGATTCCCTCATTTTCCCAAATGTTGGAAAATCTGGGAAACATTTTTATGGAAGTTATTTTCCCTGAAACGAATGGAGTGTTATTTTGAATGTGCATTCATTAACAAGTATTATACTGGAGCGAAAGAATCCTGAGGGATGACAGTGCCCCTAATGCTCGCACGACGGCCCCCACATCCTTCAAGTCTACACCGTCTAGGTGGAGGTTCTCTAAGTGGCTCAAGTTTTTGATGCCTACAAGTAAAATTCCAAGTAAATAAATTGCTTGGCAGTAAAGTTGTGAAGGCACCCACGTGGATGCCCTGGGATAAAAATCTTTTGAATCAACAACATTTCTATATGGAAAGAGAAGGGATGAATTCTATATTCTTAATATGAAGCACATGTAAAGATATTAAAGAGCATGCATGAATTGTATCCTAGTTAGTTTAATTTATGAATAAAAACGAGGATTCTACATGAAAACTGCAACAGTACCTTTAGCAATAGCCGCTACATCGACTGGATTATAACTTATGTCCAGCTCCTTTAAATTACTGAAACCACCTAATTTAGCCACAAACATTGCTAACTCAAGTCAAGGATGGTGATTTTGTATGGAATTATGAACAAAGAATAAGCTGGAGAAACTATCATTCACATGTAAAGTCCCCTTCAAATGTTGTTTCTGATTATAGACACCTAAGAGTTGGAATTGTACCACGAATGGGTAAAATAGAATTATCTAGAGTAAATAATGATAGGACCCACGCGGATGCCTCGGGATAGGAATCTTTTGAATAAGTAATATTTCTATATGGAGAGAGAAGGGGGTTGCAATATATGACTTCTTTATTCTTAATATGAAGCACTTGTATAGGTATTAAAGAGCCTACCTACATGACTCGCAGGCTAGTTAGTTTAATTTACAAATAAAAATGAGGTTCCTACATGAACATTGAAGTTGTACCTTCAACAATAGCCATTGCATCAACTTTGTTATATCTTATGTCTAGCTCCATCAAATTACTAAAACCACCTAATTTTTCCACAAACGGTGTTAACTCAAGTCAAGGATGGCGATTTTGTATTGAATTACGAGCAGAGAATAAGTTGGAGAAATTTACCATTCACATGTAAAGTCCCACTCAAATTACTGTCTCTAAGGAATAGATGCTGGAGAGATGGAATTGTATTGAGAACGGATATAATAGAATGATCCAGAAAGTTACCGCTCAAGTCAAGTATCTCTAGTTTGCTCAGCCTTGAAGATAGTAGGTTTGGTTCTACAAACAAACGATGAAAGAGAAGGGGGTTGTATTGCGAACGAGTAAAATAGAATTATCCAGAGTAACTAATGAAAGCACCACACGGATGCCTCGGGATAGGAATCTTTTAAATCAGCAACATTTCTATATGGAAAGAGAAGGGGGTTGCAATATATGACTTCTTTATTCTTAATATGAAGCACACGTATAGGTATTAAAGAGCTTACCCGCATGACTCGCAGGCTAGTTAGTTTAATTTACAAATAAAAAAGAGGATCCTACATGAAAACTGAAACAATACCTTCAGCAATAGCCACTGCATTAACTATGTTATAACTTATGTCTAGCTCCATCAAATTACTATAACCACCTAATTTTTTCACAAATAGTGTTAACTTAAGTCAAGGATGGCGATTTTGTACTGAATTATGAGCAGAGAATAAGTTGGAGAAATTTACCATTCATATGTAAAGTCCCACTCAAATTACTGTAACTAAGCAGCAGATGCCGGAGAGATGGAATTGTACCGAGAACGAATAGAATAGAATGATCTAGAAAGTTACTGCTCAAGTCAAGCACCTCTAGTTTGCTCAGCCTTGAAGATAGCAGGTTTGGTTCTACAAACAAACAATGAAAAGCAAGTAAAATCCGAAGAAATCTTTTCGAGTTCATTCGCAAGTAGTTATTGCCATTTCAAGGGAAATAAATCAGACTCATGGATAAATGATGACTTGGACGTAACCATCTATAATGCAGGAAGCGAGTAAGAACCCGGGCATGGTTAACTTATGAGTTCATTAGATAACGAGTATCTCTTGTTTTGTAGGAAATGGACGAACGGCGAATTTATACCTTCTGGTGCAATCCACCCTCCTAAATAGTTGTTGGACAAGTCAAGGTTCTTGAGTTCTTCAAAGGGAAGAAGTAGAGAAGCGTTTAGGTACCAAGTTTTGGAGCCAAAACGGAAATATCTTGAATCTAAGAGCATTAGCTTAGTAACTCGTCCTGTGGTGGGGTTGCACTCAACACCATACCAGCTGCAATAGTTGAAATATGATCCCCCCTTGTCCCCCCTATAGGTCAGGTCCAATGTGGCATTGAGCGCTAAGAGGGCAACCCTTTCTTGCTTCCAACACCCACGAGAGCCACATAAACATGCGATACCCCAAACCACCACAAACACCCACAGTGCTTCCTTTTTCATGACTGTAGATTTGAGTGACCAAACTTTATATGTATCTTTTCTTGAGTGAAATTCTTTTTTACAAGTTAGAGCGATTTTATAGGAGTTTAGCGATGCCTTCTTAAGTGTAGAAGTTGTGGTCATGGCAAAAGTCTTAGTCATCTTTAGTGATTTACTTGGTTCCTAGCTGGAAAGCAAGATCATATATTATAGAATAAAACTGAATGATGGTAACATGAAAATTAGTAAATGTTAGAGGATTACTCACAATGAACTGATTTTATAGGAGTTCAGCGATGCCTTTGCTTGAGTGTAGAAGTTGTGGTCATGACCAAAGTCTTGGTCATCTTTAGTGATGAATGTAGCTCAGCCCCTTTTGGTGACAAGGTCAATTAGCGTGTGTGTGTGTGGGGGGGGGGATGTACCTTACACAATGGCTAGATTTCATTGGCGGGGAGTTTTCCGAATGTCTCTATTGGCATAACTTTTTCCACACCTTAAGTCTAGTCTAGCCTAGTCACTATTGTCATTTATATGACTAATTCAATCTCTATCCAATGAAAAGCACAGGCCTTGTGATTTACTTGGTTCCTAGCTGGAAAGCAAGATCATATATTATAATTAGAATAAAACTGAATGATGGTAACATGAAAATTAGTAAATGTTAGAGGATTACTCACAATGAACTAATTTTATAGGAGTTCAGCGATGCCTGTGCTTGAGTGTAGAAGTTGTGGTCATGGCCAAAGTCTTGGTCATCTTTAGTGATGAATGTAGCTCAACCCCTTTTGGTGACAAGGTCAATTAGCATGTGTTTGGGGGGGGATGTACCTTACACAATGGCTAGATTTCATTGGCAGGGAGTTTTCCGAATGTCTCTATTGGCATAACTTTTTCCACACGTTAAGTCTAGTCTAGCCTATTCACTATTGTCATTTATATGACTAATTCAATCTCTATCCAATGAAAAGCACAGGCCTTGTGATTTACTTGGTTCCTAGCTGTAAAGCAAGATCATATATTATAGTTAGAATAAAACTAAATGATGGTAACATGAAAATTAGTAAATGTTAGAGGATTACTCACAATGAATTGGTTTCTTGCTTGGGAAACTAACATAGGATGTAAATATGGTAACGGGTTCTTTGAAGTGCTTTCTTCTTATTGTTCAACTCGACTAACTTAGAATGCTTATATTTGAAGATATTAAAAATTACTACTTTATAGCCTTTACATATTTCACCTAGAGAAAAAGCATAACAGATTGCCTTTTGGATTCACAAAAAGCAGCTAGTTTAACTTAATGAGTGTCCATTTAACGTCATTCAAATTGCTTCCTTTGCAAGGGTTGATGGTGGATTATCCCTACAAGTCCGCAGATATATGTGGAATTTCACCAGAAAACGTCTGGAAATTGCATGGTTCTAAACATGGAAGTTCTGTTAATTTACCTTGCATTGGAGCTTTCAGCAGAAAGTGATCATGACTAGAGGCATTTCAGAAGTAGACATGTTGTAAAATCGAAAATTGACAAGATGTTATTAAATCAATGTTTTTATTAAATCAATGCAACAACATTGATGAAATAAATGAGGAACAACATTGATAGCAAATATTTTTATGATTCTGTCAACACCTGCTCCAATGGGAGAGCCAGCAAAAAAAATTCACTATAATTAGAGACTTAGAATTACAATCACTCACACACTCGAATATTTTTCACACCTAAATTAAGATCAAACTCAAAAGTATTTATAAATAAATAACTTAATTAGATGTAAAGCTCACGGTGCAAATCATTGCGTGTTTAAGACCATAGCAAAACCCTTTGCCCAGCCAATTCAAGAACGTCCATACGTTCTTTCTTTTATTCTTCGTGCGGTGACCCAATTTCTGGAGGAACCCACTAATCGGATTCTCCAGGAAAGAAAACCCAAAAAAGACAAACATTGCTTTTGATTTATTGTCTATTTTCTAACCACTTCTTGACCCCACGCACTTTCTTTTGTACAACAACCAAAAAAAAAATCACAAGTAGGCAATTAAAGTCCACAGAAAATTTGACCGTAAGAGTTCATCGCTATTCACTAATAGGGCCCATGGCGGCTGTCCCCATAAAATTTCTCCATCAATGTTTAATGTACCCGTGCACCGATCCCCAAATTGGACTTGTATCTTTTTCTCATCCTAATTCCAAGCAATGCCCTCTCAAGTCTTTTACATCCCGAGGTCCGGATGTAATCGTGGCTATATAATATATCCAACCAAATAAAATAAACTCTTCGCATACACACACGCGCGTATATATGCCATTAAATTTTTATTTTTATTTTTTGGATTTCTTTCTTGTCCAATCGGGTTGAATTGCATAATGGATCAAAATGGAAACATACTTTAACAATTCTCTACTTTGGCTCGAGTTTGTAACCAAATCATAGTGCTCATCATCTATGCCAACTCTTTCAATGTCCTGATAGGCACTCACTCTTTATAAATGCTAATTATGCTCAAGTGAAGCTTAAGCTTGCCAAAAGAACAAGTTTAGTCATCATATCTGATGAGTTCTCTACCTTGGCTCGACGTTTGCGATGTACATTAATGGGGTTAATTGAGTCGATTTGCACTCTTAAGTTGATAGGATCCAAACCTTTCTTTGACTAAATATCGGGACACTCAACATTAATTAAGTGAGATAAGAGAATGACCATTGAGTTTTTGCATACCCAGTAGAAGAAAATTGGATTCACACAAATTAGCTTTTCCTAGATGCTCATTCCTTCATAGTGGAGATACCACGCCGATATAATTGAATGACAACTTTATTAGTTGATTTGTGCTCGTGTTTGTTTTGTTTGGGAGCCCGACGAGGTCCTTGCAACGATCCTCGCTTTGCATTTTGAAGATAGCGCATCATGATGTAAATCATAAGAACTATCAAGTTCGCATGATTGTGGATCACGCTTCAATTTGTTTTGCTCTCTAGTTCTCATTAGGTTCACATAACCCAGATGTGCAGTGGAAGATTGGGTGTGGAAGAGAGACATTTGTGTGGAGAAGGTGAGCGTGCAGCTGTAGTATTTGGTTGGCAATTTGATGCTGTGGTTGCAGTTAAGCTACCGACGTTTACTCCACCCATTCCTCAGTTTTTATGCACACAGATCAAACACCCTCCCTAGTTTTGACAGCCTACTAAAACCATCCTTACTCTAGCAATTCCATTTCAAGTTATCTGATGTTAGTTATGATGTTAATCATTCTTACAAATCTGTGAATTTTTTCCCCCAACTTTGCCCCTCCCGATTCACCATTCAAGGACTACCCACCGCCAAATCCCTCGTATGCTAATGACTTAGCCCCTGCCCTCCTGGCACTGCCATAATTGTCGAGTTGCCGAGCTACCGCCACCTTGTCTTGATTGTCTCCCTCTGTCTTGTCTCTAGGTGGCCATGGCGAGCTTGCCAGATTGCGTGACTTTCGAGCTAGAAGGCCACTGGTGTTGATGCAACCTTTGATTTGAAACCAAATATTTACAAATTCGATCTATGTGTTAGTACCTATCTCACGGGAAGAGTCAATAGTAAATAATTCATTATAATTAGATAATCAAAATTACAATCACTTATATGCTTGAGTATTTTTCACACATAAATTAAGACCAAGCCCAAATATTGGTATCTACATTCCCGACGTCCCAAATCGCTGTGTGTTTAATCCCATAGTAAAACCCTTCGCACATCTAATTTAAGAACATCCATACGTTCTTTCTTTTACTCTTCGTGCGGTGTCTCAATTTCCAAAGGAGCCCACTATTTGGCTTCTCCAGGAAGGAAACCCAAAAAGCAAAATCTTGCTTTTAATTTATTTTCTTTTCTCTAACTACTTCTTGACCCCACACGCTTTCTTTTGTATGACCAACAAGAAAATCCCAAGTAGGCAATTAAAGTCCATAGAAAATTTGAGCGTGAGAGTTCATTGCTATTCGCTACCGGGGACCTTGGTGGTTGTCCACAGAATATTTCTCCATCAATGATTAACGTGGTGGTATCTACATCCGTCGACGGCCCAACTTAAACTTATATCTTTTTCTTGCCCAACGTCCAAGCAATACCCTCTCAAATCTTTTACATCCCGAGGTGATTGTCCACTGAATATTTCTTCACCAATGTTTAACGTTTTGGTGTCCACATTCCTCGAACCGTCTAAATTGAACTTGTATCTTTTTCTTGCCCAACGTCCAAACAATACCCTCTCAAATCTTTTGCATCCTGAGGTGGTTGTCCACAGAATATTTCTCCATCAATGTTTAACATGTTGGTGTCTATATTCCCCGACCCCCCATATTGAACTTGTATCTTGTTCTTGCCCATCGTCCAAGCATACCCTTTCAAATTATTTATGTCTTGAGGCGGTTGTCCACAGAATATTTCTCCACCAATGTTTAATGTGTTGCTATCTACATTCCTCGACCCCCCAAATTCATCTTGTATATTTTTTTTGCCCAACGTCCAAACAATACCCTCTCAATTTTTTATTTTTTTTATATCCAACCAAAAGAAACTCTCCATATATATATATATATGCCATTTAAAAAAAATATTTTTTGGGTTTTTTTCTTATCCAATTAGGTTGGATTGAAAATGGCTCAAGATCGAAACATACGCTCAAGTGTCCTCATTATCTATGCTAGCTCTCCCAGTGTCTCGATGGGCGCTAACTTTCTATAGGTGCCAATTGTATTCAAGTAAAGGTTAAGCTTCGCCAAATGAACTAGTTTAGTCATCATATTTGATGAGCTCTCTACCTTAGCTCGACGTTTGTAGTGTATTTATATGTAATGGGCTTAATTGAGTTGATTTGCCCTCTTAAGTTGATGGGACCCCAATCTTTTTTTGACTAAGGCTCTGTTTGTTTCATAGAAAATTTGGCATTTCTAGAAAATATTTTCTAGGAGACTATTTTCCAAGAAAATGATAATATTTTTTAGTGTCCGATTGAAACCTGAAAATGAAGTGGAAAATATTTTCCATTTATTTGATATGGAAAATCTTTTCCTCCATGCACTCCTTTGCTATAATTTTTATACTTTATTTTTTTGAAATTGATTTTTAATTATTATTTATGTAATCGATTTTTAAAATATTTTTTATTTTTCTCCTTCTTTTCTTTTCTTTCTTGTTTTCTTCTTCTTCCTCAATTGGTTGTTGGCCATGACGATTGGCACCAGGTGAGTTGGAGCCTCGTCATAGGCCAGCAAGGCCAAGCTTGCCCTGCCCAGCTCGCCGCTCTAGCGAGGCTCCACCTCACTAGAATCTGGTGAGCCTCAAGCTCACCTGTGGTTGGCCAATGATGTGGCAGGTGACCGGCCAAAGAAGGGGGAAAAGAAAAGGCAAAGATAAGAAAATGAATAAAAAATAATTAAAAATCAATTTTAAAAAGAAATAAAAAAAGAAAAAAAGATAAGATAAAATAAAAATAGAAGGAAAATGTTTTTGGTGAAAGAAAGTGAGGTGAAAGAAGATATGAAAAATGTTTTCCTCTTTCTCAAAAGCAAAAACATTTTCCCCCATTTTTGAAGGCTTTTTTCCATTGATGTAAAATGTTTTCCCTAACCATTTCATTTTTTTATGAAACGAACGCTGAAAAATTCATAAAACATTAAATGAAACGAATAGAGCCTAAGTATGGGGACATTCGACATTAATTAAATTAGTGAGATAAGAGAATGACCACTGAATTTCTGCATACCCAATAGAATGAAGTTGGTTTGCACACAAATTAGCTTTCCCTAGATGCTCATTCCTTCTTGGTGGGGATACCACAAGGATATAATTGGACGACGAATTTACTGGTTGCTTTGTGCTCCAGTTTGTTTTGTTTGGGAGCCCAAAGAGGTCCTTGTGACGATTTTCGCTTTGCATTTTGAAGATAGCGCATCATGATGCAAATCATAAGAACTATTGAGTTTGCATGATAGCGGATTATGCTTCAATTTGTTTTGCTCAATTCTCATTAGGCTCACATAACCCAAACGTGCAGTGGAAGATTCGGTGCGAAAGAGAGATTTGTGTGGAGAAGGTGAGTGTGGGACTATAGTATTCCGGTGGCAATTTGTTACTTTGGTTGCGGTAACCATCCTTACTTTAGCAAATTCCATTTCAAGTTGCATGCGACATTAGTTATGATGTTAATCATACTTATAGATCAGTCATTTTTTCCCCAACTTTGCCCCTCCTGACTCACCGTTCAAAACTTACCGCCAAAACCTACTTATTCAAGATCCTTACTCAACCCATCCCAAAGCGTACAACATGAAACTCTTGGCATTGTCTACACTTGTCGCATCACCAAGCCACCACCCTGCCGCCTCAGCTATCTCCCTTTCTATTGTCTCGAGCTCAAGTCCGTCACTACCCAAATTCTGTTGTTGAGCTCGCCAAATCGCGTGACTTTCGAGCTTGAAGGCCACGAGCATTAATGCTGCCTTTGAGCTTGTGGCCATGGCCTCAAGTGCGACTTTTGAGCTCTAGTGGCCATGGAGAGAGAAGTTGACATTGGTGTGGCGGAAGTTAGAGAGACAGGGATAAAAAAATGGGGTGGAGGGGTTGTTCATAAATGCAAATTGTGTATTTTCAAAAGTGGGGATGGTTTTTCAAAAGTTCTCTATTTTCTTTTTCTTTTTTCAAATATATAAAAGTTTAAGTTATGCCCACTATGACACAATTTACTCCAAACTTTTTTTGGTGATAGAAAAAACCTCATATGTTTACCCCAATTTTTTCTTTGGTGATACAAAAACTCCCAATTCGTTACCGTGCAACACATTTACCACAAATTTTTATCTTTTTTGTGACATTTAAAACCAATTTTTTATTCAGATAACATATTTAACTCAAATTTTAAGGTAATTTTGTTGTACGAATATAAGTTTAAGATAAATATGTCATATGGGTAAAAATTTGAGTTTGTTTGTGCCATAACAAAAAATTTAGGGTAAATATGTCAAAGTGGACAAAATTTAGAGTTTTTTTATGGCCTTTTTCCCTTATTTTTCCTCTTATGAGAAAAAAAAATGACATGATATCTTACTCGAATGCTATCTAATATAATAAATGTCTTTTGCATGTTTAATTTGCTTCTTCATATTTGAGACAATCGATACGGTTGATGTTATATAATCTATAGCTTTTTTCACAATCCCTCCTTGACAGATCGTGTATTCGTAAAGGGAATTCTCAGAAAAAAATTCTAAATACTCTTGCAAAGTGAAGAAAAGACATGCAAGACATCAAAAAGCTCTAAAAATAATTAAAATTCGATACGGGAGGCTATTAGCCATTTTGATACATTTCAACCAATACGGCCCAGGCTTTTGCGAATTGGCCACATCGGATAACAGATTACCAGGCCAGGCCAGATTGGTGTTTGGGAGCCCTACTAGTGTGGCTAGTAGCCATTTTCCATACATTTCCACCAATCCGGGCCTCAATCTGGGTTGGCTTTTGCTCGAATTTGGCCTAGACATCGAGACGACAGATTACTAGAAACAGAAAGATACTTTTTCACTTCTCAGATTAAGAAACCAATTTCTAGAATCCGGCTCCCCCTCCACGGATTACGCGCCGATCTTCAACGAGAACTCATCAAGGGGAATTTGGCCAGAGAAAGCAGACATACTGAGCCATGGTACGCTCATCACGAAGGAACACCTTCAATTTCAAAAGAATCTTCTTTTTTTCTTCAACATGATCTATAGAGAAGCCACCTTAGAGGCCACGTCGTGCCGCCGCGAAGCCGCCGGAGCACAGGGTCGCCCGGGCCAACTCCGACAGAGCGGACGCCATTCCCGCCACGTAAAAAAGAAGGAAACCAGAAGGGCGACCCGAGGGCATCAAAACAGGCCCATCACGAACGTGACCGATCCGACGAGCATTGGAGCCAGAGAGATCCCCACGAAGAGCGAGGCGAGAGCGGCGGGAGGGACCCGCGCCGTCGACGCGACGGCGAGACGCGGCCGCCTCGAAGTGGAGGCGACAGATGGGGAACGCGGCCGGGGGAGGAGGGAACTTCATGATGTGGGCGACCTCCGTCGGCCACCTCCACTCCAGGTCCTTTCTTCTTCCAATGGAGTCGACGGATCGCCGGTTGTTCCGACTCTGCCGGAGCCTGTTTTGTCCGGATCTGATCGCGCTTTTCGGAGATCCGCCTCATCTGGCGCCGTTCTTAGTCGCAGAAGACGAAGCGTAGCGATCGGCGATTGTAATCAGCGGATCCATTAGCGATTTGATACTCTTTCTCTGAAGGTAATTTCCCGGAGCTCGATGCTACTTTGATCGCTTTATTAAGCATAGTGGAGCATGGTGAGCTCTAGTTGTGAAATGATTAGAACCTATTTATGCGGTTTAGATTAGTGAAGCCATCGGTCGTGCTGAGTGGTTCATTGATCGCGTGATTAATCGCAGTAAAAGCATGGTGACTTTGAGCACTAAAATGATCAAAGCTTATTAGTGCTGTTGATTTTGTGAAATCACTGGAAAAGCTGGTTACATCATCCTCGAATGATGCTTTTTAGTCAAGTGTGACTAATTTAGCTAACTGATGCAGTTTAGGTAGGTAAGGGTGATGGTGAAGATGTCTCAAAGCACGATCCGCAAAACGCTGGGGGGCTGTCAAGGACCAGACAAGCATCGGCCTCCCGAAGGTTGCGAGCAACATGACGTCAGAGCTCGAAGTAGATATTGTGAAAGCCACGAGCCATGATGATGATCCTGTGGATGAGAAATACATTCGTCGGATCTTGAATTTGACTTCATACTGCCATGGATACGTTCATGCATGTGTTTCTGCGCTTTCAAAGCGACTGAGCAAGACCCATGACTATATTGTGGCTCTTAAATCCCTAGTGGTCATCCATCGTTTGTTGAATGATGGAGACCCAATTTTTCACGTGGAGATAATGTATGCGACCAGGCGTGGTGCTAGGTTGTTGAATTTGTCTGATTTTAGAGATGAGGCTCACTCTAGTTTATGGGACCACTCGGCTTTTGTGAGAACTTATGCTATGTATTTGGATCAGAGACTCCAGTTGATTCTGTTTCATACAAAGAGTGGTCGCGGCGGCAATCCCAGTGGAAGTGCTAATAATGGTGGTGGTACTGTTCACAGTGAGGATAGGTATGGGAATCGAGATGATTTTCGGTCCCCACCACCCATAGGGAATGATTATGATTATGGTGATTATAGAGGAGAATATGGTAATTATGGGGGGATGGGAAGGTCAAGGTCATATGGGGATATGAGCCATGGTGTGGCTGTGAAAGAAGGGAAAGAAGAGAGAAGGGTAGTGACTCCACTGAGGGAAATGAAGCCAGAAAGGATTTTTGGCAAAATGGGTCACTTGCAGACACTATTGGACCGGTTCTTGGCGTGTAGGCCCACTGGTCTGGCAAAGAATAGCAGGTTGATCTTAGTTGCATTGTACCCTGTTGTGGAGGAGAGTTTTCAGGTATATGCTGATATCGGTGAGGTTTTGGCTGTTTTGCTTGATAAGTTTTTTGATATGGGGAGTACCATGATTGCGTCAAGGCTTTAGATGCTTATGCTAGTGCCGCTAAGCAAATTGATGAGTTGATTGCATTCTACAATTGGTGTAAGGATACGGGGGTGGCAAGATCATCCGGATATCCTGAAGTGCAAAGGATTACCAGTAAGGCGTTGGAGACATTGGAGGAATTTGTGAGGGATAGAGCAAAGAGACCTAAGAGCCCAGAGAGAGAAGAATTGCCCCTGTGGCTAAGGAGGAGGAGCCTGTGCCAGATATGAATGAGATGGCTCCACCAGAGAATTAATCTCCTGCACCACCACCAAAGCCAAAACCAGAGCCCCCAAAGTCACAAGTGACGGAGGATTTGGTGGATTTGAGGGATCATGGAGTTACTGCTGATGATCAAGGTAATAAATTTGCATTGACTCTTTTGGGGCCACTAGCTCATACTGGGAATGGTCGTGGGAAGCATTCCCTTCTAATGGTGAACCAGAAGTGAGCAAACCAGCTGCTGAATCTGGCAAGGAAGTTTGGGAATTGGGTTTGGTGGAGACTGCTAGTAACTTGTCAAACAGAAAGCAGCTTTAGGTGGTGGTCTTGATCCTTTGCTACTGAATGGCATGTATGACCAGGGAATGGTGAGGCAACATGTGAGCACTGCCCAATTGACTGGAGGTAGTGCGAGCAGTGTTGCTTTACCCGGCCTTGGAAAGAACCCCAGTTTTGGCTCTCCCTCCACCTGATGGAACTGTGCAAACAGTTAACCAGGACCCTTTTGCTGCATCATTGAGCATCCCTCCTCCTCCATATGTACAGATGGTGGAATGGAGAAGACACAGCATTTGGTTGTGCAGGAGCAACAACTATGGCAGCAGTATGCTACGGAGGGGATGTGAGGTCAAGCCACTTTGGCCAAGATTGGTGGGACAGGTTACTCTGCACCAGGTGCTCCTGTGATGCCTTACGGCATGCCACCAGTTAATGGGGTGGGACCGCCAACCGGGTATTATTATTCTCTGTACTGATGTCGCTTGCTTATCACAATATGACTGTTTTTTTTTCATTTCATCCAGTTGTGTATCTAGTTATATTACAATATGATCCTTTTTGTATTCTGGTGTGCTTGTTTTGGGAAGAGGGAAGAGTGAACCCAGGGAGATTCTCTTTGGGGAAGATATTTGGATGGTGACATCCAGTGCATCCTGTACCTGCTCGTGCTTCTTGTAATAATCAGAATTTCCACGACCACGGCCTCTTGTGCAGTCACAATATAGACAGAACCGAATCTGTCATTGTCTAGTAGCTCTGCGCTTTTGTTGTTTCATGCGTAAAAGTAGACTGACCATCAAAACCAGTTCTCTTAAAAATGGCAGCACAGCTGACCTTCTCGTATGAATGGAATGTTTACAATAGAATTGATTTCTTCAAACTGGATTTTTTTTTTTTTTGCTCTGATCTTTCAGTTTCTTGTCTCACCGGGAATCATCTGGAACTTAGTGCTTTTGTTAAATAATTCCTAACTGATATGATGATGGTCTTGATTTTAAATATCTGGGATAAAGATCCCTCAGTGAAAGATGATGTCGCAGAATGATTTCTAGTGGTCATGAAAAGACTCAGAGCATAAGCTCGGGACAGAGCAGGCATAAGATGTACAACTATGTCTCCCCAAAGGTTGAGCCTAGGTTCCCATTTCGACTGTTTATCTACACAACTCGAGGTCTGAGCCCGCAAATTGCCTCGATGAGTACAAAATGTTGAACAATTGAACTGAAACTACCGCGAAATTTTATTTTTTAGAGTTTAAATAATTAGTGAAAAAGTTGACAGATAGTCCAATGCATATTGCCAAGTTTGGAGCAAGCACAAAATATTCACATAACTGAAAAGGGCTCCAGAGTTGATTGGTGTCGCTTCTGGTCTTCAACCTTATCTGTCTGACATCGATCTTTTCTCTTCGTTTTCTGTTTTCTGCTAATGACGAACCGAATGATCTCAGTCTTATTTGGACTTACCCCTAGTCCAACCTCCAAAACGCCTAGCTCTCCCAACCGAGGTCAGACAATTTATCCTGGCTGTGCACTGAATGCATCAATCTGGCAAGTCCCATGACCTCCACCCCTTGAAGCATGGTTTTTGGGATTGTCCTGGACAACTGGTCTAGCTGGGCGGAATTCGACATTGATTGGTTTTGCAATTTGGTAGGGACCCTCTGAAACTTTTGGCTTAGGCTACCAAAATCATGACTGTTTGTGATATATTTATATGTTAATGGGGTTAACTGAGTTGATTTGCCCTCTCTAGTTATGGGACCCCAAATTTTCTTTAACAAAGTCTCCAGATACTTAGACATTAATTAAAGAAGATGGGACGAGAGAACGACCACTAAGCTTTTGCATACCCTGTATGATTTCTAAGTAGAAATAGTTTCTTTGTTACTGGAATGAAGTTGGATTGGACACAAACTAGCTTTCCTAGATGCTCATTTCTTCTTAGTGGAGATACCACACTGATATAATTGGACGACAACTTCACTAGTTGCTTTATGTAAGTTTGTCTTGTTTGGGAGGCTAAAGATGTCCTTGGGGACGATCCTCACTTTACATTTTGAAGATAAGTGCATTATGATGCAAAATCATAAGAAAAAATTAATTTCACGCGGTGGCAAATTACACTTTTAATTTGGTTTGCTCTGTAGTTCGCATTAGCCTCGCAGATCAGATGTGCAGCAGAAGATTAAGTGTGGAAGAGAGATTGTGTCGAGAAGGTGAACGAGGGGACTGTATTTTTTGTTGGCAATTTGGTTGTAGTTTAGCTATCTACTTTGGCAATTTCGTTTGCTCTCCAGGTCACTAGATCGCGTGACTTTTGAGCTCAAAGGCCAAGGGCATTCATACCGCCTTTGAGCTTGTGGCCTTGAGTGCGACGTTCGAGCTCTAACGGTTAACATCGGTGTGGTGGAAGATAGAGGGATGGGGAGAAAAATGGGGTTTGGGGTGGGGTGGAGGGGTTGTTTATCTCTTCTTTTTCTTTGGGTCTAAGGGTTGGTTTGTCTTTTCAACGGGGATCTTTCTCTGAAAATGCAAATTGTGCATTTTCAAAACTAGGGATGGTTTTTCCAAAGGTTCCCTACATTTTTTCCTCCTTTTTTTGAGAAAAAAATGGCATGATACCTTACTTATACGTTATCTAATATAATAACTCTCTTTTGCACATTAAACTTGCTTCTACATCTGAAATATATGATGTGTAGCTTTATCACAATCCCCCCTCTAGAGCTAAGCTCCTAGCAAAATGTTAGAACATCATTCCACACAAACAGGACTAGCAAAAGTAGTCATGAAAATGCAAGTTTGACTGTGAATTTAACCATATCATGAGACACTCCAGCACAAGTGAACCTTCATAAAAGTTAGACAGAAATTGATGTCCTAACCAAACTGCGGATTAGCCATGAACCTAGGACTCCGAAGAACATGTAGTCGTTTGTGTTATATTGTCAAGTGAGATGAGTTTTATGTCTCAATCGGTTTGCGAATGGACCAAGTGATATACGGAGACAAAAATTTTCATTTGGAAAGGAAAGCAAATGTGTTACTGCATGAACAACAAAGGTGAGAAGAGACAGCTGTATTTTCCCAGTGTTGTTTGTCATCGTTAGTAGTATGATCACCTAACCTAATAGAGATGAACAAGTAACTATGTAAAAACCACCTTTTCGAAAGAGGGAAGGATCGTGCCATGTATTGTCTTCTATGAAATTAGAACAAAACCTAATTCAACTATGAAGGTAAGAACTTACATTGACCTAGAAGATCCATATTGAGGCTAATGTTGATCAACAACAATAACAAATGATAGGAAAAAAACCAAATCTTGCCATTACCTGGGGATGCAAAACGAGAGAACCTAAATTGTTCGGCCATTGGACAATTTTGCAAAGCCGTTCTTCACAAAATAGTAGCACGTGATGAACAAGCTCCACCATGTGGTGATAACCAGTTCCACATGGTGAAACCATCCTTGCCGCCACTGGGGGTTGATGAGTAGAACAATCGGAATTACCAGTAAAATTATCGTGTATGACACTCCGAAGCTAATATAGAATGTCTCTCTGTCTATAAAACCATCTTCTTTAGCTTCCACGCATGATTTTGTTGCTGAGCTATTAAAGTTAATGGTTGTCGAACAATCATTACTCAATGGCAGTCCACACAAAAGATGGTTTCCATAGTAACTGCTTTCATCGAATGCCCCAAACTGATTTTTGTTTGGTATGGCTCCTGACAAGTTGTTGTAAGACACATTGAAGACTTCTAGGGAATTCAACTGAGTAAGCTCTTCAGGGATGGAACCAATCAAGTTGTTGTAGGAAAGGTCAATGCTCTCTATCTTTGTGAGGCTCGACAATGACATCGGTATACGTCCTATTAGCTTGTTATTGGATAGGTTCAGCATAAGCATGTCATGTAAGATTGCAATCTCTGGTGGGATCTCCCCACTGAACTGGTTGCAAGAAAAATCTAGTTCTACCATTTTAAGGAGTGCGTAGCCTCTATAAGAATCAAACCTTCTTTTTGTTGTGAACCCAACAGTGTGTTGAATTTGCCATGCATAATCTTCCAGCTCTATAAAGAGATCGAAATAGCTTTTAATTGTCCTCACAAAAGACCAAGGTGACCATCCTAGACCTCCAAATCCGACACGCGGTATTGAAATTACCTTATATGCGAGTCCACTGGAGGAGAAATTTATGGGTCCCAAGCAACTGGGTAATGGACCAAATAGATTGTTTTCAGAAAGATCGATCATACTTAAGCTTTTGAGTTTGCACAATTGCTCCGGAAATGTTCCATAGAAGCTATTACCTCTCGGTGAAAGAATGCTCGGTTGAGAGAGGTTACCTAGCCAATAGGGTATGCTTAGGAGAACTCATTTTCACTCAGATCCAAGGTCACCAAATCGGAGCTGTTGGAGAGCACATGCACAAGTGTACCATTCAATTTGTTCCTATTCAGATGGATGTGACTGAACGTGGATGCGATAAAAGATGATGGTAATGGACCATAGAGATTGTTGTCAGACAAATCCAAATACTCGAGCTGACTAAGATTAAAGAGTTCTTGAGGGATGAGCCCATCCAACTGATTTTTGGACAAGTCAAGGGCCAAAAGCCGTGACAGGTTTGCAATCAATGTAACCTTGCCGGTGAAAAAGTTGTTGCTAATGTCCAATAAACTCAAATAAATGAGTGATGAAAGAAAAGAGAGATCTCCAGTGAACATGTTGTGGCCCAGCCGCAGACATGACAGATGTAGGTTCATGGCATGGTCGGAAAATACAATTTCTCCTTGCAATTTGTTATATGCTACATTGAGGACATACAATGCTAACTTACCATCTAGTAAACGCATAGGTAGTCCCCCCGAGAAATTGTTGCTAGATAGGTCTAAGTACTGTAGGGATTTCATACTACCCAGTTCAGACGGAATATTTCCTCCCAATCTGTTGGCTGATAGATTAAGGTGGTACAGATTTGGGACATTTGCACAAAATTCGATAGTGAGCTCTCCACTCATGCGGTTGTTGGATATGTCCATCACCGAAAGATTAAAAAGGGTCATTGATGGAACCTCAAGTGTCGTAAATAAGTTATTTGCCATAAAAAGCCATTCTAACTTAGTATTGTTTTCCAACAACCAAGCTGGAAAGGGACCCGGAATGTCATTCGAGGACAAATCCATGATTCTCAGATCATATTGATGATTGAGAAAGCCCAGAGAAGTCACTTTGAATCCTTTTGATAGACTATTTGATGTACTAAAAACCTTCAACTGGAACCTCGGGATCGAAGATGCAACTTTGGTATCAACTATTAGTTTGGTGTCATCAAGCATTAGGACCCTAAGTCTTGAATGATTTGCAAGTGGGCCTAGTGATGAGGGGATATCAAAATGGTTACCCGAAATGGAAAGAAATTCGAGTGAGGTAAGACTAGTGAGGGGAGATGAGGCGACATTATCTGTGAATTCATTGTCTGCAAGATTCATAATTCGGATAGAGGTCATGTTTCGCCAGCATGTAGGAAGCCCGCCAGTAATTCCGTTAGTGCTAAGATCCAGCTCTTCTAGTTTTACGAGGTTACATAAACCTGTTATTGATATCACAAGTCAATCCAATTACAATGACATATATTGGTACATGCAAAGAAAACATTCAAGTATATCAAGGATCCATTTCGCATCCAGCTTTTACATTGAGAGATCAAAACTTACTTTGATCTGATAGATTGCCACTTAGATCGCTTTCGGAGGAGGACAACAATCTAAGAGATGTCAAAGGACCAAGGCTGGAAAGGATTTCCATGCTTGTGTTCAACGAAGAATAATCCAAGAAGAGTTGTTCCAACTTACTGAAGTTATGGAAATCTTCCCACAAAATGTAATATTACTGAACATCAGATTTCCTTACACAAGCATAATCAAGAAATGGCATAGAAATATCACGAGTGAATGAAACTTTTTTAATAAAAACCGAAGCTCCATTTGTTTCGCGGAAAATATGACATTTTTGGAAAATATTTTCCAAAAAGTCATTTTTTGAGAATGAAAATATTTTCGATATTATACTAAAATTTGAAAATGAACTAGAAAATATTTTTCGCTTTTTGATATGGAAAATCTGATTTGATTTTCATCCGTGCACTCCTTTCAAAAATATTTTATTTTTTTATTTTAAAAAATAGAATTTTTATTTTTTTTCTTTTTTTTACCCTTCTTGTTCAGCCGATCACCAGCCACAAGTGAGGTCAAGATTGCTCGGGGCCGACTAGCTTGAGCCTTGTCAGATTGGCGACGCCTTGGCCTTCATCGAGCTTGTCCCTCCCTTGTGGTTGGTCGTCGGCCGTTATCATAGCCAGTGACCAACTGAGGAAGAAGAAAAAAGAATAAGAAGGAAAAAAGAAATAAATAAATAAATAAAAATAGAAAAAAAATAATTAAAAAAATCAATTTTGTTTAAAAAGGAAAAATAATTAAAATTTTGATCTTTTAAAAAGAAAGGAGAAAAAATAAAAATAAAAATAACTAAAAAGAGTGCACGGAGGAAAACAGTTTTAGGTGAAAGAAAGAGAATGGAAAATGATTCCCTCATTTTCCCAAATGTTGGAAAACCTGGGAAACATTTTTATGGAAGTTATTTTCCCTGAAACGAATGGAGTGTTATTTTGAATGTGCATTCATTAAGAGGTTGGACTAACCTTGAGCAATAATTGTTCCTTCTACTGTATTATCCTGGAGCGAAAGAATCCTGAGGGATGACAGTGCCCCTAATGCTCGCACGACAGCCCCCACATCCTTCAAGTCTACACCATCTAGGTGGAGGTTCTCTAAGTGGCTCAAGTTTTTGATGCCTACAAGTAAAATTCCAAGTAAATAAATTGCTTGGCAGTAAAGTTGTGAAGGCACCCACGCTGATGCCCCGGGATAAAAATCTTTTGAATCGGCAACATTTCTATATGGAATGAGAAGGGATGAATTCTATATTCTTAATATGAAGCACATGTAAAGATATTAAAGAGCATGCATGAATTGTAGCCTAGTTAGTTTAATTTATGAATAAAAACGAGGATTCTACATGAAAACTGAAACAGTACCTTCAGTAGTAGCCGCTGCATTGATTGGATTATAACTTATGTCCAGCTCCTTTAAATTACTGAAACCACCTAATTTAGCCACAAACATTGCTAACTCAAGTCAAGGATGGTGATTTTGTATGAACAAAGAATAAGCTGGAGAAACTATCATTCACATGCAAAGTCCCCTTCAAATGTTGTTTTCGATTATAGACACCTAAGAGTCGAAATTGTACCACGAATTGGTAAAATAGAATTATCTAGAGTAAATAATGATAGGACCCACGCGGATGCCTCGGGATAGGAATCTTTTGAATAAGTAATATTTCTATATGGAGAGAGAAGGGGGTTGCAATATATGACTTCTTTATTCTTAATATGAAGCACATGTATAGGTATTAAAGAGCCTACCTACATGACTTGCAGGCTAGTTAGTGTAATTTACAAATAAAAATGAGGTTCCTACATGAACATTGAAGCTGTACCTTCAACAATAGCCACTGCATCAACTTTCTTATATCTTATGTCTAGCTCCATCAAATTACTAAAACCACCTAATTTTTCCACAAACGGTGTTAACTCAAGTCAAGGATGGCGATTTTGTACTGAATTATGAGCAGAGAATAAGTTGGAGAAATTTACCATTCACATGTAAACTCCCACTCAAATTACTGCCTCCGAGGAATAGATGCCGGAGAGATGGAATTGTACTGAGAATGGATATAATAGAATGATCCAGAAAGTTACCACTCAAGTCAAGTATCTCTAGTTTGCTCAGCCTTGAAGACAGCAGGTTTGGTTCTACAAACAAACAATGAAAGAGAAGGGGGTTGTACTGCGAACGAGTAAAATAGAATTATCCAGAGTAACTAATGAAAGCACCACGCGGATGCCTCGGGATATGAATCTTTTGAATCAGCAACATTTCTATATGGAAAGAGAAGGGGGTTGCAATATATGACTTGTTTATTCTTAATATGAAGCACATGTATAGGTATTAAAGAGCTTGCCCGCATGACTCACAGGCTAGTTAGTTTAATTTACGAATAAAAAAGAGGATCCTGCATGAAAACTGAAACAATACCTTCAGCAATAGCCACTGCATTAAATGCGTTATAACTTATGTCCAACTCCATCAAGTTACTATAACCACCTAATTTTTCCACAAACAGTGTTAACTCAAGTCAAGGATGCCGATTTTGTACTGAATTATGAGGAGAGAATAAGTCGGAGAAATTTACCATTCATATGTAAAGTCCCACTCAAATTACTATTTCTAAGGAGTAGATGCCGGAGAGATGGAATTGTACCGAGAACGGATAGAATAGAATGATCTAGAAAGTTATAGCTCAAGTCAAGCACCTCTAGTTTGCTCAGCCTTGAAGATAGCAGGTTTGGTTCTACAAACAAACAATGAAAAGCAGTAAAATCCACAGAAATCTTTTCGAGTTCATTCGCAAGTAGGTATTGCCATTTCGGGGGAAAATATCAAACTCGTGGATAAATGATGACGTGGATGTAACCATATATAATGCAGGAAGCGACTAATAACCCGGACATGGTTAACTTATGAGTTCATTAGATAACGAGTATCTCTTGTTTTGTAGGAAATGGACGAACGGCGAATTTATACCTTCTGGTGCAATCCACCCTCCTAAATAGTTGGCGGACAAGGCAAGGCTCTTGAGTTCTTCAAAGGGAAGAAGTAGAGAAGCGTTGAGGTACCAAGTTTTGGAGCCGAAACGGTAAGATCTCAAATAAGAGAGCATTAGCTTAGTGACTCGTCCTGTGGTGGGGTTGCACTCAACCCATCCCCAGTTGCAACAGTTGAAATATGATCCTCCCGTGTACCCGCTATATGTCAGGTCCAATGTGGCATTGAGCGCTAAGAGGGCAACCCTTTCTTGCTCCCGACACCCACGAGAGCCACAAAAACATGCGATACCCCAAACCACCACAAACACCCACAGTGCTTCCTTTTTCATGACTGCGGATTCAACTGGCCAAACTTTATATGTATCACACTCTTGAATCAACTTCTTTTTTACAAGTCAGAGCGATTTTATAGGAGTTCAACGATGCCTGTGCTTGAGTGTAGAAGTTGTGGTCATGGCCAAAGTCTTGGTCATCTTTAGTGATGAATGTAGCTCAGCCCCTTTTGGTGACCAGGTCAATTAGCGTGCCGGGGGGGATGTACCTTACACAATGGCTAGATTTCATTGGTGGGGAGGTTTCCGAATGTCTCTATTGGCATAACTTTTTCCACACGTTAAGTCTAGTCTAGCCTAGTCACTATTGTCATTTATATGACTAATTCAATCTATATCCAATGAAAAGCACGAGCCTTGTGATTTACTTAGTTCCTAGCTGGAAAGCAAGATCATATATTATAGTTAGAATAAAACTGAATGATGGTAACATGAAAATTAGTAAATGTTAGAGGATTACTCACAATGAACTGATTTTATAGGAGTTCAACGATGCTTGTGCTTGAGTGTAGAAGTTGTGGTCATGGCCAAAGTCTTGGTCATCTTTAGTGATGAATGTAGCTCAGCCCCTTTTGGTGACAAGGTCAATTAGCGTGTGCCGGGGGGGAATGTACCTTACACAATGGCTAGATTTCATTGGCTGGGAGTTTTCCGAATGTCTCTATTGGCATAACTTTTTCCACACGTTAAGTCTAGCCTAGCCTAGTCACTATTGTCATTTATATGACTAATTCAATCTCTATCCAATTAAAAGCACAAGCCTTGTGATTTACTTGGTTCCTAGCTGGAAAGCAAGATCATATATTATAGTTAGAATAAAAATGAATGATGGTAACATGAAAATTAGTAAATGTTAGAGGATTACTCACAATGAATTGATTTTATAGGAGTTCAGCGATGCCTGTGCTTGAGTGTAGAAGTTGTGGTCATGGCCAAAGTCTTGGTCATCTTTAGTGATGAATGTAGCTCAGCCCCTTTTGGTGACAAGGTCAATTAGCGTGTGGGAGGGGGGGGATGTACATTACACAATGGCTAGATTTCGTTGGCGGGGAGTTTTCCGAATGTCTCTATTGGCATAACTTTTTCCACACGTTAAGTCTAGCCTAGCCTAATCACTATTGTCATTTATATGACTAATTCAATCTCTATCCAATGAAAAGCATAGGCCTTGTGATTTACTTGGTTCCTAGCTGGAAAGCAAGATCATATATTATAGTTGGAATAAAACTGAATGATGGTAACATGAAAATTAGTAAATGTTAGAGAATTACTCACAATGAACTGGTTTCTTGCTTGGGAAACTAACATAGGATGTAAATATGGTAACGGGTTCTTTGAAGTGCTTTCTTCTTATTGTTAAACTCGACTAACTTAGAATGCTTATATTTCAAGATATTAAAAATTACTACTTTATAGCCTTTACACACTTCACCTAGAGAAAAAGCATAACAGATTGCCTTTCGGATTCACAAAAAGCAGCTAGTTTAACTTAATGAGTGTCCATTTAACGTCATTCAAATTGCTTCCTTTGCAAGGGTGATGATGGATTATCCCTACGAGTCTGTATGTATAGGTGAAAAACTTCACTAGAAAACGTTTGGAAATTGGATGGTTCTAAACATGGAAAATCTGTTAATCTACTTTGCATTGGAGCTTTTAGGAGAAAGTGATCTTGACTAGAGGCATTTCAGAAGTATACATGTTGTAAAATTAACGCAAAAATTGAGAAGATCATGCTATCAAATCAATGCAAAAACATTGAAGAAATGAATGGGAAATGACAAAGATACCAAATATTTACGAGATGTGATCCGAGTATCGATATTTATTCCTGGAGAGAGCCAACAACAAATAATTCACTATAATTGAAATATCAAAACTACAACTGCTCATACGCTTGAATGTTTCCTACACCTAAATTAAGATCATATCTAAATATGTTTATAAATAAGCAACTTAATTGCATGTAAAGCTCATAGGGCAAATCACCGAGTGTTTAAGCCCATAGCAGAACCCTTCGCACAGCTAATTCAAAAAAGTGCATACGTTCTCTCTTCTACTCTTCGTGCAGTGGCCCAATTTCTAATGGAATTCCACTATTAGGCTTCTCGAGGAAAGGAAACCCCAAAAAGCAAAACCTTGCTTTTAATTTCTTTTCTTTTCTCTAACCACTTCCTGACCCACACGCTTTCTTTTGTATGACTAAAAAGAAAATTCCAAGTAGGCAATTAAAGTCCACAGGAAATTTGACTGCGAGAGTTCATTGTATTTGCTACTGGGGCCCTTGGCGGCTAGCCACAAAAAAATTTCCCTGTCAATGTTTAATGCACCGGAGTCTACACGCCCGAACCTCCCAAATTGAACTTTTATCTTTTTCTTACCCAAGCGTCCAAGCAATATCCTCTCAAATTTTTTACATTGCAAGGTCTAGATATAATCGTGGATACGTCCAACCAAATAAAAAAAACTCTTCAATACATACACATTCAAAGAAAGATTTTTTGGATTTCTTTCTTATCCAATCAAGTTAGATTACATAACGGCTCAAAATCGAGACATACTTCAACTGCGAGAGGTCACAGAAAATTCCAAGTAGGCAATTAAAGTCCACAGGCAATTTGACTATGAGAGTTCATTGTATTCGATACTGGGCCCCTTGGTGGCTGTCCACAGAAAAATTTCTCTATCAACGTTTAATGCGCCGGAGTCTACACGCCCAAACCTCCCAAATTGAACTTATATCATTTTCTTACCCAAACGTCCAAGCAATATCCACTCAAATTTTTTACATTGCAAGGTATGGATGTACTCGTGGATACATCCAACCAAATAAAAGAAACTTTTCAATATATATGCCATTCAAAGAAAGATTTTTTGAATTTTTTTCTTATCCAATCAGGTTAGATTGCATAACGGCTCAAAATCGAGACATACTTTGTGACATCCCGAAATTTCGGAAAAAGAAATTATCGGATGAAAAATTGGAGATTTGAAGAAAAAGAAAAAAAATGATAATGATATTACTATTATTCTTTTTCTTCTCTCTCTCCTCTTTCTCCCCTCCTTCACGTTTCCCCCTCATTCGCGCGCAATTTCCTCTCCCTCTCTTTTCTTCTCTCTCTCCCACTTTTCCACCCCCACCTACGCCAACCCTTCTGCTGTAATTTCCCCCTCAATTTCCCCTCCTCTACTTTATTGTTTCTCCCTTCTCTTTCCCCCTTCCTCCTCTCGACAACCCCCACTCCCACGTCCCTCTTCTTCTTCTCTTTTCCTCTTTAGTTTCTTTTCTGCTTTGCTTCCAAAACAGCAGCCAAGCAAACAGAGCAGTCCTCTGTTTCGGTTCTGCCAAATCTGGTGCAGCAACCGGTCCGACTTGGCTGAGGAACCGACTTCTCAGCAGTAGGCCGAGAGCCTTGCCGGCCTGTGTAGGGCCATACTGAGGTGTCCTGGCATCTCCTGGAGTTGTGACCTAGTCGCCGTCGCCGGGAGTTCTTCAATACACAAATTGAGTAAGTTGTCTCCTAACTCTAGATTAGGGGCTGAGTACATGAATTAGGGATTTTTATGTAGATGACGTTATATATGGATGGATGTTGGTTAAGGATGTTAGGATAGACATAGAAAAGCTTAGATAAGGTTTAGAGAGCAAGACAACCACCGTGGGTGAAGTTTCGGACAAGAACAGAAGCTGATTTCTGAAACAGTTTCCAGGACGTGGGAGTTTTGCTAATTTTGTAGACGACTGTGTGTTGCGATTTTGAAGAAATTTCCTTCTGAATAAATGTTTTAGACATCCTAAATAATAACATATATTTTTCTCAGAATTTTTAGAGTTTAAAAAGATGACGATTTTCATGACGTCATCCTTGAAACAGTAACTAGGACAGTTCTGTAAACCGTGACCTGTTATGATTCCGAGGGCTGTTACTGACCATTAGAGGTCGAATTTTCAATCGGTTTCTTCACGAAAGTTGTTCGTTACAACTTCTAGTCTAACATACTCAAATTTCAAATCAAGCGGACCAGATTTCGACCCAAAACAGAACTGATTTTGATGAGTTAGGCTCTCTGAAACTGGACCCGATTTTAGTGCTGGATTGAGTGAATTACTGGGCCGAATCCAGAAGGATCTGGACTTCGGTGTCTTCATGAAAAATGTTTGTTTACATGTCCTTTAGCACGTGTTCAAGTTTGAGAAATTTTCGAACTCATATGAATTGGTTTCTGGTCTTGAATCCGAAAGTGTGCAATTGAGCAGTTTCTGCCAATTAGGATCTATATTAGTTTGGTGATGGTTCTTGATGTTTTGCTTGCTTTAATTAGTGTTTTGTAATAACTTGTGGACTTAATTTATTAGTTAATTAATTCTGGAATTTCACTGTTCATGACGCACTGTTCACGCGGCACTGTTCACGCGCACTGTTTACCCGAGAATGAAAAGTGGTCTAATTTCATGTCTATCGATTTTATGAAGTGAATGGATGTGCCAATGCATGGGCATTCGCATGAATTGGGTGATGTTTTGTGCAATTGTATGGTGATTGAAAATTGTTGGTATTTAATTAGGAAATACCGGGTGTCAGGTTCTGGACACCGAAAGTGTTTTTAAATACTATATCAAACTGTGGGATTTTAAAAGAGACGACACAAATTTTCTGGTTTGATCTGACCGTGTCCCCACACACAATTATTTTATCATGCATTTCTAATATGAAGAAAATAGGCCGGGATCACCATTTTAATTGAGGTATTTGAGTGCAATGCACGGTGTCCTGGGCGGAAATTGAATGAATGCATGAATGATATGAGATGCCGTCACGAGCCTTTGGGGCCGGACGATGCTCCTTCGGGAATGCCCCAAGTCAACGAATGTCGGTTGCAGTGGATGCTGGGCCGATGCTCCTTCGAGAATGCCCCACGTTAACGGATGCCGATCGCAGTGGAGGCTGGACCGATGCTCCTATATGGAATGCCGTCTAGATGTAGACGTTGCCGCGCTCGACGGTGCGGCGATGCTCGGTTATGCCGGAAGAGGCGTTATACGTGGGGTTGGCCATAACCAATGAATGGAAATTGTGAAACGCATGAATGATCGAAGATTGAGGGACCTAATTAAGAGACGGAACGGTATGGTGCGGTATGGGATGTACCATCACGGTTTAGTCTACTAATTGGGGGCCCGTATGATTGTATTAATATGTACATTCGGCATCTTTAGTTCGGTCATGCATGAGTTGAGCACACTTTGTTTATGGCATGCACGCATGAACCGATAACGCATTTCACACATGCTTCTGTTGTGCTGAGAACAAAGCCTTGAGGGGTGATCCGACTGGGATGGCGGTTCGTCCGCGCCAGTGCGGGGCCCAAAAAGGACAATACTGGGCTGGGATGAGGGATGGCGGTGCGTCCGCGCCTCTACCCCAGACAATGCGTTCGTGTGGCAATGGCCAGGTGAGATCGCTTGTAACGCGATTCGTATGTGATAATGTGATTGATCGAGCGAGACGATGCCCGGTCATGCCGAAAGACTGTTATATGTGCATTGAAATCATTTGTGACACATGAATGGGTGAAAGCGAGGGGCCTAATTAGGAGACGGAACTATGCGGTGCGGTATGGGACGTGCCATAATAGTTTAATCTGGTAATTGGGGGCCCGTGTAATTATGTCGACATTTATGTCCTTACATATGTACGTGTTAAAGTATTCTGATGATATATGATCTCGATATCTTATGTATGATTTGATTGACACTAACATTCAAAAAAGTACTGGTATTAAGAAAGTGTGAGAAAGGTGGTTAGATTGCATGTTGAGTGTACCCTTCTCCTAATTTGGATTTAGGGGATTGACTTGCTGAGATGTGATCTCACCCCTTAGTGGGCTAACATTTTCAGGTCCCTAGTTGGAGGGTGGACAGGCGAGAGACAGAGGTCTACAAGCAGTGGAGTACGGATGCCTTAGTAGCTTCTGCCAGATAATGACGGGTCTGCCATCAAGGTTGGATGATGGGTGACAGTTCACCCTAGAGAGGTCGAGAAGTATGATAGTATAGTAGCGAACCCTGGTCTTGTAAATGGAAGCTTAGCGCGTAGGTAACCGAACAGCTTCACTTTTTGTATTAGACCTTGGGGTGTTAAACTGGTCTATATATAGGCACTACTGTATTGTAGGTGTGGTTTGTGAAAATATTATCTTACGTTTCTATCCCACTATTATGTTGTATGGAGATTGTTTTACATTTCCGCATGCGCAAAATAATGAATGGGTCGGCGACACTCCCTGGGACGTCGCAAGTTTATAGACCACAGAGGGTTGTGCACGTGCTCGAGGTTCGGGGCGTGACATACTTCAATTGCGAGAGTTCACATAATATTCCAAGTAGGCAATTAAAGTCCACAGGCAATTTGACTACGAGAGTTCATTGTAGTCGCTACTGGGGCACTTGGCGACTGTCCATAGAAAAATTTCTCCATCAATGTTTAATGCGCTGGAATCTACACGCCCGAACCTCCCAAATTGAACTTTATATCTTTTTCTTACCCAACCGTCTAAGCAATATCCTCTCAAATCTTTTACATTGCAAGGTCTAGATGTAATTGTGGATACATCCAACCAAATAAAAGAAACTCTTCAATATATATGCCATTCAAAGAAGGTTTTTTGGATTTCTTTCTTATCCAACTAGGTCAAAATCAAGACATACTTTAACAATTCTCTATCTTCCCTTGACGTTTATAACTAAGTCATAATGTTCATCATCCATGCCAGTTGTCCCAATGCCTCGATGGATGCTCACTCTCTATAGATGACAACTGCGCTCAAGTAAAGCTTAAGTTTCGTCAAAAGAACATGCTTAGTCATCACATCTGATGAGTTCTCTACCTTGGCTTGACATTTGTAATGTATTTATATGTAAACGGGTTAACTGAGTCAATTCGTCCTCTCAAGTTGCTAGGACCCCAATCTTTCTTTGACTAAGCATCGGGACACTTGGCATTAATCAAATAAGTGAGATAAGAGAATAACTGCTAAGTTAGGAAGTCAGATTGCACACAACTTTACTGGTAGCTTTATGCTTGAGTTTGTTGTGTTTGGGAGCCTGAAGAGGTCCTTGCGGCGATCCTTGCTCTACATTTTGAAGTTAGTGCATCATGATGCAAAATCATAAGAACTATTGAGTTCGCATGGGAGAATTACCAAAAAAAAGTCCTAAACCTATTGTAATTGTGCCAATTCAGTCCTAAACCTTTTTTTTTTGCCAATTTAGTCCTAAACCTTTTATATTTTTGCCTGTTCAGTCCTTTCGGCAATCTTCAATCGGAATAATTTGATGTGGAATCCCAATCAACGCCGGCCGGCGTTGCCGGCGCTGACATGGACGCTGGAGATGCAAAACGGCGACGTTTTGCTTATAAGAAAAAAAAATCGAAAAAGCGACAAACAGCGTCGTCCTTCTTCTTCTGCGTTTCTTTCCCAAATTTGATGTGAGGAACCCTAGTCTGAGATCTTCTCCAAATCGAGCGTTGCTTTTGTTAGGGAAATCCCTTATGATGCTTTGAAGATGACAAAATAAATCAAAGGCTACTAATATGTTCGATGGTTGAGTAATAGACTATGCAGATGATAGAACGTGTAATGGATATTATCAAAGTCTATACTTGGAAGAACCGGAAGGAAGCTGAAGCGTGTACGAGACCTTAAAGCTAAATCTGTTCAGAAGCAAAATATGTTCAAACTCAGATTGTAAAGTCTATCGCATTTAGGCTCAAATGGCAAAGTCTATCGCACTCAGACTCAGATTGTAAAGTCTATTGTTGTCAGACTTTACATCCAAATTCAACAGAACGTAACTCAAGCCCCGAAGATATAACGGCTAGTGATCTGGTTTGGATTCCACATCAAGATTGATTTGATTGACTCAATCTAATTGATTGACAATTAGATCTTGAAGACAAGAACTTTCTATACGAAGAAGCTTTACTTATGGAAACCAAGATTATGTTTGTATGGGCGATCGGAATCAATTTGGGATTCTACTTTTGTCACTTAACGGCTACCAAATCTTCTAGATACAGAGCTGTCCAATGGGTATATTGGAAGACGATCCTCAAGATGCTGTCCAACGGCTAGTTTGGAAGTGGAGGAGTATTTAAGGAGATGAAGGACCGATGAGCAAGTAAGAGACGGAGCGTAGAATTTATAATTCCAAAGTCTGAGCGATCTTCGATCATACACTTGTCTTGTGAGCTTAAACGTTTGTGATCTTGAGAGAAATACCAAAAGAGTGACTTAGTGAGATAGTGTGATCTACTACTAAGTGTTTGTACTCAAAGTTGTAATCTCTTGTTGATTGCATAGTGGAATCCGACCAAAGAAGTTTGTTAGCGTGGGAGAGTGGACGTAGGCGATCTAAGCCGAACCACTATAAACCTTATGTTCTTATTCTCTTCCCTAAACTCCTTTATTTTATTCCGCATATATTTGCCAAGGTTTTGTTTAAACACCTATTCACCCCCCTCTAGGTGTTCATACTAGCACTATCAGCTTTTTCCTTCGGATCTCAAAATTTTTGCCCCAAATCAGAGTTGATGCTCAGTCCACACTTTCTCAGCGTTGTTCTCCTCACGGACGTCAAGAACCCTATTCTCTTCCAAATTGAATTTGCCCAACCGAAAGAGCCCAAAAATCTCACAGATTTTGTCTAGATTCCTCATGCCAAATCATTCTTTTGTTGTCGCGTTCATTGATCGAGCGCCTTTTGCCCGACACTTTTGCTCATCCATCACAATCATAGACACACCCGTATTGTGAAGACCCGATTCGGCCACAACCCCGCTGCGACCCGACTCGCCCATCACAAATCGCAGCAAACACGAGGAGGAGTTGTGGTCCCGGTTCAGTTTTGTTGTCGACGAGTGTTGAGCGAACACGACAACAGCGAAAAATAGTCAAAAGGTATGTTGCGGTGGTCCCAAACTTATTGCGTTTTCCTCGTCTTATTTTACATTATCAATTTGCGTTAGTTTTTTTGGCGTGTGTTGTCGTTGGTAGGAATCCAAGGAAGTTTGTGTCTCGTTGGCTGCTGTGCGAGATAAAACCTATATCTAATTTTTTACTTGTAATTATTTAGTAAGAAAGTCAACTTGGTCCACTGAGGATTTTAATTTTGACGAGTCTTTCCAATTGAATTCTTTCTCCCTCGACTTGCTTCGAACCATATCATGTGAAAATTCAAGTCCTTTAGACCAGCTGCAACCACTTTTCTTCCTGGTTGTTGGACTTGCAAGCGTAATAGAACGTAATAAAGATCTAGAAGTCGGTGATTCTCCGAGCCGCCCAGTTTTCCAACAGTCTCTAGCACTAAGTACAGAGAAATTAGTTAAATTCTCAACAGTACCAAACCTCCCGGTGTGATTGCCTAGAGCAGAACCATTGAGATTTATAGACATAACATTACACTTATGCGTGGAACTATTTCCTCAATGGTCCTGCTTCCACCTGTCCAACAAACCTCCTGATTTTCCTTAGTACTCTTCCATGTTTTCGAGGTTCTCCTCTCGTCCTTTCTAGCCATATATGGTTCCTCCGGAGAAGAGATCAAAGATTGATTTCGCTTCTTCCTATCAGATGTACTCATAAGACATGGCATTAACAGCTGAGACTCCGTTGTAGTTCAGCCCACCAATAGACTACCTCTTTCATGCGTAACATACCTTTTGTCCTTTGAGGTGCTGGAGAACAGATGGATTTTTTAAATGAGAATTTGTCAATTGAATAACTTTGTTTGTAAAGTAAGTTTTGGCCTTTGGATTCTTTAAATGAGAATATATAATAAAAGGTATTAGGGGAATACAATGAGATAGAGATGATTCAAAACTTATGCTCAAGTCAAAATTTCCATTATGTGGCTATGTTTTTACATACATTACGTTTTCTATGTAGGGTTGATATGAGCGACAAGTCAGCTTGGGTGTGCCTTTTCCATGGTGGAAATTTTTACCGTCACCCGATGCTTGAATATGTTGGGGGCAAGACTGATTTAATAAAAGTCGATATTAGTTCACCACGCTACGAAAGCTTCATCAAAGATATTGAGAAAGAGGTAAATACTAAATTTGAGAAGCTTTATTTTAAATTTCCTGGAAAGTCTCTAGAAGATGGGTTGAGATATATATGGGATGAGAGTAGTGTTGTCGATCTATTGTTTAGCTATTTGTATCGAGGGGTAATTGAGGTATATGGAGAAAATTTTGTAGCCGATGAGGCAAATGAGGGTGATGGTCAGGGTGCCATTGAGGGTGAGGGTGAGGGTGTTGGGTAGGGTGAGGGGGTCGCTCATGGGGTTGGTGAGAGTGCTCATGATGAAGTTGGTTTAGCTAATGAGACAGTTGTTGAGCACTTGGGTAGTTTAAATCCTGATAACGCAATTGATGAAGGTGATTATACTGACATAGAGGATGATATTATGAATGACGACGACGATGAGACAGACTTTCTTGGCGATGTAAGATTTTTCACTGATGATGATCGTGATGATGAGGAGCTTTTGGAAGCAAGGAAGAACATGATGGAGTTTCGTGGGAGGTCCCCAAAGGATCTTATTTTAGGGGAACCATCCGGAGCATTGGTACCATCCCAACCATTGGATGTGGATAACGCAGTTGATCTCGTAGCTAGTTACGAGACAGAGTACTATGAAACGGATGCAAATGAGAGTTTAGGGTCTGATGCAGAAGTAGGAGATGACGATTTTACTAAGAGAATGAGTAGGTTTCCAAGATATGATCCTAATTGTGTTGTGCCTGGATTTAATGTGGCTATGGCATTTGATAGTAGTCGGCAATTTAAAGATGCTTTGATAAAGTACTCAGTGGCTGAGCGTAGAGAGATCAAATTTATAAAGAATGAGAAGAAGGTTGTTAGAGCAAAATGTGCTAACGAAAGTTGCCCCTGGAAGATTTCTGGATCTATTGATGCTTGTAGTGGATCATTTCACGTGAAGACCTATCATTCGGAGCATACATGTAGTATTAGCTTCAAAAATAGGAGAGTGACAAGTTCTTGGTTGGCAAATCACTATCTTCCTACAATAAGAGCAATGCCAACTATTAAAACTATTGCTTTCAAGGAGCTAATCAAGGAACAATTGGATTTAGATATTAGTATAGTTCAATGTACAAAGGCCAAATTGCATGCTTATAAAGTGTTGATGGGGAATTATAAGAAAGAATATACAAAGTTGTGGGATTATGCAGAGGAGCTTAGAGAGAGAAATCCTGGGAGTACCATTATATTGAAGGTGGAAAAACCCGATATGCAATCTAAGGCATTGTTTGAAAAAATGTACATATGTTTTGCTGCTTGTAAGAAAGGCTTCCTTGGTGGATGTAGGAAAGTTGTGGGGTTAGACGGTTGTTTCTTGAAGGGAATTTGTCAAGGTCAGATTTTGTGTGCTGTTGGAAGGGATGCAAACGATCAGATGTTCCCAATTGCTTGGGCGGTTGTCAAGGTTGAAAGTAGTGATACTTGGACGTGGTTCTTAACAAACTTGATGTATGATCTTAACATTTTAAACACGTACGGACGAGGCTGGGTCATTATTAGTGACAAACAAAAGGTAAGTTTCTTGTTTAATTTTTAGTTGCTATGCCTTTTAGATAGTTGTATTTGTAACATATGATTTATATTGCACTCATCTTTTATAGGGACTTTTACAAGCTGTGGCTGCGTTATTGCCTGCAGCTGAGCATCGGATGTGTGCTAGACACATCTATGCCAATTAGGGCAAGAAATATAAGGGGATACATATGCAAAGGCTATTTTGGCAGTGTGCTAAGAGCAGTACTATGCCAGAGTATGACGAGCACTCTCAGGCATTGAAGAAAATTAGTGCAGCTGCATATCATGACTTGGTTCAAACAGAGCCAAAGCACTGGTATCGGGCTTTCTTCATCACTGATGTAAAATGTGACATTGTTGACAACAACTTATGTGAGGCATTTAATGGAAGAATTATACATGCTAGATGTAAGTCTATTTATAGTATGCTAGAAGAAATGCGGATAATGATAATGACAAGAATACATACACAGAGGGATACATGTGCTAGGTGGAAAAGCAACTGTAGTCCAAGAATCTTAAGAAAGTTAGAAGAAAATAGAGTTTCTGCGATATACTGCCAAGTGATATGGAATGGTGATATTGGATATGAGGTGATGGATAAGGGTAACAAGTACATGGTAGATGTGTTGAAGAGAGAGTGCTCATGTAGAAAATGGTAGCTCACTGGCATCCCTTGTCCACATGCTATTTCTGCTATAAATCATAGGCAAGAGGATATGTATGACTATATTGATGAGTGTTATAAGAAGGCCAAGATTTTAGCTGCATATGAGAACATGATGATGCCAATTCAAGGAGAGAAATTTTGGAAAAAAACTAATAGGAAGCCACCAGAACCATTGCCAGCCAGGGTGAAGCCCGGTAGACGTAAACAGAAAAGGTTAAGAGAGGAAGGTGAGGTGGCAAGTGGAACTAAAATGTCTAGGATAGGAATGAAGATGACATGTCGAACTTGCTCAAGGCCAGGACACAATAGTTCGACATGTCCAATTAAGAAGACTGGATCTACATCATCACAAAAACAATTTTCAAGGCAAAAAATTTCGGTTAGTTCTTCCATTTCCATTATATCTTGGTCTCTTGAGGGCATAAGCTGAATCATGAGTACTATAATTGTGTGACAGCTTAACATTCCTAATTTTTAAGTGTTGTGCAGGTTCAAAAACGTACCCACAAAGGTGCTAGTGGTAGTGGTGGCTCTACCAAGGTGAATTCTTATGTTCATGGGACGATATGTAGTATTTTATTAGAAATTTAATCTATACTAGTGAAGTTTTCATAAACATAAAACGAATATACACTTTGCAATTTCAGAGACATACCCGCAAAGGTGCAAGTAGTAGTGGTGGTTCTACCGATGTGAATCCTTCTGTTCATGAAACGGTAAGTAGTGTTTTCTTAGAAACTTAGTTTATACTAGCAAAGTTTCATAAATATAAAATGAATATATATTTCGCAGGTTTAGAGATGTACAAGCAAATGTGCAAGTGCAAGTGGTGGTGGTCTTACCAGTCTGAATCCTCTTGTTTATGGGACAATATGCAAAAGTACCAAAAGTTGCATGAAAAGCCAAAGTAACAAGATGTGGGTTTAGTGATGACACAGTGTTGTTGTTTATCTTTCTTTGTCCTCTTTTTTTCGGTGGAGATAGGTTCGATGAAGTGGTGATCCATTTTGTTTTTTTTTTTTTTTATCAATGATGAGATCCGTGAAGTAGTGCTTGTGGCTGTATTTTTTGGGTCTATCTTAGATGGCGGTTTGTATAGAGTTGGGATCAGTGATGAACTATGCTTATGAACCATCTCTTATGCAATACAATGGGGTTTATGGATCTATTATTTGTTTGTTTACTACATTGTGACCGTTTGTTATGAAGTAGTCAGATTATATTGCTTTTTTTTTTTCCTATCATATTTGGACACCTAATATCATCCCAACGGATCATAAAAACAAAAAAAATGACATATCTTTGATGTTGAGGTTGAGAAACAAATTGCATATAAAATAAATGAGATTGCAAATAACTTGCACTTCATTCATGTTCATACTTCATGTCAACAAATACAAACCATACTAAAAACAAGTACTAAATAGCGTACATAATACATTCAATATTGACACTGCCTACGGTAAGCTCAGTACATCATTTGTCTTCAAATTTCCAAATAACATACCTCCTATAATTACAAAAAACACCCACGACACAACTAACATTGTCTTCAATGTCGAATTTTGTTTCTTTAGCTTTGTCACATCTTGGTTGACACATTTTAATTGTGCCTTAAGAGTGCTAACTTCACTATCCATTGAACTACCCTCATCTTCATTATGTGTCAACACTGGTTTTCTTTCGAAATTGCTCCAGTGAAAATTTTGCGACACGCTTCCTGCCGATTGACTAATTTCTGCATCAACCCACATAAAAAAAACCACAACTTTCTCCAATTCTATATTTCGGGCAACCATGATATCTTCTTCCTCGATTCTCTTTCGTCCTTGCTATTTGTAGAGGACATTTCAAGCCACAATAACAAAACACATATGTATTGTTGTTCTTCAAAATCGATGCCATCGATTGTGATGAATTCGTTGATGTCTTCATTGGTTGTGACAATTGTAGCGGAACTGTATTTATGCTGTCAGGGTCAACACTAGTCTGAACATACCTAACCTGTAAACATGTAGGATAGTTCAAGTTTAACAGTAAAGTTCAATGGCAGCTATAAAATCACCGAAATCTCACACTGCAGCAGCAATATCTACATTGTTATGTCTCTGCATTAAGATTCTGCAACAACAATGTAGTCACCTAAATGTGCATTAAGATTATATAATGTTATCTAATTGCATTCTCTTTACAATCATGTAAGTCTCATACTGCAGCAACATTATCTACATTGCTATATCTCTGCCTTAAGATTCTACAACAGAACTTCGACAACAGCAGCAGTATCTACATTGCCTAACCTATAATTCCCTAATGCACTCTACAATTTCTACATCGACACATTTACATTGCCAGATCATCTAGTTCTCATGGAGAATAAAAAAGACTCCAAAGCAAACCACAAATTGCATAAGACAGCAGCCATAGCCAAGACCATCTGTAATAGAGTTAAACCTGCGCAAGCCTTGGTTGAAGCAATTTGGAACAAGGCCTTGGGCAATCTTACATTTTATCTTCGCACATTATCTTCAACATCTTTCTTGCGAATCTCGGCGAGCGTCGACCAAGCGTTTGGCAAATTTGGGCAAAAGCGTTGGGCAAGCGTGAAGCGAGAGTGCAGGGTGAGCGAGGGCGTCAGTGAATCTGGGTGAAGGCGTTGGGTAAGTGTCGAGCAAGAGCACGGGGGGAGCAAGTACCGGGCGAATCTGGGTGAGCGTTGAGCGCGGGCGCAGGGCAAGCAACAACGTTGGGCAAATCTGGGCGAGCGTCAAGCCCGAGCACGGGGCCAGCAACATTGTCAGGCGAATCTGGGTGAGCGTTGAGCGCGGGCGCAGGGCAAGCAACAGCGTTGGGCAAATCTAGGCAAGCGTCAAGCCCGAGCGCAGGGCCAGCAACACTGTCAAGCGAATATAGGTGAGCGTTGAGCGCAAGCGCAAGGCAAGCAACGGCGTTGGGCAAATCTGGACGAGCGTCAAGCTCGAGCGCGAGGCTAGCAACACTGTCCGGCAAATCTAGGTGAAGGTGTTGGGCAAGGCGAGTGAGTCTCGGATAAAGCGTCGGTTGAGCATCAACTCTGATTTGGGGCAAAAATTTTGAGATCCGAAGGAGAAAGCAACGCTCGATTTGGAGAAGATCTCAGACTAGGGTTCCTCACGTCAAATTTGGGAAAGAAACGCAGAAGAAGAAGGACGACGCTGTTTGTGGCTTTTTCGATTTTTTTTTTTTTATAAGCAAAACGTCGCCGTTTTGCATCTCCGGCGTCCATGTCAGCGCTGGCAACGCCGGCCGGCGCTGATTGGGATTCCACATCAGATTATTCCGATTGAAGATTGCCGAAAGGACTGAACTGGCAAAAATATAAAAGGTTTAGGACTGAATTGGCCAAAAAAAAAGGTTTAGGACTGAATTGGCACAATTGCAATAGGTTTAGGACTTTTTTGGTAATTCTCCCCATTCTGGTGCAATCCACCCTCCTACATAGTTGTCGGACAAGTAAAGGCTCAAGTTCTTCAAAGGGAAGACATAGAGAAGCACTTAGGTGCCAAGTATTAAAGCCGAAACGGTAAGCCCTCGAATAGGAGAGCATTAGCTGAGTGACTCATCCTGTGGTGGGGTTGCACTTAACAGGTTGCCAGCTGCAATAGTCGGACTTGGATCCCCCGGTGTTGTCCAGCATGGCAGGTCAAATATGGCATTGAGCGCTAAGAGTGCAATCCTTTCTTGTTCCCAACACCCATGAGAGCCACATAAACATGCAATGCCCCAAACCACCACAAGTACCCACAGTGCTTTCTTTTTCATGACTGCATATTCGAGTGACCAAATTTTAGATGCATCACCCTCTGAGTTAACTCTTTTGCAAGTTAAAGCGATTTTATAGGAGTTCAGCGATGCATGTGCTTGAGTGTAGAAGTTGTTGAGTGTAGAAGTTGTGGTCATGGTGAAAGTCTTGGTCAGTTTTGATGATGAATGTAGCTCAGCTCCTTTCGGTGACGAGGTTAATATTGGTGAAATTGATTTGATTATTGATCAGAAATTGCCAGACAATCCAATCACAGCTTTTGGGCAGCCAATATGCATACACAATGGCCAGATTTCAGTGACGAGGAGTTATTCGAAAGTCTCTATTGGCATAATTTTTCCACATGTTAAGTCTAGTCTAGCCTAGTCAACTGTTGTCATCTATATGAATAATTCAATCTCAGATGACGAACTCCCTTAAAAGACTTGCAGAGACATGTGTAGGTGCTCCATTTAACCTCACTTGTTGATGAAAGTTGCAATGGAGTGGAAGGTGAAGCTTTTACGGTCTTGCAGGTTTTGCAGCAAATGCTATTAGTTGGAGATAAACTGACTCCCGTATTGCACTGGTTTTTAAGAGAGTTAAAAGAACCGTAAGTCGTATACTAATGCACTAAATGCACAAGGTGATAAACTAGCAGAACTTTGCCATTTTATAAAAACAAAAATCAACGGAACCTAGGATTACAAGATCCATATCTGAAGTCCGTCGTTAATACCATATTGTCATCCTGGAGGACTTTCAAGTCTGAAATGGTTCGTGAATGGACTCTGTTGCATACGGAGATGGAAATTTATTGGAAATGGTGCTCGATGGAAAAAGGAGTGGTAAGAGGAGGCGTGTCGATGTCTCCTAGATATAATGTTCTCATCATTAGAAACCTGATCAATCCATTCATTAGAGTAATGAGCTTTGTTGTGTTACTTCTTGAGATGAGGACATCAAACCGGTAGGTTCTCCCAAAGACCTATATCGATTAATGGCTATAGGCAGATCCTCCATTACAAACGAAGCCAGAGTTATAGTCTCTGATTATCTCCTAAATTGGTGACAGTATTAAAAAAATTGTCCTGTACGAAGTAGTAGAATGTGATGAAACACCCGTAACAGTTGGAAATTGACAAACAGAACAGATAGGATCACAAGTGAAACTGTGATATCTGATACTCCGGAACCCAAACAGAACTTCCATGTCTCTATAGCCACTGTTTTTGTGCATGATGTGGTACTCAAACAGTTAACGTTCTGCATTTTCGAGCAGTTATTACTCAGGGGCAACCAAAGTTGAAGATGTTTTCCACGGTAGCTGCTTTCATCAAATGTCCAAACTAATTACTTGATACAACTCTGGACAGACGATTGTTGGATATAGCGAGGACTGCCACGAAGTTCAACTGAAAAAGCATTTCAGGTTTGGGACCAATCAACTCAGTAGTACTCTATCTTTGTTAGGCTTGCCTAGTTCGGTACAAGTGTCACGTAAAGTTCCGACCTCTGGTGGCATCTTGCACTGAACTGGTTGCAAGAAAAAAATCGATTTACCATTTTAGGAAGTGCATCACTCTATGAGAAATCACGCCTCCTTTCTGTTGGGACTCAGACATTGCGTTGAACTATCAACCCGTCTTCACCTATTGTTGTATAGTATATAACAAGGAAAATACCATTCTTCAACTTCAAACCCAAAGATCAACGTCGAGTTTACCTAACCAGTGAATTCTCTGGAGAAATTCATTGAACCCTTGTAACTAGGTAACGACCAAAAAAATCATTTTCAAAAAGATCAATCACATTTAGGAGTTTCAAGCGGTAAAATTGCTCGGTACTTCGATAGGTAAATAGTGATGGGCCGTCATATCTTAGTATATCCTGTTCGGAAGTCAATCTACAGCTCTGGAGGTTGGTGATTTAGGTGTTCAAGCTTGCCAGTAACTTTTTGACCGATCACAAAAGGAAAACATTCTTATTCTCAAGCGGAACTTGAGATGCCATAGAGCCTTCATTCATGAGAAGCCATGCTATTAAATTTTTGCATGTTTTGGATTCTAACTAGAGATGATCAATTGTTTGGTGGGGAAATTTTTTTATTAATGATTGAGAACCTATCCTCTTATAGTTAGTTCTCTCAAGAAAAGTGTAAAACCGAACCAATTGCTTACTTTAAATAATGCTACTATTATTTTAAGAAAGCATTGCGATATGAACATTTGGCAGCATAGTGGTTAAGGCATTAATGGATATCTTATCTATCTGTTCAAAACTAATTCTACTTTAAAATCAAAAACCGAGTTCACATCAACTTACTCAAGTTGAAAACCCATCTTGATCGTATTGATTGGTTCAAAACCAATTCCACTATCAATCCGGTTCCACTTTAAAATAGAAAATCGAATTTAGGTAACAATCTCTAAAATACACAAATGTTTCGATCTATTGATTGAATCATGTGATAATGAACATACAATATATATATATATATATGGCATATTCCCACGTACGGATACGAAACCAAAGCCGAATAGAATTAAAATAAATGCTAATCTCATCTTTTGTGTGCCGAACTCAAGCCAAAAGCAGACAACTTAAACTTATCCGAAGTGCAAATCCCATGTAACGATCCAACGACGTCTTGCGCTCGGAAAGCAAAAGAAGAAAAAAGAAGAAAAGACCCCTTCTTTGAAATCTTGCTCATCAAGCAAAGGCAACGCCTTTCTCCCTCAACTATAAAAGTCTCCATCTTTCAATTGCTCACTCACTTCTCTTCTCTTCTCTTCCTCCCTCGCTCTCTTCGATCCCAACCCACCCATCGATGGCGGCGAAGCTCAAGGTGGCCGGCACGTGGTCCGGCGCGATCGAGGTCGAGCTGGACGGCTGGACGGTCCCGATGCTGCGGGAGGAGGTGGCCCGGCGATCGGGCCTGAGCCCGGACTCGATCAACCTGATCTGCGGGGGGAAGGTGCTGAAGGACGGCGACGGGGCGGCGAAGTTGAGCGAGCTCGGCGTCAGGGGCAACGCCAAGATACTCTCGACCCGCGTCTGCGTTGACCAGGGCAAGTCGCTCAAGGAGGAGGCCATGGCCGAGGACGAGCGGTCTCGCAGGCTCGCTCGCGTCAAGTGAGTGCTTTTGCTTGTGCGTGTGTTTTTGGGTACTCGTTCCAGTGTGTGCGCGAGTGTGCGATCGTTTATCTTTTCGCTTAAATTTGACGGGGTCGCCGGTTCCGGGCAGCGGATGGGTGTGCGAATTGATTGGTCGAGCAAAGTTGTTGACTTTCCTTGCTTATTGGATTCTTTGCATCTTTTTTATGGTGAATTTATAGAGAACTTTGTTCTCTTTGTTTTCTGTTTCTTGGTTTCTATCATGTACATTGTGAGGAGCATGTTTGTTTTGCTCATTTTTTTTCCTGAAATGTTGGGTATTTGTAATTGGATCATACACCTTGTTGGACTGGCCATGTGAAATATAATGTGGTGAATGGCAGTTCTGTCGCTCTCTATCTCTATTATTCTTTCCCTTCTCTTTGTTAATCGAATGATGGTCTTGACAAATCGTGCTTGGAATGATTGAAGTGGGTTCATATTGGATGAGTCGAAGAATTGTCGACATTCAGTGTATCAATTACATATCCCTTTCTCTTTTACTGATGGCAGCGAGCTTTGTATTCTCTCATTATAGGTGAAGGAATTTGAAATGCCCCAGCTTTTCTAGAACAGGTCCAAGTCAAATAGCAATGAAATTTGTGGTCTTAGGATGAGCATGTCCAAGTTCAATAGATGTCTTCCTTGGTTAATAATGCTCAGTCTGAAGCTTTTGGGATTCCTTTGATGCAGCAGTTTATGAGTAGCTTTGATGCTTTGGAAGATGCTTTCTCCTCATTCCAAGATCACTTTAACTCTCAGTGGCCACCACCAAATCAATCCTTTGTCATGCGTTTCGCTTGCATATTTGGTTTTGCTTTCAACCCTTTTCAGCAATTTTCGTGTATAGACTCGTGGGACGAATCAACATTCTTAGTGTGGTGTACGTTACTTTACTCATGAGGCAGCGCATCTCGATACTTAAGAGGCATTTGGCTCTGAGCAGGGGACTTCATTATCATTCAAAAAACTGCATGTCTTGATAGAGTGACGTGTTTATAGTATTGCCGTAAAATTTCTATGCTTGGGGAGAAGCACTGATGAGCCTTGCAATTTGGATATACATACCTCAGATGTTCATTTACACAGACATGCTTATCTGCTTCTTCAGTACACTTTCCTGTACTATTTTTCTTTTTTTATGATATTGGCCAGCGTGTTTGTTGTTTTCAGAGACAGTAGTCTTTTTGGCTACTGTTTGTGTATTTACAATCCACTCATATAATTAAATGTGTGCCCTTCTAAATACAGAGCAGCTGCCACTGCACTGGCTGAGAGACATGCAGATGGGTCATTGCCACTGGAAGACTTTAACATAGAACTTGAAGATCAGAGTGGAAAGAAAATAAATATGGGATCTGAAACTGATCAGAGGTTTGGCAGTAGACTAATTTTTTTTTTAAGAAATTCTTTCTCAAGCAATTTTTTCTCACAATCTGCTGTTTGGCTGGTAATGTTTTGAATTTGCATTTAAAAAACCTTTGGGATTTTCTCTAGGGCTGTGATGATGGGCTTGATGCTTCACTCAAATGCAAAGCAACTTATGAGGAGGCAAAAGTATAAAGATGCATTGGAAGTTCTTGCTATGGGTGAGGTCAGTTACTGGTGCTCTGTGGTTACTTTTGATAATCTAAGCATTGTTGGCCTTATCCAGTAGCAAACTTCAATGCTTTTTAATCTGTAACATGCATAATGTGGGAATTGAGATGTAAAGTATTGTGAGGGATGTCGTCTTGTAGACGAGTTTACCAACTGTTCAGATCAATAGTTGGTCGCGTATACTAAAAGAGTGGTGCCACCTAGTCCTTTCCCATCAGAATGCCATAACTTGCTACTGAATTGATGTGATTCCCTGTTGCAATTTAAATTCAGGATATATTACGCGATTCTAACCAAGGTTTCAGAAACAAGGACAACTTTTAAAGAAGGAATGTCAACAGTAACAGAAATTGTTCTTTGTCTAACATGTAATATTGTGAAAGTAGGCTTGTTTTAATCATTGTGTTGGAATATTACTCATTATTGGTTTTATGTGCACCAGATGGTCTAATATGCTAGATATATAGGTCAAGGACCAATTCTTACTTGATATATGCTTTAGGACGAGGTAATACTATACATAATATACTTTTCACAAGAAAATCTGATGAATATCTCCATACCAAAACATTTTGAACCTTTACAATTTAAAGTTGTAAATTTGCCATAACAAGGATTTGTGATACAAATCGTGGATCAGAATGATCAGTGTATTCTGCCAGCAATATGATTACATAATATAGAAACCCCGCAACCTATTTATAAGTTAGGCAGTGCATTAGTCTGATTGTAAAAGATTTTTCTTGGATTCATAACACCTTATACTGTCATAAAAGATATAGAATGCAACCATTGTAATAGATGACCCAAATCCAGGCCCAAAGCATACACCAATATGAGTTAGCACGTGATTAAGCCTGCGAAGGTATCACCTCTATTATTTTTCAATACAATTAAATTATATATCAGAATGACTAAGCATACTTACCTTGTGCTGCATGCTAGATCAACTGGGAATAATTGCCTGGACATTCTCCTTTGCATGTCTTGCCTATAAATATAGATTGTCATGGCCAATGTTCTTATAATAGAATGATTGTCCTCAAAACTGCTTGTCAAAGCTGCATCTTTTGTATGTTCCTGGAAACCACCATAAAGCGCTGAAGTAATTTCTTATTAAAAATGGAGTCTGGCTTCATTTTTCTCTTGCTTGCAAGTATAGGCTCATGATTATCTGATAGTTGTTTCTATTACTTCAATAGACATACCGCCTGTTACATTTTCTACCAGTAAAAATTGACTACTTCAATTATTCTTTCTTCCCCATGCAGGAGTCCTTCTCTCTCTGCAATCCCCAGTTCATTGAGGTCAGTGATACTCTCCCAAGTTAAGAAGTCTGCATGTGTTCATCTGGGAGTTTTATGTAGTATATTCTTCTATATTATTATTGATTTTTGGATGATATGATAGTGCAGAAGCTTCTGATAATATAGTGGATGTTTGGCACTCTAGAATTTGAGGCTGATAGCCGCTCATGTCGAAAATGCTTGTCCAAATATTTCGCTATTTGTTTGCATTGTAACTATTTTTAAGCCTTTCCTTTCTCATTGTGATTCACCGTGCATTCATTTCACATATAATTGACTGAATGCACCAAATTTTCAAGTTAGTCTGGGAATTATGAACTATTTTAATTTCACTTGAACTCAGTTGATGTGGCTTGCAGCATGGATTTTATGAATTCCACTTGTGCTCTTTCTTTGGGAAGGGGGTATGGTAGTACTTTGATGTGCGCACACAGAGATTATGAAAATGTCAGTGTGACTTATTATGCTTCATGTTCTTTGGTTGCAGATGGTTGACAATGTTCCTATACTGCAAATAGACATGGTATGGTGCTATTTCATGCTTCGAGACATCTCATCACTCTCTGTGGCTGGAATTCGACTGCAAAAGGCCAGAGAAGGGATTGAGCGTGCTCATGGAAAGGATTACTCTCGTGTTAGACTCCTTCAAGGAGGTCGCTATCCAGAGATTGCTTTGTGAGCATCAGTTGCAATTTTTCATCCCATGCATTCTAGCAATATGTGTAGTGAACTTTCTTATCCTGAAGTATTGGCTTCAGACTAATGAATTGGAATAATTAACTTCCAGGCATTTGCGGTTAGAGCTGTTGGAAGGAGTGGTGGCTTATCACAGTGGTCATCTCGATAAGTCACGAAAAGCATTGACATCTGCACAAGAAAAGTTCCTCAAGGTTAGTAAAGAAGTCTTATTCAGTTATTCAGGTGCTCAGCCCCATTTTGTGTCTACTGAATTCTTCTGTAGCAGTTCATATAACAAATAGTGTTTTTTTTTTTTTTTTTTTTTTTGGGTTCTGTTATTCTTTGAGGTAATGATAGGTATTTATTTATACCTTGCATACCTATCATTCAAGAGTTTCAGCATTTTTAGGGTACTATTTCCTTTGCATTTGTCACATTATATTTAAGCTGTTTCCTTGAGTCTCTCTTGGTCATTTCTGCAAGCAAGACTTATTATTATGATCAACCAGCAGATCATGTCTCATTTGCATGCATGATTAAGGAGCTAGGACTGTAATTTTGTTGCAGCACTGAAAAATTGTTTGTAATTCCAGAACTCATGGCGAGTAAATTTCTGGATCTTTTGTTTAAATGAGAAAAAAATTGACTCTAAAGTTAATGGCAGGACAGTTCTAACTCTTCTACTTAAGAACTTTTCATCTGACTGTCCATTTCTTTTCAAATCATCTCTTATTTCCTTGTAGTTTTGACTCTTTTCCTTTTCCAAGCTGACAATTCAATTTTGGTTATTTCAGCTGCAGGTGCCAGATGAATCTTTATCACTAGTCATGAGCATGGGCTTCAAGGAGCATGATGCCAGGAGGGCACTTCGCATGACCAGCCAAGATGTTGGGAGTGCTGTTGATTTTCTAATCGAGGAAAAGAATAAGAAATTACAGAAACGTGAGGAGGATATGAAGCGAAGACAGGAACTCAGGTGTGTTTCATATTGCCCCTTTATCTTGTTTAAATGCATACAAATTTCTATGGGTAGCATAAAAAGTCTATTAAAATTTGCAGCGAGCAAAAGTCTTATGGAGTGACACTCACGAAGAAGCCTGTGGACCTCCAAAGATTAAATGAACTGGTCTCCATTGGGTAAGGAACTTTTGCATAATCGAAGTACTTACTGGAATTATTTTGTGAAGGTCCTCTAAAGTCTGTGTTAGTGGTTTGCAATCTATGGTTTGCTTGTGACAGAGTTCTTATGGATAGTTGCTTATGTTTCAATGTCACTTCATTTTATATTGTCAATATTGAAATATTAAATCGCGCCTTTATTTGATAGCTTTAAAACAGTTAGCCCTAATCCACAAAAATTTCACGTGGTATTAGAGCAAAACGTTTTGAGGTCAAATGTTTTCAGACTACATCATTTGCCTGGCGAGTAATATATTTCTGTACCTTGGTCTTAGGCCAAAATCTAATCTACGCTTGAGGGGGTATATGAGAATATTTAAATATTAAACAATGCCTTCATTTAATAACTTATACTTTTTGAACAGCTGGCACTAATTCCATAAAAATTCCATGAATATATTGCATTGCTCTTTAGATATTATGAATTTTGGTAGTAGTAAACATATGTCTTCCCTCCCCCCTCCCCCCTTCGTCAGAGAAGTCTTTATTGAGCCCCCATGAAATGGCATGGCAGGTTTGAGAAGGCACTTGCTGCTGAAGCCCTTCGAAGAAATGAGAATGACACTCAGAAAGCACTAGATGATTTGACCAACCCTGAAACTAATGCGGTCATTCAGGTTCATTACATGTTTCCTACTATATTGTTGGTTTTGGTTCAGTGGAGTTTTGTCAATAACATATTACGATTGTTTTATATCGTGTAGAATGACATAGAATCAAGAAAAAGAAAAAGACGACGGAAAGCAGATAAAGCAGCAATTGAGCAGCTTGTATCAATGGGCTTTGAAAGATCGAGCGGTACATGTTCAATGATTGTGTTTTTGTTTCACTTGGTTCTTTCATGTTTTGCATGGATTAGCATTATTTAACGTTTTGGATATGGGAACAAGGTTAGCATCCACTATCTGAATAATTTCCTTCTAGGACTGAATCTAATCATTTTCTACTATTATAAAATGAGATCATTGTGTTGCAGCATACTGCTTGTTGCATAATCGTAAGTTTCACATACCAAGAGAATTCTTACATCATCTCATCCCCTCTTAGCAATATGTCAATGCTACTCGATCATAGCCTCAGTTCTATGACAATAAGACCCGTGAGATTTCTTTGTATTTCAAATAATTACACTCAAAAGAGTTTCACATCACATTTAGTTGTTTTCTCTGTACACTCGATTGAATCTCGCCATTAATTAAGATCTCTTAGCACATGCCATCTTTTGTTTTTCTTTTGGATTTCTGCAGTGGTCCAAGCGCTTAGTGGTGGTTGCACTGTGGAGCAAGCAATGCAACAACTACTTGTGCAGCCTCAGGGTCTTCCAAACCAACCGGAGAATGCCAATCCTGCAACTGCTTCTGCCTCATCAATCAACAATGAGGATTCGGGTAGTACAAAGGATATTGATGAGGAGGGAGATACATCTACACATGCTGGAATGGATGACCGGGATGTAGAGATGGAGGAGGAACTTGCAGATGAGTTGGCTCATGCTGATGCTTTTTCGGACTATGATATTGAAGTCACGAAAGAAGGAGAGGCCATAGAGGAGTACCTTTCTCTGCTTGCTTCAGCAGGTGGCAGTAGCAGCGAAACTCAACCTCGGTAGGGTATGAATGTTTTATTGCACCACTGCCATGTAAATAAGTTGTTAGGTACTGCATCAGTTCAGGCAGTGTGTAAACGTGTAATCTGATCATTGGAGAAAAACCTAGCTGCGTAGAGCGTTCAGGTGAACTCACACTACTGATTCAGTTTCATCAAAATAGGTTTCGACAACTTCTTTACATATATTAAGGTCCATTTGGTGCGACCGTGGCTTTTCCGCCTTTAACTTATGAGCTGGATTTATGAGTTTTTTACAATGGTTTTCTCTTCAAAAATTGTCGTTCCTGCGGCTTGTTCCTTGAAGAGTGATACATACATAGATACATACATACACGTATTTATACGCACACCAAACTAATTGTGAATATTTCTTGGTTTTTTCTTTTTCCATTTTAGCTTCATATTTTATACTTGGTAGCTGCAGATTTCTTCTGACTCCGTTTAAGCTCTCAACTATTTCTCCTTTTCTTCCTTTAGTTTCGTGAATTTTAAAAACCAGACATTCATCTTCAGTCCGAGCTGTTCTTTTAATTTTAGAACCTAATTTCATCGTTGCCGCTGACTATCACCTCTAATCCGACACCATACCACAACCAAATCATACTTATCGCGGCAACAACGTTGCCATCTACAAAAACTCTGACATGACTGTCACAATGGTCCTATTCCACCACTCCCCCGCCGCCTCGTTCCCAATGTTATTGCTGATCTTGATTTCCATCTCCACCGGCACCACTTCACCATCGCCATTGTCACCGTCACGTCCACCTCAAACCACCAGCACAACAAACCACCAGCACAACCATATGTAGTCTGCCATGTTATCACCATCTGGTTTCACTCATACTCACCCATTAGTGACCTCTCTTTTGTAAACCATCTAGTATTCAGTCTTCTAAGAATAAATTACAAGAATTGCATAAGAAGCTTACTCGAGTGCTAAAAGCCCCAGGCTTTCGGTATACCATTAAGTTATCAACCAAATACTACAACTCTAGCCAAAATTCATAACCCCCGAAACAGGTATAAGATATCCGTAGGCATTTGGAAAGTAATTGAAGTATCTGACATAGAGAGCATGAACCGTCAAAGATGTTACTCTCCTCTACATTGGCCCAAACTTGCAATGCCCGTTAGGGTAGAAAAAGCATGAAATGTTACGTCCAGTGACAAATCGGCATGAATACATGCGAAATTGAACCGATCTAAGCATAACTTAATTAACATAAGAACGTGCAAGATGGTCAATGCCAAAAACCAGATAGGTTTTACCAGACCAGGGAAAGGAAAGAAGACACTTTTCAGCTAAACAGTTGTTTTCATGTTGTACATGATGGTAGCAGAAAATGTAATATAAAGTTTCCTTTGATTGACATAATGAAATTACACGTAAAAGTACATGGCCTAACACCCTCTTGGAACAGGTAAATTAGAAATTCCAGGAAGTTGCGGGTTCCAAATCCCAAAATCGATATCTAGACAAAGGAGTGGATCCAAGTAGGACACATTTACCTACCTGCCCCCGTAACCCGCAGTGCCTAAACACACAAGCACATGTAAACACCTCAATAAGGACTAGATAACCAGGATGCCCGTCACTACCACTATTTACCACCTTGAAAACAACTGAGGAAGAAAAAGCTACTTTTTACCGCAAAATCGATTCAATTACAGAAGCTAATTAGATGTACAATACAATAGGTGACATTTTCAGCCATGTGAAAACAAGAGTAACATCATGAGGCCGCAACTGACCGTGCACCACTCCGTCCAAGACCAAGACCCAAGCCCAACGGCACATTATCACTTTTGGTCTTACCATGGTTGTGACTGCAGTGTGATGAGTGAACATGTCCATGATGACTGTTAGAACTAGTAGAACCGACATTTATTGCAATATGGCCATTTTCAGCAGGTTGATGAGAATGCACATCGCCATTCTGCAGATTCGAGGTCCTTCCCATGTGCATCATGCCAATGCCCTCAGCATGAGACGAATCCTCGACATACTCCACATCTTCATTATAACCATTGATCAAGAAATCGGAACAATTCTTCTTGAAACCATGATCATATGGGTTTCTGAACCTGCCACCTGGACCCTTAAGATAGCTATAACGCATTGCATTTGCCATCTCATTTGTCGTGATGTTGTGCGATATCTGGCAAACAACAAAAGGCAACTCAGCTTTACATTGTCAGTCAGAAGGGATGCAGAAAATAAAAGGCCATACTCCGAAATAGACAAGCAGATTATACGACAGTGAGGTGCCAATCTTCCCTGAACATAAAAACAGCAGTCTGGCAAAGATACAATGGGGTTGCATTATATACTCTGTTTTTGGCGTAGCAACTAGCATCTAGGACCTCTGTTCTTATTCATGATAAACAGAGCCAGACTCAAAATTGTATGAGAACATATGGGAAAGAACAAGCTAATAGATCAGTGCAAGCACTTTAATCTGGGCAACCAAAAAAAAAAACACTTGATTATGGAACATGCAGGAACTGACTAATGAGATTTGCATTATAATTGTGATGTTAATGCATAAATAAATGTCAACTTGCAAGGCAACAGCTACTGGGCGCATGTGGCTTGCACATGGATATTAAATTAGGAAGTTTCATTTTAAAGAATTTGTGTCAACTTTCAATTCGGTTTCATTTTATCTCTGTAACTTTCAATATATAATGTGAAACTTGCAAATGCAATATGCTTCTGTGCACAAAAGAATGACATGACAAGCTCAAGTGATGACACCTCTAATATCAAATGTAGAACAGCAACAAATGTAATTAAAGAGCTCACTCATAGCCGATAAGATAGATCCAAGAATACCTGAGATGCTTGAACAGCAGTCAGCACTGCGACCCCAAAGAAGAGAGAAAAATCTACTAAGAAGAATGACAAAGCGCCAATATGTTGGGTACCAACATGACTCAACCAGGCCCCAAAGGAAGATGGAGCCAACGGATCTCTTGAAACTCCTGCATGCAAAAGTTTTGCACTCTTGACAAAGCTCACCTCCAAAGGAAGAAATACATCAAAATTAAAAGTAGCAGACTGACTTATGAGAGCAACTGCACCCGTAATCAGCATAGCTGCGACCTCCAGAACAAGAAACACAAAGAAGTCCCATTTGTTTTTCTGTATCAGGATAAGTTAGATAATAAGTCAACCACTTAACAGCATTTACTATATTGATCATAGCATATAACATTTCTTATTTACATAAAATATGAGGAAAGAATCCTGCATTTAGCGAAGTTGAATCCATGCAGGCTACCTTGCCAATACAGTTGGATACCCATGGACAATGATGGTCAAACTGTTCGACACAGCGATCACAAGTAGAACAATGTTTTGCACGAAGAGGCCTGACAATCTGGATGATGAGATAGAAGCATAAGAGAATAAAAAGCAATCAAATTGAACCAGCAATAGGCCACAAACTTAGCAACTAGCATCACCTTGCAAGTTGCACAGAGTTGCGACCAGTTCCCAGCTAGCAAAGCAGGATTATTTATCTCAATCTTCAAAAGGGGTTCCTGGAAAATGATTCAGCACAAGTTCATAAATAAGTAGTCTACCTCATTCCATTTCCATAAGAAAAGAAGAATGGCTAATGATTAAGAACTAGACCAATCACTGAGCAGAAGCAGAAGGAAATGGAAGGAATTTCATGACAAAGGGCATGCATGAAGAGAAATTTGAGCTCACATCATCTTTCATATTTTGTGGATCATGCACATTCATCCTGATGTAACCTGGGTCCTTTCTGCAAGGAAGAGGAAAGAAGGGCAAAAACAGTTGATGAAAATCAAACATAACAAACATGTGCCATGAAAGAAGCATCAAGTGACCGCTCGCAACTACATGCAACTGAAAAATCTGTTTTGACATGAAATAAGATGAAGATTACATGGAATGTTCAAGCATCAACACGGGCAAATTAATTGAAAACAATGTGCATAAAGGAACTTCATTATAGGATGGATGACACTCAGGAAAAAACTTCACAATGATGCTGGATAATCACAAACAAATAAACTGTCAAACAGCCAAAAGAAACTCAACTAATATGCTGAGCTCTTGAAGAGAGGGAAAATAAAATAAAATAAAAATAGCATGAAGCACTGAAGTGATAAAATCAGAATATGGCACCTAAGTAGAATCATGATCTAAGCACCCAACAATTCTCTCAACAAAGATAGATGACAAAATAACCATGCATTGCAGTAAGATGCACAAATCAACTGGAAGAAGACAGGATGCGATGATCATGTAACCATACGTTGATGGAGGATGGACAAATCAACTAGATGAAGAGAGAATGTGATGATCATGTATCACATAAAAGGAACTGGTGATCAGGAAAGATAACAGTAGAAATTTTGAAAAGTATCAACCTACTTGCTACAAGAAACATGAAAACTAATTAACCGAAGAGAAAAGCTGATGATTATGTAGCAAAAAAATGAAACTGGTGATCAGGAAAACTTACAGTAGAAATTTTAAAAAGTTAAACCACTTGCTACAAGGAACATTAAAAACTAAGTTAACCGACAGCCGTCCCCAACATTATAATGATATGACCATCAAGTTTTTATATAAGGTGAAAATACTATTGCCATTCCAACCCTATGTTTTCATTATTTTCTTTCGTATAGAGACTCACTTTCCATTATTTGGCAATATCTACTAAAAGACAACTGGAACCTTAAAAAAATATTGCACCAATGGCTGTTTCCAAATCCACAAATGGCAGTCCGAGAAAATTACTGCTCAAAACTGATGCTCGAGGCACAAGATGTGTTAGCATAACTCTAGAAGTACCAACAACAGCCTCGTGTTCATTTTAAGTATAGAAAGCCTAGATCCTTACCTGCTACACCTGTAAAACAGTACTAGCCCCGCGCTAGCTAGAAAAACACCCGACCATGCGAGAAGGCCAAAACCAGCTGTTAACTTTGGCAGAGTTGGTGCTGCAGCCAAATGCACAAAGTGTGTGACCAGGATAATAATATAATTAAAGGGAATGTCAACATCAAAGATTTGAGTGTGACAGATGTACCCCGGATGACCGAATTTATATAGATAAGCAGCAGCAGAATGATAATAAACCATAAAACAGGGGCCAGCCCTAACTTGGAGAGCTTTCCTAAGCGGCTATTCCCATCGCAACGCTTATCAAGCAAACTTCTGGCATTACCCTGTAGCACCAGATTTTATCAATCACATTGAAAAACTCTAAGTAGAACAACCCTCAGTAGTTTGTCACTCTAATATGAAATTGCTTTAAAGATGAAGTGCAACTTCTTCAGATGAAAAAGAGATGAAAAAGAAACCAAATATTGCAAATACCTAAGGTAGCGAAAAAACAACCACTTAAGGTTTTTAAGTACAACTGGTCGGAGAAGGCAAATCATATTCAGATACAAATGCAACAACCTCTAAAAGACTGGAAATTATAAAAGCTACGTTCTGGTAATGAACAAGAGACAATTGGATTTGTCATGAAGAATCAAGTATCACCAGTATTTTCTACTTTTTAGAGCTCAACAAGATTACTCGGTCAGAGCCATTGCAACATATAATTTTGCCAACAGAGCAAGATGGAAAAGATAGGCAGAAAAGGATTGTTTGTACATGGCAAGAAATTTTATGTTCTCCTCAACAGGGAAAATTTATATGGGATGAATTTCTTTTGACATGACATGCCCTAAAGTTGCTTGACAGTAGAGACTGGAACTATAAAAAATAGTAACAAGTACAACATACTAGTTATTGAACACCTACAAGGAAAAAGGCAACTTGTCTGTGACTTTTTTCAGATGCAAGCTGTGCCGGCGTAAGGCCAGTATTATCAGTCACCATCAAGTCCTCCTTCTTACCAGCCTGCACCAAGACTGTGCATGCCTCTAAATTACCCCTAATAGCAGCCCAGTGAAGAGGAGTGCAGCCTGAAGTCATAAACTTATATGATCATCATATAGCACTCCAATATAATATAGGAAACAGAGCATAAAACCTTCAAAATATCCAAAAGACAAGAACTCTAAATTACCTTCTTTATCTTGCCGCCCCCGATAAGCATCCAAAAATAAAAGTAGACGTATACAATCAGCAAAACCTTTGTAAGCAGCCCTACATTTCTCCAAGAAGACAGTGGAAGCATCCATCAATTATCAATCGACTATCACCAAAAGAAAAGTTAACAGTTTTGAAAATCGATACAATATTTAAAATTCTCTCCAGAAACAATCCGTTCTGAAATCTATCTCTGTCCAATGTCTCCACATTAATTAAAATAATATCATTTTAGTTTCAACATTTGATATCTAAGGTCCAACCCCTAAAAACTTCAATCCCTAAAACATACCCACCCCCTTTTTTTTTTTTTTTCGGAGGGGGTGTGGGGGTTGGGATAGACACCTTCATTGACATAACATAGAATATCCCTGAAGCTCAATGACAATCCACAATCGTTATAATCCCTGGTGTACTTCCCATTCCTTTCACGCTTATCATACATACAACATCTATACCAAAATTCCCATGTTTACACAAAATGCATATGCCTAAATGTAATTCCCTCTTAGTATCCACCAATCCCCATTCACTACTTCAAAACTCACTATTCTTCCAATGCTAATTCTACATCAATCCAAGTCTTAAAAAGTTCCCACTGTGACCAACCGTTGAAAGATCTGCAGTTCTAACTTCATCTGCAATTCAAAAATATAATACTCCCACTGATATGTTCCCAATTAAAAGTTTGTTATCTTTTAAGAACATCTTGTAGGCCTCAGTGGGCTTTTCCTTTATAGGCAAAGAGAAGTCTCAAGGCTCAGAGTCGAACTGTGCTTCTTTGTAATCAAGAATTCCTCCTGTGACCACCCTACTGTTTCTATGGACCAACAAACCTGTCATAGGTGTCCTCTGTATCTAGAAATAACGCAATTTGTATCTCCTTCCAAACAGCTCTCCAAAGAAATTCCCTAAGAGCTCTATGGGCTTCCCTAAGAATTAAGATTAAAAAAAGAACAGGATAAAGACTACAAATTTTTTACAGAAACATAGGTGAAAGACCACTTATATAAGCATAATATTTTTTTCAATTGGTGACCAGAAAATGATTACCCTCTGTGAGGAATAAATGTAGAAAGAAGTCTCAACGGGAAAATAATTTCTGAGGAAAATAGGGTGTATTTATTATAATAGTAAAAATAATTACTGAGAATTGCCAGACATATACATAACTATGTTAATGCTGTGTAAAAGAGATTCGTGTATACCAGTGTAAGGGGCTTCTTCCATCATTATCTGGAACATCTGGATCGGCATTCCACTTTGAAACAATGTGATAAAGGAAAGAAGTCTGACCATACTGAGCAGCAACGTGTGTCGTCTGTAGATCAAGCCCAAAGTTCCATTAAATGAAGTTTTGACTGTGATGTTAACAAGATCAAAGAATCTAGAGCCACCATATCATGTATGGTTTAATCTGCAGACAAGCATTTAAAGCACTAAAATATAAAGTGTGGTTTAATCTACAGACAAGCGTTTAAAGCACTAAAATATACAGTGTGCACATGCATCTTCCAACTTCACTATCATAGAACTTACAATGACATTGATGTTATGAGAACCTACACCTGCGAAATAAGTGTGCTCTATCTCCATAAGTTAGTAAACCAACTGACACTAATCAAAACAAATTTATTTCAATTAATCTAAATTTTGGACCCAACCCTGCAAAAGCATATTCTGATCGCACTATCCTTCATTAAGTCTATGCACTCAGCAGTATGTCTTTCAGGTCAATCGGCATGCAACATTAGTACATCAGTGTTATGCTCCTATTCGCAGGGAAAGGAAAGGAGATTCTGCACCTCATATCAAATTTACGATATGTCATATAGAATGACCACAAATAACATCTCTAGTAACCATAAATTCACTCAAATCGAGTTACCTGATATACCCGATACAATTAAATGCAGTTGGAAGCATTTGTTTGAGTCATTCAAAGTGCAATGTAAGAATGAATAACTTGTAGCTACTTTTGTTTCAATATTTCAAACAATTGCAACATTGACTACTTTCAACAGTGTAAAGTAAGAGTATAACATATCAAGTTCTTTTTGTGATTCCAAAAATCCTAATTTAGTTAACAGGATGTACTAAATTTATTCTAGAAGGCTTATATTGACATCTCTAGCTGTATGTACATTTCAGGGCCTATAAACTGCAACAATGCCAATTCGAAACAGAAGAATACACAAAAATAAAACAATCTAACAATATTAATGGTCATAAGGGGTATGAGGATCTTGATCACTTTATATGAAACTCATAAAAGTCGAAAATTTCAGATAATTTTAATATCCTTCAATTAATTGGATCCATGTTCAATTAGCAAACCATAGTCTATTGAAGGAAAATGGAAATAAATTGACTTTCTAGCTCCTTGCCTTTTGCAAAGACACTTTCAGGCTCTTGCAATGGCCTCAAGATATAAGATAAGAAAAGCTGACCAACATGAATGCCCCATCAGTTTCATTCAGGGACGTTCATTATCTCAGCATCTTATCTGTTGTATTACTACTGTTGGCATACAGATTACAACTTACAGGGACAATAGACAGTTGAAATTTTGTACTAATCATCATACTAGGGTAGCTCTATATAGTAGCCGATATAAAATAGCTAAATTATTGCCTTAGTATGAACCATCAAAGAAATCTTGAAAAGTCATCAGTTCCATCGATGAGAACATAAAAGAAGATATAGAATTGCAATAATTGAAAAATCTAAAATCCTCTCCCAGAAAAAGAATAAATTCCAAATTCATGAGATGGTGTCTTACCAATGACCGTATTAACATTCAGTAGAATCAGTACGAATTATCTCATTTCTCGTTCTTTTTGCTTGCTCTGCTTTTTTATCTTTTTTTAGCCAAACATTCATTTTACTGGCTTAATTATTAATCATTGCAGCCGGAAGTAAGGAACTGCATATCTTCTTGTTAGGTTCCATTAAAAGCTCACACATATGCGATTTCACGTCATGGTCAATTTCTTTTTCAAATAGTGATGACTACTTATGACATCTGCTCATTGACTGAGATATCTTTCACCAGGTTTACGGGAGAATGGGGCATTAATCTTAGGGGTGCAAAATAGGAATGGCTGGATAAACTGACTCTCTTCACATTGTAATACTCATTTCTGAGATGTCTGTTTAATAAAGATAGTCATAAGATGTGCTTTCAATCCTGAAAAGAGGTCATGACCAAGGCCTTCAAATGATCACACTCATTGATTCAAGAGTCAAATGAACAAATCACATCATATCAAATTCTAGGCTGCTGAAGCACAGGACTGAGATCAGTCAATGTTTTAACCATAGATCAGGATACTTCCACTGAAGAAAGTAGGGAAGTTAAATAACTATCACTTCCAACTTCCCTAGCAACTTGTGGCAATTTACAAGTACCAACTTGTATGATGGAGAAATATTGCAACAACCATAAAAGACTTACAAAAGGCATGCCAAATGAAGATTTGCAGTTTATTCTCTCCAAATAATAAGGACTCTTCTTAAGTGATTGGAATCTATTAGGATTCTAATAAGTTTCCCTTTCAAATTTGGAATTGCGTTCAGCAGTTTCATAGTTGGAATTGCGTTCAGCAGTTTCATAGTTTTATTAGGATATATTAGGTTTCCTATTTTGAATTGGAGTAGTACTTTAGAAAGTCTATATACATTATTGTAATTCTTTCTTTTGAACAGAGTTGATGATAATTTGATTTGGCAATTCTTTGCTTTGGGATCATGTGATGCTATTCTAATCTTAGGTGTAATGCTCTAGCAACCCTAAGTGTGACACTTAGGAAGCTTCAGGTGTGAAGCCTAAAAATTTATTCTATGTTGTCGGACTCACTGTCCTACGTCAATGACGCTTGAAAAACAAATATTTCTATGCATACTTGTTAAAGGCCAAAATAAGAAGCTTACTTGTCTGGTGAAAGTAATCAACCACCAATCACTACTTCTGCCAGATGAACGACTCATGAAGCACTTGACTGATGAATCAACAAATTCTAACCTGGTACCCATACAAATCAGCAGCATTTACTCGAGCACCCTCTCGAAGTAGAAGCTCGGCGACCTGGATTGCACCTCGAACTGCACTCCAGTGCAATGCCGTCTGCCCCGTATGATCGGCAGCATGTATGTCTCCCCCGTGCTGGTGCAACCGCAAGTAACTTATTAGTTCTAAATCACCTAACAAAGACCCAATCCAAACTCAAAGGAACAGAAATATGGCACTACATCCTATCAAATCCAACTTATAAATAAGCCAAGGAAAATGAAAGCAACTCCAGCTTGGGGGGGATTCATTCACCTACAGGGAATAAAAGGAACGAAAGAATATATCTTCCACCACCGGCAGCACTACAAAAGGCCAATAGTCACTCGATAATCTGCCTACCTAGTCAGTCACATCCTCAGTAAGCTAGTTGACAATCGACGATGAGGGCACAAGATGAAACAAACAGAAAAGAGCGAAAACACAATCATAGCACGGTCAAAGCTCCGAACTTTGTCATTTGCTGGATGAACAAACACGATCTAGACAATTCCATTGAAGAATCAAGATCAACAAATGCAAATTCCCAATCAACGGGAACCCCAACGATCGATCACGATTGCCCCCACACGCCCCACCCAACGCCACATAACAAGCAAGACCCCATCTCGGAAAAAAAGGCGAAGAGAGGGCGGGGGAAGACCTCGATGATGTACTGAGCGGCGGCAGTCCGGTTGTTGAGAGCAGCCCACTGCAGCGCGTAATAGCCCAGGCCGTCGGGCTCCGACACCGAGCATCCCTCACTCTCCACCAGCCCCCCGCAGCTTCTCCATGTCCCCGTACGCCGCCGCGGTGTACACGTCGTTCCGCAGGCTCTCCTCGGGGGCGGCGGCGGCGGCGGCGGGCCCCCGGCGATGGCACCGCCCGCGGCGGCCGCGTCCCGATCGGCGGGTCGTGCCTCGTCGACGACCTCGATCTCCGACGACATTGCCGCTGGAAACGGGGGACGAATTCGATCGAGGAGGATAGAGAGAGAGAGAGAGAGAAGAGAGAGAGAAAGAAGAGAGAGAAGGGAGGGAGGGAGGGATGGATTGGAGGACGGTTTGATCGAGGGTTGACTTGGTTTTTTTGCTCGATCGTGCGAGGTTGTGATTCGTCCAGGGGGGACTTTCTCGGAAAAGAAACGGCAGGAAGGAAATTGGAAGTTTCGGGGGATATTTTTGGAGGTGGTGGCCGGCGGCCGGCCCGCGTTGAACCCGCGGCGGCGGTTGCGGCGGTTGCGGTGGTGATAGGGGTGTTGAGGGGGATACGTTCGAGAGGGGGAGGGAGAGGTGAAGCCGAATCGACGCTTCAGCCTTTTGCTTTTTTTAATCCGTTTATCCCCTATGGATTTCCGCCAGTGTACGTTCGTCCAAAATGGAGATTTCATTTTTTATTTTTTTTTTTATCATTTGGTGCATGTGATGGAAAATGGAAGAATACCTCTTGTGATTTGTGACATTGTATCTGGCTGATTGGCAATCTATTAGGAGTAAATTTTTCTTAGACTATGTGGTGAGCATGTGAAATGTACAATTTTGCAATCTGTCTCTCCCTTCCTCTCTCTTTTGCCCTTCAACCTCACATCGATCGTTGCTACCGATACTCCTAATAAGGTAGATTTTAGATTTGATTTGGTCTAACTAGAGGTCTATCATATAAACAATTAATTCCCCTTTTTTTTTTTGTTTCCCTTTTTTATTTCTTGAAATAAAAATTTTTAGTAAAACATTCTCTAATTTAAAGCCAAGACAAATAGCATTTATAGCAAAATGGTAGAACAACAAAACGGCGAGAAAATGCCGTGTAAAATGAACAAAAATACAAAGCAACTTAAAAAATGTCCAACTCAACCTTTAGCCAAACAATATGGAAGTTAAAACAACTAAAATTTACATATGCCAAAAATAACAATCCATAAAGGATGAAAAAAGTTACGAAAGAAATTTCTTTGAACAAGTACAAAAGGTGTGAAAATTAGGGGTGAATGACTTCAAGGTAAGTAGGTTTCAGACTTGAAACCTATAACTTACTTCGTTGGGAGTAATTTTCAATTTTTGAAACTTAAAACTTACCCTATAGACTTTAAAACCGAACTTGTTGCGGCCAGACAAAATCGATCCGATATGATTCTAAGGTTTAACCTAGATTGGTGCTCACCCAAACTTTTTTCATGCTTGCAACTTAGCAAAGCTCACACATCTATATTAAATTTGGAGCTTGCACCACACATCATTTTGTTCTCGCGGGCGGTAAAATCTTTAACAGAACTCGCCAAGGTCCAATTTCATTTGGGTTGGAAATGAGACCCTGACTGACGTTCAATCTAAGGTCGCACAACAATCGACGAGATAAACAATAATTGCAACAATCTCAAACACACAAACAAAGAGCAAGAGAGGATTAGATTCAATTTTGATTGTATGACACTTTTTTTTTTTTTTTTTTTTCACTGAGCAATTTGAAATGGAAAGAAGATGACAATTTCGAAAAAGGTGCACTCGGGATGTAAGCAAATAAGCATGCTAGAAGTAGGGGTTAGAGCATTCAGGTCGAAAATTTTAAATTGATAAGTGGACAAAGACTACATATACATAAAATGCATATAAACTCCATAGTCAAGCTGGATATTTTAACATGCCTCTCATGTGAAGACCGACTTAGAAATAACACATAAAATTCGATGAATGAGATGGGTGCACACGCGAAATAAATTAAGATGCATACTAATTCAGTCGTGTTAGAATGTTCATCACAATCTCTTTTAATGGAGAACATGGAGCTATGACCGAGTTGCAAAGTCAACATTTTCCCTCAATCAACTGACTGGACTTTTCAATGACCATGACTCATTGAGACTGTGAAGTTAGCGCGTTTTTCTAAGCGCGTTTTTCTCATTGCCCAGAACATGTATAGAATTGCTCTCAAAGATTTTATTAGTCTTTGATACTGTGGATCTTCACCTATCTTTTAAAGTAGGAAAAACACCAAAAAGTACAATTTCAAAAGACTTACATCTATTTATGAAAAATACCACTGTCATTTCACTAAACGACGATTTACATGTCTCTATTTATGAAAAATACCACTTTCATGCTAAAAAGAATAAGGAAAATTGCCTCCTGTTGCATGTCCCCAAGCCCTCAAAGTCCCTAACAAATCCTATCCTCCATCATCCACAACTCTCCACTCCCGCCAACTCTCCATTCCCGCTACCTCCTTCATCACTGTCGATCCTTCTCCTTGGCGTCGCCATCTCTCTCTCTCTCTCTCTCTCTCTCTATCTATCTATTGATGCTCTAGCAGTGGTGGTGGCTCATGACCTCAATTGAAGTCTCTCATGGTGTGACCATTGGTCATGACTTCACAGACGGGGCAAGATGGTCTCCAAAAGCAAAAGTCAATTATGAAATGGATTTTTTTCAAAAGTAGGGATGGAAAGCCACCACTACAGGACATGCCTTTCTCAATTCCCCTTGGAATTATTATGAAAATGTGGTAATTGCAGTGACATTTCTCGCAAGTTTCTTTTCTTATGATGTGTCAGTTTTGCTATATTCAACTTTTATTGTTCACATGAGCTCGAAGCTATTTTTTAATGCCCACTCAGAGCTTATAGTTCAAATGTTAATAATTGCATTTCTCAAGGTAAAAAATCAAGAAAAACAAATTCTCAATAGGTTGAATTCGAAAATCAATATTGATATGAAATTTGAATGAAGCTTCAAATGATGTAAACTATCCAAAAAAAAATTGCAAATAATTTGTTCCTTTATAAAGTGTTTTTTTTTTTCACGTTTGCAGATAACTTTCATTATTTCAATTGTATGATAGTTAGTTTATTCACTTGTAAAAATTTGTTTTTGCTTCTTTTTTTTTTTTAAATAAATTCACCTAGGGTTAAAATATTAATGGAATACTAGGTGCACTGGGCCAGTTTTGGCTACACAATGTGACCCACGAAAGCCCAGCCCCCCTCAATATAAAAATTATAAAGCTCGAAAACCCATCCTGGTCTATTTGGGTTGAGGATTTTTTTGCCCATTTGGCTCGGGACAGGTTTTCGGGCTTACGGACTCTTATGTTCAGAGTCTAGGTAAATCCTAGAATTGAGCAGGTCCTAAGCCTTTTATATCTCAAAATCAATAATTATATGGGTTCTCATCTCATCGAAGTGGACATGAAACAAGCCGAGGAGGCAGATTCTAGGGATAAATAGGACTCGATGCTCCCCTTTAGTATATATGGACGAAGTTTCGACATGGAAGCCCAACTTTTTTTTTTTAAGCTGTGATCCTGTAAATAGGCTCACCAAGCATAAGGAATAAAGGAGAAGCTCACCAGGTATAAGGCATAACTGGTGTTAGGGATTCATAACGTTTTTTTGAAAAGTCAAGGAAAAACCTTAGATAAACCGTGAAATTTATTTGGTGTTAAAAGGAATCGTTTGTGTGTTTGGATCAACACACCATATGGAGCTTGATTCGCACACTGCCAGTCCAAACAATTTTATATTAGGGCCATGTATTCGGATCTAACTCAAGTTTCATCTCATCCATATGGTTAGTACAACTTTGCTGGACCAAGTAGAAACAATTCTATTTTTGGGTCTAACTCAAGTTTTCTCGAGTTCACAAGAGGGTATTTCATCAATTAGGAATTACCTAACATAAGGTGAGCTTAGAAGATACCAACACACACATATAAAGAAAAGGTTATTGACAACATTTGTCAATCGTGAAACTTACCTAACAAAATATGTCCTCAAGAGGAAGGAAATGATACTATTATTGGGAGTGCCAAACATCACAAGCATTAAAACTTGGCACGAGTGGACATAAGTGCCAAAATTTCCAAAATGTCCTTAAATACCAAAATCGGAAAAAAAATGAACGGTCAAGTGTTAATGGCAAAAATTTTATGGTGTGGCATTTTTTGACTAGATTTTTAACTGATGTAGTTATTCTTAAAAAAAAAAAAATTATCCACGTGGCACTAATATGATTGGATAAGCTTAAATGACGTTGTTTTGATCCAAATTTGATTTTTAAAATAAATATTAATTAAATTAAATTTGAAAAACTATTTAAAAAAAAAAAAAGCATGGAGTGCCCGGCAACCTGGTCGACCCTCCCCCCACTGTCGCCAGCCCTTTTTGGCGATGGTGGGGTGGCGGCAGCAAGGGTCTCCATGGCCCCAAATTTGATCTTTTTTTTTTTTTTTTTTCTAAAAACTTAGTTTGTAAATTTAATTAAATAATATTTATATTAAAAAAATATTTGGGGGCAAAATGACCTCGTTTTGGAACAAGGATGCTAAGTGGACATTTTAGCAAGTGACATAGACCAATTTAACGGCATGTGGGGTTTCTAAAAGTTGACATTTAAGGGTGCGTTTGGTTGAAATAGAAAAAAGTATTTCGCTTCAGAACAATTTTTGAACAAAAAAATTTGTTTCGGAAAATATAAAAAGAATAGAAACACGTTTGGTAAATTTGTATAATTTTTTTTATTTCTTTTAATTTTCTAATATTTTTATTTTATTTTTTTCTATTTTCTTTCTTATTTTCTTATTTATTTTTCCTTTTTTTCTTTTTTTCTTTTTTTCTTTTTTCTTTTTTTCTTCTTTTGGCCCGGTCGCCGGCCTCGGCCATGGCGGCGACCGGCCGACGAGGGCGGGCCTCGCCCCACGGCGAGGCTCGAGGCTCAAGGCTCGACCTCGCCTTGGCCGGGCGAGCTCGAGCCCTCCCGGATCCGGCGTGAGCTTGAGATCAGTCGAGCCGGCGGTGGCCCGGCGACGCCGAGCCTCGCCGGCCGGTTCGGCCTCGCCGGATTTGGGCGAGATCGAGCTCGCCCGGCTCGGGCGCGAGGCTCGGCCTTTGGTGGTGGCCCGGTGAGGCCGAGCCTCGCCGGGGGCGGCGACGCTCAAGACGAAGCCGGCCCTCAAAGATGAGAAACGAAAAGCCAAAGAAAAAAAAAGAAAAGAAGAAGAAAAAAAAAAGAAAAAATGGAAATTAAAAATAATTCGAATAAAAAAGAAAAATACAATTTAAAAATAATTCGAACAAAAAAAAAGAAAAGAATAAGAAGAAATGGGAGGAGGAAGTGATGATTAAAACATTTTCCAAAAAATTTTTTCCAGGAACGAAACACTTTTTAATGCGGGGCCAGGAAAATGCAATTTTCAAAAAAATTGGCAAAAGTGTTTTATATGTCTACTCGCGTCAAATTTTAACACTTACAGAGTGTACTTCTTTCCTATTATTAGGTCATTAACAACGGAAACGATCTTCCATATCTAAGAAGTTTGGATGAGGCTTGAGATGAAACCTTTTAAGGATTTGCTTAGGTCCTAAAGAACCTTTTAAGCAGTCATTATTATAACGTGAATATTTTCTAATCTTTTGAATCCTTTAGTTCAGCAAGTAAAATGTGGAGGTTTGGCGTTTGGTCTCTGCTCTCTAATGGGTATAGTCATGTGATTACCAATCCAACAGGGCAAGTTGGCCTTCCATTCCATTCCTAGGTCTGTTTTCCCCCCCTTGATTTGTACCTAATGTCTCCAAGCTTAAATGACGTGATGATCGGTGATTACCTCTGTCATCCGGTGCATCAGACGTGAAGCAAGCTCTCATTTTGAGCTCAATAAAGAAATAGATCCAAAAACCACCGATTAGTTTCGTGATTTGGGTTTATATGCGAGGCTGCGTTAGGGTTTCCGTCTTGTGCCGGGCTCCCCCCGCCTAAGTTCAACTTGCTACCAGAAGTCTCCCTCCCCCGGCTCCCTCCCTCCTTATAAATAGCCAAACTTGGCTCATCTTCATCTCCCATAACTCGCACACCCTCCTCATCGTTGCTTCTCGGACGAAAATGGCATCCAGAACCATCGCAATGCTCTTGATTGCCGCATTCGTCGTGAGCTTCGCTCCTACTGCAACGGCTCAACAGGACTTCAGACGATGCCTGTCATCGATCAGGAGCGTGAAAGGATGCCCCGTGGAGATCGCCCGTGCCCTCTTCAATCCCCAAGGCAGTGTTATAGGGCCCTCTTGCTGCGCAGTAATCGACGGGTGTATTCTTCTGGTGTTCCCTAGTCTCGGCGCTCAATCGATAATCAAGAGCATTTGCGCCCAGGGAGGAGCACCTTCGCCGCCTCCTGGTAGGAAACTCGTTCTTAATACTATATAGTATGTCCGTTCACTTATTCATATGCACAAGCTAAAAAAGAGACTTAGCAATAAAAATTCAATGCTTATTTATGCCAAGACTACTGTGATACAAGTTTGTAAACGGTGACGGTATGATTTTCCCAGAAAAAGATAGTTGCAAGACTACAATTTAGTTAGAATATTACATCATGATAATTATAGAAGAAGTCGTTCAATTACTTTCGTAGCGTAGAAAAGAAAATGTCACTTTATGCACTGTTATCGATTGCATTCTTTTTGTTAAAAAAATCAATTTGTCAACCTTCTTTTGGCTAATAAATTACTGGTGAACCAAAACATATATACAAATCTTGGACGACCGACATAATATTAAAACAAAAATCGAAAAGAAGAAAATAAAAAGTTGGAACGTTATAAATATAGGCGGTTATCATGAGTTATTTGCGGATGAGTTATTTGCGGATTGATGTTCCCTAAAATATTAGTGCTTGATCAAATAAAAGATGTAAGAAACTATAGGTAAAATGACACTAGTAATTCCTAAACCGTGGCTCAATATTATTTTCAGACTTTTAGTTTATTCATCATGGTTCTTGAATTCTTCTTACATGTTCAATCTAGTCCCAAAACTTCCCCTTTGCTCAATCTAGTCCCTTAATTATTCCTAAATGTTTGATGTCACCCTTCGGTACTCTTCACAATTTTTCATAAATCCGTCATGGCCAAGATTTTAAAAAATATTTTCATTTCAATCAAATATCTAAATTAACAAAAATATGACATATTTTTATTGCTTTTTTAAAAAAATCTTTTTGGTCTTTATATATATTACAATAGTCTTGTCAAGTATATATATATATATATATATATATATATATATATATATATATTGTGAATAGTAAGTGTAGAACCTCATTTAGAGTAGTATGAGGTTGATGTTCATGCTATATAAATATCTGAATTTACACATTTAATTAAATAAACTATGAAACAAAAAAAGTTTGCGAGGTAATTTATCTAAAAAATTAGGAGCAATACATAGATCAATACAAGTAGATTATCTAGAGATAAATAAATGTTATTTAACCACTTTAGTGGATGCATATGCAATTGTCACGAGCTACTTGTCGGTCATTTTATTCCTTATTTTATTAGTGCTCGATCATATAAAAGATGTAAGAAAATCTAACCAATCATTAGATAAAATCAGAAAAGAAAAAGATTTAGTGAAACTACAGTCAAAATGTTTTAAAGGCTTAAATTATTAAATGAATGTGTAGCTTAAGATTTAATTACATTGTCACAAATCACAATAATTGAGTATTTACACACCTCTTTCACATTCTTCATGTTATTTTTGTTGTGCGATTTCCTTTACCATCTTTACGTATGACTGTATCAGAAGTGCCACCTGCCGGAGGACCTGCACCTTTGGCCTGAACGAAGAATGGAGGAGGTGCATCTCCTGTGGGGATTGCACCAAGTCCAGTAGAAATTGAATCGTTACGTCATGACTCTTTGCTCGCTGAATGAGGAATGAGAAGAATATTGTGTCCTCATCAGTTTTCAGACTATTTAAATAAAGTCAAAGAACATGACAACAGCAATATATTATGAGGTTTAATGGCTATATACCATAAACTATTCAACCAATGACATCCTTCGTTCGAGTGGTCTATCATGTCCATTTTCATTCAGGCTTGTTGGATACTCTCTCCCCGGCTCTCCTCCAAATTGAAAAGATTTTACTTTATACATCGATTATGACAATCACAAGATAACAAGTGGGGGCCTCGAAATTACTCTAAAATGGGATGTGTCTTTCAAAGTTTTTATATAATTATTTTCAAAATTGAACAGCATGGAAAATAGCATAATGTATAGTACGTTTACTCGAAAACCCAAGTGGGTTTTTTAAGTACCGATACTTATACAAAACGAACAAGAGTACAAGATTGTAGTAAGCTTTTCTCAAAGGCTAATTGATTTTTAATTAATGATATTTTAGACTTGATAGCTTTAGGGTCTGTTTATTTACATTAACCATATAAGAAAGAGCTTTTCTGCATTCCAGTCGAAACTGAGAAAATTATGAAAAAAAATCATGTGTGATTTTGCATGTTAACATTTTTTAATGATGCGCAAATTTTTAGGAGTTTCGGATAAAAATAAAAGTAAAATGTGTGAATTGCAAAATTTGAATTGAACAAATAGTAAAAAGTTCAAGTCGAACACTGCCCTGCTTCTGCACTTTTAAAACTCTTATCATCCTATTTTCGGACCTCATGGCATGCACTATTACATATATTCACGAATACGAGGCTTTTATTATACTTATTGCCATTTTGATAAACTTGTTTACACATGCAATCTCGAAAAGGAAAGTTCACTTCCTAATGATATGAATAGGATCATGGAAAATAAAGAAGGTACATAAATGTCGACGCTCAAATTTTGTTTGTGGAAGTGAGTTTATGCTTATTTCCCCTGATGGATAGGCCAAATAAAAATCCAAACGGATGCAAAGAATGAGTCATTAAGAGAACGAAATGATCGTGGGAAAATCCAAACTTGGTCAATATGAATTTCTCAATTGATTTCAAGAAGTTATAAAATCATTCTTGGTCCAAGAACAAAATGAATTTGATTTCCAAAACTCAACCAGATCAAGCGAAGTCCCAATCTCCAAATTTTAAGTATATAATCCGTTTTTGTAAAATGTATTGACGGTAAGAGAACTTGCTCTTGTTTTTCTGATCTTATGTTCAAGCATTAAAGGGGACATTTGATGATTAAAATCCCGAACAAATGCATGAGTTGATGTAAGAGAATGCACTTTTAAGATCATGAGGAAGGTATTTGTCGAATTGTGTGAAAGTTGGCTCATATCACATTTAGCTTTATATGTATAAAAAAGGCTTACGTTATTTTCACCCTATTTTTACCATGAGCATCTCAATCACATTACTCTTTTTGGATCATATTTTAGCATGCTTTTGGAATTTTAAAATTTTCCATTGTAATTCTAATCACGCATCGAAAATGAAAGTCAAATATGCAGTCCACTCGTGATGAGAATTATTTCTTATCTTTTTTTTTTTTTTCGTTTAGCCTCATCTTCTTCTTTTTATTATTTGGAATGAAGCTGGAGTCCTTTAAAAAAAGACACTTATTTGTCATATAGCAAAGTAATTCCTTCGGTAATGAATCGTATATTTCATTTTTTAAATATTATACTAGAAAAGTATTATTCTAAAAATAACCTAATTAAAGGAAAAATATAATGAATTCCATTGGGGGTTTGCATTTATTTTTTTATTTCTGAATAACGAAGGACTTTTCATTTTCATTTCATTTTCTTTTGATATATATTTAGAGAGAGAGAGAGAGAGAGAGAGAGACAGAGAGAGAGTAGAATCCGACCCGCACCCAAGGGCCCAAGCAATAGCTCCCGGCCGGAGCCCTCTTCCTCCCCCTCGCCGCCGCCGTAGTCAACGGCGAACGGACCACCAACTCCGGCGACTCGGCGCTCGACTCACCTCCGCCTCGCGGAATCCGCCGCTTCGCAAGTATCGTCTTCTCCCCCTTTAGTTTTCCCGTTCGGCGGCGGAACCGATCTTCCCTTACCTGCATTTCCCGTAGTCCTCGCCTCCCCTAGGATTTCGCGGCAGTCATTCGATCGGACTCTCGAATCTGTGCGACGATTCTTCGTGCGCGCGCGCGCGTCCGATGTGGGTTCTTGCTTGGAATTCTTTGATTCGTTGGTCTTGCACGGGGTTCATCGGATCCTGTGGGTAGCTGCAGGTGGAATGCTTACAGTGTCGGTTGTGTCAATTAGCTAGGATGTAACCACCATCGCCCGCCGAGTTCAATTCGTTCTCGCTTGTATGAACTTTGCCCCTTTTTGTTTCAATCTATGTTGAAGTCGAGAATCGGTACTTTTGTTGATTAGGCTTAGACTATGATTTGCTGGTCACTTCAAAAGCTAAGCTTTCGTTGAACAACTCACCCGAATGCTGTCTATCCTGATAGACATCCCCCTCGAATGAAGATTAGTAGCTCAATGCAGGCAAATAATCTGAAAAGGGTTTAATTTTATTGTACTAAATAGACCAAATCTTCACACTTTTTGCATTTTCACTTCGCAAGTTCGGATTTTTCTCTTTCTTTGTGCATTTGTTCATTCTAAACCTGTTGTGGAAATTTTAGTTGTCATTAATTTCACTGTAGAGTTCCAGGGCCCTGTGTGATGCGGTTTGTACCACTATCACTTATGGAGAAAGTGTAGGTTGAAGCTTTTGTCTTCTTCCTCGCTCTCAAAGTTACCATCATTATCTTGCTTGTTTTGTCATACAATTGCCGATCGAAATCGAATTGGTGTTATTATCTCTAGCTGTTGATAGAGGGTTTATGATTTCTATGGCAATCTTCAGATTCTTTCAATTCCTTGAGCTTCCTGATGCCATCCTCTTTTTATTCCTGTGAAAATATATATATATATATATATATAAAAAATATATATATATATATATATAATATGAAGATTCTCGGTTGCATAGACAAGGATCGAAATGATGTATTAACGTGCTGTGTTATCTTCAGTTCTGGTTTCTTCCTGTTTTTGAATGTTGAAACTTGCATTGCACTCATTTTATTCAGCGAACTGCTGGTGATGCATGGCTTCTCTGATCTAGCTGCTCCATTGTTAATTAGGGGCCATAATTCCACTATGCAGGCTAGAGTAATGCTAAATATAGGACAAGCAACAGTGCCACGACACTCGGTCAATCAACTTAGACAGATTAGTATACCTAATATCACTCATATAGGCAATAGCTACATTCTAGCAGATAAGTTTGGTGGGCGTTTTGAAGGAAATGCGCCACTTTCTCGAAAAGTAGTTTGATTCATGGCCTATGTGATTGTTTTGCTTCTTTTGGTTCAGCATGAAAGCTTTGAAGTTTTTTCCTATTTAAAAGTATGTTGAGCAAGTCGAAAATGAGAATTGTCTTGTATGTGGATAAGTTGATGAAAGTTTGGCCTTCTGTTGCAAATTTGTGGCAATATAATGAAGTGTTAAAGACCTAATTGATGAGAGGCTAATAGTGTCACTTGTTGTTTTTCAGCTGTCCTTGGCAGGTGGATGATCCATTCACTCTTATCTTATGTATCTTTGTTGCATCCACACAATCAGAGCAAAAAGTGAATTAGGATTGTTGAGTGACTCCAATCCAGAACCTCTTCCGGTTGTGTCCAGATTCAGATTATCATGTCAAGTTGCCTCTAGACTCTTCGGCATGGACTGCAGGTTGAAACCAGATCCCAGTAAATGGAATAGGTGTTAACAGTTATATTTCCGTTGTAAATTTATGTCCCTATTGGAGGTATCAAATACAGTTCAAAAACAGCATGAATTCTCAAGAAGCAGGCCCCCGATGGAGCGTTTTTGATGGTGTCAAGAATTTCCCACCTACTGTGGAGGCTCTCATGGGAGAGATTAGCACTGCCATTGCGAATGTTGAATATGCTCGTTCAAGCACATATCTTGAATCTGCATCATCTGTTGTATCAAAGAATAAGGGCTCTGATAATAATGCAATGTCCCAGTATGATGCTAAATTGGCAGATGAAGCATACAGGGCTGGACGTGCGGCCTTAGCTGCTGGCAAGCTTGATGAGGCTCTTTATTCGCTGAATGTTGCACTCTCTAAATGCCCGCCTGATAAGGCTTCTGCTGTTGCCAAGCTTCAGTCACTTATTTCTCTTACTTCTCAGCATCTCCAAAAATCTGCAGACTCAAGCTAACTCTATATTTTCATCTGGCTATTGTCTGGATCAAGCTGATTGGTCATTCAAGAATGCATATACAGATTTTGTTGGACTTTTCGCTAAGTCCATTACGGACTGTGATCCCTTTATGACATAAGCTGTCATGTGTTGACACAAGAAAAAAGATGAAGGAGAGGATGGAAGGAATTACCTGATTGCAAAGAAGGATATGGGAATCAATATTGGCTGGTAGGCAGGGTCATGAGATTGTTACTATGCTTTCATTGTCACCTGAGATACGGTTATTCATCTGCCGTGGATCAAGGGCTTGAAAATAGGAGAGGAAACTTATGCACGGTACCCTTTGCCGAACGACGGTAGAACCTGTATTGGTGTGTCCATTGGTTACTTGAATGAATTCACGTAATGACTTGTCCCTCGATAGTTTCATCTCAAGGACATTAATTCCATATGTTCAGAATGACTCGCACTCCGTGGAATTTGCAATTAGATCGTCAAGCTTGTCGTAGATGGAATTCAGACAATGCAAATGACACATGACAGATGATCAAATATTCCATGTGGAAACCAAGTCGGCTTTTCGATGCCTAAATTTCTCTGATGGCGAGCTCAAGACTTAGATTGTGGCTTTCGTTTAAACCTTTAAGTCCCCAATTAATCAAAATAAAAGAACCTTCCGTTCTCCATTGACAAATGATCAAAACGTGTAAGTCATGTTTCTGCACTTCTCCCATTATTGGAATTATCGGTTCTCGGGTGGCTCACTTTTTGACTTGAAACTAAGAACTAAGCTAGTGATCCCTGGTTTATCTAGACCCGACGCCGAACCAGCCTTGTCCTTTCGTTTTCCCCTATCGTAGAAAATGCATCATCCAAAATCCAAAATTGCTTTCTATGAAGTGGTTATGCAGGTGATTGCAGAGGTTACCTTGGAACCTATGGTTCGAACCTTCTTGTTGCCAGTCACCACTAGTCTGCTGTGAATTGGCACCTTGCTTATGAACTCCTTTTTGCCCTCCCGCAGGTAGTCGCCAATAACATCTGATATCCAGCTCTTTGTATCATCATCAATCAAACTTGGGTACATCTTCCACTGGTACTAATAGATAGAATTTGCAGCCCTCACAACCCATCCGTCCTTCCATAAATTACTGGACTTGCCATCAGCCACTTTCCTCAGAGCCCCTGTTTTAGCTACAGATCTCCCCTCCAAGATGCTGCTCCAAGCCCAGGAGGCTTAACCTCCTTTGGGTGCACGCCGAAAGGTACAATGAATAAAATAAAGCCCCTTTTGTAACCTTACCCGCAATGCCTGAGGACAAAGAAGGATCATCCTTCGCGCCATTTCTGCTAAAAGTGCAGAGTCAAACTTCATGATATCTCTTTCTCTAGGGCCCAGCCCTCCCTCAGATTTGGCTTTACCCAAACTATCCCAGCTTTTTAATGAATTTTCCCTCTCCTCCTTTTGTTGGCCCTACCAATATTTAGCAACATCATTTGCCTCCTCACTCTACATCTTGGGAAGCTCAAAACACGCCATAGAATACGAGGCGCTGCATGAAATTATGATGTACTTCCACCCCGAATCTTCTTCAACACCTTTCCCTCCAGAGTCTTAAGTGCTCCAGCTTTTTCCCTTATCCCAAAGAGTGGGGGTAGGCCTAAGTACTTCCCAGGGTTTTGTGCCTTGGAGATCTGGAGAGTTTTGACTGACGTCTTGCTGCAGCTGAGGAGTTACTTTAGGGCTAAAACACAAACATATCCAACTTTCTGAAGATAGCTTGAAACATTTGTTCCTAGAGACAAAAGTAAGAAGCTATGGAAAAGAAAGCCGCAACACTTAAATCTCAATCAACCCATAGCGCTCCACATCGATGGCGATATTTTCTTCTTGAGCATAAAAATTTGAGGTTTCACGTTAACTCTGGGATTGCTTTACAATGCAGAGAGATAATTAAAGTAAGCACATCCGAAAAAATAAGCAAAAGCATATGATGTTGGAATTTATCATTCAACATTCTAATTTCTACCTTTACAAAAATATAACAACATTCTACATTTACTTTTTTTTAGGTTCTCTCCGTTTTATCAGGAAAAGCAGATCAAATTAAATTTACATACCTTATTCTAATATACAGATTCAATTTAAAGATCCATCTCCAAATAATTTCGATTTGATTTACCTTATCATATGATGTTGGAATTTATCATGTCATATAACGGAGGGTTTTGTTTTCAGCCTGCGCATAGTGACATTGAGAAGTTGCACATAGTAGAAGGCCATTGAGAAGTTGACGTGCTGCCCTCTCGATGTATGGCACATAATCCACTACCTTTCACAAAGATTAAAAGTGGGAAAAGTACCAAAAAGTCTAAACCTGCGTTCAGACGGCATTCAATTCGAGCCCCAAACTTTTCAATTGGACCAATTTAGTCCTAAACCTTTTAATATTGGTACCAATTTAGTCCATTCGGCCAATTTTGGCTGGTCGGCGTTGACGTGGACGTCGGCCTAGTGGCGAGACGCGACGTGGCAATTTTTATGATTTTTTTTATAATTTTTTCGATTTTTTATAATTTTTTTTTTTTTTTTTTCCCTTTTTTCTTTTCTTTTCCGGTGGTGGCCGGTGAGCCTCCGGTGAGGCTCGCCACCATCGGGCGAGGGCCGCGAAGCCCTCGCCGCCGTCGCGAGGGTCGCGACCCTCACCCGACTCTGCCGGGGCCACTGGGCGAGGCCATGGCGGCCATCGCCGGGCGGAGGCGAGGGCCGTGAAGCCCTCCTCGCCCGCCGGCAAGGGTTGCGGCCCTCGCCTCCGCCTCGGCGAGGGTCGCCGGATCCGGCGGCGGCCTCGCCCTAGCGGCCATCGCCGGGCGGAGACGAGGGCCGCGAAGCCCTCGCCAACCGTCGGCGATGGCCGCCAGATCCGGCGAAGGCGGCCTCGCCCGTGGCCGGGCAAGGCCATGGCGGCCATCAGGGGTGGAGGTGAGGGCCGCGACCCTCGCCAACCGCCGCCGAGGGCTTCATGGCCCTCGCCTCCGCCCCGGCGATGGTTGCCATGGCCTCGCCGGCGGCCATGGGAGAGGCCAGGCGAGGGCGCGACCCTCGCCGGTGGCGGCGAGGACTTCGTGGCCCTCGCCCGGTGCCGGCGAGCCTCACGGAGGCTCACCGCCACCGCCGAAAAAAAGAAAAGGAAAAAGGAAAAAAAAAAAAAAATAATAAAAAATAATAAAAATTCGAAAAATTATAAAAAAATCATAAAAATTGCCACGTCAAGCATCTCGGCCACCGACCGACATCCACGTTAGGGCCGGCCGGCCAAAATTGGCCGGATGGACTGAATTGGTACCAATATTAAAAGGTTTAGGACTAAATTGGTCCAATTGAAAAGTTTATGACTAAATTGGTCCAATTGAAAAGTTTAGGATTGAATTGGTACCAATGCAATAGGTTTAGGACTTTTTTGGTACTTTTCCCGATTAAAAGTAATAGAACTCCCAAAATTGGAAAAGACATAAACAAGTCCTAGTTCAAGTCCAGCGAAAAAAATCCGTAAGTCTCGATACTAAATAAAACTGTTAACACCTCTCATCCACCTTCTTTGTCAAGATCACCCCCTAATAAGGCATCGAGTTTCTACGAAGCGTTCAAACAAGTAATGACGCACTAGTCTAATGATACAAAAATGAGTTGAATTAAATGGCCAATGAATTGTTCTCATTAATATACAACAGTCCCTAATGTGTAATGAGATAATCTTTTTTTTTCACCATGTCTTTGGACGCAAATAAAAGTCCAAATGGGAGCAAATGACAGGTTATCAAACAAAGGAAAAGTGCATAGAGAGGACAAACTGAGCAATTGAAGATACCCATTTGATCAAAGACATTAGGAAGCTTGGTTGGCAAAACAGACAGACGCAGGATTAGGTGAGAACAAAATGGTCATTGATTTTCGAACCTCAACCGAATCAAATGAAGTTTGACCAACATCACAAACCCCAATCATATGCCCTTCAATCTAATTTTATACTAGGAGTAGCGTAGGACCGACCAAAAAAAAAAAAAATCCAATTTTATACTATCTCAATGATTAGAATAATATAACGTCACTTATCACTTATTCAACACAAGATCAAAATAAATTACAAACTAATAGTCTTTTCTTTCGTGTAAAGTATCTTATGATAGACTGTCATAGAAAACTTCTGACGAAGTGATCACGTACCATTGATAACTCAATTAAACTTGGTTAAACATCATAGCCTGAGTAGTTATTTCAGCTTTGGTCATCTCTATTCTTAAGAATTGCAACTTAAAGTTTTCTCATGGCACGCTGCTTCCGCTTAGGATCAACCCAAATTTCGCTACATCAAGACTTGATCACGATGTTATAAATAGAAAAACCTTGGTCCAAAGGCTACGAAGTTCATTACCAAGACTCTATCTCATGTCATGTGTCATGTCATGTATGATTCACTAAATCCTTTTTAGCTTGTCATATCATTGACTTAACCAATCCACTCAATGACAAGTCATACATTTAAAAAGTCATGTGGCACAATGCATGATTTGATACAAAAAGTGCTGTGTGGGCACCTTAAAGTGATTTGTAAAGTGTAGATCACCATATAAAATAAAGTTGGGTGACAAAAATGAAGACCGGCCTAAGGTCAAGTGACGACCTATCAGGGAATTTACTCAATAAAGCTGTACAGATTCTCCAATGCTTTAGTTTAAAAGGTTATAAGGTTTTCGAGAACATTATGCCCATTCTAAGGTATCCTCCTTTAATGTAATTACAATGATGCTCTCTCAGTAAATTTGGCAGAATTCCTAATAATAGAAGGTGCTGAAACATAGAATGATTTCTATGTCTAGTCATAAGTCAAATGATGTTGTGGCAAATTCATATGTTAGAACAGCCATAGCTTATATTTAGAGGTAATGTAGCGGGTGAAGCAATCACATGGGGACCATACGTTATTTATGATGAAATTGGAAAGATTAGGTTAGGTTAGGTTAGGACAGCAACAAACCCCAAATTGAGTAGGTCTTGGGCAAGTGGAAGCTCACACCTGATCCCTTTGAAAAAAAGAATGAGATATCTTCCTTTATAATCAAGAAAAGCTTGGCGGTGCACCATAAATGAAATGTGCAAAACGTTAGGTCTGGTTCATAGGCTGATCGTCTTCCATTTGTATTGATAACGTTGTTAATAAGATAGGACAGATGCTTTTGAGAAAGAAAATGGAATATGGACCACCTTTTTCATCTTGCTCTTCGCTCTTTTTCTCTCTTTATCTTAATACGTGATTGCAAGCTAGAGCCGACGTATGACAATAATGACATGGATGGCATAGAGGTTGTGATAGAAGAAAACGTAGCAATCAGTGTATGGATTTTCACCAATTATGCATATTCCCGAATTAATCGTAGTTTTTTTTTTTTTTTCCTTCTAAAATCTTTATCTTTGATAATTATCTTATATATCCTAAAGATACCTCTCGTACTCTTCACTGTGGTATACAAGGAAATTTTATTATTCCCTTTCTCGTACTATCATCTCACTATCAAATGATTATGAGGAAATGCCCATCGGGTCACTCTCCGTGGTGGTTGTAGCATCATCCATCACGTCAGTTTTCTCTCTATAACTAAGCCTGTCGTGCTCAAGTGTTGATTCAAGACTTTTCATTACATCTTTCGTGTTGACAATATTATATTAGAGATTCTTAAAATTTGCTATAAGATACTTCGAAGATAAGAGATAATTATGCTATTATTATTGATTATTTATATCTCTTAAGATTGCACGTATATCTTTCTTGATTGTGCATATCTTAATTGATATATGTAGTTGTTTCTTAAAACTTATGAATAAACCGATGTAAATTTCATTATAATGTATCAAAATATATACCAATTCCACATTCTTGTTAAGCGCCACACGTATTACCATTGGACTCACCATCTTAAATGAGCCAGATCTTTAGATCTTATCGCATTCGGCTGCAGTGCCCACCCTCATGTGCCTCCGTGCATCAAAGGATCAAGTTGCTCTCAAGAGCCACACGCTAGCAATCATCAACACCGTGTTCGCTACATCATCAACACACGGCATCAAACACGAGAAGGCAGGTCATCCGGCCCGTCATCGGGCTCATCGGCAAATATTGTACGAGTTTCCATATAAAGAAGTGTGCTAATTGAGTGCTGCTCATATGAATGGAAGGTGGCCATTAGGGCATCATCGTGGCGGTAGCACCACTTAATTTTACAGCGTATATTTCATTCTTTGTCCCAATCACAATCTCTTTTTGATCACTTTAAGGGAATTTATGCTCTCAAAACTCTCCTCGTATACATCGCTTTTAGTTTTGGCAAGTGATGGACAACATTTGTAAAATTCTTACAATGAAAAGGTTTGGTAAAAGATTAAAATATATCGAACTATGTTGTGAATAACTCTCTACCATGCGTCAATTGTAGGAATTTTTTCATTTTCAATTTCTTTTTTGGCAAAGACGTGATGTCACCTGTGACATTGAAGTACAGAAAAAGAGGCAAGGAGATTGATTACCCCCATGTGAAATTAGAATCAAATCAATCAATGGGGTTGGGTGGTTCCAATTCACCCCCTTCCACCATCACCCCAAATTGTTTGGTAAAAAGATTAAAATATAATGGACTGTGTTGTGAATAACTCTCTACCATGCGTCAATTGTAGGAAGTTTTTCGTTTCCAATTTCTTTTTTGGCAAAGACGTGATGTCACTTGTGACATTGAAGTACAGAAAAAGAGGCAAGGAGATTGATTACCCCCATGTGAAATTAGAATCAAATCAATTAATGGGGTTGGGTGGTTCCAATTCACCCTCTCCCACCATTGCCCCAAATTGAATCCTCAAACCCCTACACCAATTGGCCCTACCTATCATGTTTGGACTTGCCAAATGAGTGAATCGAGTTGAGTTAGCCCAACACCCCAATCTCTCTTGCTGGTCTCGTCCCCAATGTTGCGAATAAGTCTCTACCATGCGTCGATTGTAGGAATTTTTTCGTTTCCAATTTCTTTTTTGGCAAAGACGTGATGTCACTTGTGACATTGAAGTACTGAAAAGGAGGCAAGGAGATTGATTACCCCCCATGTGAAATTAGAATCAAATCAATCAATGGGGATGGGTGGTTCCAATTCACCCCTTCTCACCATTGCCCCAAATTGAATCCTCAAACCCCTGCACCAATTGGCCCCACCTATCATGTTTGGACCCACCAAATGAGTGAATCAAGTTGAGTCGGCCCAATGCCTCAATCTCGTAATCTCATATCTATGTCTCTGATCTAATCTTGATGCCGTGAAAATAATAAAAAAACTCAAAACACAAAACATATAGTTGAAAAAAAGAAAAGAAATCTTTTTCATGTTCTTTTCTCTTTCCTCAACTTCACTTCAATGATTAAGAGATAGGCTGGCTATTGAACTTATTTATATACCATGCCGTTAGCTTAAAGATTTTGATTGAAAATAGTTCATTTCAAAGGGACTCATTTAACCCATTTCGATCAATTTCCATGCGATGCAAACCTAGTGATTCATATCAGATTCGATCCACACCCGACACATATCTAACCAGAATCGTGTTGCTAAAACACTTCCGTATTTAATCAAATTGCTAAATATATTTTTATATTTCACCCGATTTAGGAAAATTCATACTCAAATTGAGAGAGTGCAGAATGAATAGTGAAGTCCCAAAAAAGGAAAAAAGTAATAGAAATGAATTGAGTCTCCAAGAGTTATGAATTCATCTGTCCACTTTTCATGATCATTTACGACTTATTTATAGACAACCTTTCATGTCAACCTTTCACGCCCTCAACAGTCGTCTCCTCCTTTCATCTTCCGGATAATGGTTCCTCTGTTTCTGATGCTCTCTCTCCCTCCTCCTGAAGAAAGCAATGGCCCACCTCTGAACAGACATTCGCATTATTCCAACCTGTAAAGATCCAAATCCAAGAAGCAAACTCCACTTCCTCTCTCTCCCTCCCTCTCTCTCTCCTCTTCCGACAACGCAACTGTTAATGCCCACCTAATGGATCCAACCCATCGCCTTTTCCAGCCGAGGGGAGAAGCAGAGGCGCCATTTTCTTGCTCCTCCATTCGCTTCTTCAGGTGGTGAGTGATATCTCGGCCGTGGGAGATAGGAAGGCCCCGACCCGTGAGTCGGTGGAGACTAGAGACTGAGAGGGAAGATGGGTCGGCGCGTTTCGTTTCTGGGTCTCTGTTTCTGGGTTTGCATGTTCTGCTGCGCCGCCGCTAGTGCTGATTCGCGGGGCTCTTCTGGGGAGGAGGGTACTGTCCAGGTGAACGTCTCCGTCGGGAAGAGTGCCATTGCGGAGATCGACGACGACTTCGTGTGCGCGACTTTGGATTGGTGGCCTCCTGAGAAGTGCGACTATGGAGTCTGTAGTTGGCACCGCGCTTCTCTGCTCAATCTGGTAAAACCAGTTCCTCAGCTGAAATGCTTCTGAAGTCTTGTTCTGATAAAAAGAAGGAAAGATGAAATGGAAGCTTTAATGCCTTCGAACAGTACAATACAATGAGAAAACTGTTTCCTTTATTATCTGGTTGATTTGTGTAAGTTAAGTTCATGTGCTTCTTTGGTGTGTGCCCATAAATTGGTGGTGAGTTAGCAAAGCTTGTTGTTTGTTGTATTTAATTTGAATTGAACTTGGGTTCTGTCGAATGATATGTGTAGGCATATTGTAGGAGAGCCATTCTTTTGCTTCTTATTTAGTAAACTGAGCTCTGAATCGCCGTCTGATACTCTGCTTCCTTAATGGTGCAGGACCTCAGCAACAAGATATTACTTAATGCAGTGAAGGGTAAGACATCGATTCCAGGCATTTGCACATAATTATTCTTCAAGCTAACCAAATGGAGCATCAAAAATTATTCTTGACTTCTTGTTAATTATTATCAATAGTGTAAATTTGAATTGCTGCAGCATTTTCACCATTAAAGATCAGATTGGGTGGTACTCTACAAGACAAGGTCTTATACAACACTCCCGATCTTAAACAACCCTGTACTTCATTTGTCAAGAACAGTTCCACTCTGTTTGGATTTTCTCAGGGATGCCTACCCATGGCTAGGTGGGATCAGCTGAATGCTTTTTTCAAGGAATCTGGGTAAGAGACATTTTATCTTAAAATTTTTTTGTGAAAAATGGAACTGGGAAAATTCCTTTCTTATAGTGATGTTATTCTATCCTTACAGCGCAAAGATTATTTTTGGACTAAATGCTCTTAATGGACGAACAATGACGCCTCAAGGTCCTGCAGTGGGTGCTTGGGACTCAACAAATGCCAAATCTTTTATACGTTATACTGTCAGCAAAAACTACACGATTTTTGGCTGGGAACTAGGTAAGCACATACATTATTCTGCTTCTGGAGCCACAACAGTTGACTCTTCTCTTTCATTCCCAGAATCCATTTGTTCTGGTCATTTCTTTGATGCACATGCCTGGGATTATGGTTTTATTAAGCTTAAATTTTAATTTTCTTGCTGTGTTTGTAATATTCTATACCACAAGTGACATTGAAGCAAGCTCCATTTTTATAGACAATTCTATTTCGATAGTAGCTTCATGAGTGAATTCTGAGTAGATGTAAAAGCTTTTCGCCATCCGTGATGATGTGGCATGTAGACATTAACATTTCCACCCTTTTGGTCAGGGAATGAACTGAGTGGGAATGGAGTTGGTACAAGAGTAACAGCAAGCCAGTACGCGTCTGACACAATCTCTCTGAAGAACTTGGTACTAGACATTTACAAGGATGTAGAACCAAAGCCTCTAATCCTAGCGCCAGGAGGATTTGTTGACTCACTTTGGTTTAAGGAATTCCTGGACAAGACGCCAAAATCCTTGGATGTAATTACTCATCACATCTACAATCTGGGATCAGGTATCCTTTTTAGGAAACTTTGAATCTTAGAGAAACAAATTAACTAGTTAATCATTCTTCATTCAGACAAGTATATTTTTATTGCTTGCAGGAGCTGATCAGCACCTTGTCGAAAAGATTCTCGATCCAACTGTGCTTGATGGTGAACTTGCGACATTTAGCAATCTGCAAAGCATAATCAAAAGTTCCGCGTCTGCTGCTTCGGCTGTTGCGTGGGTTGGTGAAGCAGGAGGAGCTTACAACAGTGGCCGGGATCATGTTTCAAATACTTTTTTATATAGTTTCTGGTACTTTATCCGATCAAAGAGACAGCTTCTGTTTTATTTTGTTGACAATATGATAGAGACTCTCTTCATGTGGCAATAGGTATCTGGATCAGATGGGAATGGCATCTACTTTTGATACAAAAACATACTGCAGACAAGCATTTATTGGTGGAAATTATGGTTTGCTCGACGCGACTTCTTTCATTCCAAATCCTGACTTCTACAGGTGATTTAATAGTCGAAGTCCTGTATCATTTTCGAAATTCCCATGCTTGGCATGTTCACCCTCTTCATTTTTGGTTGGTCTGCAAATAATCGTTAATGATGAAGGATTGCGAGAGAAAGGGATGGTACCTCCTATTTCACAATTCATGGGGTATTAGGGGGTAACAGCCATCATCATTCAGAGAAAATAATCTCGTCCTATAGTGTGAAGAAGCAGAAAATTTATTGATTTTTTTTTTTTGGGGTTGTTGCCAGGAGAATGATGTTGAATTGGGTAGGCGTGTTGTTAGAATAATTATATAGACTGCCATTCTTCAAGTGCTTAGCTTTTGGAATAACTGGTTGTGCTTCTGCTAAGTATGATAGTGTTATCAGAGCCAGAGGAGTAAGTGTTTTTTTTCCCCTTGTGCTCTGTGTAGTGGAAGTACTTAGACATAAACTAAGACAATGGCATTCTACATCGATGTTACTGCTAATTTCTTTCTCAATGTACTTCTGGGGACATGATTTGTGCGTTTAGTGCAACTTGTTAATAGTCTGCTTTGCTCTGCAGTGCTCTACTTTGGCACCGCCTCATGGGGAGGAAGGTTCTAGGAGCAAGCTTATCTAGATCGGACAAGATCCGTGCTTATGCTCATTGTGCAAAAGCCTCTGTAAGTTTGTTTTGCATCTTGACCAGTCTCTCCTTCTATTTCTTGTGCATTAGGAAAAAAAGAAATACTCTGATTCTTGGTATTTAAATTGCAGAAAGGGGTCATGTTGCTGTTCATAAATCTGGATGGCAACTCCACTGCTGAGGTCACAATTGTTAATAATGGGACCCCAATCCGCAATCATAGACACTACACCTTCGGAAAAGGGATCATTCAGTTTTCACAAGATTCCGACGATGAAAACGTGAGAGAAGAATACCATTTGACCCCCAAGGATGGGGATCCGCTTAGCCGAACAGTGCTGCTGAATGGAAACATTTTAGCTGTGAGTATGTCCGGCGAAATACCTGCTCTGAATCCTAAATATGTGAATTCATCAAGTTCAATGGTGGTTGCCCCTCAATCAATTGTATTTGCTCACATGCCATACTACGCCATTCCTGATTGTAGCTGAGAGAAAGAAGGCACAATCTGGTGGTTATATTCCTACCATTGGTTAAGCAGGAGAAATAATATACCAATGTCTTTAATCCTACCGGGCTTTTTCTAGTTTATGAGTGATTGACACAATCAAGCCTTCACATAATGACCGGCAATGCCCAAGTTGTCAGGCAGCTCATGCATAGTGCTACGCCAAACAGATTAATCTGACTTCCCCATCTGTATCCATTTAGGCAGATTGTTGAGGTGACATCAGATCCTCTTTTAATGGTTTGGGTTGTTTAGTTGGTCTGTCTAATCATCATTTTTAGTCGTACTCTCAACGCACTCATATAAGAGGAGTATGACGAGAATACTTGCCTTTCCCTAATGATACATATGAAAATTAGAAGAACGGAAGTGCGGTAGATCCGAGTAGTATAGAGTCAATAAATATGCTTGAGAGTAGTGTAATTTTCACACAAGATAAATTAAAAGATAGTTCTTTAACTTGCTATTCGTTCCATATAAAAAATGAATATCATCTTTTACAGTCTCATGATCAGTCCTACAGACAACATGCCCACGTAAATGATCCATCTCAACTTTCCATAAATTCCACGGATTAGAAGACTCTCAAGCTAAGCAAAGATCGGATATCCATTTCATGAACGTGTACTTTAGACAAATTTAAAAATCCTATTTGGAATGCGTGATGTTCTCCTTAAATAGACTTCCTGTAGGGAGTTTGACAGTATTTATATACGGAAAACCAAATAATCCCAAAAACATCATGTCATGTGAGAAGGTTGAATCAATAAACCACCTGATACCAATTTAAGTCAAATGGGTGTTGAAATAATGATCAGCATGTCAGTCATGTCAGAGACATAGCTTGACTCAATGTTTTCATGACAGAGAAGAAGTGACTTCAGTGATGGCCTTGCCATAAATTTTTTTTTTTTTAAAAAAAAGGTGGCTTCCACAGTCCATTTGACTGTCCGATGTAATTTGTCACCATTTGTCGACCCTCAAGTGAAATTGGTTATGATTTCCTCGTGTCGTTTTTCCCACACTGCTTGTGAAACTAGATCAAAATGACAGGCTGAGACCCTCCTCTTGTGTTCATATCTCAGTAAGCGCCAGCCTAAGTATGGATAAAGAAGGAGGTATTGTACGGAAATCAATTCTGTAATTAATTTTTTAATTTAATTAATTTAATCATAAATTTTATACGACTTGTCAATTTATTTTTTCTAGTCAATTTTGACTGAAAATTACCATTGTGGATGCCGCCATCCTAAATAAAACTATCAACACTAAAGTGATTTTTTTCCTTTTCTTTTGTTTCTTTTTTTCCTTCTTTCTCTGCCAGTCGCTCGAGCCTTGGCAATGGCTCCTATTCAGCCTTGAGCGAGGCTCACTATTGCTAGATTTGGCAAGGTGTCCTTCTAAGGCCCACTTGACCTTGAGTGAGGTCGCCTTCACCAAAAACAATGAGGTTGGCCCTCACTTGTGGCCGATTGCTGACCATCACTGAGGCTTGGTGACCTGCGCAAGAATAAAGAAAAAAAAAAAAGAAGAAAAGAAAAGAAATTGAAAAAAAGGCAGAAATTTCAAGATTGATCGTGTCACTGGTCAGCATTCATATTAGTGATTTTCCGTCAAATTTGTCCGAAATGACTGAATTGTCAAAATGTTTAAGACTAAATTGATCAAATTAAACATTTAAAATTGAATTGACATCCACACGATATATTTAAGACTATTTTTTATTATAATTTTCTCGGATTACATACCCAAATTGCTAAAATAGATAACAACATAGGCTGTCGTTTTGATATAGACAAGTATGCCATTTATTCTTTCCCTCTTTTCATTTCTACTTTTCAAACCCACAGTGTATATGAGGCAGTTATTTCCTTCTTAATATGATACCGGATTCTCTTTTACTGTTTGGGGTTCTTTATTTTGTTATGTTTCATTAATATATAGTTGCCAACAACTTTGGAATTTTGTCATAAGTAAATTACCTACATTATCAGATATTTACGAAAATTCCAATGAAATGTCACGAATTCTTTCTTTACTAGTTATCCTCTTTTTTCTTTGAATAACGAGAGCACATTCAGGCTCAGAATTTGAGATCATCAGAGAAGATGAGCTCCCTTGTTTCATTGATGGGTATCGGCCTTCTGGCTTGCATCTTCAGCTACTACTCCATATATGCTGATTCACAGGGTCCACCTGGAGGTGCTACTATTCAGCTTAATGTCTCCGTTGGTCAATCTGCCATTGCCAATATCGATGATGACTTCGTTTGTGCGACTTTGGATTGGTAGCCGCCTGAGAAATGTGACTTCGGAACCTGCCCGCTACCAGCAGGATAAATAGTCCCAGATCCAAGATGTCTGAGTAGTTGAACAGTAACTAAAGAAGGTACCTGATCCGAGATTGTAGATGTGCAGAGTAATTGCATCCAAGGATTTTGAGGTCTTGTCCAAGTATTCCTTGAACCAAAGTGCATCTTACCTTCCTCCTGGTGCTAGGATGAGAGGCTTCGGTTCAATACTCTTGTAAATGTCTAACACCAAGTTCTTCAGACGAACCGTATCAGATGCGTACTGGCTTGCTGCGACTCTTGTATGAACTCCACTCCTACTCAATTCATTTCCTGAAGAGCAAGGGTCAAGATGTCCAACCATAAAATTATCACTCACAGTATAAGCTTCTCATCCTCCTAAAGTCGAGTTCACTCATACATATAATCAGAAATTATATCTAGCTCGCTTCAGTATTATATCATTAGAACTAAGCATAAATAGGATGTAACAAGTAAGTACTCAAATTTATGGATTTAAATGTGTGGCTGCAACATAATTGGAGAAGCAAGCGCTTCCGAAGTTACTATACATAGCTTAAGAAGCAGAATAAAGAATGTATCGCTAATTACCAAATTCACAACCAAGAATGTTGTAATTCTTGCTGATGGTATAACGTATCAATGATTCAGCATTCTTTGAGTCCCAAGCACCCACGGCGGGGCCATGCCATTGCAGTATGGTACGCCCATTAAGTGCATTTAACCCAAGGATAACTTCCGCGCTGATGAAGATAAAATAGTTCACCATAAGCACGCAGTATAATTCTTGTGATAACTTCAGAAACTCATAAACTTATTATACCCAGCATGCTTGAAAAAAGCATTCAATTGATCCCATCTAGCCATGGTCAGGCAGCCCTCAGTGAACCCAAACACTGATTTAGGGTCTTTAGCAAATTGACGGCAGGGTTGTTTAAAATCGTCAGTGGCGTATAAGACATTGTCTTATAAGGTACCGTTCAATCTGATCTTCAATCGTGAAAATGCTGCAGAAGTTGAAAAAGTATTCGCCATGTGCATTTAGTCCATGGTTCACACTCATATATTCACATTGTCAACAACAACTAAGCAGAGGTTTACAATGTCATGCTCCTGTAATGTAAAAGCATAAACATTTTAAACTAAGCTCACCCTTTACCGCTTTGAACAATATCTTGTTGCTAAGATCCTGCATCACAGTGGAGCAAAACATAAAAAGATATACATCGTTTACTAAGCCAGGTTTACCAAACAAAAAGAAAAGTAATAACAGGTTGCATACTACCCGCACAGCTCACTGAACAGAAGTCAGGATTTACTTAAAACCGTATGAAATTTGGAAATCCACTAAATAGAGCAAGAACACGACCCAACTATAGGTATCGATAATTTCCTGACCAATATCTAAGTCCATAAAGTTGTGAAGCAGTGGTAGTCAATAAGATAAAGAAGTACTTGAACTTGACAAAACCAATTTCCCTGCATTTGGTGGACTACTGTCCATGTGCACTCACTCCCTTATACGTCCAGTTTCATTTTTGTCTGAATGAAACTTCTCTGGCATGGTGGAGCCAAAACGGCATACCAGATTTAGCAGAGAAATAGCTAAAATATTTAGAAAGCTGCAAAACACAGTTAAGGGTTCTGCTTCGGCTACTTCGGCCGTAGCATGGGTTGGTGAAGCAGGAGGAGCTTTCAAAAGCGGCCATGATGGAGTTTCAAATACATTTGTGTACAGCTTCTGGTACTTTTCCTGACACACTGATGAAACAGATGGTCTAGATCTTGTTATACAGAAATAAAGGTCATACACGGATACTTTTTTGTGAGGACAGGTATCTGGATCACATGGGCATTGCATCTACTTTTGATACAAAAATGTACTGCAGACAATCACTGATAGGTGGAAATTATGGTTTGCTCAATGCAACTTCCATTGATCCAAATCCTGACTACTACAGGTGATTGTAATTGAATTCCATCATCAACCTTTAAATTTCTAAATTCAACATTTTCAAGCTCTTGATGTCTTTTGGGCTGGTTTCAACACTAGCTGATGGGTAAGGACATCTCTTCTTCTCCCATGGTTTATTCATGGTTCTTTTGTCGTTAAATCCTTTTCTCACAATTCTACGTAATGGAACCATATAATTTTTTTGGCTCCACCTCCCTCAAAAAAGTCCTAAAACCTACATATTGACACAATTTGGCAGTACATTTAGAAACCAAGCGTAAACACGAGCATACTTTCTTGGCACACTCTCTCTTTTTGCAGCATGTTACTGTAATGAGACATTTAGATTCTGATTTCTTCTCTGCAATGCGCTGCTCTGGCACCAACTCATAGGGAGAAATGTCCTGGGAGCAAGCTTCTCTGGATCGAACAAGATCCGAGTCTATGCTCATTGTGCAAAAGCCTCTGGAAGTTTGTTTCGCATCTTAATTGGCTAAAAAACTGGGTTGTCCTTTGAATTTGTGCTTGCTATCTGATTCAAAATACCAGATATTGCAGAAAGGGGTCACGTTGCTGATAATTAACTTGGACAGCAGCTCCATTTGGAAGTCATGGTTGTTGGTTTAAAGAATAGCATTCCGCTTTCGAGAGGTTTAAACAATGCAAATAGGAGGGAAGAATACCATTTGACAGCTAAGGATGGGAATCAGCAAAGCCAGACGGTACTGCTTAATGGAAATATATTAGCCGTGAGTCCGTCTGGTGATTATATACATGAATTCGTTAGGTTCAATAGCAGTCAGTCCTCATTCTATTGTATTTGCTTACATGCCATACCATGTTGTTCCGGCTTGTTATGGATAGGAGATGGAACCCGAATTAGGTTCCTACTATGAAGAAGAGAAATAATGAAATTTGTTCTTTTTCGCAATTCCTCCGTCAATATAAGTGCCTTGTTCTATTCTGTCAGAGAACTACTAGGCAATCAATATTCCTATTCGTGGGTCCAAAGAAAATGCAGAATTCAATGTCGAAGAAATTAATGGCAACAATCCTGTACGACTTTTGTGACAAGCCACATTTATGATCGACTTGCTAAATCCTTTAACAGATCTGACTGTTGCCTTCGGAATAACTTGTAGTGACAAACTAAAGCAATCCATTGTAGTCTAGATTAGTATATTAGCCTCTCACCTTGAAGAACATGATTGTGTCCACGCAATAAAATCATCCTTTTGCTCTGTCTTCCAACGACAAGGCAATAAAATCATCCTTTTGCTCTGTCTTCCAACGACAAGGCTGACTAAAATAATCTGGAGAAGCAAACTAGAGGGACTAAAAGTATCGATTATTGTATAATTTAATGGAGACACAGTCAATGTGAGGGCTATGTTCTGTACCTGAAGCTGAGAAGCGAATTCCTCAAATACATTTTTCCACAATAACTCAATTTATTAAAGCTTGTATTGACTGATGACAACCTCACCAGACAGTTCTGCTAAGAAATCCAGTTTATTTACATCCATGAATCCAAGGGACAAATCCAAGATAATCTTGCAAGTTGTTTCTGATGGGACCCCCTTGCTCCTCCACATGGGACACAATGAGAGTGAAACATAGTATTTTTCTGGCTGCAAAAATAGGATCTTTCTTCGCAAACTCCTACTCATTGGCAACCGCATCAAAACAAGGTCTCTTGCGTCTCTTCCGAACCTGAACCTGAGAAGCAAATTGGTCAATGGACATTTTTCCTCTAGAACTCAATTTTTAAACTCTATGTCAACTTCAACAAACAGTTCCGCTTTGAAATCCATTTTCTTCACATTCATTAATCCAAGAAACAATTCCAAGATAATGTTGCAAGTTATTTCTGGTGGGACCTCTTTGCTCCTCCACATGTAAAACAATGAGAGTGAAACATGGCACTTTGCCGGTTTGACTTCTCTGAACAAAACAAGTACAAATAGAATCTTTCTTCAGAAACTCCTAATCATCAGCAGCCCCGCCCTCTTCCTCACACAGCATTAATTATCATGGCTTGTGAAACAGAAAATGCATATTCTGTGACATTTCCAGTGGTCGACATTAGCCTTCTCTCCTCAGAAGATGAACTTCAGAAACTGAAGTCAGTTATCAGCTCTTGCGGTTGCTTCCAGGTCACTGTTTCTGAAATATTTCCATGCTTTTTCAGACTAGTATCTTTGTTTATCTTTATAGTTACATTTATAACATCAAGCGCAAAAGATTAGATGATGATAGTGATATATATGATGCCATTAGTATTTACATCCTTAGTGGATGTCATGAACCATGACAGATGCAATTCCTTTGGAAGGTCACACGCTTAAAGTTGCCACATATTCCAATTTCGGAGAAATATTTCCTTCATTTACATTGTTAAATGATTGAAACAACCTCACTGCAGATGAGTTACATTCAATAAGCGTTCCACCCTAATTAATCTCCCTTACACGTTTATTAGTTTTCTCCTTTTTCGGTACCTTCCTTTCTTTTTTAAGCTACAAAACATAGACTTTTACTGAAACCCTTGTTCTTTTGATGTCCAGAGGAAAATAAAACCTTTTCTATGTTAGGCGGCTAAGTTATCAGTTGCTCCATATTGCTATACAATGACTTAAAAATCTCAGTGAAGTCTGACTGCTCAAAATTTAAAAAAAACGGTTGCATGGTCGTTGCATGCTCAAGAAGTCTTGAGTTTAGTTTCCTGCATTTTCTTTTGCACATTATTGGGTTAATTGTGGAGACGTGTATTCATCAATCGATGGTACTGGCAGTTGTTTTTTTCCCTATAAAGATATGCTAGAGCTTTGAAGTTGATCAGAGTTTTCAAAATGTTAGGCTGTGGGTCACGGAATATCGATTGACTATCTTGACAAAGTGCGTGAAGTTGCTCAACAGTTCTTTGCATTGCCAGTTGAAGAGAAACAGAAATATTCACGAGCTTCGAATGAGGCTGAAGGGTATGGAGATGACTTGGTTGTAAATGAGAACCAAGTTAAGGACTGTTGCTATCGCTTGTTTCTGAAAGTACTCCCAGAAGATCAAAGGAGGATGAATCTTTGGCCCGAAAATCCTGCTGATCTCAGGTATGTCCAAAGGCAATTGCCAACTTGTTGTTTCATGTACCAAAATTGCAATTGTAAATACTCATGGAAAATGAAACGCTTCTGTTTCTCTATGAATTCCTCGCTACATCAACACAATTTCATAAGGTCAGTGCTATCCAAAAATATTGTCTCAAAAGAAGTGAATATGTTGCTTCATTAAAATAGAGAAACACAGAAGAACAACCTACCCAAAAGTCTGGACAAGTAAGATGCGAAATTTGCGAGTCTTAGCAGCAATAGAATGATATTGCATGACTGCTTTATTCCATAATGATGTTATATACCCTGATTTAAATTTGTTCATTCTTTCCTGTCTTTCTTATTGACAGTGAAACCTTGCACGAGTATACTCTCAAGATAAGATCAGTGATGAATGATCTTTCTAAGGCGATGGCCAGGTCACTCAAGTTGGAAGAGAACAGCTTCTTGGATCAGTTTGGAGACCGGCCAGTGTTGGAAGTAAGGTTCAACTTCTATCCGCCATGTTCCAGGGCTGGAGTTTTTGGCGCCAAACCTCATTTAGACAGATCGGCAATCACCGTCCTTTTGCAGGACAAAGAAGTGGAAGGCCTCCAAGTCCTCAAGGATGGCATGTGGCACACGGTTCCCATTATTCCCCACGCTCTCGTCATCAATCTGGGTGGTCTGATGCAGGTACGCATTCTGCATCATTGTAAGGAAAATATCGAGAAAGTTGCATCAGTTGGGTCTGAAAATGCAAACATTGGCGTTGGACACCTATCATTGGAGCAACTGTGTGCGCTTTCCTCACTGCGGAAGTGATTGTCACTATGTATATTCATCTCATTAGATATAGGCATGGAATTTGTTGAATGTCGAAATTTAAGGATTAATAAGCATTGACCTAGCCTATGCGTATGTAGCACAAACTTTCCTAGATATCCCAGTCTTTACTACGTTAGTGAATTTGATTGGCGACAAGATCTGCAGGTAATGACCAATGGGATGTTCAAGAGCCCCTTACACAGAGTATTGACGAATGCAAACAAGTTGAGGATGTCAATCGCTGTGTTTGATGAGCCAGAGGCAGAGAAGGAGATCGGACCAGTCGACCACTTAGTCAGCCACACGAGGCCGAGCTTATATAGAAGTGTCAGGAACTTTGCGGCTTTCAACTACGAGTGCTTCCAGAAAGGAAAGGATTCACTCGAGGAACTTCGAATTTGACTTATTCCAATATTTGCTGTCTAGGATGCATGTTGGTGTGCATGGCATGAAACTGAGTGCTAGTTTTGTGCCCTAAATAAGCATCAGAAGTGGCAAATGTGTACACAAGATGCTCAATAATGTTGTGGTTTCTCAGTAGAGTGAAAGAAATATAGCCACGGGACAATTGTTATCAAAGCTGTAATGTCATCAATAATCATAATCAATATATGTAATGAGACAACCTATGAGACGATACTCCAGCCTTAATGACTAGATGTTCACTAAAATTTACCGTGTAAAGATATTGGAATAATGAATTTTCGTCCCCCACAACTGCTAGACGTGAGCAATGACCTCACTCAAGGTTTTTAAACCCTAATGTTTTTTCTATCAATGTAGACAAGCTCTCAACTTGCTGGTAGTTTGCTGAACCTTAAGAAGCTTGAAATGAGAAGCAACGTGTCAATGTCTGTCCACAAAAAGGTCTCTCATTAAAGCTTGCAATGACTGACAAAATGTCCACGTCTCTTTACATGCACTGATGAATCGAACATAATGAATTCAAGGTTAGGAAGCAAATTTATGCACGGCGGGTCCCTTGTGTCCCTCCACGTGAGGAATATTGAGAGTGAGAGAAATGGTCTCTTTTGCCGGCCTGAAGTCCTTTCATCATCCATTCCAGACAAGTACAGACAAGATACTCCTCGGTGTCCTCACCAACTCTTTCTCACTAAAATTATTAAATTGCGTCATGAGTTTGAGCCGTGCACGAAATCTGAGAGGATTTTCCGGTTTGCTCAAAATGAGGAGTGCCCAGTAATCCAAAGCAAACCAAGAAAGAGAAATGTGAGAAAAAGCTCCATGCCACTGTATGAGAAAAGAGAAAATTCCAAAAAGGGGCCACTATAGAAAAAATGAAAAATTCCAAAAAAAAAAAAAAAAAAACTTGAAGTGCTCTCTTTTTTTCAAATAAGAGTTCAAAGTGAACCTTATTTCAAATAAAAGCCTGAAGTGCCATTATTTTCTCAAATAAGAGTATGAAGCAAATTTTGTTTTAAATAAGTGCTTGAAGCAATTTTGTCTATTTCAAATAAAGGTATGAAGTAGCTATGTGAGTTTCAAATAAGAGCTTAACTTTCTAGTGATCAATGGTATTTTTGTTATTTATTATTTTTTCCTTTTTTCTTCATTTTTTCCTTTTTTCTTTCATTCCCCCGTTCTTCTTCTTCCTATTTGGCCACCGATGATGCCCATAAAGGGCTGACGAGAGTCGTCCTTGCCCCATTCAGCAAGGGCCATTCACACTAGTCACAGGCGAGGGACGACCTTGCCTAGGCAAGGCTACACTCGCCCTGGGGAGGCTGCCCCTCGGAGCCACCAGGGAGGTTGGCTCTTGCCTGCCCCAAGCAAGGGCTTGACAACCCTCGCTAGCGGCCCACAAGGGTGGCCTCACCCCTCACCGGCGGTTGTCGAGCCCTCATCAGCTTTTGCTAGTAGTTGCCGGTTGACGTCAAAAAACAAAAAAGAAAAGAAAATTTGGACAAAAATGTCCTTCACCGGTCGGAAAATTTAGCCGGCCGGAGGTCAAGTCCTTATTTCACGACCTTTATTTGAAATAACTAAGGTCATTTCAAACTCTCATTTGAAATAAAAGTAATTTCAAGTTTTTATTTATGAAAATGAGGACATTTCATACTTTTTTTTTAGAACTTTTCTCATGAGAAAATAATGAAATATTTACCTTTATTTTATGGGTCAGCGAAGCCCTTGCCACAGAAAGGGAAAAAAAATTAGCGGGAAGATACGATCAGTTTTCACATTAATGTTACAACAGCTATCGAACCACCATGAAGCAAGATCAAGCATAAATAAGCGCCTTCTCACCAGCTCTTGCTCATCAAATTCGAACCCACCAGAAGCAAGATCTCTCTCTACCACACAGATAAGAACTTGCGATGGCTTGTGAAGCAGATGTTGATGTTCCAGTGAAATTCCCAGTCATTGACATCAGCCTTCTGTCCACCGAAGATGAGCTTCAGAAACTCAGCTCAATCCTCAGTTCTTGTGGATGCTTCCAGGTTTCCACCTCTGCAATCTGTTTCGTGCATGTTCAGAGTAGTTTTGTGTTTATGGTTCTGTTTATCTGAGGTACAAAGAAGCTTGCAAGCGGGCATTGGGTGATATTAGTGACGGCCTATAGTATATTTGCACCGATTCGCCACTGAAGATCTTGAAAAATTAGTGGGTGTTGCTTCCTTTTGGTGTCGAGTCCATAACTATTAGTGGGTTGCTTTGCTAATATGATTTCGCCATAGATTCTTCATGGTCTTCAGTCAAATCTCACTGTCGAGTCAATGCCATTCGGTAAGTTACACTTCTTATACCTAAACTGCATCTCAAAAACTGTTCTTTTATGTAAGTTGTTAACTGGTAGAAAATTGCCCTAATTGCTCAAGAACTGCAATGCAGTTGAAGAATCGACCACAACTAGATTTCCCCTTTCTGACGTTAATTTGTTCTTTCGATTAATGATTAGTAATTTTCAGCTTAATTGTTTTTCTTTTAGTTATTTTGGTTTTACACTGGTTTGGGGTGAGTGGATCAGTTGCATATATGGATCACTCGTTTCGCCAATGATAAAAATAATTTGGCTACTAATTGGTTGTTGATTCATATGTTTCCCAGACAATGTTAGGATCAATAAATTTGTGCTTGTGTTTAATGACATATGAGAGATCTCAACTGATCAGTTTCTAAACTCTCAGGCAATCGGTCACGGAATGTCTGTTGGATATCTTGATAAAGTGCGTGAAGTTGCTAAAGAGTTCTTCGCGCTGCCAGATGAAGAGAAACAGAAATGCTCACGAGCTTCAAATGAGGTTGAAGGATATGGCAGTGACTTGGTTGTGACCGAAACCCAAATCAGAGACTGTTGCTATCGCCTGTTTCTTAGAGTGTTTCCCGAAGATCAAAGGAGGCTCAATCTTTGGCCTGAAAATCCTTCTGATTTTTCGTATATGTCTTGCCCTCTATTTATTTTGTTAGTTGATGGACCAAAACTGCAGTTGTAAATAATCAACAGTCTAATTAGCAATAGAATGATATTACATGACTACTCGTTCCATTTATGATTTATTATCTCGTGATTTACTTCTATTCATTCTTTTCTCTCATTATGATGGACAGTGAAATCTTGCATGAATATGCCCTCAAGGTGAAATCGATGATGAATCATCTTTCCAAGGCCATGGCGAGGTCGCTCAAGTTGGAAGAGAACAGCTTCTTGAACCAGTTCGGAGATCAGTCGGTGATGCAAGTGAGGTTCAACTTCTACCCACCCTCTTCCGGGACTGAAGTCTTTGGTGTCAAACCTCATTCAGACAGATCAGGAATCACAGTTCTTCTGCAAGACAGGGAAGTCGAAGGCCTCCAAGTCTTAAAAGATGGTGCTTGGTACACTGTTCCTGTTATCCCTGACGCTCTTGTGGTCAATCTGGGTGATCAGATGCAGGTAAAGCAATAAATTTTGCATTCAAGATCAATTCCTTCTCAGTTATTTTAGGTATAGGATTCTGCATAGTTCGAAACAATATTTAGAATGCCTGGGAGTAGTTTGCTGTCATTTTGGTGGATTCTAACTGAACCAACCCCTTTCTATTCATGTCAACAGCAAAATGCAGTTTAGAACAGAGGGCAACCAAAGTCAAACTTTATACATTGTTTTTCCACCTAGGCCGATTCAGATTTTTGTGCAAACTGTTCGAGAGCTCTAGTTCTTTGTAGTATGATTATGTAAAGTACGATTGGATTGGTGGTGAACTTGCAGATAATGACAAATGGGATATTCAAGGGCCCGGTCCATAGAGTATTGACAAATCCCAACAAACTGAGGTTATCGGTTGCCCTGTTTAGTGAGCCGGAGGCAGAAAAAGAGATTGGACCGGTGGATTGCCTCATCAACGAGACAAGACCAAGGTTATACAGAAATGTTAGAAACTTTGCTGCTTTCAACTATGAATGCTTTCAGAAAGGTCGCACTCGAGGAAGTACGGATTTGACTGATTGTCTAGAATGCAGGTGCTCTAAAAGTCTAAACGTCAATATGAACCGTAGTTTTGTATTCTATATAAGGATGTTATTGTTCAGACGATGCGTAGTAACCAATGGGGGTATAAGAACCCATGAATCTGTCTAAAGGAATTCAAAGTATAATTTAAATCTCTTTTCTTCTACAACCCAAATGCAGCATTACAGCATCCAAACTACATGCCGTTCCTTGTGGAATTCGACTTGATTTGCACAAGCATCGACGTCCAGTAGCCCCTGCCATTTCTGGCTCCTTCTCGGGCCAGATTCATCATCAACAACAATAATAATCAATGCAGCTTAGCTTGAGGATCGGGTTGCGAAGTGTTCAAAACTTCACGCCTCCCTTTCTTTCCATATACCCGGCAATAAAATAGTGATCTGTGATTAACATTCCTTCCGAGTGCTTTGGAAAATTAGGAGGTAAGGCACCGGAGTTGCCCCCGATCATCTGCTGTAAAAAGCTTCGGAGTCTGATAGATTAGTGCAAAGGAGGACAGAATGAATGTTTCTGGGCAACTTCAAGTGAAGCTCTAAAAAAAATGATTGTCGTTAGACTTGTATGGAATGATTAAATAAAGGGCACGCTTTTTTTACTGTAAACTACCGTGCTATTTGCCTACACACGTCGATTAATCAAACAGCAACTGCATTACAGTAAAAACAGCAGATACTGCGGATGTGAAATGTTGACCAAAGCCTCAATTTTCTGGACTGGAGATAATCTTGATGCTTTCACTGCATCTGATGTTGTCCGTAAACGAAAGGATGCATGGTTCTATTATGAATGCATGATTCATGGCTTTCCAAGAATCAGAAGGACAAATTGAGGAGATTCATGTCACTCGCATATAAGACATGTCTTAAGCAGTTTCACAGTGAAAAATACTTAAGAGAACAAGACATTACAGAAAGAATCGATTCCTTACCCTTGAACAATTCCTAGGAAAATTCGAAAAAGAGATGGAATATAAAAACACACAACATCATTTAATAATTACAGGGGCCAGAAACCCTCTATGCTGTTTATCTCCCTCATTGTCTCATCCTAACCTCTCTCTCTCTCTCTCTCTCTCTCAGCCTAGTCTATTCCACAAAAGCTCGGTCACACACAAGCTCATCTCTCGTGTGATCCAACGCCATCAATGGCTCACGATGTTTTTTTCTCTTTCAATTTTTTTTTATGATATTTATAGTGATTGTATAAAACATTATTTCATCCTGTAAAAATAGACTTTGAGTTTGAGCATGAGTTTCACTTATCCTTTAACTCTAGGATAGCATTTATATTTATAGAGTTTATGTACTAGCTATAACAATAGTTACATGGACTAATTCAAAATATTTTGAATTTTGAATTAGTCCGTTATAGTAATAACTACAGTAATAATTATATGAGATATAAATGAACTAGTTCAAATATTTCAAATTAGTCCGTTACAATAATAATTACAATAATAACTAAATGATAAAAGCATTAACTAGTTTAAAATATTTTGAATTTGAAAAGTCACGCGTTGCTATCCTTAACAAACCCCCGCAAGTTGAAGGTGGTCTTTTGGATAATCTTCAACTTGGGTTTGAGTATATCATGACGGAGGGGGTTTTAATTGAGAGATGCCCAATTCCCGTAATAGTGATTGTAGCCATACTACTTCTACTGTGGCATTTGCCAATGCTCAATACTTAAATTTGGTTGAGGAACATGCAATGGTATGTTGCTTTCTAGCTAACCAAGAAATCCGATTGACTTATAAAAATTGCATAACCTCCTATTGAACGTTTATCAATAGGGCAATCGGCCCAATCCGCATCACTATATGCGTGAAGTTTTGTGGTGGATTGGGAAGTGATGAGTAATCCATGCGAAACAATTTCCTTTAAATAGTGTAATATCCATTTCACCGCACTCCAGTGGTCTTCTGTTGGTTCTTTCAAGAGTTGGCAGACTTTGTTTGCTGCATAAGAGATATTTGGCCAAGTTAGGGTGGCATACTGAAGAGCTCCTATAGTGCTCTTGTACAAACTGGCATCTTCAAGTGGCTTACCCTGATTGATTGAACTGATATTTGTAGCCATGGGCATGTGAACCAATTTAACACAGTCCATTTTGACTTGGTGAAGGAGATCTGTAACATCTGGTTCGACGAAAGAGATATGTAACATACTTCTGTTGTGATAGGAGGAGCCCTTATGGATGTTTAAGCACCTCAATTTCTAGGAAGTAATTAAGTTTGCCCAAGTCCCATATAGAGAACTCCTTATTTGAGCAATTGATGGTGTCTTGAATAAATGTCGAATTGGACCATGCAATAACAATGTCATCAACATAGATGAACATGTAAACGGAGAAATTTGGTCAATGTAGTATAAAGAAAGAAGTATTAGTTTTTGATATGATAAATCCCATGGATTCTAAAAAGATGCTCAACCGGTGGAACCAAGCCCACAGTGCTTGTTTCAATCCATATAAGTATTTTTGTAGCTTGCATATATGGTTTGACCTTTCTTTATCAATGAAGCCTTGAGGCCGAACCATGTAGACTTCTTTAGTCAAGTTACCTTTTAAAAATGTGTTGCTCATATCCAATTGCCGGAGTTTCCAATTCTTTGTCACGAGTAATGAAATAAAATGAACGGTGGTTGCTTTAACAACGGGACTAAACATTTCCGTATAGCTAATACCCTCCTACTAATTGTAGCCTTTGGCCACTAGGCGGGCTTTGTACTGGTTTATCAAACCATCTGGATGTGTCTTGACTTGATAAAGCCATTTTGATCCCACAACATTTGCTTTGGGATTTGGTGGAACCAAAACCGCGTTCCATTACGCAACAAAGCATTAAATTCTTCAAGCATTGCATCCCTCCATTTTTCATGTTTATTAGCTTTGGTGAAGCACTGTGGCTTTATGTAGAACTTATTTTAGTCAAGTTCACATTTGGCAATGGATATTTAGTGTTGGACTTTGGGTTTTGACATAGCCACATTGAATGGGTTTTTGATTTTTGATAAACCGATTGCAAAGATATCACAATAGCTTGCTGTGTGGGGAGGCACTTGAAAGAGCCTCATTAGAACTTGTACTAGCATTAGACAAACTAGAAACCAATGTATTAGATGTTGAAGCAACATCAATATTTAATAATGTTAGCGATGGTTTTTCAAATGTGGGTAGGGAGGTGTTAGAGGGTGGGGGTAGAAGGCAAGACATTACCATTAATACCATGGTTCATGTAGGAGGACATACCAACCGTGGGGATTGTCAACCAACGATGTGATTGTGAGGCTATTTCAGAGGAGTGTGAACCAAGTGTGGCAAATGGAAACCATATTTTTAATAGTATGAGCATGTCTTGCAATATACATGTGTCCGGTTTTGTAATCTAAACAATAGTAACCAACATGTAATAAACCATATCCTAAGAATATGCATTGAGTAGAACAAAGTAAAAACTTATGCAAATTGTATGGCCTTAATAAAGGGAAAACAGCACAAAAAAATATTTTAAAAAAGTTGTAATCTGGTTGTTGATGGAAAAGTGTTTGAAAAGGTGAGATATTATTTAAAAGCGGTTTGGGTAATATGTTAATAAGGTATATTGTGGTTTCAAAAGCATAAGGCCAGTACTTAAGGGGAAGAGATGAATGGGCCAATAACGTAAGAGCAATATCAACAATATGGAGAATTTTTCGCTCAATTGCTCCGTTCTGCTCTTGAGTGTGTGGACATGCTACTCAATGCAAAATTCCATCTTTTGAAAAAAATTATTCAAGGTTATGTATTCCTAACCCTAATCAGATTGTATGACTTTGATGAGTTTTTCAAATTGTTTCTCAACCATGGTCTTGAATTTTTTGAAAATGGAAGGGACTATAGATTGACTTTGATTAGGATAGTACCAAGTAAATTTGGAAAAATCATCAACAAATATAAAAAATACTTATAATCGGAAATAGAATCAATTGGAGCAGATCCCCATACATCAATAAAAATTAAATCGAGAGGTGCTTTACTAATGCCATGAATGGGGTAATGGATGTTTTATGAGATTTGCCTAACAAATAGGAAGCATATTTATCAAAATCAAATGTAGAACATGGCAAATTGTTTGAATGAATCAAAGAGCGAACTTTGCTTTGTTGGGGATGACCCATTTGGACATGCTAGATGCTGGTAGTGGCGAAAGTATCAAGTTATATGGTGTTGGCGGATGGAAATGTGGTATAAAGACCCGGCAGCAGATATAATCCATCCTTAAGCGAACCTTAGAGTAGTGGTATTTTGGTATGCAAATCCTTCACAACAAAGTAAAATGGATGAAACTCAAAGAAGCTGTTGTTATCACGTGTAAAATTGTGTACAAAAAGCAAATTTCGTGTAATGGTAGGGACACGAAGGATATTTGAGAAAGTAAAAAATTGTTAATGAGATTTTTAAGAGTGGAATAACTGACATTAACAATGTCTAAACCTCCTCCATTACCTACACAAAGAGATTTATTACTGCTATGTTGTGTAGAAATTTGTAGATTGGCAATGTCAGGCATCAAATGGTGAGTAGCTACAATATCTGGAAACCTAGTCTTACTGCAATGGGGTAGGAAGAATCCCAACCATATTGGCAGTAGGTCAAGATGCACTATTGTTAGATTACGAATACCTAAAATAACATCTTGCAATCGTATGGTTAAATTTCTGACAAATTTGGCATCGGTTTGTCCTGTTTTTTTTCGAGGTTTCGATTATGGTTGCCGTGCCCGATCGGGGATTCCATGATTGTGATGGTTGCCATTTGCCATGGGCACGGTCGAAACTCGAAGGGTTTTGTTATTGGTGGTAGAGCAATGATGTTAGTAAAATCAGAACCAAGATTAGGGAAATTGGAAATTTATTGTGACCGCTAAGTGGTAGGGATGGATAATGGAGGGGTGCAAGTGGTAACATTTTCCTCGATGGGCACCAAAAGTGGTCAAAAGACTTCATTCTTGAATCCCTTTAAACTCATGATTGAGAAGCAATCGGTGGAGTTCAAGAGGCATCCTAACCACATAATCACACAACCAAGACTTACCTCATCTTTATTGGATCGGATCACAAAAGCATTTTGTAGCCAAAGCACAAGGGCTAATTAATGATGTTAGTAAAATCAGAACCAAGATTAGGGAAGTTGATGGCATTCAATTCTTCATTCCCTAGAGGTCAATTGGATCACTCAATTATGGCCTAGGGCACCATGCATTGCACTCAAATACCTAATTGAGGTCTATTTTCGAAAATTCTTTGAGAAAATTGATATCCTCCAATTTAAAAATCCCACTATTTTATATAGTATATAAAACCATTTTCGGTGATCAAAAATCTAATCAACACTCAATTTGCATAATTTAACACTCAATTGCATAAATTAACCACACCATTGCAATCAACGCAAAATTTCGGTCACCGACTATCCCGGTCTAATTTTCGGAAAATAAATAAATAATTAAATAATTACGAAAATAAATTAGCTTAAATTCTAAAAATACTAACTTAGGCCGAAATGCCTAATTAATTCCTGCAACAGCCTCGGAAAATTACCGAACCAATCTAGATAAATAATACAGCTTATTGAGTCCCTAACTAAACCGTTCTAACTACCTAACATGCATGATTAGCTAATTAAATCACTAATCTAATATAACTAACCATATAATCTCTAATTAAATTAAACTAAACACCCCTTAAACGTCATTAGCCTACCAAGAAGAATTTAGTGCATAAACTCACCGGTTTAACGCGAAAACCTATTCACCGCGACGGCGGCACGACAACGGCCGAAACTTGAAATTGTGGCGGCGCCAACGGAGCTTGGACTGGGCCTAAAATCGGCCCAACAAATCTCAGCCCAAACTAAGATTTGTTATTGAGTTGGGCTAGGCTTGCTTCGCGGGCTTGGGCTCGGAACTGGGCTTGACTTTGTGGGCTTCAAATGGGCTTGACCAAAGCTGAAGATGGGCTGCAGAAAATGGCAACTTGCTGGGCCGATGTTCAATGGAAGGCAATAGTCAACTTCAAGCAGCTTGGTGGCGTCGAGCTGGGGGAGATGCGGTCAATAACCTAGCTGAAGTTGACCGATGAAGGCCCACAATGGGGGAGACGCGCGGCAAGGAGACCGACCAAGGTGGAGGGGGCTTTGGTGGCAGAGGGGCTACAGGTGGGATGGTGCCAAATTGGTGGGATTTTGGGGGTCAACCAAACGTTGCTGGCTGACTCAGTGGAAATGTGGTTGCAGGGGGTGAAGATCGAGAGGTAGTGGAGTAGCAGGCAGTGAAAACATGGACCGAAATTGCAGCAGGGGAGAGAAATCGATGGAGGTTGCTTCGGACGGTACTTTGGTGGAGGTGGAATCGAGTGAGTAGGGGAGGGAGTCTCGGTGAGTGGCAGAGGAGACCGAAGATGGAGCAGGCGAGGTTGAGGAAAAAGGGACGCTCGAAGAGAAGATGGAGACCGGCAGGCTATGGTGTGCTCGAGAAGTTTAGAAGAAAAATGCCAAAAGTCAACAAAAATATCCTAATCCATTAAAGCTTGGTCCCCCTTTGGTCTTCATGCATATCACCATGTCCCCTAATTCTTTTTTGCTTTGAATTTCCATAATTACTCAAATTGATGCCAAAATTCTAGCTCTCCTCCTTAGCTCCGAATTTCACTAAATTTAGACTTTAATTTCATCCTCAAATTCTCCAATTCGAAGTCCAAATTTGATGAAGAAAAAGTCCACATAAATTCTATAAATTCCCATCACCAAATAGCTTGACTTGGACGCCAAAATTCCCTTCCAAAAAGAGCCCATCCGAATGTCCGTTCATTTTCCAAATCGTCCGAATTGATTTTTCGTAAAAATCCTGGAATCTCCGAAAAATCTTTAGAGGATAAGTCGATGTTCCTAAAATGAATCGTGACACAACAGAACTTTCAATTTCTGAAATCGAGTTCAATTTCGCAGTTAATTTCAATCCGACGTGGTTTTAGCGTGTCCTAATCTATCGGGTAGCTTTTAGGAATTTTTAATGCAATTGACTTGTGATTGATTATTTTCCAGCCACAACGTACATCTTCGACACATTGGGGACTCTTGGTTGTCGTGAAAATCTCGTGGTTTCAAATACGGACACCGGGTACGAAAATGACAAAAAAATCAGTCTAGTGCCTTTCGACAGAAATTTTGCAATTAGGTGGAATCACCCACGCTCTAATCACATATCTCAATCGAATCGACCTATCTCCGATCTCTTATCGATTTTTGACGGTGTCGTAATGACCCTTGCAGATCAACACAACCGAGCAATCGATTCCTGGTCGAATTCTCAAGTCTATTGTATTAAAATCCCTCACTAGCTTCACCTGATAGGCTAGTTATCTCGTGAGTGGCCAACTCAGAGAAAAGTACTATAGGCGTGTCGATGAAAAGCCCAACTTATTCAATTGAAATCAGAACTTGAAATTCAAGATGTCACATAAGTGGAGACAAATTTGTCACCTTTGGATGTACTCTGGAGTTGCATATGAAGCTAAAGAATGCTTGTATGCGATAGAGTTCCAAAGGCAGTTTGTAGAGCCTTCTAGACATCGATAGCAGTAGTTAATCCAATCACATAGGGTAAAACATCACGTGAAAGAGAAGATATCGTTCAACTAAGAACAAGTTGGTATTTCCGAATCTATTCATCATATGCAGGGTTTGGTGTAGCAATAGTGGAGTCCGTGGGGGTGATGGTTGAAGTGGGACAGATAATTGTGCCATTAAGGTATCCTATTAAGGATTGGTTGTGAAGCAATTGAAACAATAGGGTTTTCCATAATAGAAAGTTATCACCGGAAATTTTGAGGCTAAGGTGGTGTTGCACAGCCAGAGTGGAGGTGGGAGATGACATCGTGAATAGGAGAAGTCGAAAAATGGAAGAGAAAAAAGGAACAACATAGGTGTTTTCTAAGGATCTTACTAGTGCTCTGATACCATGTAAAAATAGACTCTGAGTTTGAGCATGAGTTTCGCTTATCCGTTAAAAATAAACAGAGGTTTAGAGTAGATAGCAGTAGTTAATCCAATCACATAGGGTAAAACATCAGGTGAAAGAGAAGATATCGTCCAACTAAGAACAAGTTGGTATTTCTGAATCCATTCATCATATGCAGGGTTTGGTGTAGCAATAGTGGAGTCCGTGGGGGTGATGGTTGAAGTGGGACAGATAATTGTGCCATCAAGGTATCCCATTAAGGATTGATTGTGAAGCAATTGAAACAATAGGGATTTCCATAATAGAAAGTTATCACCGGCAATTTTGAGGCTAAGGTGGTGTTGCACAGCCAGAGTGGAGGTGGGAGATGACATCGTGAATAGGAGAAGTCGAAAAATGGAAGAGAAAAAAGGAATAGCAGAGGTGTTTTCCAAGAATCTTACTAGTGCTCTAATACCATGTAAAAATCGACTCTGAATTTGAGCATGAGTTTCGCTTATCCGTTAATTCTAGGATAGCGTTTATATTCATAAAATTTATATACTAGCTACTACAATAATTACATAGACTAATTCAAAATATTTTGAATTTTGAATTAGTTTGTTATAGTAATAACTTTGGTAATAATACATGAGATATGAATGGAATAATTCAAATATTTTGAATTGGTCCATAATAACTAAATGATTACATTAATAACTACAGTAATAACTAAATGATAAAAGCATTACTAATTCAAAATATTTTGAATTTAAATGAGTCATGCGTTGTTGTCCTTAGCACATTCAATCTTTTCCATTTTTTTTTTTAATTTTCCTCAAACGGAGGAATCTATATAATCGAGCATAACTACTCACACAAGAAAACGAAGCAATCAATAGTAACAATGAAGCTGGAAAAAAGAACGGAAAAGAAAAAGTAACCTGAGCCATGGCGAGCAAAATTATACAAATGCCTCATTATTATAAAACCGTGAGATAAGATCTCGTGAGCTATGCATAAAAATAGGTAATAGTCCAATAAATGAAATGCAATAGTCTAAAACTAGCAATATTAAGAACTAATCTAATCCTATTCATGTAATGTGAGAAACATCTAAATGCAATAAAAATAAAAATAATTTTTTTTATTTCATATTTATTTAAGCAATGAGGTTATGTGAAAATTTATGAAAAAATAAACTTAAATGCTGTAAAATAATAAATATAAAGAAAACGTCTAAATTCTACATAGGAATCGGAGAAAACGTGCTTGCAATCAAAGATGGTTTGGACTATAACGGTACAAATGATAACCATTATGTTTTAGAAATAAATTTTTTATTTCTATTCTCTAGATGAGTTTCTGAGTAAAAATACACATATGATAACGACATGAAATTTCTGCTCTAGGAATAAAAATTCGTTTGATAATGACACAAAATTTCTCCCTCTTGCGCGGTAGCGACGGATGGCGACGAAAGACAAGGACCAATGGCTGATAGCACTAATGGTGAGTGGTGGCGGGCGGTGGTGAGTGGGCAATTGGCTAGTAAGGAAAGCGAGCGATAAGAATGTTATGGAAAATTCCCTTATTAGTTTTTAAGATTGACAAAACTTCCAATAATCATTCTTTGATTTTGATAATAAGATTTTTCAATTGGAAACTCTGATAAGTATCCTCAGATGTTACTTGTCAAACTCAATAACTTAGTGACGATGTTATCCTTTATATTCAATCTTGATGGAATAAGGATATTGATCGAACCTTGTGCTAACAGCTAGAAGATCGACGTGAATTTCCTACCTAATATACTTTGATTGTCCAAAAGGAAATTATCGAAATCAATCTTACTGCATTTGGAATGTTTCAATCAACCAACATAACAATCATATTGAAGATGGAAAGTTCTTTATAGGAAAGACTCAACTTTTGGAAACTTCATTTGCTGTATGGGCAGCAAATGTTTACGGAGGGCTTCTTTCTCAACAATTCAAAAGCAATCAAATCTTCATGAAGGTTCAAGTCCAACGGTTGATTTAATGGCTGATCCTCAAAAAGAAGCTCCAACGGTCAAGTTGGACCGTAAGGAGTATTAAAGGAAGTCATCCTGCTGAAGGACGGAAGAGAGAACATAGATATTTTGAATTTCAAAGTTCACAAAAGTTTTGTCTCAAATACTTTCGTCTTACTTGAGCTAAACATTGTAATCTGTTAGAGGTCGTGAGTGTGAGATTAGCAAATCTTTCACACAAGCTTGAGTAACACTTACTCAATCCTTATAACCTCTGATCGATTCATACTAGTAGAATCCAGCCAATAGGCTGTTAGTGTGGTAGAGTGAACATAGGCTTGTCAAAGTTAAACAAGTATAATTCTGTTGTGTGCAAATTTCTATATCCCAAAACTCCTGTTTATATTTCTATGATAATTTATTGCACACTAGTAAGATATGAACACATCACAATTTGTCGTCAGATGTTGTCCGGTTGCAATATCATTTTAGCTTGTTTAAATTCCACACTATCACCTATTCATCCCCTCTAGATGATTGGTCTAGTTTGAAAAGAGTTTATTTCTCATTTCTATTTTAGATATAGAGAAGTAGGAAATTTTTACTTCTCATTTCTATTTCAAACCAATTTCTAGACTAAAAATTTGTTTTAGAAATAATAAAAAATGAAATTGTATTACCAAACAAATTTATATTCTAAACATGTTCCCTAAAATAGAAAAATAGTTTTGCCCATAAATAAAATGGTTATCATGCGTGCCCTAATTGTTTATCCCATCCTTTGACTTAAGAACAACTCGAAACAGGCCTCTATGACCCGGGAATGACCCCATCTCAATCATTGACAAAATCATCTATTTATAAAATACGAATGCAAAAATGAACCAAGAGATACGAAAGAACTCGAATCGAAACAAAATTAATAAATGAATTTTATGTTATGAAAAAAAAAATTAGTACCAAACAAGTTATAATTAAAGCGATCAAGATCAAAACAAAGCAAGTTATAAATAATGATCAAAAGCATACTAACAGAATACCATAGGTCGAAATCAAACATGGAGAATCCTAAGGGCGCGCATGACAACGTTTCTATTTCTCTATTTCTCTGTTTCTCTAATCCTCGGAACAGGTTTGGAACAGAAATCCGTTTGGTAACACATTTCATTTTTCTATTTCTAGAACAAATTTCTATTCCAGAAATACATTTGGAGTAGAAATCGAAGTTAAAATTTTTAGCTTTTCTATTTCGGAACAGAAATGAGAAATCAAAACTTTTTCATCTTTCACTCTCGTCATCGCTCGTCACCCACCTGCCGCCCGTGGGATGCCGAACGCTCGCCGCCGATCGCTGGCCGTTCGCCACCAGCCCCGACCATCAGCCGTCAGCCACCGGACTCCAGCCACTCATCATCGACCGCCGGATGTTGGACGCCTGTCGATTGTTGGCCGCTCATCGCCAACCATCGACACCGGAGGTCCACCGCCGACCACCGAACATCCCCACCAACCGCCCATTGGTCACCATCGGCCGTCGATGTTGACCATTGAACTTCCGCCGTTGGCCACCCGCCGCCAACCGCCGGTCATCGGCCGCCAAACTTCGGCCGTTGGCCCCCGACGCCGGCCACCGAACTCCGACCGTTGGCCACCTACCACTAGCCGTCAGTCGCTGGCCTCCGGACGTCGAACGTCGAACGCCAAACTCCTGACGTCGGCTGCCGGACACCGGACTCTAACCACCCGCCATCGATCGCTGAACGCCAAACACCGATCGTCGGATGTCAAACTTGGCCACCGAATGCCGACCGTTGCCGCTCCTAGAAATAGAAATTTTATTCTCTTATCGAACGAATCTTTACTCTAGAAATAGAAATTCTAAATCGTTATCAAACACGTTTCTTTATTGAGAAACTCGTCCATGGAATAGATTTGAGAAATCAATTTCTAGCCAGAAATTGATTTCTATTTCAGAAATTTTTTCATGCGCACCCTAACTCGAATTAGAATGTGCTCAAAGGACGAATCATGCCGTACTCTCGGTTTGAGGTTGAAGCGCACTTAGGGGTTGAACACTTGGACCAAATTGAGAAGATGGTTAGCGACTACTGACGGTAGATTGTCTCCCATCATAAATCAATAAATTATGATTTTATAGATGACCTATAGAGGTTGGTAAAGTCTTAGAAAAGATGAGAAGTTACTAGCGAAGAATCCATCGAAAAGTTAAGCAACCATCGAGACCCTTACTTTTCGAAAACTAAATATATTATACGGATATCAATTTAGTTCTATAATTTTCAATTTTGTCAATTTAGTCATTATATTTGCATGAATTACATCATAGTCCTTTTGGCAATTTTCACTGAGATTGCTGAGGTGATAGCTTGCCATGTAAGATGGTCGACGATGACTGGACAACCACATCAGCAATTTCCGGCAAAAATCGATTGAAGAGACCTATAATAGAATCTCACATAAAGGTTTAAGACCGAATTGGCAAAATTAAAAGGTTTAGAAATGAATTAACATCTGTATAATAGATTTAGGACTGATTGGATAATTTTCTCCACACATTCCCGATTAACTTGCAAAAAATAAAGACTAGATAAAAGAATAGTTAAAAAGGAAGCTCATGTGCCTTAATGCAATGAATTGGGAAGAGTCAGCCAAAAGCCTCTGTTTGCACCATGCAAGGATCTTAGGGTGACATAGTGAAATGACAGATCAGGCGAGTTAGTTGAAATTTACCAGTGATGTCCTCGTGTCCAGACAGAGATAAACATAGCAAGCGATCTCACGCAACCATCTTGTGTGAAATCTAAGGATCAAGATGCATTGGTGCACTTTAGAGAAGTCAACGAGGAGCTGATTTGTTGGGCCCTCTCTTTTGGTGACACATCTCCTTACTTTCAGCGATTTTTCTCTTTATTTTATGAATTACTATTTGGTCACGGACGGTGCTAAAAACATCATTACACTAAGATGCTGACATATATAATTTTTATTTTTGGTGACTTAAGCACTTAATTCCATTAATAAATGAAATTTTCCATTTCGTGACTGCTCATGTGGAAAACATTTTAGGCCGATGGTATGCTTTGTATAAATCATTACTTAATTTCCTATAAACTCCAAAAGAAATAGGCTCAACAAAGTAGAGAGAAAAACTTTATTTTTAACGTTAATATCACGAAAAACTTCAAACTTATACACATGTTAATCTCTTATGTCACCTGGTAATTTCTTCTTCTCGCATTAGACTCGAATTACAAGATCCAATAGTTTCCCGCATCATTTCTTAACAAATAGTTCATCCTCTAATATAACTTTATTATAAAATATGTCTAAGACCTTGGGTTAATGTTGAGAATGTACTTCATTAATTTGCCTTAATCCAAAATAATAGTGCAACTTCCAGACGAGGTCTCATCTCAACTTCTAGATTTGAGCTCTTTTGGAATTTGAAACCTTTCGATTTCCTTTCAATTTCAACATGATGTTCAAGGCTTCTTATTCGACACAAGGTACAAAGTGGAGGGTACGATAATAGTGGTACGAAGAGGAGATGTTCTAAGCACGAGCAAACAATCCAAAGGCGGGATTGATGGTGGTGAAGCCTCCATCCACCGCCAGATTCTGGCCACTGATGTACTTGGACTCGTCACTCCCCAGATACAGAGCAGCCTTCGCCACATCTTCTTCCTGTAGACTCACCCCATCCAAGTTAGAATACACTCGGACTCCTGCACTCTCGTCGACTTTGAAGAACTCCTTCGTCAATGGCGTCAGAATGAAATAAGGCGAGACACAGTTCACGCGAATTCCATATCGCCCGAGCTCCGCGGCCACGTTCCTCGTGAGGCCCACGACGGCGTGCTTGGAGCTGGTGTACGCGTGGGACGCGACCCCACCCACGCTCGAGCTGACGCTCCCGACATTGATGATGCTTCCGCTCCTCGACGGGATCATGGCTCGAGCAGCATGCTTGGTCCCTAAGAAGACACCCGTCAAGTTCACGCTAATCACCCTCTCGAAGTCGGCCTTGTCATTGTCCAATATATTGGCCTTGGGCGGGTCGCTGATCGCAGCATTGTTCACCATTATGTCCAGCTTTCCAAACTTGTCGACCGCAGTGACAATGGCGTTTTCAACATCGGACTCGATTGATACATCGCAATGCACAAAGGATGCGGTTTCGGCACCCAGATCCTTGCACACCGACTTGCCCAAGTCGTCGCGAATGTCGGCTATAATGACTTTAGCCCCATGCTTCGAGAAGAGCCTTGCGGTCGATTCTCCTATGCCGCCCGCCCCACCTGTGATCACTGCCACCTTTCCCTCCAGTCTGCAAAACCTTGTGCTAATGAGCCACACAATCTAGTTTTACATGAACAAAAGAAACGAAAACGAGAGCATTTCCAGCTTTGATGGGCCAAGCTCTACTCTTAAACGTAATTTCCAACATCCTTAAATCGCACGCACATTGCCAAAGCCACATGAATGACAAATTTTCTCATCGTTTAGAAAGAATCTCTTTGGACGTAAGTCTGAGAGCAAAAGAGCAATACCTTCGTGCTTCCTGGGGGAGGAGTGTTGTGGTCGCCATGGTTTGAAAGATTGTTTCGAATAATGCTTAGCTACTAGCAAGGGGGTTTTCGTATGATCAGTGACAACAATCGAACCCGAACCTTCTTGTTATATAGACTTTTGGGGGTGGGGGTGGAGACTTAACCTACTCCCATTGAGCCACAGGATTCATGTGTAATTTCATGGATAATGAAAGATCAAGGGGGTCACCCTTGGCGTGCGAACATCATCCCAAACAAACCAGGTGGTCAATATCTTATATACAATGGGTTAATACCACGAAAAATTCAAAACTGGTACAATTGTAATAAATTTAATTTAAATTAATTTTTTGACTACAAAAAAAATCTTAAATTGGTATACATGTGATGAATATACTCTAAACTAATTTTTTATTACCAAAAACCTCAAACCGGTATATTCATGACATATATAAGCTCTGTTAGTTTCATTAAAATGAATTAATATCACGAAAAATCACAAACATGTATATATTGACTACCATGTATTATCCAATTCAGCAACTTAACGGTAAAATTTAACATAAACTAACAAATGGTAAATTTGTCACAGATATATCGATTTAGGATAAATTTGTCACATGTGTACTAATTTTAATTTTTTTATGATATTTACCCTTATTGAAATAAGATCAAGCAGCCTTTTCCCCCCCTCCGATATTAACTGATACGTGTTCCACAAGAACTAGTGATCGTTCTTTTTTCCAATTTATCAAATGGCTTGATCCTCCTGGAGCATCTTTCACCAGCCTGTGGAATCTGTCGTATTAAAGATGCCTCCTGCAGATTAATTAAGGAGGTAACGTACCTCAGAAACCGTCCGAAGATATAAAGACAATCTCCCACCTGTTGACATAGAGCTTGAGGTCTAGAAAACAGTTCTTTGATAGGCAGATTGATAGTAAAATCTATTAGCCAAAATAAACAGTGATGTTGATATTCATATGTGCTCTTATATACGAGAAAAAGTCGTAATACAATTTTTTTTCTCTTTGAATGATCTTTTTTTCTATGTGTAGTTTTGTTGTCTACTCGATAGAGCTCTCCATGCATTTGTGCTTCGTTGATAACTACAAAGAAAGCTGACAGGATATGTATCATTACCGGTTAAATGAACATAAGAAAATTCAATGAAAAGAGTCAAGATTTTATCACTCGCCATTTTTCACATTGTTGCTGATATAAGAGATAAAACATAACGGAAAAAAGAAACAGAATAAGGAAATAAATTGAATACTGAATTTTACAATATTCAATCAATATGACATATTCCGTGGAGAGATGAAATCTTGCTTTATAGCAATCCCCTTATTTTTCAAAAGATAGCAATCTCCCCATGGCTTGACCATCACTAGATTTGATGAGGCCGAGCCTCAACCAAGGCTGCTAAGGCGACTAGTGAGGTTGAACTCGCCAGCCCAGTGAGGGCGAGCCTCGCCCGGTGATGACGAGGTTGAGCATTGTCAATGGCCAATTGCTAGTCATAGCCAAGGCGTAACAACTGGCCAAAGGAAGAAGGAAATGAAAAAAGAAAGAAAAGGTGATGAAAAAATAAAAATAAAAATCATAAAAATTCAGAAAAATTATAAAAATGCAAAAAAAAATTATGTTAACATCGATTGCGCTGCGTAAGAAAGCCAACATAAAGCAAAGCATCATATCAACGATTTCTAGTTAAAATTAGCCGGAATGACTAAATGGGCAAATCATTAAGAGCTTTAGAACTAAATTAGTTAGTTGTCCAAAGGTTTAGAACTAAATTAGCATAATTGAAAAGTTTAAAATTGAAGTAACCGCCGTATAATAAGTTTAGGATTCTTCTGGATAATTTTCCCAAGATAATTCTTTGTTTATTTTACTTCTACCCAGATTTTGTATGCTTCAGTTCCGACTTTTGACAGCATATGAACCCGTCACGCAATGGCTCAACTTGATGATAATTACGTAATTAAGCTTACGCACGCACCTCTCGTATTTAGAGCATTAGTCACTGATCACAGAGAGTTGATCACTAAGGAGGGTTTTGCACGGGCAAGACGAGATAAGTCTTTGTTTATTTTACTTCTCCTTCAAATTTAATATGCTTAATTTCTGACTTTTCACCGCATGTGAATTAGACTTGCAATGGCTCAGCTCGATGGTTATTGGAACTTGAATTACGTAATTGGAAACCATTCGCGCATGAGTCATGATCATGGTAAGTTGATCAATAAGGAGGGTTTTGCACATGCAATATGAGACGGGTCTTTGTTTATTCTACTTCTCCCCCAAATTTTATATGCTTAATTTCCAACTTTTCACCACATATGAACTAGAATTGCAATGGATCAGCTCGATGATTATTGGAACACGAGTTACGTGCGCATGAGTCCTAATCATAGAAAGTTGATCAATAAAGAGAGTTATGCATATCCAAGATGAGACGAGTCTTTATTTATCATACTTATAACCGCCTATGAACTCGTCATTTAATGGCTTAGCTTGATGATTATCGAACTTGAATTACGTAAGTAAGTTCACGGTACGCACCTCCCATATCTGAATCCTCAACTGAACACAAGTTCACATAGACGGCCTTGTGAATAGCAGGAGGCAATTTTTGTGGGTCGTACAACCAGACTCCATAGCCAAAGAAAACAACTCTTCCATCCCTAGGGTCGACGGAGGCTAGCAAGGCCACTGATGAGGTTGACCTTGCCAGCTTGGTGAGGGTAAGCCTCGCCAAACGACGGTGAGGTTGAGCCTCGCCAACGGCCGATCATCAATCATTGCCAAGACTTGATGACTAGCTAAAAGAAAAAGGAAAGAAAATAAAATAAAAATTCAAAATATTTATAAAAAATTCAAAAAAAATGTAAAATTGTTCACATCGGCACTAACCGTACTATGTAAAACAACTAACAGCGATCTACCAAACTTGGTCAGAAGGACTAAATTAACCAATCATTAAAAGATTTAAAACTGAATTGGCAAATCATCAATGTTTTGAATTGAATGACCAAAATTAGCACAATTGAAAAATTTAGGACTGAATTAGCAATTTGCTAAAAATGTTTAGGTTTAAATTGGCACAATTGAAAGGTTATGGTTAAATTGGTCATCGTACAATAGGTTTAGAATTTTTTAAATAATTTCCCTAGGAAAGATGAGTCTTTGTTTATTCTACTTCTCCCCCAAATTTAGTATGCTTCATTTCTGACTTTCGACCTCATATGAACTACGTATTTAGAAACCATTTGCGCATGAGTCCTTATCATAGAAAGTTGATCAATAAGGAGGGTTTTGCACATGCAACACAAGATGAGTCTTTGTTTATTTTACTTTTGACCGCATATGAACTAGTCATGCGATGGCTTAGCTTGATGACTATCGAAACTTGAACTTGAATTACATAATTAAGCTCGCGGTACGCGCCTCCCATATCTGAATCCTTAAATTCTGGTCCTAAAATCATTTTATAATCTCGATAATAATCTTGATGATGGTTTAAATTTATGAAATTCTGGGAGGGACCAAGTACATTAACAAGGTTGCATATGCTTATTAAATGGGTAGGATGTTCTTTTTTAACACATATCGACATGTTTGTTTTGATGACAAATTTGATGGATATATTTAGATTGTTAAGTCCGTGTTGTTACGCAAATATTTATTCATAGGGTGTAAATTGCAAAGTGCATAATTAATTAATTGGAAGAGAAGTTCGGAAACGCCGTCTCGAATTTCACGCTTTTATATAGTTTTTAGGTCTGAATTTAGATTAGGCTAACTGAGTACATGAGTGTCTATTCTACGCCACATAAATAGGTCATGCTCCATCTGATCGATAATATATTCTCTAGGATATGGCATTCGCTTATTTCTATCATTCATATTATCTTTCGCCTCTCGCTCAGATATTCATCAGGGAAACCTGGAAGCATTTTGTGTGGGTGGTGATGTTGTGCGCTCCATGTTAATACGTGATCCAATTGGGATATGCTTTCTTTTAACTGTGTTTCATATGACCATGAGAGCCTAGGCTAAGTTTAGTCATCCAGATTCAGATTGAGATAGAATAGGATAAAGAGAGATTTAAAATCCTCCGAATATCCCCAGATTGTAAAAATATCTCATCATTCGTTTGGTGTAACTTAAAATATGATTTGAATCTTTGAAAAAAAAAAAATCTTTAAAAATCTGCCACATAGAGTAAATTTGAAAATCCTTAAAAATCTTTGAAGGTCCCATCTTCGATTGGCTCCCCTTGTATATGACACAAGTTCACATAGACGGCCTTGTGAACAGCAGAAGGCAATTCCTATGGTCCTGCAACCAGACTCCACAGCCGAAGAAAACAACTCCTCCACCCCAAGGGTCAACCGACGCTGGCGAGGCCCCTGATGAGGTCAACCTTGCAAGCCTGGCAAGGGCGAGCCTTGCCCAAACGATGGTGAGGTTGAGCCTCGCCAATGGCCGATCACCGGCATTGCTGAGGCTCAATGACTGGGTAGAGGAAAAATGAAAGAAAATAAAATAAAAAATTCAAAATATTTATTAAAATTTGAAAAATGTAAAAATTGTCCATGTCGATGCTAGCCGTTCCACGTAAAATGACTTACAGCGATCTCCTATGAAAATTGGCCAAAATGACTTAATTGACAAATTATTAAAAGATTAGAACTATATTGACAAATCATAAGAATGTTTTGGATTGAATGATCAAAATTGGCACAATTGAAAAATTTAGCATTGAATTGGCATTTGCTAAAAATGTTTAGGTCTGACACAATTATAAGGTTATGGCTAAATCGGTCACCATACAATAGGTTAGAACTTTCTAAATATAGCACAAATGTTTATTCTACTTCTACCCAGATTTTGTATGCTTCATTTACAACTTTTGACAGCATATGAACCCGTCACGCAATGGCTCAACTTGATGATCATTACATAATTAAGGGTGCGTTTGTTTGTGTTTCTGTTCAAAAATTGTTTCAGGGAACAGAAATAGAAAAAATTATTTCTGTTCCAGGGAAAATTTTTTATCAAAAGAACGCGTTTGGTAAACTTGTTCCTGGAAAAAAAAAAGAATAGAAACATGTTTGGTAAATTTTTTTGTTTCTTTTTTTTTTTAATTTTTTAATTTTTTAATTTTAATTTTAATTTTTCTTTCTTTTCTTTTTTTCTTTCTTTTTTCTTTCTTTTTTTCTTCCTTGTGGCTAGGGTCGGCGGCCTCGGCCATGGCTAGCAACCGGCCGACAAGGGCCGGCGGCCTCGCCATGGCCACCAGCCGACAAGGGCGGAGGCACGGCGAGGCTCCCGGCGAGGTCGAGCCTCGTGGTTGGGCGAGGCTTGGCCTCGCCTTGGTTGGGAGAGCTCGAGCTAGCCCGGATCCGCGAGGCCGAGCCTCGCTATGGTTGGGCGAGGCTTGGCCTTGCCTTGGCGGGAGAGCTCGAGCGGCCCGGATCCGGCGAGGCCAAGCTCACCCAACCACCAACGAGGCTCGACCTCGCAGTGGCTAGGCAAGCTCGGCGGCACCGGATCGGGCAAACTCGGGCTAGCCCGGATCCGGTGAGGCCGAGCCTCACCGGTGGCGGGCGAGCTTGGCCTCGCCGGGGTTGGAGACGCTCCGGCAAGGTCGCCGACCCTTGACAGCCGGTCGCCGGCCATGGCCAAGGCCGGCGACCGGCCAAAGGAAAAAAGAAGAAAAAAGAAAAGAAAAGAAAAGAAAGGAGAGAGAAAATTTGTTCTAGAAACAAGAAACAAGTTTTCTTATTTCTTGTTTTGTTCCAATTTTGTTCCCGAGAACAAAAAAACAAATTTGGAACAAAAACGCAAACAAACGCGTTTCTGTTCTTTTTTTTGTTCCTAAAAATAAAAAAACAAAAAATCTGTTCATAAAAAAAAAAAAAAAAAAAAAAAAAGAAAAACAAACACACACAACACAAACAAACAGGGCCTAAGCTTACGCACGCACCTCTCTTATCTACAGCTTCAAATTCTGGTCCTAGCAACATTTTCATTATCCTGATTTGAAAACATTTGGCGTGCGTCCTAATCGCGCCACGTGATCATTTAAGGCTATTTATGTTAGAGCCAACTTGCAAACAAGCATCTCTTTGTTGAAATGCGACAGACGTAGACCAGACTTTCCTTGGGCAATTTATAGAGATAAAGACCGGAAAAAAAAAAATATTAGTTGATGAGCAAGCACGAGTGTCTTGATGCAATGCATTGTGAAGAGTCAGCCAAAGGCTTTGTTTAATCTACTTTTTCCCCAAATTTCGTATGCTTTATTTCTGACTTTCGAGAGTAAATGAACTGTTCTTGCAATGGCTCGGCTTACGTAATTAGAAATCATTTGTGCATGAGTACTGATCACAGAAAGTTGATCACTAAGAAGGGTTTTGCACATGCAAGACGTGACTTGAGTATTTGTTTATTCTACTTCTCCCCCAAATTTAACACGCTTCATTTCTGACTATTGACTGCATATGAGCTGGTCTTGCATGGCTCCGCTCGATGATTATTGCAACTTGACTTACGTAATTCGAAACCAATTGCGCATGATTTCTGATCACGGAAGGTTGATCAATAAGGAGGGTTTTGCACATGCAAGACGTGACTGAGTCTTTGTTTATTGTATTTCTCCCCCAAATTTAATATGCTTCATTTCCGACTATTGACCGCACATGAGCTGGTCTTGCCTGGCTCCGCTTGATGATTATTGCAACTTGAATTACGTAATTCGAAACCATTTGCGCATGATTCCTTATCACAGAAGGTTGATCAATAAGGAGGTTTTGCACATGCAAGACGAGACGAGTCTTTGTTTATTCTGCTTCTCCCCCAAATTTAAAAATGCTTCATTTCCGACTTTTGGCCGCATGTAAACTAGTCTTGCAAAGGCTCAGCTTGATGATTATTGCAACTAGAATTACGTAATTAGAAACCATTTGCGCATGAGTCCTGATCATAAGAAGTTGAGCACTAAGGAGGGTTTTGCACATGCAAGACGAGATTGATTCTTTGTTTATTCTATTTCTACCCCATATTTAATGGGGTTAATACCTTGAAAAACCCCCAAATCAATACATTTGTGATAAATTTATCCTAAACTACTTTTTTGACCACCAAAAACCTCAAACTGATACACTTTTAATAAATTTACCCCAAACTAATACATCTATGATAAATTTACACTCTGTTAGTTTCTATTAAATTTTACTATCAAGTTATTGAATTAAATGACACGTGACAGTTTACTAATGTGCTAGTTTGGGATTTTACTCTCCATTTGTCACAGTGATACAAATTTTGTGGTTTTTTGTGATATTAATCCAATTTAATGGAGGGTATATTTGTCACAAATATACCGGTTTAAGGTTTTTGGTGGTTGAATAAATTATTTTGTGGTAAATTTGTCACAAATATACTAGTTTGGGATTTCTTATGGTCAATTAGGATAACTTTGTCACAGGTATACCAGTTTAGGGTTTTTCATGGTAAAAAAAATAGTTTAGGTTAAATTTGTCACAGTGTACCAATTTTGGGTTTTTATGGTATTAACCTATTCCAATAATCATCAAGTTGAGCCATTGCAAATTTAGTTCATATGCGGCCAAAAGTCGGAAATGAGGCATATTAAATAGGGTTAATACCCTGAAAAACCTCAAACTGGTACACATGTGACAAATTTACCCACAATTATTTTTTTGACCATGAAAAACCCCAAACCAGTACAGCTGTGACAAAATTTATCTCGATTAACCATAAAAAACCCCAAACTTGTATACTTATGACAAATTTACCCTAAACTAATTTATTCAATTGCTAAAAACCTCAAACCGGCACATTTATGACAAATACACCCTCCGTTAAATTGGATTAATATCACGAAAAACCACAAAAATTGTATAACAATGACAAATTGAGAGTAAAATCCCAAACTGGTATACTAATAAACCGTCACGTATCATTCAATTCAATAATTTGACTAAAAAAATTTAATGAAAACTAACAGAGTGTAAATTTATCACAAGTATATCTGTTTGGGGTAAATTTGTCAAAGGTATACCAGGTTGGGATTTTTGGTAGTCAAAAAATTAGTTTTAGGTAAATTTGTCACAGGTGTACCAATTTGGGGTTTTTCAAAGTATTAACCCTATTGGAATTTGAATTCTAAGAAGTACCGACACTCTCCTAAAACCTTCATATCGTGTTGAACACTTTGACATGTGTCCGACACTCGGTCAAAAGGTGTCAAATTCCACATCTAGTCAACTCTTCCGACACTCTCCGACATGCGAGTCCAGAATTCCGACATGCAAATTCGGAATTCCAACAAGTGATTCTGATGCGCATGGGGTCAATTTCAAAAAATTTCAATACATGAGGGGTTAAAATGTAAATATGTAAAAAAAATAATAATAAATTGAGAAAGAAGAAAAACCTAATTTTCTATTCTCTTTCGACTCTCACTTTCCGTAACACACAATTCACTCCCCCAAATTTATTTTTTCTATTCTCTTCCGACACGCTTTGACACTTGAGTCTAGAATGTGGGTTGCTTGTTTTTTCATTTTCTCCAAGTTTTATAGATTATTGGAATGAAGTTGAATTTGTCAAATTAAACAATAAATGATATTAACAAATGATGAATTAATGTTTTTAGTGTAAATTCATTCCAAGCTCTTTTTTTATTATTTATTTATTTGTGAATTTAATTCAAATTGGTTTGATTAAAATAATCATAGAAATAATGATTTATCATATGTATACAAAAATATACATTTAATATACAACGTGTCCCAACGTGTCAAAATTCTCTACTTTTTAAAAAACGACGTGTCGGTATATCATGTAGAATCGTATCACGTATTATGTGTCGGTGTCGGTGTCGTTGTTACTATAGAAATCATTTGCACATGAGTCTTGAGGGGTTTGCACATGCAAAACAAGATGAGTCTTTGTTTATTCTACTTCTCCCCCAGATTTAATAATGCTTCATTTCTAACTTTTGACCACATGTGAACTAGTCTTGCAATGGCTCAGCTTGATGATCGTTCCAACTTGGATTACATAATTAGAAACCATATGCGCATGAGTCCTAATCATAAAGAGTTGATCAATAAGGACTTGCACATAAAAGACGAGACGAGTCTTTGTTTATTCTGCTTCTCCCCCAAATTTTGTATGCTTCATTTACCACTTTTGATCGCATAAGAAGTGGTCATGCAATGGCTTAGCTTGATGATGTAAAAAATTGTTCAAAAAGTCATAAATTTATTTTCCGATGGCCAATTCAGCTCGAAACATTTAGATTGTGCCAATTCAATTCTAAACCTTTCAAATATATCAGTTTAATCCTAAGCATTTTGGCAATTTGTTAATCATTAATTTCTTTTAACTAACTAATGGGAGGAGAAGGATATATGTTGCAACAACACATTATAGTCTCGTTTATTATCCAAATAATTAAAATCCAAGTACTTAACCTCAATGAGGTCAAGAGAAAATCATTAAAGCCTCCCAGAGATTTGAGATCCTATAATCGTCGGGAAGGTAAAGTGCAAGCTTGAATTCTACTGGGTCATATGCTATAAATACATTTTTGGCCCTTTTCCTAACAAGTTAACCTTCTGGGACAAACAGATTATCTAACAAATTAAATGAATTAATACACGGGGTTGAGCTTGAGCCTTTTTTTTTTTTTTTTTTATGAACACAGTGGAAGCCGGCAAAATTAGGGTTAGTCCTAGTAGAGATAGTGGATATGCTATTCAAAGCATCGGAGGATGATGACAATTGGAATTGTCTACAGCTCCATGCACGGTCCTCCAATTCGCTTGATCCAATTCGCTTGATCACGCGAGATCGAACCTCTGAACAGATAGTTTTTAGTTAATATGGATGCAATTAGACCGTCGTCTATGTCTCTCTCTATTAATCTATTTGTGTATGAGACCTACAAGTCCAACATGTCTCTTTCACAAGGGCATTATTACATGCTATTTACAAGAAACAATTAAAAAAAAAAAAATTCTAAGTTGTTGAATTCAACGCACGGCGTTCCTGCTAGCTGGCCAAAGAAAGAGGATTTCGACTGCTTGTGGCGCAGGTAAATTCGGTATCTTCATTGATGTTTCCTTCTCTTCAACTCTATGGAGCACATTATCCATTGCAGTTCTACAAACTGGAAACTGTGACAGCAACGACCATGTAAACACAACTCGCACGTACTGGCATGGATTTGTAAAGTGACACAGTCTGGTTTGTCAAGATCCCATGAGGTTAGGCAACTCAAGTTTTCCTGATTAACTTGCCGTCTAATTTTTATCATTTGATGTGTCTTGCCATCTGTGCATGAGTCCTAATTATAGAAAGTTGATCAATGAGAAGGGTTTTGCTCTCTTTTAACTGCGTTTCATATGACCATATAGGCCTAGTGATTATTCCTGTGATGGCTTAGTAACTCGATATGCTAACAAAATGTTGTCAAACCTATTGGTAGTAACCGACACGCTCGGACACGGTCCGACACGCGGTCAAGGCGTGTCGGATTTTCTCTTTTATCGACACGCGTGTCGATGCGTGTCCGGAAGACTGACGGAGGGTGGAGGCGAGGGAGGGCGAGGGAGCAGAGGCCGCTAGCCCCGGCGAGACGAAGCCACGAACGGACCACCGCGACGGCGAGAGACGGCTAGAGAAAGAGCCGAACAGAGAGAAAGAAGAGAGAAGGCAAAATTTATTAATTAACGGTATTATTAGGTAAAGAATAAAGATATATAATCTGTATATAAATATGTTGATGCTATGTTTACAATGGTATCAGTAATTGAAATAAAAAATATAATAACTAAAGACTAGATGGAATTTTGGTTTCTGAATAAGCTCGAGTGCTAATAGACAAATTCATTTGTCAGGAAGTGCAGGTATATTATACTAGGCCTAAGACATTGATGTCGACATAGACTTCTGAGACTTAAAAAACCACCGTCCAGCGATGTCATTGAATCCAACAATAGAGCATATACTATATTTAGCAAGCAGTCTGACTTAACTATTTTACATCCATATCTTCATTACTATTTCCGGTTCTAAAAGTGCATCAAAGCTCAGTCATAAAATATAATAACTAACTGTAGATTGCCAGCCATGATCAAGGGAACCCGTGAGAATTCTAAGCAATATTTAAGGCTATAAATATTGGAGCCAACTTGTGATTTAGTATCTTCGTTGAAATGCGACTGAGCTAGACCCTCTCTTTCCTTGAAATTAGAAAAAATATTAGTTAATGAGTAAGCTCGTGTGTCTTGATGCAATGCATTGGGAAGAGTCAGCCAAAAGCCTTTGTTTACATCATATAAGAAGCCAGGGTAACATAGCACGCGAGGCTAGAGTTATATGTACAGACTAAGGGCGTATTCCTGTATTAATCGCCAATTCGTTAGATCGTATGGAATTTCTCTCTAAAACTGATGATTATTATGGCTTTCAAGTTTCAAATGGTCGATATAAAAGGCGCTCAAGAAAATGGTTTCCTCCGTCTTGAACTCCTTCCGCTACAGGCCGATCAATCAGTTGAACAAGTCCACGTTGCTGTACTTGGTTAATATTCTCTCGTGAAGAAAAATGGGAAAGAGCACCAGATTGAATCCCAAGAAAATATATAGTATTTATCAGACTGCCCATATTGCTCCCCAAAGATCATGGTATTTGCAATGCTGATGACCCACGATTCCACCAAAGGACAGACAAAGAAAGTTGATCGTGTCAGGGGGCCTTTTCCACATGCAAGACCTGATGAGTCTTTGTTTATTCTACTTATCCCAAAATAAGATTCATTATTGATTTTTGACAGCATATGAACGGGTCATGCAGTGGCCCAACTTGACGATTGTTGGGACATGAATCACGTAATTACGCTGACGTACGCACCTTACACGGCTGAAGCTTCGCATTCTGGTCGACGGAACATTTTATAATCTTTGATATTGTAACTTGAAGACATCTGTGCATCTGTCGTAACCATAGTCTAGATTTTAAACATACTGGGAGGGCCCAAATATATGAATGAGGTTGCGTATGCGCATCAACTATTGAGCAGGATGCATCTGTTTAAATGTCATGACAGGATTGCTGGATCTGCTTATAAATAGAAACTGAGCTTCCTTCCTTGACCCTGCGCAGCCCAAATAGGAGGGGAGAGAGAGAGAGAGAGATTGAATGATGCAGGCTCTGAGCTCTGCCGAGTTGTTCCGCAGAGACTTGACCGAGCAGCCGGTCTGTTCTCTCTACTCATTGATCTCGAACCATTTAAATAGAAGCCATGCTTGGTGCCCTGATAGACCATGATTTCATTTGCCTTTGGCAGGTGCTGTTTGAAGAGCATCCGGGAGTGAGAAAGGTGATCTTGAACCGGCCTTCCAAGTTAAACTCCCTCAATCTCGAAATGGTGCGACCCTCTCTTCTTTCTTTTACTCATTTACGCAGGTCCATTACTCAAGTGCGTCTCCTCTGAGCGCGCAGATTTCTCAGATGTTTAGCAAGTTGAAGATCTACGAGGATGATCCTACTGTCAATGCTGTCATCTTGAAGGTAATTGGAGGTTGTACTTATCTCTGTCCTTTCTCCCTACTGAGTTGCTACTACATATTTAAGCAAATAACAGTAGAGGCGTTTCAAGATTTCATCTAGTGTATAAATTTAGATTCAAATTCGATTGATCATGCTCCATCTGATCAATAATATGTTCTCTTGGATATGCATTAGCTGATTTATACTCTATGTTATTCTTCGCCTCTTGATCAAATATTCATCAGGGAAACGGGAAAGCATTTTGTGCGGGTGGTGATGTTTTCCAAAATATCAGCTCCATGTTAACAGGTGATCAAATCCGGATCTGCTCTTTTTTAATTGTGTTTAATATAACTATAACCCTTGAAATATGCAAGAGATATGGTATTCTTTTCCAAAAACTTACAATATTAGGTGGACAGCCATATATACATGCAAAATTATAATGTTTCGTGTAAAAAGATTGGAATTTTTTTCTGAGCTGTTAAATTTCGATAAGTTTTAATGATGCTACAAAAAACCATTAGTGAAAACGAGTAAATGGCGACATTTTTTTCTAATTAAGTTATTGAGCTACCAACACTTGTTAATTTGACATAATAGTTCGTAAAGTTAAGGCTTTGTTAGAATATGTAAACAATAGTTGGGAAAAGATTTTAAAAAGAGACTGTCAAAGATACGAGAAAATAATCAAATATACGTTCAAAACTAACTCAAATAAGAGTTGATAACTTTATCTTATAATCTGAGTAAATTCTGGTATCTCTGAAATCATTTAGGACATTGGAGCTTTGGAGCAAGCTTTTACAAGAAACAACTCAACTTGGATCACTTGATAGCCACCTATAAAAAGCCTTTGGTGAGATTTGGGGGCTTTTCTTCTTATGCAGTACTTCCATGGCTGATGAACCAAACGATAAGTATCTGTAGTTAAAGCTAGCAATTCCTTCAAAATCAACTTGAACATATTCTTTTTCATATGAATGACCTCAAAGGTATGCCTCACCAATGGAGTTGTAATGGGCGGTGGCGCTGGACTCTCCATGCACGCAATCTTTAGAGTCGTGACAGAGAAGACAGTAGATAGCCCTCGTTTATAAATCCATTTGATTTCTATAACCGGACTCAATGGTGATGAATGATGTTTGCAGATGAGCTTTGTTCATCATACTGCATCTTCTGAGACATCTGATAAAAACTTGCTTGAAACTACAGAAAATGAATCTTTCTGAAGAGTGCTTCGATTCCTGGTGTTGCAGTTATTTGCAATGCCTGAAGCAATACTCGGAATCTTTCCGGATGTGGGTGCATCTCATTTCCTATCCAAGCTTCCCGGTTACTTTGGTAATTCTGAACAGCTTTTTCTTTTCTTTTTTCACTTCAGATGGACCCATAATACACATACTGTCCAGTGTAGGAAAGGAATTAAAGAGGAAGAGAACTGCAATTTATGGATCTTCTCATTTTGGACGTCTTTGTATTTGTGCCTCATTGTCAAATTTTAATTGACCAATTAGTGTGTGTGTGTGTGTGTGTGTGTGTGTGTGTGTGTGTATTGTGCCAAGCTTTTTAATTATCGAATATCTAGATTAGATTATCCTATCCTTTAGATTTTACAAGTGATGTTATATCGAGCAGGTGAATATCTAGGATTAACCGGAGCACGGCTGGATGGAGAAACAATGCTTGCATGTGGCCTCGCAACTCATTTTGTCTTTTCAAAGGTAACTGGATGGTAGCGATTCCAAAACTTGCTCGCTTTGTTACTTAATATTTAAAAGGAAAAAAGGCGACACATTAGATTTATCTAATAACCAATACGATTTTAGTTTGTCTTTTATATGTATATGGTTAACCCTCTATTTTCTCGATAGGATCTTCCTCTTTTAGAGCACGCTCTCTCTTCGGTGGATTCGTCAAATGCATCAGACATTTTGTCGGTCATCAACAATTATGCGTGCAAATACAATATGAAAGAGGAAGAACTCCACAAAAGGTTGCTGATGTTCTACTCTAGGACTTCACTCTCTTCCTGTTGAATATAATCTCTTACATTAACAAGTCTTCATTGTTGGAATAGATTGAAGAGCATAAACAGATGTTTCTCAAGACAGACGGTGGAGGGCATATTACATTCTCTTGTAAGCACACGTTGGTTTGAATTCTTTCTCCTTCTTCTTTTCTAGTTGCACAGCTGAGATACTTTCACGGTGCAGGAGGAGGAGCTGCTAAATAACTTGGCAGAGAAATGGATTGCCGGGGCAGTGAACAGTATGAAGTCTGCTAGTCCGACCAGCCTAAAGATTTCTCTGAGATCGGTAATATGCAAAACAAAACGTATACTATCCAGCTTAGTGGTAATTTATACAAAGTAACACGCTTTTGAATGATAGTGAAATTCGACGGATATCTTCCACTTCTCAAAATCTACTCTTTTAGGGTGTGTGCAGATGGAAATTTGAAAGTAGAAAGTACTCAGCAGTTTGTGTTAGAATGGAATGGGAGTTTTCCAGTCATAAACCAACTCTTTGCGTACGTGCAGTTATGTCTGTGTATGCTTGTTCCAGCAGTTGTTGGGTACATGGTACTCATGGATATCAATCATTTATGTGTAACATTACAAGGAGCATGGCATATTTCATCTAACAGCTAAAAGAGCTTGTCGATCTTGATGATTATTAGATAAGAGAAGGACGTGGTCAGACGATTGAACAATGTCTAGCTCGCGAGTACACCATCTTTTGCAACATAGTGCGAAGGAAGATCACCAATGACTACTACGAGGTACTAACTCTAAATGGATATTTTAATATGTAGGACATATTCAAGTATCCAATGAGAGCTTTTGATTTTTCACGTCACTTTTATAAGCAACCATCCACTGGCCGAGAAGTTATTTCATGAACTATGAACCACATAGATCAATACCATCTCAATCATTGATTGTGTGGGTCCAACTGTGAAGCTTATAGACCATATGATATCTTGGCAACTAGAGCATTCGCCAAGGGTGTTTGTCATGTGTCGTATGTATCCTTCTCTTCATCGATTTGTCTAATGCATTGGTGAATACGTTTTGGTGCAGGGGTCAAGGGCAATTTTTTTCGATAAAGACAAAAAACCCAAGGTACAAGCATATAAGATATTACCCTGCTATTTGACTTGTTGAGATGGATCTTGAAACTTCAGCTAGTAAGAGCAACAATGTATCAGTTTATTTGTCATTTAATATGGTGATGACATCGTGCTTTAGACATCTTCTTTTTACGTCCAAAACCTTTTGATTGGTACTTGGATTTATCTGTCATTTGTTGTGCATTGGCTAAACGAAGACGAAGACAGTCCGAATCATAAATCTCTTGACTAATAAATGAGATGAGAAGGGTGTATGCTGCAACAACAAATCATAGTCTGTTGTATATTATCCTTATAATAAATATCCAAGCACTCAAACTTCACTGAGTTCAAGAGACAATCATTAAAGCCTCGCAGAGATTGGAGATCCTATAATCGTCTGTGTAAGGTAATAAGGCATGGTGTAAGCTAGGATTGTATCAAGTCATATGCTAATAATACATCATTCAACCCTTTCCTAACAGCTTAGCCTTTTAGGACAAACGGTTTTTCTTACAATTTGGATGAATTAATGCACGAGGTTGAGCTTGAGCCTGATTCTTGTTTGATGAACACAGTGGGAGCCGCCGAAGTTAGAGTTGGTCGGAGCAGAGATGGTGGACATGCTATTTAAAGCATTCGAGGATGATGATGACTGGAATTGTCTACAGCTCCCTGCACGGTCCTCCAACATGCTTGACTGCGCAAGGTCAAAGCTCTGAATGAACCTATTTGTGAGACAGCTCACTCATATTGCAATACACCAAACTGGAAACTGTTAACATCAGTATGGAAACACAACTCATATATATTGGCATGCATTTGTAATGTGACAGTCTTCTCTGTCAAACTCCCATGAGGTTAGACAACTCAAGATTTCCTGATTAACTTCCTGTCCAAATTTTAGCATTTGATGCGCACTTTCCCCTCTGGGAATCACGTTGCCCTCTAAAACTACAAGCAACGAAGAGGAATAATTGCTGTTAATGCACCTAAAGATAGAAGAGCGCAGTATCTATGTCATATTTCAACTGCACAAGTACTCCTCAATGCCAACTTCAAGGCTAAGCCAGGACATTATCAAGTTTTCTGGAGATGAAAATCCAGTAAAACCAACAGTTGCTGAGAAGAAGATGAAATCAACAGCAGAAGAAAAAGATTAATTTATTTGTTTCTAAAATAATACATGTGAGCTTGGACAGTTCCGCAAAATTGAAACCCCAAACTCGATTGTACAAATAAATAAAGAATACACTAGATCATTACATTTTGAAACAAGCTCGCATTCTGGGCCCGAAAGCGGCACAACAATTGTCAGTGACTCAAGCAAAGTCTATGCTCAAGCATTTAGATCCTCGAACAAAGTCACAACCATTGCACTCACAAATATGCCTTCAAATAGACAAACATCCAGAATACAAGTTTAGCTTCAGGTTGTCGTCTTTGCGGCCAATACATGCAACTGAGCATTATTTGGCAGACATAGGAAAGTGCAGGTATTTCTCCCCAAAATAAGAAAGTACTGCTCCACCAACGCTTTCAAATCAGAGTATCTTATCTTAATTTCTCTGGAGAAACTTAACAGTAAATACACTGGCAGCTTTTTCCTAACCTCAAAATGGAACTACACTTATTGTCCAATCTTCTTCTCCAAAATCACTCTCTCAGCATTAGATTTTGTGGAAAATTAAGCACAAACCAATGCCAGGCAGAGGTGGGAAGCCTACCTCAAAACAACAAAGCTTAGACTTCATAAGTTTTGAACTTGGATCCGATTTGAAGACAACAAAGTAGCAACATCCTGAGATGGCTTTGGCAATACAGGTTTTTCACGAAAAACTTTACGCTTATCTGCATTCTCAGACAATTGCTTTCGGAGGACACCATGCAAACGCCCAAAGAGTTGCTCCTTTAGGGATTCAAATGCCAAATCCAACCTCTCCAGCTGCTCCATCGCATTCACATTATACATGAATAGCCCATAGTAGAGGTCAAAGCTATCACCTGCCGTGTTCTCCACCAAATTTAACAAAGTCTCATAGCCTTTCGTGTTGATCGGGGTGGACTCCAACTGTAGTTTCTCCAGAGTCCTCCCCATTGTGTGCGTGATAAACTGTGACCCAGCTGCATGCCAATCGTGTTCAGCACAACTCATCTTCACCATCAGACACCCTTCCTGGGCAAATATGCCCAAAAACTGGTCACATCGTGCTTGTCTTAACTCATCACTTCCAACCCTAACTTTATCATAAACAAAGGAAAGACCATTCCATCCATTCTTGCCGCTCTCGGGTCCGAACATTGGGTGTGTGCAAAGAATATCAAAATCTAATGGCAAGTTCTGGAGAAACAAAACCCTCGGAAATTCCTTCACTGAAAGTACATCGACGAACAAAGTATTCCTTTTCAATCTTTGGAGAGGCAATGACTTAAGGACACTCTCTGGGGACAAAATTGAGCTGCAAAGAAGAATCACGTCTGGATGCTCTTCACAAAGATCATCTGCATTAGAAAAGAAAGAAACCCCCAACCTTTGAGCTGCCTCAGAGTAATCGGATCGAGAATAAGCTATAACTGTGTGACCTTGGCGGACCATGGCCTTTGCTAAAAACTGGCCACAGTTTCCAAATCCCACAATGGCAATCTTGAGGGGAGACCTATCTTGAGAATTGCTGGCGCTAGGCACTGGATAGCTGATTGATGGAGCAACATCTTGGAATCTGATGGTTTAGAGAAAAATTATGAATGAGATTCTACATCGCATGAATTTTCTAGAAGAGGTAAAATGATCTTACAAATCTTTCAGCAAACACAAGAAACAACCAGGGTTTCCTTACATTAAGTATATCTCATTTGTTCCACAGAGTAAACAGTGAAAATGGGAACATTAGTGGCAACTGGCTATCAGTTTTGAGGTATATCAAATCATTAAACCATAACACTAGACTTCATTCTCACTGCCACAACTCAAAAGGGAACAGCATAATGCCTAAAAAAACTCTGCACTGGCAGCTTTTATACTGCTCGGGTGAAAAGCAGAGAATATACAGTCAAATGGTCAAGGATAAGCGATATAATGGAACAAGATAAGTTCCCACAACCAAAACAACAAAACCATTTATCAGCAAAATCATACCCCTTTGATTTTGAAGCAGCCGCACCATTTGTAATTTTCATCAGCGCCTTGTAATTCTCTGGCGAGACGGGCTCTGTCTTAGCCCTTTCGACCAACTGCTTCCTCACCACATCGTGTAACCTTCCAAACAGCTGCTGCTTCAATGCCTCGAAAGCCAAATCCAACCTCTCCAACATCTCCAACGAGTTCTTATTATAAGTGAACAACCCATGGTACAAATCGAAGCTGTCCCCTGCAGTATTATCCACCAGATCTAGCAGCTTTTCGTACCACTTCGTATTAATCGGCGTCGATTCCAAATCCAACTTCTCCAGAACCTTCCCGACCGTGTGCGTAATGAACTGCGATTCGGCGGCACTCTTATCGTGCTCGGCGCAGGTCATCTCCACCATATTACACCCCTCCCCCGCGAAGATTTCTAGAAATTTCTCGGCCCTCGAAATCCTCGATTCCTCATCCCCAATCCTAACCTTCTCATACACAAAATTAAGCCCGCTCCATCCATTCTTCCCACTCTCCGGTCCAAACATCGGATGCGTGCAGATTATATCGAAATCGCGAGGCAAAAGCCGAACGAGCAAAGTTTTCGCGAACTCTTTTACCGACAAGACGTCGACGACCAGCGTGCTCCGCTTCAGTCTCTGCAAAGGCAGCGCCTTTACGACTTGCTCCAGCGAAATGATGGAGGTGCAGAGCAAGATGACGTCCGGGTGCTCCTCGCACAGGTCGTCCGCGTCGCGGAAGAACGTGACGCCGAGCTTGCGGGCGGCGTCGGAGTGGTCGGATCGCGAGTGGGCGAGGACGGCGTAGCCCTGGCGCGCGAGCGTCTTGGCCAGGAACAGCCCCAACTTGCCGAAGCCGACGATGGCGATCTTGAGCTCGCCGCGCGATTCGGAGCCGGCGGAGAGCTTGGGCTCGCGGTCGAACGGCCGGGCGGCATCGATGGACTGGACGCGGCGGCGGCCGGAGGAGGAGGATAGAGATTGAGGGGATTGCAGGCGAGTGGCGGGGAGGGATTGGGACTGAGGGAGAGGAGAGAGATCGCGGCGGCGGTGGCGGGGGGACTAGGAAGCTTTGCAGAGAGGAGAAGAGGAGCGGCATGTCGAAGAAACGCCTTAAAAGTTCTTTGCGAGGGAGAGGGAGGTTTTGAAACGAAGTTTGTCTGATTTCTACCAAATTTATAATGGGAAAAATTCCAAAAAATTGACCTGAAATGATTTTATTTTCTAAAATAAAGGCTTGAAGCAAACTTTATTTTAAATAAAGACTTGAAGTGGTCTTAATTATTCAAATAAAGGTATGAAGTGATTTTGATTATTTCAAATAAAGACCCGACCTCACCGTTCATTGGCCAACAATGGTAAAAGTGGTGTTGGCGGATGGAGATGTAATATAAAGACTCGGCAGCCGATATGATCCATCCTTAAGCGAATCTTGGAGTAGTGGTGTTTTGGCCTGCAAATCCTTCACAACAAAGTGAAATGGATGAAACTCAAAGAAGCAATTGTTATCATGTGTAAAATTGTGTATAAAAAAGCAAATTTCGTGTAATGGTAGGGACATGAAGGATATTTGAGAAAGTAAAAAATTAATTAAAGGGGTTTTTAAGAGTGGAAGAACTGACATTGATAATGTCTAAACCTGCTCCATTACCTACACAAAGAGATTCATTACCGTTATGTTGTGCAAAAATTTGTAGATTGACAATGTCAAGCGTCACATGGTGAGTAGTTGCAGTATCCGGAAACCAGTCTTGCTACGATGGGATAGGAAGAATCTTAACCATATTGGCAGTGGGTTGAGATGCACTGTTGTTAGACTGCGAATACCTAAAATAACATCTTGCAGTCATATGGTTAAATTTTTGACAAATTTGGTATCGCTCTTTCCTATTTTTGGATTGATTGCCTAGGTTTCCATGATTACGATGGTTGCCTTGCCAACGATATCGAGGGCTTTAGGTGGTAGACAGTTGGAAATTGGAAATCTGTTGTGATTGAGTGGTAGGGGATGGATGATGGAGGGGTGTAAGTGGTAACATTTGCCTCGATGGGCACCGTAGTAGACTTCATTCGAAACTCATGATTGAGAAGCAATCGGTGGAGTTCAAGAAAAGTTATTGGATCAGGTTTTGTAGCCAAAGCTGCGATAATGTCAGTAAAATTAAAACCAAGATTACAAAAGATGATGGCATTTAATTCTTCATTCCCTAGAGGTCGATTAGTAGCAGCTAATTAATCTGAAATGTACTTTACCTTGCGGAGATAAATTGAGACACATTTGTCACCTTTGGATGTATTCTGGAGTTGCATATGAAGCTGAAGAATGCTTGTATGCGATAGAGTTCCAAAGGCAGTTTGTAGAGCCTTCCAAACATCAGCAGCAGTAGTTAATCCAACCACATAGGGTAGAACATCAAGTGAAAGAGAATATATCATCCAACTAAAAACAAGTTGGTCTTTCTGAATCCATTCATCATATGCAAGGTTTGGTGCAACAGTAGTAGAGTCCATGGGGGTGATGGTTGAAGTGGGACAGATAATTGTGCCATCAATCTATCCCATTAAGGATTGGCTGTGAAGCAATGGAAACAATTGGGTTTTCCATAATAGAAAGTTATCACCAGAAAGTTTGAGACTAAGGTGGTGTTGCATAGCTGAAGTGGAGATGGGAGATGACATCATGAATAAGAGAAATTGAAAAATGGAAGAGAAAGAAGGAATAGTAGATGTGTCTTCAAGGATCTTACTAGTGCTCTGATACCATGTAAAAATAGACTCTGAATTTAAGCATGAGTTTCGTTTATCCGTTAACATTAGGATAGCATTTATATCTATAGGGTTTATGTACTAGCTACCATAATAATTACATGGACTAATTCAAAATATTTTGAATTTTGAATTAGTTCATTACAGTAATAACTACATTAATAACTACATGAAAAAGCATAAATTAATTCAAAATATTTTGAATTTGAATGAATCATGTGTTGCTATCCTTAACACATCCAATCTTTTTCAATTTTTTTTTAAAAAATTTCCTCAAACGTACGAATCTATATCATCGAGCATAACTGCTCACACAAGAAAATGAAGCAATCAATAGTAAGAATGAAGCTGAAAAAAGAACGGAAAAGAAAAAGTAACTTGAGCCATAGCAGGCAAAATTATACAAATGCCTTATTATTTTAAAACCGTGAGATAAGATCTCGTCAGCTATGCATAAAAATAGGTAATAGTCCAATAAATGAAATGCAATAGTCTAAAACTAGCAATATTAAGAACTAATCTAATCCCATTCATGTAATGCGAGAAACATCTAAATGCAATAAAAATTTTAAAAATATTTTTATTTCTTATTTATTTAAGCAATGAGGTTATTTGAAAATTTATGAAAAAATAAACTTAAATGCTATAAAATAATAAATATAAAGAAAACGTCTAAATCTGCATAGGAATTGGAGAAAACGTGCTTGCAATTTAAGATGGTTTGGACACTGACGGCACGAATGATAACCATTTTGTTCCCGAAATTAATTTTTCTATTTCTATTCTATGTATGAGTTTCTAAGTAAAAATACATGTTTGATAACGATACGAAATTTCTGTACTTGGAATAGAAATTCATCTGATAACGACACAAAATTTCTCCCTCTCATGCAACGGCAACAAACGACCACAACGAACAAGGACCAATGGCCGGTAGCAACTAATGGCAGGTGGTGGTAGGTAGTGGTGAGCAGGCAGTTGCCTAGTAACGAGGGCAAGTGATAAGAATAATGTGGAAAATTCCCTTATTAGTTTTGAAGATCGACAAAACTTCCCATAATCATTCTTTGATTCTGATGGTAACATTTTCGAAGTGGAAACTTTGATGAGTATCATCAAATGTTACCCGTCAAACTCAATAACTTAGTGAAGATGCTATCCTTTATATTCAATCTCGATGGAATGAGGATATTGATCGGATCTTGTGCTAACAGCTAGAAGATCGGCATGAATTTCCTACCTAATATACTTTGATTGTCCGAAAGGAAATTATCAAAATCAATCTTTACTGCATTTGGAATGTTTCAATCAACCAATGGAACAATCATATTGAAGACAAAAAGTTCTCCATAGGAAAGACTCAACTTTTGGAAACTTCATCTACTTAATGGGCGGTAGATATTACGGGGGACTTCTTTCTTGGCAATTCAGAAGCAATCAAATCTTCATGAAGGTTCAAGTCCAACGGTTGATTTAATGGTTGATCCTCAAAAAGAAGCTCCAATAGTCAACTTGGACAATAAGGAGTATTAAAGGAAGTCATACTGCTGAAGGATGCAAGAAAGAACATAGACATTCTGAATTCCAAAGTTTACAAAAGTTTTGTCTCAAATACTTTCGTCTTACTTGAGCTAAACATTGTAATCTATTAGAGGTCATGAGTGTGAGATTAGCAAATCTTTCACACAAGCTCGAGTAGCACTTACTCAGTCCTTGTAACCTCTTATTGATTCACACTAGTAGGGTCCAGCTAATAGGCTTATAGTGCGGGAGAGTGAACATAGGCTTGTCAAAGCCAAATCACTATAATCCTGTCGTGTGCAAATTTCTCTATCCCTGAACTCCTGTTTATATTGATAGTTTATTGCACACCGATAAGATCTAAATATAGCACAGTTTATCATTAGACGTTGTCCTGTTGCAATATCATTTCAACTTGTTTAAATTCGGCACTTTCACCTATTCACCCCTCTCTAGGTGATTGATCTAGTCCGAAAAGAGTTTATTTTCTCATTTCTATTCCAGATAAAGAAAAGTAGGAAATTTTTACTTCTCATTTCTATTTCAAACAAATTTCTGGACTAAAAATTTGTTTTAGAAATAAAAAAAAATGAAATTGTATTACCAAACAAATTTATATTCCAAACATGTTCTCAGAAACAGAAAAATAGTTCTGACCATAAATAAAATGGTTATCATGGTTGCCCTAATTGTTTATCCCATCCTTGGGCTGAAGAACAGCCCGAAACGGGCCTCTATGACCCGGGAATGACCCCATATCAATCGTTGACAAAATCATTAATTTATAAAATATGAATGCAAAAATGAACCAAGAGATACAAAAGAACTCGAATCGAAACAAAATTTATAAACGAACTATATGTTATGAAAAAAAAAAATCAGTACCAAACGAGTTATAATTAAAGCGATCAAGATCAAAACAAAGCAAGTTCTAATAATGATCAAAAGCATACCAACGGAATATCACGGGTCGAAATCAAACATGGAGAATTCTAACTCGAATTAGAATGTGCTCAAAGGACGAATCATGCCGTACTCTCGGTTTGAGGCTGCAAGCGCACTTAGAGGTTGAACACTTGGACCGAATTGAGAAGATGGTCAGCAACTACTGACGGTAGATTGTCTCCCATCATAAATCAATAAATTATGATTTTATAGATGACTTATAGGTTGGTAAAGTCTTAGAAAAATGAGAAGTTACTAGCGAAGAATCCATCAAAAGTTAAAGCAACCATCTAGACCCTTACTTTTTGAAAACTAAATATATTGTACGGATATCAATTTAGTTCTATAATTTTCAATTTTACCAATTCGGTCATTATATTTACATAAATTACATCATAGTCCTTTCGGCAATTTTCGCTGAAATCGCTGAGGTGACAGCCTATCATGTAAGATGGTTGGCGATGACTGAACAGCAACGTCGCGATTTCCTGCAAAAATCGATCGAAGAGACCATATTAGAATCCCACATAAAGGTCTAAGACCGAATTGGCAAAATTAAAAGGTTTAGAAATGAATTAACATCTCTATAATATATTCAAGACTGGTTGAATAATTTTCCCCACACATTCCCCGATTAACTTGCAAAAAATAAAGACTAGATAAAAGAATAGTTAAAAAGGAAGCTCATGTGCCTTAATGCAATGAATTGGGAAGAGTCAGCCAAAAGCCTCTGTTTGCACCATGCAAGGATCTTAGGGTGACATAAGTATGCGATGAGGCGAGAGTTGAAATAGACAGATTCATTGGTTAGGAAGCGCAGTTACCTTGTCCTGGCTCTCTATAGTGACATTTACTAGTGATGTCCTCGTGTCCAGCGACAAAGATAGACATAGCAAGCGATCTCACGCGACCATCCTGCGTGAAATTTAAGCATCAAGATGCATTGGTGCACTTTAGATAAGTCAACGAGGAGCTGATTTGTTAGGCCCTCTCTTTTGGTGACACATCTCCTTACTTTCAGCGATTTTTCTCTTTATTTTATGAATTACTATTTGGTCACGGACGGTGCTAAAAACATCATTACACTAAGATACTGACATATATGATTTTTAATTTTGGTGACTTAAGCACTTAATTCCATTAATAAATGAAATTTTCCATTTCGTGACTGCTCATGTGGAAAACATTTTAGACCGATGGTATGCTTTGTATAAATCATTACTTAATTTCCTATAAACTCCAAAAGAAATAGGCTCAACAAAGTAGAGAGAAAAACTTTATTTTTAATGTTAATACCACAAAAAACTCCCAACTTATACACATGTTAATCTCTTATGTCATTATTATTCATCATTGATTTCCCTGGTAATTTCTTCTCCTCGCATTAGACTTGAATTACAAGATCCAATAGTTTCCCGCATCATTTCTTAACAAATAGTTCATCCTCTAATATAACTTGATTATAAAATATGTCTAAGACCTTGGGTTAATGTTGAGAATGTACTTCATTAATTTGCCTTAATCCAAAACAATAGTGCAACTTCCAGACTAGGTCTCATCTCAACTTCTAGATTTGAGCTCTCTTGGAATTTGAAACCTTTCGATTTCCTTTCAATTTCAACATGATATTCAAGACTTCTTATTCGACACAAGGTACAAAGTGGATGGTACGATAATGCTGGTATGAAGAGGAGATGATTTAAGCACGTGCAAACAATCCAAAGGCGGGATTGATGGTGGTGAAGCCTCCATCCACCGCCAGATTCTGGCCACTGATGTACTTGGACTCGTCACTCCCCAGATACAGAGCAGCCTTCGCCACATCTTCTTCATGTAGACTCACCCCATCCAAGTTGGAATACACTCGGACTCCTGCACTCTCGTCGACTTTGAAGAACTCCTTCGTCAATGGCGTCAGAATGAAATAAGGCGAGACACAGTTCACGCGAATTCCATATCGCCCGAGCTCCGCGGCCACGTTCCTCGTGAGGCCCACGACGGCGTGCTTGGAGCTGGTGTATGCGTGGGACGCCACCCCGCCCACGCTGGAGCTGACACTCCCGACATTGATGACGCTTCCGCTCCGCGACGGGATCATGGCTCGAGCAGCGTGCTTGGTCCCTAAGAAGACGCCGGTCAAGTTCACGCTGATCACCCTCTCGAAGTCGGCCTTGTCATTGTCCAGTATGTTGGCCTTGGGCGGGTCGCTGATCGCAGCATTGTTCACCATTATGTCCAGCTTTCCAAACTTGTCGACCGCAGTGGCAATGGCATTTTCGACATCGGATTCGATTGATACATCGCAATGCACAAAGGATGCGGTCTCGGCCCCCAGATCCATGCACACCGACTCGCCCAAGTTGTCGCGAATGTCGGCTATAATGACTTTAGCCCCATGCTTCGAGAAGAGCCTTGCGGTCGATTCTCCTATGCCGCCCGCCCCACCTGTGATCACTGCCACCTTTCCCTCCAGTCTGCAAAACCTTGTGCTAATCAGCCACACAATCTAGTTTTACATGAACAAAAGAAACGAAAACGAGAGCATTTCCAGCTTTGATGAGCAAAGCTCTACTCTTAAACGTAATTTCCAACATCCTTAAATCGCACGCACATTGCCAAAGCCACATGAATGACAAATTTTCTCATCGTTTAGAAAGAATCTCTTTGGACGTAAGTCCGAGAGCAAAAGAGCAATACCTTCGTGCTTCCTGGGGAGGAGTGTTGTGGTCGCCATGGTTTGAAAGATTGTTTCGAATAATGCTTAGCTACTAGCAAGGGGTTTTCGTATGATCAGTGACAACAACCGAACCCGAACCTTCTTGTTATATAGACTTTTGGGGGTGGAGACTTAACCTACTCCCATTGAGCCACAGGATTCATGTGTAATTTCATGGATAATGAAATATCAAGGGGGTCACCCTTGGCGTGCGAACATCATCCCAAACAAACCAGGTGGTCAATATCTTATTAAGTTATTATACAATGGGTTAATACCACGAGAAATTCAAAACTGGTACAATTGTAATAAATTTACCTTAAATTAATTTTTTGACTACAAAAAAATCTTGAATTGGTATACTTGTGATGAATATACTCCAAACTAATTTTTGATTGCCAAAAACCTCAAACCGGTATATTCATGACATATATAACCTCTGTTAGTCTCATTAAAATAAATTAATATCACGAAAAATCACAAACATGTATATTTATGGCTGTTACACCCATCGACTATCATGTATTATCCAATTCAACAACTTAACGGTCAAATTTAATCGAAACTAACAAATGGTAAATTTGTCACAGATATATCAATTTAGGATAAATTTGTCATATGTGTACTAATTTAAAGTTTTTTATAATATTTACCCTTATTGAAATAAGATCAAGCAGCCTTTTTCCCTCTCCGATATTAACTGATACGTGTTCCCCAAGAATAAGTGGTCGTTCTTTTTTCCAATCCATCAAATGGCTTGATCCTCCTGGAGCATCTTTCACCAGCCTGTGGAATCTGTCGTATTAAAGATGCCTCCGGCAGATTAATTAAGGAGGTAACGTACCACAGAAACCGTCCGAAGATATAAAGACAATCTCCCACTTGTTGACATAGAGCTTGAGGTGTAGAAAACAGTTCTTTGATAGGCAGATTGATAGTAAAATCTAGAGCTGGCAAAATGGTCATAAACCCATATTATGATCTATTTTTAGTTAAATGGGTCATATATGGGTCAAGTGAAAATTAAATATGGGTCAGAAATGGGTTTAAGAAAGTTAAATATGGGTCAAAAATGGGTCTGAGAAAATAAAATACAAAAAGAAATGGGTCTAAATGGGTTATTAGGAAAGAAAACCTACTTTAAAGTTTAAACCCATGGCCTTTTTTAACTTTATAAATTGTTTTTTAATAAAAAATCGAAATTATAATTATTTTTCATATTTCAATTTTTTTCTTTTCTTTTTTCTTTTTCTTTTTCCTTTCTTTTTCTTCCTTCCTTAGCCGGCGGCCGGCAGGGCGATAGCCGGCCGCCGTCGGCGACGACAGCCGAGCGAGGCTTGAGCTTGCCGGCGGGTCATCGACGACGCGGCGAGACTCGAGCTCGCCGGCGTCGGGTGGGACCTCAACCTCGCTAGATCGGCGAGATCGAGCCCCGCCGACGCCCGCGAGCTCAAGTCTCGCCAAATCCGGCAAGGCTCGGCCTCGCCGACAACTAGCGAGGCTCGAGCCTCGCCGACAACCGGCAAGGCTCGAGCCTCGCAAGTGTCGGGCGGGCCTCGGCCTCGCCGGATCGGCGAGATTGAGCCTCGCCCGACGCCGGCGAGCTCGGCGAGGTCGAGGCCCCACTTGATGCCGCGAGCTTGATATCACCGTGGCCGATCGTCGGCCGTTGTCTTGGCCGACGGCCACCGAAGAAGAAGAAAAAAAGAAAAGAGAAAAAGAAAAATAATTATTAAAAATTAAAAATTAAAAATTATATTTTAAAAATAAAAATTATAAAAATAATTTAAAATTATATTTTTAAAAATTAAAAATAATTTAAAATTATATTTAAAAAATTAAAAATTCGATTTTTTAAAAATATTTTAAAAATAATTATAAAAATTCCATTAATTTGTATTGCATAAAAATGTTTTAACAATACTTTTTTTAAAAAAAATCATAAAAATGAGCTTTTTTTAGATTTAGTTAAAAAAATTTCATGTTACAATTTTTAGTTATTCAACAATATGTTCACTTCAAATAAGAGAAGCATGTGCATAGTCTAATTTTTTATAAATATTTCAATTTATAGGTTTTTTTAACTTTTATTTTATTTTATTTATTATTTTTAATTTAATTTGAAGTTTTAATCCAATTAGCATATAGTAGAAATGGGTTTTCCTAGAATATTAATAGGTTTTAGCAATACGGGTTGGGTCGGATCGAGTATGGATCACTAAATTTACACTACAAGAATATGGGTCAAAACGGGTTAAATGGGTCAAATATGGGTCGACCCATTTTCGACCCGACCCAACCCACTCATTTGCCACCCCTAGTAAAATCTATTAGCCAAAATAAACAGTGATGATGATATTCATATGTGCTCTTACATCCGAGAAAAAGTCGTAATACAATTTTTTCTCTTTGAATGATCTTTTTTTGATGTGTAGTTTTGTTGTCTACTCGATATAGCTCTCCATGCATTTGTGCTTTGTTGATAACTACAAAGAAAGCTGACAAGATATGTATCATTACAGGTGAAATGAGCATAAGAAAATTCAATGAAAAGAGTCAAGATTTTATCACTCGCCATTTTTCACATTGTTGCTGATATAAGAGATAAAACATAATGGAAAAAGAAACGGAATAAGGAAATAAATTGAATACTGAATTTTACAATATTCAATCAATATGACATATTCCATGGAGAGATGAAATCCTGCTCTATAGCAATCCCCTTATTTTTCAAAAGATAGCAATCTCCCCGTAGCTTGAACATTGCTAGATTCGATGAGGCCGAGCCTCAACCAAGGCTGCTAAGGCCACTAGTGAGGTTGACCTCGCTAGTCCATTGAGGGCGAGCCTCGCCCAGTGATGACGAGGTTGAGCATTGCCAACGACCGATTGCCAGCCATAGCCAAAGGCCTGACAATTGGCCAAAGGAAGAAGGAAAGGAAAAAGAAAAAAAGGTGACGAAAAATAATAAAAAAATCATAAAAATTCAGAAAAATTATAAAAATGCAAAAAAAAATTATGTTAACATTAATCGCGCCGCGTAAGAAGGCCAACGTAAAGAAAAGCATCATATCAATGATTTCCAGTCAAAATTAGCCAGAATAACTAAATTGACAAATCGTTAAAAGGTTTAGAACTAAATTAGCAAGTTGTCAAAATGTTTAGAACTAAATTAGCATAATTGAAAGGTTTAAAACTGAATTAACCGCTATATAATAAGTTTAGAATTTTTTTGGATAATTTTCCCAAGATAATTCTTTGTTTATCTTACTTCTACCCAGATTTTGTATGCTTCAGTTCCGACTTTTGACAGCATATGAACCCGTCACGCAATGGCTCAACTTGATGATAATTACGTAGTTAAGCTTACGCACGCACCTCTCACATTTAAAGCGTGAGTGCTGATCACGGAGAGTTGGTCACTCGGGAGGGTTTTGCACGGGCAAGACGAGATAAGTCTTTGTTTATTTTACTTCTCCCCCAAATTTAATATGCTTAATTTCTGACTTTTCACCGCATGTGAATTAGACTTGCAATGGCTCAGCTCGATGGTTATTGGAACTTGAATTACGTAATTAGAAACCATTCGCGCATGAGTCTTGATCATGGTAAGTTGATCAATAAGGAGGGTTTTGCACATGCAATATGAGACGAGTCTTTGTTTATTCTACTTCTCCCCCAAATTTAATATGCTTAATTTCCAACTTTTCACCACATATGACCTAGAATTGCAATGGATCAGCTCGATGATTATTGGAGCATGAATTACGTAATCAGAAACCATTTGCTTATGAGTCCTAATCATAGAAAGTTGATCAATAAGGAGGGTTTTGCATATCCAAGATGAGACGAGTCTTTATTTATTCTACTTATGACCGCATATGAACTCGTCATGTAATGGGTCAGCTTGATGATTATCGGAACTTGAACTTGAATTACGTAAGTAAGCTCACGGTACGCACCTCTCATATCGAATCCTCAAATTCTGGTCCTATAAACACTTTATAATCTCGATAATGGTCTTGATGATAGTTTAAATTTCTGAAATACTGGGAGGGACCAAGTATATTAGGGCCCGTTTGGTTCAGCTTTTGGGAATGCATTTGCAAAAATGCAAATACCTTTGGGTGAAGGGGTTTTCTAAAATGTAAATATCGTTTGGTAAAATTTACATTGAGAAACAACTTTGATCAAAATACCGTTTGGTAAAATTTGCATTTGTAAAAGGCTTTTATTAAATTAAAAAAACCAAAATAAATATTTGTATTTTTTTTTTGAAGTCCGGCCACCGCCGCCGGATCGGCCCCGACGAGTCGCCATCTCCGGGTCGCTCGACCGATTCAAGCCACCGAGGTCGCGCGGTCCTCACACGGTCGCCCGGGTCTCGCGATTCAAGCCACCGCCGCCCGGGTCGCGCGACCCGGGCGTCGCCCGAGGTCCGGCGACGGTTCGAGGTTGGGTGACCCTGAGGCGGCGGTCGCTGGCACGCACAACCCCTTGGCCGGCGGTCGTCAGCCTCCGATCGGTTTCTCCACCGAAGAAGATGAACAGTGATGAACTTGCATTCCGAAAATGCAAGTTGCCAATGGATCTCTACCCCTCCATTCCCCAAAAGCCTTTGAAGCCCTTTCAAGATGCAATTGCATCTTCCCAAAGTCCTCAAAAAATTGAACCAAACACCACCTGCATTTGGCCAAACCCCTTTAGAGCCCCAAAGCCCATTCCAAGTGCTGAACCAAACAGGACTCACACTTAATGAGATTGCATATGCTTATTAAATGTGTAGGATGTTCTTTTTTAACACATATCGACTCGTATTGTTTTGATGACAAATCTGATAGATATATTTAGATTGTTAAGTCCGTGTTGTTTCACAAATATATATTAATTGGGTGTAAATTGCGAAGTGCATAATTGGAAGAGGGAAAGCTCGGAAATGCCCTCTCGCATTTCACATTTTTGTTTAGTTCTTAGATCTGAATTTAGATTAGGCTAATTGAGTACACGAGTGTCTATTCTACGCCACATAAATAGGTCATGCTCCATCTGATCAAATAATATATTCTCTAGGATATTCTCTAGGATATGGCGTTAGCTTATTTCTAATATTGATGTTATTTTTCGCCTCTGGCTCAAATATTCACATGGAAGCATTTTGTGGGGGTCGTGATGTTGTATGCTCCATATTAATAGGTGATCCAATCGGGATATGCCCTCTTTTGACTGTGTTTCTTATGACCAAAAGGGCTTATCCTGTATTTGGTTGTTCGGATCCAAATTGGGATTGAATAGGTTAAAGAGGGATTTAAAAATTTCCAAATATCCCCAAATTATAAAAATATCTCATTATATGTTTGGTGCAACTTAAGATAGGATTTAAATCTTTGAAAAAAAAAATCTTTAAAAATCTGCCACATAGAGTAAATTTGAAAATCCTTAAAAAATTTTGAAGGTCCCATCTTCGATTGGCTTCTCTTGAATATGAGACTAAAACCTTTCCAACCACATATATGTGAAGTCGACCTTAGAAGTATGATGACTCTTAACTGACACAAGTTCACATAGATGGCCTTGTTAACAGCAGGAGGCAATTCCTATGGTTGTACAACCAAACTCTATAGCTGAAGAAAACAACTCCTCCGTCCCAAGGGTCGACCAAGGCTGGTAAGGCCACTAATGAGGTCAACCTTGCCAGCTTGACGAGGGCAAGCCTTGCCCAAACAACGGTGAGGTTGAACCTTGTTAGTGGTCGATTGCCAGTCATTGCCAAGGCTTGGTGACTGGCTAGAGGAAAAAGGAAATAAAATAAAATTAAAAAATTCAAAATATTTATAAAAAATTCAAAACATGTAAAAATTGTCTATTTTGACGTTGGTCATACCACATAGAACAACCGAAAACAATCTCTTATCAAAATTGGTCGAAATGACTAAATTGATAAATCATTAAAAGATTTAAGACTAAATTAGCAAATCATCAAAATGTTTTGGATTGAATGACCAAAATATGCTAAAAAAATGTTTACTAAATTGAAAGGTTATAGCTAAATAGGTCACCGCACAATAGGTTTAGAACTTTTTAAATAATTTCCTAGGTAAGATGAGTCTTTGTTTATTCTACTTCTACCCAGATTTTGTGTGCTTGTTTTCCAAATTTTGACAGCATATGAACACGTCACGCAATGGTTCAACTTGATGATAATTATGTAATTAAACGTACGCACGCAGCTCTCATATCTAAGGCTTCAAATTCTGGTCCTAGCAACATTTTTATAATCCAGATTTGAAAACATTTGTGCGTGTCCTAATCACACCTCGTGATCATTTAAGACTATTTGTATTAGAGCCAACTTGTAAACAAGCATCTCTTTGTTGAAATGCGACAGACGTGGACCTCCGACCTTCCCACTTGTATTAGAGATGCCTCCTGCAGATTAATTAAGGAGGTAACGTACCACAGAAACCGTCCGAAGATAATAAAGACAATCTCCCACTTGTTGACATAGAGCTTGAGGTCTAGAAAACAGTTCTTTGATAGGCAGATTGATAGTAAAATCTATTAGCCAAAATAAACAGTGATGTTGATATTCATATGTGCTCTTATATACGAGAAAAAGTCATAATACAATTTTTTCTCTTTGAATGATCTTTTTTTGATGTGTAGTTTTGTTGTCTACTCGATAGAGCTCTCCATGCATTTGTGCTTCGTTGATAACTACAAAGAAAGCTGACAGGATATGTATCATTACCGGTGAAATGAGCATAAGAAAATTCAATGAAAAGAGTCAAGATTTTATCGCTCGCCATTTTTCACATTGTTGCTGATATAAGAGATAAAACATTAAAAAAAAAACATAATGGAAAAAGAAACGGAATAAGGAAATAAATTGAATACTGAATTTTACAATATTCAATCAGTATGACATATTCTGTGGAGAGATGAAATCATGCTTTATAGCAATTCCCTTATTTTTGAAAAGGTAGCAACCTCCCCATGACTTGACCATCACTAGATTCGATGAGGCCGAGCCTCATCCGAGGCTACTAAGGCCACTAGTGAGGGCGAGCCTTGCCTAGTGACGACGAGGTTGAGCATTGCCAATGGCCAGTTGCCAGCCATAGCCAAGGCCTGACAACTGGCCAAAAGAAGAAGGAAAGGAAAAAAGAAAGAAAATGTGACGAAAAAAAAAAAAAAAAAAAAGATCATAAAAATTCAGAAAAATTACAAAAAAAAATTATGTTAATGTCGATCACACCGCATAAGGAGGCCAACATAAAGCAAAGCATCATAACAACGATTTCCGATCAAAATTAGCCGGAATGACTAAATTGGCAAATTGTTAAAAGGTTTAAAATTAAATTAGCAAGTTGTCAAAAGGTTTAGGGATATGTTCAGCAGAAGTCCTAAAACTTGTCAAGAAAGTGCAATTGAGTCCTAAAACTTACAAAAAGTGCAATCAAGTCCTAAAACTTGTCAAGTTGGTTCAATTGAGTCCTAAAGTTAACACCGTCAAGAAAATTAATGGAAATTGCTGAGTGGCGCGACGTCATCGTTTAAATGAATTTTTATTTTTTATATGGATTTTTTTAAATTAGTTTTTATTCAAAATCTTTAAAAAATAGATAAAAACTAAAAATGAAAAGCTAAATTTATTTTAAAAAAACAAAACTATTAAAAAAAAAAAAAAAAAAAAGGCCGTCGGTTGAGCTGCCGCCGCCTCCCATCGCCGGAGGGGCCGGCGACGGCCGTCGCAAGGGCCGGCGATGGTCGCCGGCCTTGGGCGAGGTGGGCGGTCCTCGCCGGCGAGGCCTCACCGGCCCCGTGTGAGGCCGGCCACCCCCCGCCAGTCGGGCGAGGACGCCCGGATCCGGGCACGCCGCCCCGCAAGGGCCGGCGAGGCCTCGCCATTCTCGTCGGCGTCGTCGTCGGCGGCGGGGCGGCGTCGTCCTCGTTGGCAAAGGGGCGGAGCGGGCGACGGCCTCGAGCTCCTCCTTGTCCTCCTCGTTGACCGACTCGTCGAGCTGCGGCTACTCCTCCCCCCCGGGACCCGTCCGACGGGGCCTCGTCCGTCGGCCTTTGCTCGCCCGGATCTAGGCGAGCATCGCCAACCCCGGCCAATGGTCGCCGGCCCCCGCAAGGGCGGCGAGGCCTCACCCCTTATTTGTGACATCCCGAAATTCGAGCCCTCGAAGGACGAGTGAAAGTGAATTTCGTCAATGCATTGTTGGTTGATCTCACTGGAATTGATCACTCCGAGATACCGACCTTGAGGGGGAAAGGCTAATAAGGACGAGAACTCGTACGACTAAAAGAACTCGACCCGGGAAAACGACTTGACCGTGAGACTTGCGTGAGGATGATCCCGTAGATAGGCGAGGCCGATTTTAAGGACGACTAGAAGTCGATTCGCGGGCGAACATAATGGAACGACGGGTGATTCCGTTTACCGTTATCGAACCCTCGAACGACCCTATGTCGATCCTTAGTGATCGTGTACTTTGAAATAAGAATCTATCCTCCGTAATTTCATGCGAGTCAAGGACGTCCATGCGTCGAGATGTCTTGAACGTGGTTTGGCACGAGTCGGTTACGCGTGAATCCTCGGAGCCGCCCGTTAGTCGAGTTGTAACCAAAATGGCATTAGGGCGAAATTGACATGGCAAGAGAACTTAGGATTGGATTTCGAATTGTCGGGAATGTCGGGACGGACTTTGGATGAAGCTACATCAAACAGTCGACAGAACCAGTTAAGCCGAGTAATTGAAAAAGGGACTTTGGGACCGAGGAAGCAAGCCCGTGAGGACGTGGGCCGGGCCAAGCCAGTGTGGGCCTTAGGCCCAAGTTAGGACAGCCACCAAATGGGCCTAAGTCAAGCAAATGAGCCCATTGGGCCAAACCAACTATTCATCTTCTAAGCCCATGGGCCAATTCTTAGCATTTTCAAGCCCAACCAATTTCCAAGCCCACTCCTATTCATGGCCAAGCCCATTTCTTAGGCCCATCCACCAATTTCAGCCCAAGGTCAGATTGGTAATTTGTGCAAGATGGAAATGACCAAATTGCCCCTAAAAGCATGTGGATACGCAAAGGAAGAGAGAGAAGATGATGTCATGCATGGGGACTTGAAGCATGCATTGAATGGCCTTAATGAGGCCTTGATGGGAGCTCTCCCATCACTCTCTCTCCTTCTCTTCAGCCCCAAACCGGTCGACCACCTCTCTCCCTCGTTCTCCCTCTCTTCCAGTTTCTGCTCCAGCTGACCCTTCTGTGAAGAATCGAGTCAAAAGTGGTCCTCCCGGTTGAATCAGAGAACGATCCACCTATCACCGTGACCGTGAGAGACAGACCGTTCCAACAAGCCTGATTTCGTGCCGAACGGAGCCGTCGTCCGTTCTGTACGGCCGTCGCAATCCGCCGGTCGCCGGTCCGTCGGTCCGCCTGCAGCCTGCACTGTTTCGCGTTTTCGGCCATTTTTCTCCCATTCCAGCCCTTCCTTTGCCCATCCCAGCCACCCACAAGATCCCCAAGACCCCCGGGAGCCTCCGGTTGTCGACCAACCCCCTCGCCGGAGCTCCGGCCAAGCCGTTCAACTCCGTTTCTTCTCCGGCAGTCAGTTTTTGAGAGTTGCAGAGAGAAGCAGAGGCTGTGGTTGCTTTGTTGAGCTTGGGACCGCCTTGGATCGTCGTGGTAGAGGTCCCGGAGCGTCGCCTCCGTCGCCGCCGCCGCGTAGGTGTTTCCGGCCCGCTTAACGGGTGAGTTTAGCTCCTAATCCTTCGTTTAGTGCCTAAACTTGCTTAGGGTTGGTTTAGTTAGATTTAATTCTAGTTTAGGTGATTTAATTAAGTTGTATTAGCCCTAAGATAGGTGGTTAGATGGATGGATTAGATTAGTTTAGCCTAATCTTGCTTTATTTGCTTAATTGTGCTTATGTGTTTAATTAAGCTTGTTTTGCTTAATTAATTGATTGGTTGTTTTAATTAATGATTTTAATGATTTCTGAGTTTAATTTATCATTTATTAAATTCTGAAATTTACTGTTCACTCGACACTATTCACGATTACTGTTCACGAGGTACTGTTCACGAGTTACTGTTCACAAAACACTGTTCACCCGAGAACAAAATGTGTCTAATTTCATGTGGGTTTAATCCTATGAAGTGATTGAATGTATTATTGCATAAACATCTGCATGAATTGAATGATGATTTGTGCAATTGTGTGGTGATTGGAAAATTGGATTTTATTCAGAAAATCCGGGTGTCGGGTTTTGACACCGAAAATAGATTTTAAGTATTATATCAAATAGTGGGGTTTGAAAAAAAAAAGAAAGTATCGGTTTTCTAGTTCGAATTGACGTGTACCCAAGCACGACTACTTTCGGGAATGTTTTTAATACGAAGAAAAGAGGCCGGGATTACTATTTTAATCGAGGAATTTGAATGAAACGCAAAGTATCCTGAGCCGATAATGAATTGTCGTGTGTTGGCTAATGAGGAACCGTCCTGAGCTGTTGAGCTAGACGTGCCCCTATATGGGATGCCGCGCAACGGATGCCGGTCACGGTAGAGGCTAGGCCGGCGGACCGATGCTCCTTCGGGAATGCCGTCGACGTAATGACGAAGCCGTGCTTCAAGGGAGGAGACGATGCTCCTTCGGGAATGCCGTCGACGTAGTGACGAAGCCGTGCTCCACGGGGGGAGACGATGCCTGGCTAAACGCCAGTAGATAGCCGAACTGCGAGTAGGCTATGCCCATGTGTGGCATGATTAACAATTGGAACGCATTTGAGTGTTATTGATGCGCCGGATTATGGGACGAAATTGTGTGGCACGGAATGGGACGTGTCATAACGATTTTGTCTTATAATCGAGACTCTGTGATTGACCCGAGATGAGTAAGGCGTTTCAATTGTTGTATGCATTGAGTATATGCATTGTGTTTATGAACTGTGATAATGTGCAAGAACGCATGAGAATCATGGCATCTGTGATTTCAGTCATACAGGAGTTAAGCACATTGTTTATGGCACGCACGCATGAATCGATAATGTGCAGGGTGTGACAATGGCCAGGTGAGATCGCTTGCGTGCGACTCGTATGTGATTGATGAAATGTATCATCTAATGGCCATGTGTATTGCGTGTATTGTGCTGAGTTATAACGTGCAGGGTATGGCATACCGGGTAAGGTTGTATGCGAATCGATTGTTGGTTGTTGCTTGTGGTGGGGTAGCTCGGATAGATACCCTGGGTTGAGTTGGTGTACTAAGGGGCTTAGGGTGGAACTTGCTGAGATTTATATCTGTTTGGTTATTGAATAACCATTTTCAGGTCCCTAGTGTGAAGAGCCAAGAGCTTGAAGCGGAAGGGTCAGGAGCATAGGTGGCTTTGTAGTTCTTTATGACATAGACCTTCTGTATAAGCTTGAAGTATTTATAAAAGTGTGTTTGATTTGAAATTGGTTGTCCTGCTTTTCTATCCCATGTTTGTTGTTGTCAGGGAATTAGTGAATTCGCTTCCGCATGTGCAATAAAATGAAAAGGGTCGGCGACGAGTCCCAGGAACGTCGCAAAATTCTATCGACCACCGAGGGATGTGCGCGTGCTCGAGGTTCGGGGCGTGACACCCGCGGCCGATGGTCGCCGGCTCCCCTCGAGGGCCGGCGAGGTCTCGCCCAGGGCGAGCGATGGTCACCGACCCCCGTGAGGGCCGGCGTGCCCAAATCTGGGCGTCCTCGCCCGACCTGGCGGGGGTGGCCGGCCCTCACCAGGGCCGGCGAGGGCCGGTTGCCGGCCCCTCCGACGATGGGCGGCGGTGGATGCTCCACCCGACGGCTTCTTTTTTTTTATATAGTTTTGATTTTTTTTAAATAAATTTAGCTTTTCCTTTTTAATTTTTTATCTAATTTTTAAAGATTTTGAATAAAAATAATTTTAAAAAGCCATATAAAAATAAAAATTCATTTAAACAATGACGTCGCGCCACGTCAGCAATTTCCATTAATTTTCTTAACGGTGTTAATTTTAGGACTCAATTGAACCAACTTGACAAGTTTTAGGACTTGATTGCACTTTTTGTAAGTTTTAGAACTCAATTGCACTTTCTTGACAAGTTTTAGGACTTCTGCTGAGCATATCTCAAAGGTTTAGAACTAAATTAGCATAATTAAAATGTTTAAAATTGAAGTAACCGCTGTATAATAAGTTTAGAATTCTTCTGGATAATTTTCCCAAGATCATTCTTTGTTTATTTTACTTTTGCCCAGATTTTGTACGCTTCAGTTTCGACTTTTGACAGCATATGAACCCGTCACGCAATGGCTCAACTTGATGATAATTACGTAATTAAGCTTACGCTCGCACCTCTCACATTTAAAGCATGAGTCTTTGATCACAGAGAGTTGATCACTAAGGAGGGTTTTGCACGTGCAAGACGAGACAAGTCTTTGCTTATTCTACTTCTCCCCGGAATTTAATATGCTTATTTTCTGACTTTTCACCGCATGTGAACTAGACTCGCAATGGCTCAGCTCGATGGTTATTGGAACTTGAATTACGTAATTAGAAACCATTCGCGCATGAGTCTTGATCATGGTAAGTTGATCAACAAGGACGGTTTTGCACATGCAATATGAGACGAGTCTTTGTTTATTTTACTTCTCCCCCAAATTTAATATGCTTGATTTCCAACTTTTCACTACATATGAACTAGAAATGCAATGGATCAGCTCGATGATTAAACAAAGACGAGGTAGACGAGTCTTTCTTTATTCTATCGAGTAGACGAGTCTTTATTTATTCTACTTTTGACCGCATATGAACTCGTCATGTAATGGCTCAGCTTGATGATTATCGGAACTTGAACTTCAATTACGTAAGTAAGCTCACGGTACGCACCTCCCATATCTGAATCCTCAGATTCTGGTCCTATAGACACTTTATAATCTCGATAATGGTCTTGATGATAGTTTAGATTTATGAAATACTGGTAGGGACCAAGTATATTAATGAGGTTGCATATGCTTATTAAATGTGTAGGATGTTTTTTTTAACACATATCGACTCGTATTGTTTTGATGACAAATTTGATAGATATATTTAGATTGTTAAGTCCGTGTTGTTTCACACATATATATTAATTGGGTGTAAATTGCGAAGTGCATAATTGGGGGAAAAGTGTTAAAAAAGTCCTAAACCTTTTGCGTACGTGTCAATTTAGTCCTAAACCTTTTTTTTTGTGCCAATTAAGTCCTAAACATTTTTACGTTGTGCCAATTCAGTCCTTTCCTGCCAATTTTGGCCGAATTTTGCTGATTTGGACGCCGACAGGCGCGTGGCCTGATTGGCGCTAACGTTGATAACTTTTAATAATATTTTTCTTTTTTTCTTTTTCTTTTTTTCTTTCTTCCTTCTTCCTACGGTCGGTCGCCGGACCTCGGCGCGGCCGAGGCGACGGCCGGCGAGGTCGACCCTCGAGGCCTAGGCGGCGAGGGCAATCCTCGCCGGACTTGGCGAGGGTCAAGCCTCGCCCATGGCTAGCGTGGGCAAGCACGCCAACCCGGCGCGAGGCCGCCCTCGCAGCCTGGGCAACCTCAAGCTAGCCTTGAGCGAGCTAGTGGGGCTCGCCCTCGCCGCCTGCACCTCGAGGGCGGCCTCGCGCCGGGCTGGCGAGGCTTGCCCTCACCGGATCCGGCAAGGGTCGAGCCTCACCTATGCCCGTGGCAAGCCTCGCTGCCCAGCCACGAGACCACCCTCGCGGCTGCGGCGAGGTGGCCGGCGAGGTTGACCTCGACCTCTGGCCAATCAACGGGAAGAAGAATTAAAGAAAAGAAAAAGAATAAAAATAAAATAAAATAAAAAATATTCAAAAATATTAAAATATTATTAAAAGTTGTCCACGTCAACGCCGATCAAGCCACATCAGCCGACCGGTGTCCAATCAGCAAAATCTGGCCAAAATTGGCCGGAAAGGACTGAATTGGCACAACATAAAAAGGTTTAGGACTTCATTAGCACCAAAAAAAGTTTATGACTAAATTGGCACAAATGCAAAATGTTTGAGACTTTTTTAACACTTTTCCCGCATAATTGGAAGAGGAAAAGCTCAGAAATGCCCTATCGCATTTCACATTTTTATTTAGTTCTCAGATCTGAATTTAGATTAGGCTAATTGAGTACACGAGTGTCTACTCTACGCCACATAAATAGGTCATGCTCCATCTAATCAAATAATATATTCTCTAGGGTATGGCGTTAGCTTATTTCTAATATTGATGTTATTTTTCGCCTCTCGCTCAAATATTCATTAGGGAAACGTGGAAGCATTTTGTGTGGGTCGTGATGTTGTGTGCTCCATGTTAATAGGTGATCCAATCAGGATATGCTCTCTTTTAACTGTGTTTCATATGACCACAAGGGCTTAATCCTGTATTTGGTTGTTCGGATCCAAATTGGGATAGAATAGGTTAAAGAGGGATTTAAAAATTTCCAAATATCCCCAAATTATAAAAATATCTCATTATATGTTTGGTGCAACTTAAGATAGGATTTGAATCTTTGAAAAAAAAAAAATCTTCAAAAATCTTTAAAAATCTGCCACATAGAGTAAATTTGAAAATCCTTAAAAATCTTTGAAGGTCCCATCTTCGATTGGCTTCTCTTGAATATGAGACTAAAACCTTTCCAACCACATATATGTGAAGTCGACCTTAGGAGTATGATAGACTCTTAACTGACACAAGTTCCCATAGATGGCCTTGTTAACAGCAGGAGGCAATTCCTATGGTTGTACAACCAAACTCCATAGCTGAAGAAAACAACTCCTCTGTCCCGAGGGTCGACCGAGGCTAGCAAGGCCACTAATGAGGTCAACCTTGCCAGCTGACTAGGGCGAGCCTTGCCCAAACAACGATGAGGTTGAGCCTGGTCAGTGGTCGATGGCCAGTCATTGTCGAGACTTGGTGACCGGCTAGAGAAAAAAGGAAAGAAAATAAAATAAAATAAAATAATTCAAAATATTTATAAAAAATTCAAAAAATGTAAAAATTATCCATGTCGACGTTGGCCATACCACGTAGAACAACCGATAGCAATCTCTTACCAAAATTGGCCAAAAGGACTAAACTGATAAATCATTAAAAGATTTAAGACTAAATTGACAAGTCATCAAAATGTTTTGGATTGAATGACCAAAATTGACACAATCGAAAAGTTATAGCTAAAAAAATATTTACTAAATTGGCATAATTGAAAGGCTATAGCTAAATTGGTCACCGAACAATAGGTTTAGAATTTTTTAAATAATTTCCCTAGGTAAGATGAGTCTTTTGTTTATTCTACTTCTACCCAGATTTTGTATGCTTCATTTCCAACTTTTGACAGCATATGAACACGTCACGCAATGGTTCAACTTGATGATAATTACGTAATTAAACGTACGCACGCAGCTCTCATATCTAAGGCTTCAAATTCTGGTCCTAGCAACATTTTTATAATCCAGATTTGAAAACATTTGTGCGTGTCCTAATCACACCTCGTGATCAATTAAGATTATTTGTATTAGAGCTAACTTGTAAACAAGTATCTCTTTGTTGAAATGCGACAGACGTGGACCTCCGACCTTCCCTTGGGCAATTTATATAGATAAAGAGGGGTAAAAATTTTAGTTGATGAGCAAGCTCAAGTGTCTTGTTGCAATGCATTGGGAAGAGTCAGCCAAAGGCTTTGTTTAATCTGCCTTTTCCCCAAATTTCGCGTGCTTCATTTCTGACTTTCAAGAGCAAATGAACTGTTCTTGCAACGGCTCAGCTTGATGATCGTTGCAACTTGAATTACTTAATTAGAATCCATTTGCGCATGAGTCCTAATCACACAAAGTTGATCGGTAAGGAGAGTTTTGCACATGCAAGACGAGACTAATTCTTTGTTTATTCTTATTCTCCCCCAAATTTAATATGCTTTATTTCCGACTTTTGACCGCACATGAGCTGGTCTTGCATGGCGCGCTTGATGATTATTGCAACTTATATTATGTAATTCGAAACCATTTGCGCATGATTCCTGATCACAGAAAGTTGATCGATAAAGAGGTTTTGCACATGTAAGACGAGACGAGTCTTTGTTTATTCTGTTTCTTCCAATAAAGAGGTTTTGCACGTGTAAGACGAGACGAGTCTTTGCGTACTCTGCTTCTCCGCCAAAATTAGAAATGCTTCATTTCTGACTTTTGGCAGCATGTGAACTAGTCTTGCAAAGGCTCCGCTTGATGAATATTGTAACTTGAATTATGTAATTAGAAACCATTTGCCCACGAGTCTTGATCCCAGGAAGTTGATTACCAAGTTGATTACCAAGGAGGGTTTTGCACATGCAAGACGAGATTGAGTCATTGCAAGACTAGTTCATATGCAGTCAAAAATTGGAAATGAAGCATATCAATTATGAGGGAGAAATAGAATAAACAAAGACTCAGCTCGATGATTATTGGAATTTGAATTCTAAGAAACACCGACACTCTTTTGGAGTCTTCGGTTCTCGTTGAATACTCTGACACGTGTCTGAGACTCGATCAAAATGTGTCAAATTCCACATTTGATCAACTCTCCCGACACTTTTCGACATGCAAGTCCAAAATTCCAACATGCGAATTTTGAATTCCAACAAGTGATTCCTACATGCAAGGGGTCAATTCTAGAAATTTTCAATACATGAGAGTTCAAAATGTAAATATATATATATATAATATTAATATTAATATTAATATTAATATTAATAATTGAGAATGAAGAAAAATCTAGTCTTCTCTTCTCTTTTGACTCTCACTTTCCATGACACACAATTCATCCCCCCAAGTTTTTTTTTTTTCTCTTCTCTTCCAACACGCTTTGACAAATGAGTCTAGAATGTGGGTTGTTTGTTTTTTTTTTCATTTTCTCCAAGTTTTATGGATTATTGGAATGTAGTTGAATTTGTTAAATCGAAACAATGAATGATATTAACAATTGATGGATTAACGTTTTTAAATAAAATTCATTCTAGACTTTTTTTATTATTTATTTATTTATTTATGAATTTGAATCAAATTAATTTGATTAATTAACGGTATTATTAGGTAAAGGATAAAGATATATAATCTGTATATAAATATGTTGATGCTATGTTTACAATGGTATCAGTAATTGAATATAATAACTAAAGACTAGATAGAATTTTGGTTTCAGAATAAGCTCGAGTGCTAATAGACAAATTCATTCGTCAGGAAGTGCAGGTATATTATACTAGGCCTAAGACATTGATGTCGACATAGACTTCTGGGACTTAAAAAACCACCGTCCAGCGATGTCGTTGAGTCCAACAATAGAGCATATCCTATATTTAGCAAGCTGTCTGACTTAACTATTTTACATCCATATCTTCATTACTATTTCCGGTTCTAAAAGTGCATCAAAGCTACAGTCATTAAATATAATAACTAACTGTAGATTGCCTGCCGTGATCAAGAGAACCCGTGAGGATTCTAAGCAATATTTAAGGCTATAAATATTAGAGCCAACTTGTGATTTAGTATCTTCGTTGAAATGTGACTGAGCTAGACCCTCTCTTTCCTTCAAATTAGAAAAAATATTTGTGTCTTGATGCAATGCATTGGGAAGAGTCAGCCAAAAGCCTTTGTTCACATCATATAAGAAGCCAGGGTAACATAGCACGCGAGGCTAGAGTTATATAAACAGACTAAGGGCGTATTCCTGTATTAATCGCTAATTCGTTAGATCGTATGGAATTTCTCTCTAAAACTGATGATTATTATGGCTTTCAAGTTTCAAATAGTCAATATAAAAGGTGCTCAAGAAAATGGTTTCCTCCGTCTTGAACTGCTTCCGCTACAGGCCGATCAATCAGTTGAACGAGTCCACGTTGCTGTACTTGGTTAATATTCTCTCGTGAACAAAATGGGAAAGTGCACCAGATTGAATCCCAAGAAAATATATAGTATTTATCAGACTGCCCATATTGCTCCCCAAAGAACATGGTATCTGCAATGCTGATGACCCTGATGACCCACGATTCCACCGAAGGACAAAGACAGAGAAAGTTGATCGTGTCAGGAGGCCTTTTCCACATGCAAGGCCTGATGAGTCTTTGTTTATTCTACTTATCCCAAAATAAGATTCATTATTGATTTTTGACAGCATATGAACGGGTCATGCAGTGGCCCAACTTTACGATTGTTGGGACATGAATTACGTAATCATGCTGACGTACCACCTCCCACGGCTGAAGTTTCACATTCTGGTCGACGGAACATTTTATAATCTTTGATATTGTAACTTGAAGACATCTGTGCATCTGTCGTAACCATAGTCTAGATTTTAAACATACTGGGAGGGCCCGAATATATGAATGAGGTTGCGTATGCGTATCAACTATTGAGCAGGATGCATCTGTTTAAATGTCATGACAGGTTTGCTGGATCTGCTTATAAATAGGAACTGAGCTTCCTTCCTTGACCCTGCGCAGCCCAAATAGGAGGAGAGAACAGAGAGAGAGAGAGAGAGATTGAATGATGCAGGCTCTGAGCTCTGCTGAGTTGTTCCGCAGAGACTTGACCGAGCAGCTGGTCTGTCCTCTCTACTCATTGATCTCGAACCATTTAAATAGAAGCCATGCTTGGTGCCCTGGTAGACCATGATTTCATTTGCCTTTGGCAGGTGCTGTTTGAAGAGCATCCGGGAGTGAGAAAGGTGATCCTGAACCGACCTTCCAAGTTAAACTCCCTCAATCTCGAAATGGTGCGACCTTCTCTTCTTTCTTTTACTCATTTACGCAGGTCCATTACTCAAGTGCGTCTCCTCTGAGCGCGCAGATTTCTCAGATGTTTAGCAAGTTGAAGATCTACGAGGACGATCCTACTGTCAATGCTGTCATCTTGAAGGTAATTGGAGGTTGTATTTATCTCTGTCCTTTCTCCCTACTGAGTTGCTAGTACATATTTAAGCAAATAGCAGTAGAGGCGTTTCAAGATTTCATCTAGTGTATACATTTAGATTCAAATTCGATTGATCATGCTCCATCTGATCAATGATATGTTCTCTTGGATATGCATTAGCTGATTTATACTCTATGTTATTCTTCGCCTCTTGATCAAATATTCATCAGGGAAACGGGAAAGCATTTTGTGCGGGCGGTGATGTTTTCCAAAATATCTGCTCCATGTTAACAGGTGATCAAATTCGGATCTGCTCTTTTTTAATCGTGCTTAATATAACTATAACCCTTGAAATATGCAAGAGATATGGTATTCTTTTCCAAAAACTTACAATATTAGGTGGACAGCCATATATACATGCAAAATTATAATGTTTCGTGTAAAAAAATCGGAATTTTTTTCGTGCTGTTAAATTTCGATAACTTTTAATGAGTGCTATGAAAAACCTTTAGTAAAAACGAGTAGATGGCGACCTAATTAAGTTATTGAGCTGCCAACACTTGTTAATTTGACATAATAGTTGGTAAAGTTAAGGCTTTGTTAGAATATGTAAACAATTGTTGGGAAAAGATTTTAAAAAGAGACTGTCAAGGATACGAAAAAATAATCAAATAACTAACTCAAATAAGAGTTGACAACTTTATCTTATAATCTGAGTAAATTCTGGTAGTACTGAAATCTTTCAGGACATTGGAGCTTTGGAGCAAGCTTTTACAAGAAACAACTCACCTTGGATCACTTGATAGCCACCTATAAAAAGCCTTTGGTGAGATTTGGGGGCTTTTCTTCTTTTGCAGTACTTCCATGGCTGATGAACCAAACAATAAGTATCTGTAGTTAAAGCTAGCAATTCCTTCAAAATCAACTTGAACATTTTCTTTTTCATATGAATGACCTCAAAGGTATGCCTCACCAATGGAGTTGTAATGGGCGGTGGCGCTGGACTCTCCATGCACGCAAGCTTTAGAGTCGTGACAGAGAAGACGGTAGATAGCCCTTGTTTATAAATTCATTTGATTTCTATAACCGGACTCAATGGTGATGAATGATGTTTGCAGATGAGCTTTGTTCATCATAATGCATCTTCTGGGACATCTGATAAAAACTTGCTTGAAACTACAGAAAATGAATCTTTCTGAAGAGTGTTTCGATTCCCGGTGTTGCAGGTATTTGCAATGCCTGAAGCAATACTCGGGATCTTTCCGGATGTGGGTGCATCTCATTTCCTATCCAAGCTTCCCGGTTACTTTGGTAATTCTGAACAGCTTTTTCTTTTCTTTGTTCACTTTAGATGAACCCATAATACACATATTGTCCAGTGTAGGAAAGGAATTAAAGTGGAAGAGAAGTACAATGTATGGATCTTCTCATTTTGGACGTCTTTGTATTTGTGTCTCATTGTCAAATTTTAATTAACCAATTAGTGTGTGTGTGTGTGTGTGTGTGTGTGTGTGTGTGTGTGTGTGTGTGTGTGTGTATTGTGCCAGGCTTTTTAATTATCGAATATCTAGATTAGATTATCCTATCCTTTAGATTTTACAAGTGAGGTTACATCGACCAGGTGAATATCTAGGATTAACCGGAGCACGGCTGGATGGAGAAACAATGCTTGCATGTGGCCTCGCAACTCATTTTGTCTTTTCAAAGGTAACTGGATGGTAGCGATTCCAAAACTTGCTCGCTCTGTTATTTAATATTTAAAAGGAAAAAAGGCGGCACATTAGATGTATCTAATAACCGATACGATTTTAGTTTGTCTTTTATATGTATATGGTTAACCCTCTATTTTCTCGATAGGATCTTCCTCTTTTAGAGCACGCTCTTTCTTCGGTGGATTCGTCAAATGCATCAGACATTTTGTCGGTCATCAACAATTATGCGTGCAAATCCAATATGAAAGAGGAAGAACTCCACAAAAGGTTGCTGATGTTCTACTCTAGGAATTTACTCTCTTCCTGTCAAATATAATCTCTTACATCAACAATTCTTCATTGTTGGAATAGATTGAAGAGCATAAACAGATGTTTCTCAAGACAGACGGTGGAGGGCATATTACATTCTCTTGTAAGCACACGTTGGATTGAATTCTTTCTCCTTCTTTTCTATTTGCACAGCTGAGATACTTTCCCGGTGCAGGAGGAGGAGCTGCTAAATAACTTGGCAGAGAAATGGATTGCCGAGGCAGTGAACAGTATGAAGTCTGCTAGTCCGACCAGCCTAAAGATTTCTCTGAGATCGGTAATATGCAAAACAAAACGTATACTATCCAGCTTAGTGGTAATTTATACAAAGTAACGCACTTTCAAATGATAGTGAAATTCGACAGATATCTTCCATTTCTCAAAATCTACTCTTTTAGGGTGTGTGCAGATGGAAATTTGAAAGTAGAAAGTACTCAGCAGTTTGTGTTAGAATGGAATGGGAATTTTCCAGTCATAAACTAACTCTTTGCGTCCGTACAGTGATGTCTGTGTATGCTTGTTCCAGCAGTTGTTGGGTACATGGTACTCATGGATATCAATCATTTATGTGTAACATTACAAGGAGCATGGCATATTGCATCTAACAGATAAAAGAACTTGTCGATCTTGATGATTATTAGATAAGAGAAGGACGTGGTCAGACGATTGAACAATGTCTAGCTCGCGAGTACACCATCTTTTGCAACATCGTGCGAAGGAAGATCACCAATGACTATTACGAGGTACTAACTCTAAATGGATATTTTAATAGGTAGGACATATTCAAGTATCCAATGGGAGCTTTTGATTTTTCACGTCACTTTTATAAACAACTCTCCACTGGCCGAGAAGTTATTTCATGAACTATGAACCACATAGATCAATACCATCTCAATCATTGATTATGTGGGTCCAACTGTGAAACTTATATGATCAATGGTACAGATGAACATGATCTAAATTATCTATAGACCATATGATATCTTGGCAACTAGAGCATTCGCCAAGTGTGTCTGTCATGTGTCGTATGTATCCTTCTCTTCATCGATTTGTGTAATGCATTGGTGAATACGTTTTGGTGCAGGGTTCAAGGGCGATTTTTTTCGATAAAGACAAAAAACCCAAGGTAAAAGCATATAGACTATTACCCTGCTATTTGACTTGTTGAGATGGATCTTGAAACTTTATTTAGTAAGAGCAATAATGTATCAGAATTTGTGATTTAATATGGTGATGACATCGTGCTTTAGACATCTTTTTACGTCCAAAACCTTTTGATTGGTACTTGGCTTTATCTGTCATTTGTTGTGCATTGGCTAAAAGAAGACGAAGACGGTCCGAATCATAAATTTCTCTTGACTAATAAATGAGAGGAGAAGGGTATATGCTGCAACAACAAATTATAGTCTGTTGTCTATTATCCTTATAATAAAAATTGAAGTACTCAAACTTCATTGAGTTCAAGAGACAATCATTAAAGCCTCGCAGAGACTGGAGATCCTATAATCGTCTGTGTAGGGTAATAAGGCATGGTGTAAGCTAGGATTGTATCAAGTCATATGCTAATAATAAATCATTTGACTGTTTCCTAACAGCTTAGCCTTTTAGGACAAACGGTTTTTCTTACAATTTGGATGAATTAATGCACGAGGTTGAGCTTGAGCCTGATTCTTGTTTGATGAACACAGTGGGAGCCGCCGAAGTTAGAGTTGGTCGGAGCAGAGATGGTGGACATGCTATTTAAAGCATTCGAGGATGATGACGACTGGAATTGTCTACAGCTCCCTGCACGGTCCTCCAACGTGCTTGACCACGCAAGGTCAAAGCTCTGAATGAACCTATTTGTGACACAGCTCACTCATATTGCAATACACCAAACTGGAAACTGTAACTCATATATATTGGCATGCATTTGTAATGTGACAGTCTTCTCTGTCAAACTCCCATGAGGTTAGACAACTCAAGATTTCCTTATTAACTTCCTGTCCAAATTTTAGCATTTGATGCGCACTTTCCCCTCTGGGAATCACGTTGCCCTCTAAAACTACAAGCAACGAAGAGGAATAATTGCTGTTAATGCATCTAAAGATAGGAAGAGTGCAGTATCTATGTCCAATTTCAACTGCGCAAGTACTCCTCAATGCCAACTTCAAGGCTAAGCCAGGACATTATCAAGTTTTCTGGAGATGAAAATCCAGTAATACCAACAGTTGCTGAGAAGATAAAATCAACAGCAGAAGAAAAAGATTAATTTATTTGTTTCTAAAATAATAAATGTGAGCTTGGACAGTTCCGCAAAATTGAAACCCCAAACTCGATTGTACAAATAAATAAGGAATACACTAGATCATTCCATTTTGAAACAAGCTCGCATTCTAGGCCCGAAAGTGGCACAACAATTGTCAGTGACTCAAGTAAAGTCTATCACAAAGCTGATTAGAGAACCCGCAGCAAATAGTAAGAGAGAAAGAAGAAGAGAGAAGGAATAGAGAAGGGGAGAAGAAGGATAATGTAAAAGAAAGAAACAAAGAGGGGGCTGTAGATGTAACAGAAACCCTACACCCATTGTGTTTATATTGAATATAAATTGTATATGACCATAATACCCTTATGTAAGTAAAAAAGGAAATAAAACTCTGAAAATAAAAGAAACTCAATTAAAGTAACTTAACACTCCCCCCTCAAGCTGGAGCATATAGGGGCCTGCATGTTTTCGTTCTTTTTTTTTGTTTATGAACAGAAATTTTGTTTTTTTGTTCCCGGGAACAAAAAAAAGAACAAAAACGCGTTTGTTTGCGTTTTGTTCAAAATCAGATTTTTTTGTTCCCAGAACACAAAAAGAACAAAAATGAGAAACAAAAAAAAATTGTTTCTTGCTCTAGAAACACTTCTCCATAAACACTTTTTTCTTCTTTTCTTCTTCTTTTCTTCTCTCTCCTCTTTTCTTCTTCTTTTCTTCTTTGGCCGGTCGCCGGCCTCGGCCATGGCCGGCGGCCGGCCGTCGAGGGCGGCGAGGCTCAGCCTCGCCGGATCTGGGAGGCCAAGCTCACCCGGCCAAGGCGCGCCGGGCGACACTCGGCCTCGCCTTGGGCCGGGCGAGCTCGAGCTCGCCCGGATCGCCTCGCCGGGGCGGCGAGGCCGAGCTCGCCCACCCGGCGAGGCACGGCCTCGCCGGATGCGGGTGAGGCCGAGCTCGCCCGACCACCGGCGAGGCTCGGCCTCGGCGGGGGCCGCGAGCCTTGCCGTAGGCGGGGGCGAGGGGGCCGGCCGTCGGCCGATCGCCGGGAGGACGGCGACCGGCCGAAAAAAAAAAAATAAAAAGAAAGGAAAAAGGAAAAAATAAAATAAAAATATTAAAAAGTATAAGAAACAAAAAAATAAAAAATAAATTTACCAAACGTGTTTCTATTCATTTTTATTTAGGAACAAGTTTACCAAACGCATCTTTACGGTCAAAAGCATTTCCCGAAGCAGAAACACTTTTTTTAATTTGTTCCCTGGAACAATTTTTGAGAAGTGTTACCATTCGCACCCTAGGTCACCCATGCCCGGCTTGGAACAACCAACAACAAAAGCGGGACGAAATAATGCTTTGGTAAACATATCGGCAAACTAATCTCTAAAGGCAACGCAAGGAGTAGCAACCGGCTTACGCTTCACAAAAGCATCACGAACAAAGTGACAAAGTCAACTTCTATATGCTTAGTTCGCTCTTGAAAAAGAGGATTCCTAGCAATATAAATAGCTGCTTGATTATCACACATCATATCAATAGGTTGATTAATAGAAAATCCAAGCTCCTGGAGAAGAGATTTCAACCACAACAATTCAGCCACGGTATGTGTCATAGCACGATATTCAGCCTCGCACTAAACTCCGGCAATGGTAGTACGTTTTATTGCTTCTCCAAGTAACCAAATTACCACCAATAAAGGTGCAATACCCAGTTGTAGACCGTCGATCATATGTTGACCCAGCCCAATCAGCATTAGAATAGCCAACCAGAGTGGAAGAACCATTAGATTTATAAATTAGTCCCTTACCAGGAGAGCTTTTAAGATATCGAAGAATGCGACATACAACATCCCAATGAGCCTTCTTAGGTGACTCCATAAACTGACTCACCACACCAACAGCAAAAGAAATATTGGGACGTGTAACAGTAAGATAAATTAGTTTCCCAACTAGACGTCGATATTGATGCTTGTCTTCAATTTCATTTCCATCATCAACTCCAAACTTTTGATTTGGATCCATAGGAGTATTAACTAGCTTGGCAGCTAGTGTACCTGTCTCAGACAAAAGATCAAGAACATACTTTCGCTAAGACAAATTAATACCTTTTTTACTTCGTAAAACTTCAATACCCAGAAAACACCTAAGAGTTCCCAAGTCTTTAATCTAAAATTGCTGCTGAAGAAGGGACTTAACCTCATAAATGCTTGTCATATCACTACCAGAAACAATTATATCATCCACATATACCACAAGAATGACCACCCCCCATTCCTTCTTGCGAACAAAAACATAATGATCGGAATAACATTGGTGAAAACCACATTTGGAAATCACTGAACTGAATTTTTCAAACCATGCTCTTGGAGACTGTTTCAACCCATAAATGGCCTTAAGTAGCCGACATACTTTACTACGATTCTCCCCCGAGCAACATTCCTAAGAGGTTGCTCCATATATACTTCTTCAGACAAATCACCATAAAGAAAAGCATTCTTGACATCCAATTGATATAATGGCCAATCGAAATTCATAGCAAGAGAAATAATAACACGAACAGAATTGAGACATGCCATAAGGGAAAAAGTCTCAAAATAATCCACTCCATAAGTTTCAGTAAAACCTTTAGCAACGAGCCGAGCTTTAAGACGCTCGATTGAGCCATCCGGATTGTACTTGATAGTGTACACCCAACGACACTTCACCACATCTTTCCCAAGGGGAAGATCAACGAATGACCACGTTTGGCGAGACACCAAAGCTTCCATTTCCACATCCATAGCTTTCTTCCACTCAAGGCGAGACAAAGCCTCAGTGGTAGAAGTAGGAATTGTGTGAGTTTGTAATGATAGAGCAAAGTCATGTAATGGAGAAGGAAGATGTGAGAGAGATACATAACGCTCAATAGGGTAAGCCAAAGAGGATTTTTGTGTGCAAGACCGAGTACCTTTGCGAAGGGCAATCGGAAGATCGTCCGAACCAGGAGACAAGGAGGAAGATTGATTGGAGGATTCATTTAATTTAATAGTGGTAATTTGAACATTGACACTATCTGTAGGAGCCTTAGTATCACTCATGACGATAATCTCAATATAAATATATCTACCACTAATCAAGAAGGCTTAAACTTTAGTGCAAGAAATAAAACAGCAACACTGATGTATAATCAGATGTAATTGGCTCTATCAATTAACCAAAGGGATGCTGAAAACTCATAAATATAAACTGCTGTATAGAAGAAGATATCTGACCAGAAATCTCGATTCAAATAATTATATGCTTGACGGAAACCCAGCAAGACCAGTCAACCATAATCAATAAAGTACTATGATTCTTGAATCCGCTAATCAGTAAGTGTTGTAATCCATGTTCACAAACCGAACCTGATGAATTTGATATCTTCTAATATAACAGATAAAAATTACAGCTTTAGGTGGCTGTGCACCAAAGTTCTACGGGATGCAATAGGATCAAGCATTTAGATCCTCAAACAAAGTCACAACCATTGCATTAGAAATATGCCTTCAAGCAAACAAACATCCAGAATGAAGGAGAATTTAGCTTCAGGCTGTAGATTTCTTTGACAGAAATACACCCAACTGAGCATTATTTGGCAGACATAGGAAAGTGCAGGAAATTGCTCTGAAAATGAGAAAGTACTGCTCCAACAAAGTCTTTCAAATCAGAGTATCGTATCTTAATTTCCCAGAGAAACTTAAATAGTAAATACACTGGTCATCTTTTTCCTAACAACTGGGCAAAATGGAACTACACTTATTGTCCAATCTTCTTCTCCAGAATCACTTTCAAATCAGCATTAGATTTCTCTGGAGAAACTTAATAGCACAAACCAATGCCAGGCAGAGGTGGGAAGCCTTCAAAACAATAAAGCTTAGACTTCATAAATTTTGAACTTGGATCCGATTTGAAGACAACAAAGCAGCAACATCCTGAGATGGCTTTGGCAATACAGGTTTTTCACAAAAACTTTACGCTTATCCGCATTCTCAAACAATTGCTTCCGGAGGACACCATGCAAATGCCCAAAGAGTTGCTCCTTTAGGGATTCAAATGCCAAATCCAACCTCTCCAGCTGCTCCATCGCATTCACATTATACATGAATAGCCCATACTAGAGGTCAAAGCTATCACCCGCCATGTTCTCCACCAAATTTAACAAAGTCTCATAGACTTTCGTGTTGATCGGGGTGGACTCCAACTTAGTTTCTCCAGAGTCCCCCCCCATTGTGTGCGTGATAAACTGTGACCCAGCTGCATGCCAATCATGTTCAGCACAACTCATCTCCACCATCAGACACCCTTCCTGTGCAAATATGCCCAAAAACTGGTCACATCGTGCTTGTCTTAACTCATCACTTCCAACCCTAACTTGATCATAAACAAAGGAAAGACCATTCCATCCATTCTTGCCGCTCTCGGGTCCAAACATTGGGTGTGTGCAAAGAATATCAAAATCTAACGGCAAGTTTTGGAGAAACAAAGCCCTCGGAAATTCCTTCACTGAAAGTACATCGACAAACAAAGTATTCCTTTTCAATCTTTGGAGAGGCAATCACTTAAGGACATTCTCTGTGGACAAAATTGAGCTGCAAAGAAGAATCACGTCTGGATGCTCTTCACAAAGATCATCTGCATTAGAAAAGAAAGAAACCCCCAACCTTTGAGCTGCCTCAGAATAATGGGATCGAGAATAAGCTATAACTGTGTGACCTTGGCGGACCATGGTCTTTGCTAGAAACTGGCCAAAGGTTCCAAATCCCACAATGGCAATCTTGAGGGGCGACCTATCTTGAGAATTGCTGGCGCTAGGCACTGGATAGCTGATTGATGGAGCAACATCTTGGAATCTGATGGTTTAGAGAAAAATTATGAATGAGATTCTACATCGCATGAATTTTCTAGAAAAGGTAAAATGATCCTACAAATCTTTCAGCAAACACAAGAAACAACCAGGGTTTCCTTACATTAGTATATCTCATTTGTTCCACAGAGTAAACAGTGAAAATGGGAACATTAGTGGCAACTGGCTATCAGTTTTGAGGTACATCAAATCATTAAACCATAACACTAGACTTCATTCTCACTGCCACAACTCAAAAGGGAACAGCATAATGCCTAAAAAACTTTGCGCTGGCAGCTTTTCTACTGCTCTGGTGAAAAGCAGAGAATATACAGTCAAATGGTCAAGGATAAGCGATATAACTGAACAAGATAAGTTCCCACAACCAAAATCAACAAAACCATTTATCAGCAAAATCATACCCCTTTGATTTTGAAGCAGCCGCGCCATTTCTAATATTCGTCAGCGCCTTGTAATTCTCAGGCGAGACAGGCTCTGTCTTAGCACTTTCAACCAACTGCTTCCTCACCACATCGTGTAACCTTCCAAACAGCTGCTTCTTCAATGCCTCGAAAGCCAAATCCAACCTCTCCAGCATCTCCAACGAGTTCTTGTTATACGTGAACAACCCATGGTACAAATCGAAGCTGTCCCCTGCCATATTATCCACCAGCTCTAGCAGCTTTTCGTACCCCCTCGTATTAATCGGCGTCGATTCCAAATCCAACTTCTCCAGAACCCTCCCGACCGTGTGCGTAATGAACTGCGATTCGGCGGCACTCTTATCGTGCTCAGCGCAGGTCATTTCCACCATATTACACCCCTCCCGCCCGAAGATTTCTAGAAATTTCTCGGCCCTCGAAATCCTCGATTCCTCATCGCCAATCCTAACCTTCTCATACACAAAATTAAGCCCACTCCATCCATTCTTCCCACTCTCAGGTCCAAACATCGGATGCGTGCAGATTATATCGAAATCGCGAGGCAAAAGCCGAACGAGAAAAGCTTTCACGAACTCTTTTACCGACAAGACGTCGACGACCAGCGTGCTCCGCTTCAGCCTCTGCAAAGGCAGCGCCTTTACGACTTGCTCCAGCGAAATGATGGAGGTGCAGAGCAAGATGACGTCCGGGTGCTCCTCGCACAGGTCGTCCGCGTCGCGGAAAACGTGACGCCGAGCTTGCGGGCGGCATCGGAGTGGTCGGATCGCGAGTGGGCGAGGACGGCGTGGCCCTGGCGCGCGAGGGTCTTGGCCAGGAACTGCCCGAAGTTGCCGAAGCCGACGATGGCGATCTTGAGCTCGCCGCGCGATTCGGAGCCGGCGGGGAGCTCGGGCTCGCGGTCGAACGGCTGGGCGGCGTCGACGGACTGGACGCGGAGGCGGCGGCGGTCGGGAGGAGGAGAGAGATTGAGGGCATTGCAGGGGAGTGGCGGGGAGGGATTTGGAATGGACGGCGGAGGTGGTGGACGGACGGCGGCGGCGGCGGCGGCGGCGGCGGGAAGCTTTGCAGAGAGGAGAAGAGGAGCGGCATGTCGAAGACACGCGTCAAAGCTCTCTGCGAGGGAGAGGGAAGTTTTTGAAACGAAGTTTGATTTCCACCAAATTTATAATGGGGAGAATTTCAAATTGGTAGAAATCAAACAATGACCTAAAGTGCCTTTATTTTTTTAAATAAAGGCTTGAAATGAATTTTATTTTAAATGAAGACCTGAAGTGGTATTGATTGTTTTAAATAAGGACCGAAGTGACTTTGATCGTTTCAAATAATGACTCGACCTCGCCAGTAGTCGGTTTGATAAATTTTCCTACCTGTTAAGGGTATTTTCGTCATTTGGCATTTTTTCCTTTTTTCTTTCCTTTTTTTTTAATAGTTCTTCTTCTTCCTCTTCACCTGTGGTGGCGATGCCCATAGAGGATTGGATGAGAGTCATCCTCGCCGCGAGGCCGTCCCTTGCTTAGGGCCAGTGCAGGCCGGCCTCATAAATGGCCCCCAAGCGAGGGTCACCATACCTAGGTGAGGCCGTCCCTTGCCCAGCCCTCTATGGGCATCACCGACGCCCGATCGGCCACTAGCAAAGAGGAAGAAGAAGAACTAAGGAAAAAAAAAAAATGAAGAAAAATGGGGGAAATGACAAATGATGAAAATAACCTCGCTAGAAAGTCAAGTTCTTATTTGAAATGATAGCAAGGCCCTTATTTGAAACAAATATAACAATTTCAGTTCTTATTTAAAACAATATCAACTTCAAATTCTTATTTGAGAAAGTGAAGACACTATCTTTTTTTGAAATAAAATCTTTTTTGAACTCTTATTCGAGAAAAAGATGGCATTTCAGATTCCTTTTTGGAATTTCAAGTTATTATTTAAAACAATATTTATTTTAGATTCTTTATTTGAAAGTGAATGCATTTGAAATTGAACTCTTATTTGAAATAAAATTTCTCCATTTTGGAATTTGAATTTCTTATTTAAAAAATAAAAGAAAGGGCTTTATTTTAAATCCTTATTTTAGGGAATTTCAAGTTCTTATTTAAAACAATATCCACTTTAGATTCTTACTTGAGAAAGTGAAGGCAATGTCCTTATTTAAAATAAGATCCACTTTGAACTCTTATTTAAGAAAAATAAGGCATTTCAAATCTTTTTTTGAATTTTCCCCTTTATAAGGCCAATCTGATGAGCTTTTGAGGAGAGAAAGTGCCAAATTAGTAGAGACCCCCAACTTGGGTTATAAAAGATTAATATTCTAATTGAGGAAATATTTATGTCCCCATCATTTGTAAACTACGAAAGAAAATGTTGTTCAAAGTTCTAAAATTAATTGGGATAATGACGCAAATAGTCTATGAACTTTAATGCAATGCTCAATTTTAAACAACAAAAGAAAATGTCACTCGAGGTTTTAGAAATTAATTTGTAACACGTCGACATGCCCGTCGGCCAATGAGACTCTTGAGCAAGCATTTTTATGAAATTAATAATTATATGATATTTCATTTTTTTTTAATTATTAACTAGACATGACGTAAGAAAATGGCAAAAATAGTCCTTGAATTATAGCTTAATGCTTAATGTGATCCTCGAATTTTTAATTTGTTTAATGTGAACCATAAATTTTAGCTTAATTTATAATGAGAATGAATTTTCATTACATATTCAATTTAATTTTTAGATAGGCTTCGTTAATATAATAGTTTTGAGATATTGTGAAAATAACAGTCTATTACAAGTCAAAATTCATGAAAAAATAGATCCCGCAATAATCTATAATTATTTACAATTTAATTTCTTATAATTCAAAAAAAATTATTATTCTCATTATATATTAAAAATTATCACAAAATCATCTACCGTCTCCAACGTTAGCAAAGTCAACCTGGGGAGCTGGCTATGCCTGCGTCGGGGAGCGTCCGTGATTGGCGGCACGTTTGCACGTCGGGTGGCGGTGGGCCACTGGTGGGTCCGAGAGTACGGCTTGTCGTGTTTCGCCGAAGGTACGAGGGAAGAAGCACAGACCTGTGCAGCGAACGGCCGCCGTTTCGTGTGATTATTCCTAGAATCGATGTGGAAAGAGAAAGTGAGAGGGGAAAAAGAGAAGGGGAGGGCCCATTTTCACTGTAAATTTTGAGTACGCAAGCCTACATTAATTTCGGTCATCTTCTAGAGAATGGTCTTATAATCACGAGGTCCAAAATGTGAAAAAAAATAATTCATAAGATTATAAAAGAAAATTATGATAATTGTGAAGTAGGATGGCCAACACTAATTAAACTGTCACATCAGCATTTTTTATCTAAATTTGCTGGAATGACTATATTTTACAAATCACGAAAGAGTTTAGGACTAAATCGATGGATTATCAAAAGGTATAAGATTAAATTAGTACAATTAAAAAGTTTAGAATTAAATTAGTAAAATGTCAAAAATTTTTGGATAGAAATAACATAATTAGATTGTTTATAAGCGAATTGACCGTCATACAATAAGTTCATGATATTTTAGACAATTTTCCCTAGTTAAGGAATATCGTACATATCTTTACAACTCTTTCAATTTTTTCTTGAATATTCCTATGAGTAAATGTACAATTATGAAGTTTTTGTTGATTGATTTTTACTTTGTGCTGTATCTTTAACCAAAATCTTACGGTTTACACATTTTGACTCTTTTTTTTAAAAAAAATTGAAATTCCTACGTTACACAAATGTTGATACATAACTTCAAATATAATTTTCCTTTCATAATTCTCTCAAATTTGAACAATTAATTAGATTCTGACGGGATATTGCTTTTGCTTAAGTATGAACAGATTAGCCCGGATTTTGGTAGGGAAGAAAGAATTGTGTTTAATTGATATATTTTAAGTGAAACCCATTTTTGTCTCACTTTTAGATTTCCTAAATTCTCTCTCTCTCTTATTCACTTATTTCATATATAGTTAATGATTTTCCTGCTCTCTTCTCACTCTTAAACTTCATAAATTATCTTGAACAACTTCATAGATTACCTTGAATTCTATTATTACGCACTCACCTATTTCATGCGTTATTATTTTTTATATACACATAATTACCTAATTACACGCTAAACACTTGTCTTATCCCTATTATTTGATTAAAAAAATAAATGAATGACATGTTAACACACATCTATCCCCATGTGTACCAAGTCTGGTGTAGGGAGGAAGAATGCAGAGCAAATGTCAGACGAACAAAAAAATGAGCGAATATTATTGGCAAAAGAAAAACCGAAAACAAATACCCTTTTTGCGCTTTTGTTCAACGTTACATTTAATTTGTGAGCTTTTTTTTTTTTTTAATTCGTCGGGACGTATCGTAAAAGGGTTAAAAGGGTCGGCCCCCACAAGATTCGTTGATAACTCGAGAACAAAAGAGATGACCAGCATGATTAGACTTGATTGGGACACGGTCGACTTGGTGCCGAACACATATTGTGTAAATAGATCTTATCAATAACTCTTGTCCCTAATAAGGCACATTGATGTTTGTCACCATCACTTGGAGTTAATACAGATAGTAATAAAGATTATCGGCTACGCAATTGTCTTCTCCTTGAATGGTCAAATATTAAAAATCTCATTAAGAGTTGTTTTTGCTACGAACCACATCCAATTACCAAAGAAAATTAGGGACGGATCCCAATCCCTATAAAAAAACAATAATTAAATTGTATACAGATATTAGTTGCATTTTTCATGCATTACTAACCCCACAATTTGCATTGAACCGGTAGTGAATGGACTAAGATGGACTAAAATGAAAGGTTTTGACCTTACCAAGGAGCACATAGGGGCCGAAATTTGCCTTATAAAAACCAAGTTGGAATAACTGATTTCTTATATATTAGACTCAGAAGAAAATTCATTTTGTTTTATGAAAATTCGACTAGAGGAATAATCAGAAAAACTTCCTAAAGTAGGATTGTTGCGGAATATGGACAAGCGAATTGGATAAAATAGTCGAAAGGAAGGAAAGGAAATCGAACACCGGATTTACGTGATTCGGTCCAAATATCGAAATCTATGTCCACGGAGAAAGTAGTATGAAATTCCACTATAAAAACAAGCGATACATCGAAAATTACAATCACTCGAGCATTTAAACACACTTTAAGTGTTTCCCAGTCCCAAACACCCAAATAACTCATACAGTATTTAGCTCATCATAATTCCTAGTGAAACCTCACTCAATGAATTAAACAAATTTTACTCACAAGATTTTAACTGGCTAAAACACTCAGGTATAATTACAACGAAAAAATCCTTCATATAAGAGAACTCTTTGCACTCTTCTACAATCTCAGAGCTCTCTCTCTTGGCCACCGAAACTTGGTGTCTTGCTCGGCCACCAAGGGAACTTGGCGCAACTTCTCCGTTGGACGTCTCTCTCTTTAAAATACAAAAGAGAGTCTCCATCATTTATTGCAACATGCTGAAAGTCTTCTTCAGAAAAGGAAAGGACAAAGGAAGCCCACCATAATTTATGAGCACGCATGCATGTGCATGGATAAACGTAGGACATTCTTTCCTCTTCTTTTTCTTTCTCTCTCAAAGTCAACAATGATGGCTTCAAAAGTCCAATCTGCAAAGATGAGCAGAAGACAACAAAGGAAGCCACACATAATTAGCTTCTTCACGCTAGCGGCTCATAGATGAAATCTGCATGGAATATTCTTCTGACAATTTCGGCTGATCAATTCACATGCACTGCTTTGACATTGCACGTGGTCGAGTTCATGTATTCTCGTTAGTCGGTTTCATTCAACGAACACAAACTCGAGAAATATTTTCAACAAGAATGACAAGAATAGAAAATAAAAAGCCCTAACGCTAGGAGGGGTCACCAGAGAACTGTCATGCTTGGAGCATGTATGCTGAAACCAACCGAGCTAGAGCATATTTGAATTAGAAATTGTATAGCCTGCACTTGACATGCCTGAGCTATTATGGAGGGTGAAGGCCTGCTTTTAATTTACATACCAAAAATATGTATGACTTGAAGTCGAAAGGGAAAGATATTGCTGTGTTTTGCAAGAATCATGAAAGCTTACAGCTTTGAATGCTTTCTAATGTACATGCCTAGGTTCGATGTTGGGCAAAAATGAAATCTCAAATGCAAAATGCAAAATGCAAAACAATACCTAAACAGTTAAAACCCAAGTCATTCGAAGCCCGCGCTAGTATGTTAATTCTTTGATATACCATTGAGTTAGCCTAGGGTTCTACTCTCAAACTAGGGTTCTACTCTCAAACTTGTGGCCTTTAGATTATCTTATAATGGATGCTTGCCATTGATTTTACCCCATGTGATCTTACTGCATGTTTACCATTGTTGTCATTGTTTTCCTGTTGAAGGATTACAACCACTTAAAAAGCGGGAGAATTACCAAAAAAGTCTTAAACTTATTGCAATTGTGTCAACTCAGTCATAAACCTTTTTTTAACCAATTTAGTCCTACACCTTTTACAATTGTGCCAATTCAGTCCATTCGACCAAAATTGGCCGGCCGGCACTAACGTGCACGCCGGCCGGGGATGTGGCAATTTTTAATTCTTTTTAATTCTTTTAATTCTTTTAATTCTTTTTTTTCCCTTCTTCTCCTTCCTCCGGCGGCCGACGCCGGCCGAGGTGAGGGCCGGCGAGGCCGACCTCGCTAGCCACCGGTGAGGCTCGCCCGCCGGCACCGGCGGAGGCGAGCCTCGCCCGGCAATGGCGAGGCCGCCGCCGCCATCGCCGCCCCCGCCGCCTCCCCCGTCCCCCCGATTGTCGGCACGATCTCCCCCTCCGAGCTCAAGCAGCCCTCCCCGGCCGTGACCATCGCCAAGCCTATGTTCCAGCGCCTCTGGACCAACAAGGATGAGATCGAGCTCCTTTGCAGGTTTCTCGACTACACCACGCAAAGACGGCGAGGGCCGAGCTCGCGGATTTGGCGAGCCTCGCCTCGCCCGGCCTTGGCCGAGGCCGTAGTCGCGGATCCGGCGACGGCCACCTCACCGTCGGCCGGGCGAGGCTCGCCTCCGCTAGTGGTTGGCAGGGCGAGCCTCGCTAATGGCCGGCGAGGCTGACCTCACCGGCCTTACCTCTGGCCGGCATCGGCCGGCTAGAGGAAGGAGAAGAAGGGGAAAAAAAAGAATTAAAGAATTAAAGAAATACTTAAAAATTAAAAAAAATAAAAATAAAAATAAAATATACCACATTAGCATTCGTCGGCCGGTTGTCTCCGCCGGCGTCCATGTCAGCACCAGCCGACCAATTTTGGTCGGATGGACTGAATTGGCACAATTGTAAAAGGTTTAGGACTAAATTTGCCCAAAAAAAAAGTTTATGACTGAATTGGCACAATTGCAATAGGTTTAGGACTTTTTTGGTAATTCTCCCCTTAAAAAGCATATCTCTATGTAAATCCACATGGGGTGGTGTTTCATTCCTATCTTATCCACTTCTATTCTGATTTTCTATGTATTAGTTGACTGCCAGTACAATAGTTGAGTGGCACAATTTCTTTTTTTGATAGAGCATTTACATGGCCTGTCCTTAACATGATATCAAAGCTTTTGGAGTCCTAAGATGCCAAAGAAGCCAAAGAAAATGAGGCAGATTTTGGCTGAGGACGGTCCATGTGGGTATGTAATTGACTTCTGCTGTCATTTATTTGTTCCCTTTGCCACATTTGATGCTTGTCGACGTAGATTTTTTTTTTTTTTTATCGGTCCTACTCTACTTTTATTCTAACGCTCACTCTTAGACTTTTGTCCTGCCTCCTTACAGGGCGTGAGAGTCAAAACTCACTCCTGAAACTAATGCGTCCCCATGCTAACCCCTCTGAGAAGGTGGGATTCGAACCCCCAATCTCCCCCTGTGGCCACTGTAAGCCCTAGTGGTTGCTTGTCAACGTAGATGCCTTTTAGTGATATTTGGCATATCTTGTCTTTGATTGGTTTTTGACCGTTGTCTCTTGGGTATACTTACCAACTACTGCCTGCCATTGTGCTGTCCTTGATTCATGCTTGCCGGTCTATCTGACTGAGATGCTCTCATAGGGAAAACCAAAATTTGGCAAATTCGATGTTGCCCATCAATGATAGGTCCACCGGGTAGCCTGTTGGGTTTTGCTCTTTCGGGTTTCAGATTTTTGTTTCTGTTATGCGGCTAATTCGACCTGACAGTCTAGTTGGCCGATTTCGATGGTCGATGCTGACCGGTGTGACATGATTGAAGAATGCTTCCGAGGGTTTCCTAGGAACTCCAGCAATATGGTCGGATAGCATCGATTGACATACACGACTTCTTTCTTCTTGATTTTCCTGGGAGCATGAAGACACCGAGGCCTTACCATCAATGTAAAACAATCTTATCGAGGTCACTTGAATAAGTACACGGATTCGAATCCAGATTTATCTACATTGGAATCACCTCCCTTGACCGCACCTTCGTGTGCTTATTTTAACTGCCGCCACGAACATGGGCAAGCTTCTCAATCAATCAATCCAACCAATTCCTTTAGAAAATAAAGGGCCTATGTTGTAACCCTATGAATTTCATCTCCTATCACCATCACGATGATGACCGATGTGGTCGGAGGCGATGACCGATAGACATTCGATTCACCTGACGACATTGTTGGTTCAAGAAAGAAATTGGATTAGAATGGAATGGATGCTAGGATTCTTAAGAGTGAGAGGAGATTGATGAGCTAGGAAGCACGGATACTCTCCGGGATCTTTCATGTTGTGTCGACACTCGGTCAACACGTGTCGGAAAATCCAACACCTTGTCAATTTTTCCAACACTCTTCAATACTCAAGTCGAATTCCGATATGCAAGTTCCCAACACATGATTCCGACATGCGAGGTCAATTTTAAAAACTTTCAATAAATGAAAGGTTAAAAATATATATATATATATATATATAAAAAAATAAAAATCAATAATAAAAATAACAATTAGGAAAGAAGAAAAACATAATATTTTCTTCTCTTCTCTTTTGACTCTCACTTTTCGTAATACACAATTTACCCTCAAGTTTTTTCTTTTTTTCTTTTGACACGTCTAACACGCAAGTCTAGAATGTGAATTACTTATTTTTTTCTTTCCAAGTTTTATGGATTTATTGAAATTGAGTTAAATTTGTTAAATTAAAAGAATGAATGATATTAATAAATTGTGGATTAATGTTTTTATTGTAAATTTATTATATGATTTTTTTATTATTTATTTGTGAATTTGAATCGATTAATTTGATTGAAATAATAATAAAATAAGAATTTATTATTTATATATAAAATATATATTTAATATACAACGTGTCCCAACGTATCGGAATTCTCTTTTTTTTAAAAACGACGTGTCGGCGTGTCAACTATTACGTATTCGTGTCGGTGCTGCTTAGTTGATGAGCAGGGGTATAAATAGTGATGGAATTGTATTTTAGATGATGTACGTTTTTTTGTTATATTTTAAGGGTCCCACCGTTGGAGAAGAAGCAATCCAGCAATATTCTTTCCAAAATACTAAACCTTCTTCACTGCGAATCAATATAAAAAATAAAATAAAATCTGTGTAATGTTCAAATTTTGTAATCCTTAATAGTGATTTTACCTGGATATGGATTATGGATTTCGCTTGTTGCTTTTCTTCAAACTCCTATGATGCTTCAGCTAAGATATACCACATGCCCAGAAGGTTATTTACAGGTCAATAGTGGGTAGTGGGATTCGAACCCTCGTTTCAATTTATGCAAATAGTATTTTAGCTCCATTATATCATGCTCCTGACCAAATATTTATGCCCAGCTCATCTTGTAGCCGTGAATTTCCCTCCATCTTCACAAGATGGAAATAATCTGCACCTTTCCTAATATGACTTTTTTTGAGAAACTAGAATTCCTCTTGTATCCAGCTAGCCGAATTCTTAAAGAATATGCTACCCGCTTTCCAATTTCTGATACTAGAACACAAATCTTTCCTAGTTTGTCTAGATTTTGTGCCCTGGCTTAGTCCAATTAATTTCATTAAGCTCAGAGCCTACCTACTCAAGTCAATCCAATTATAATGCAATTTATAATGAGTTCATTAATACTAAATAATAGTGATGTTGATATGCAAATTAACAATATATATGTTTATGGGTCGGGACTAACTCCTAATATTCTTATAAAATCTAAATGAGATCACTCAAATTTAAGTGTCAATATCCATACTTAAGAAAAATCAATAGATAGATCAAAAGAAATAAAAAAAACGTGGAAAAAAACGTGTCACCACTACCCCATTGGAAATTGAATGGTGCAGCGTGTCACCACTACCCCATTGTCGTAGAGAATTCAGAGAAATAATTTTTCATAATTTTTTGGGAATTATTATTGGATACTAATTTGATTGATTTCTACATTTTTCCACAGTTTAGAATGCGTATCTTCCTCTTTTGAATTTTGAAGATAAGCCAGAAAAGTTTCCGGCCAGCGGCGGTCGGAGGGAGGAGAGAGAAGAAAAAGAATAAAGAATAAAGGGTTTAATAAAAAATTTATGCTGATGAGATCTATATGTAATATATATAATATCTATATAGTCTCTTCTATTGTTTTGCCAACCTAAACACTTCATCGGCGTCAAACAGCCGAAGGCAAAAGCTTGAAGAATCCTCCATTCATGGCCAGGATCGAGTTCTCCGCCAATCCAACTCCCCTACAGAAACGTCCACGACCAACTCCTCCTTCCGATCAAGATGAAACCCGACACTCGGTGGATTACATTAGCGCTTTGCCGGACGCCATAATCCTTCATATCTTCTCCTTCTTGACCACAAAAGAGGCCATCAAAACCAGTATGTTGTCCAAGCAATGGCGGTCTAAGTGGACTGCTAATCCACATATATCTTTCTCTATGCCCTTCTGCCATGATAGTATGAAGTTCCAGAATTTCTTGGCTTTCATGAAAGAGGTGCGGTCACGCTGCACTGCAGTTAAGGTGAAGAGCTTCCTCTTAGATTTTGCTTGTCTCGCCTCCTCCTCCCACCAGAGAAGGACTCACAGCGGGAACCGCTCTGCTATTGCTATCGCGCCTGTCATTAATAGTTGGCTCCAGTTCGCTGTCAGAAACAACGTCGAAGAGCTGTCGATCACCCTGCGCAACGACAACAATTATGAGTTGCCGCAGCTCCTTTTCCGCTGCCCTACGCTGGTGAGTTTTCACGTGTGCCATTGTCGTATTTCGGTGATGGTTGCCGTGAAGTGGCCTTTGCTGAAGAGATTGTGCATTAGTGAAACGGAGTTGATGGATAATGACATGGTGAGAGTTTTGAATGGCTGTCCTGTTCTAGAGTTCTTTGAGTTGAAAGGCTGCTGGAGCTTCAAGCAGATCAAAGTTGAATCAAGACTTTTGAGAGAGTTGGTGATTGATTATCGTGAATTTCATGATGATCAAGCTTCGATCCTGAAAATTTCGGTTCCTCATCTTCTTAAATTGCGCCTATTGGGTGATTCTATGTTCAAAGTAGATCCAATATCTTCCTTGGTTGAGGCTGACTTAAATTTCAAGGTAACAACTCATGCAGTCGCTGAGGCTCAAGCTCGTCTCTATCTTGTTGAGACTCTTCTTCAGAGACTGCGTCATGCTACAAAATTAGTGATAGGGAGCTCTTGCCTTGAGGTGCGAACCGATTTAATTAATCTTGAGTTGTGTTATTTCTGGTTCAAGTTGCATGGTTCAAATTGCAGACATTCGTTACAGATTCTGCCATTTGCTTAGAATAGATTGTGATATTGTTTATTGGTGCTTGATGATACCATGTTGAAAGAAACATTGTCATCTTTTATAAGACTTTAATGGAATTTTTGCTGGGTGAGGCATTCTATCTTTTTGTAATAGGACTGAAGCCCATTTTAACCTAATATCCACATAATGGATCCAACAAGACATTCAAACTTTAACTAGGCTAAAATCGGATGTGCCATAATTTTTTTTTCTTGAGAAGCATTTGCTGGTTGTTCGTTCATTAGTCTGGTCATCGTTGAAACTGCAAACATGTCTTATGAATGATCTTCTTTGGTGCTTGGACAAGCAAAAGTGATTAGATTTTGCTTCTTCCACCACGACTAATGTGCTTAGGTGCTGTCGTTAGCGGACGCGAGAGAACTGTTTCTTCCATCCTTAGAATGTCGGCATCTGATGCTCCACGTCGCAGCGGACCATGTGGGAGCTCCCCATATGGTGAAAATACTGGAAAGTTCGCCGCACCTGGAGAAGCTATTCTTACAGATGACTTGCACGCCCACTTTTTGGGTAAGCAATTACTAGAACCCTCTCAATTCACTTTTAACAGCAGATTTGCATGAACATACATAATTTGGGAATTTCGGCCTTAGGCCGCTTATAAACCTGTCGTTTCTTTTCTTCTTGTGAGTGACAATCATCTTTATACCTCTGTCATTTCAACGTAGCAACTACTATTTTATCTCTAGTCAAACCTCGACATTTGTCTCATGTAGTTCCAATAGTATCGCTCATCATTTGTCATGATGTTCTAGCTCGTTGGCGACCAGAATGTTGGCCGTAGCAACTTTGATGCGGAAGAATTTTGGAATCCTGCAAAGGGGAGGGCCTACCAGTGTCTGATGCTTCTCAAGAATGTCAAGATTGTTGATCCCGGTGCCAATTGGCAGGCGTGGGAACCTGTTCTTTCCCAGCTCAAGTTTCTCCTACAGAACGCACCCTTGCTTGACAAAATAGAGATCGATAGTTACAATTCCGGAGTGTCCAAGGCAGTTGAACCATGGGTGCTGCTCGAACCGGTTCGGATGATTCTGTCGCTCCCAAATCGTTCTCCCAGCTTGAAGGTCATTCTTCGTCATCCCTCCCAAGGATGCCCTTCTTCGAGCGTGCTTAAATGTGATTTTTACGTTAACCCGGATGTCGTTTTCTCGTGATTGCACTGTTACTTTAAGCAACATGTAGATTAAGAAGAAATTGGACGGAATTGGAATGGATCGTTGGGGTTTTTGTGAGAGGAGGGAGATTGACCAGGGTAACATATGATACAGTTTCTATTTTTATAATATTATTTTTGATGTATTATTTATGGGTAGATGGTATGTGTCCTCTCTGGAGATATCATAAGATATTCTTTTAATGGCTAAATATCCAATAATAATAAAAGAAACAGTAATAACGTTTTGATTTTTGTTGCCTTTGAAATTTCAGTACTGAGAGTTGCCCGAATTATTGAAGTTGGACTATTGTCCATGAGGATTAACATTCCTCTGCTGCCCCGTATTTGAGTTGGGTATGTTGAAATTGGAAGTGGGGCCACGCTGTGAATGGGAATTTTGGCCCAAGCTGGTGTTGTGCACGACAAAGGCAACTGGTTGGGTGGTTTGTGGTTCCTGGAGCTCCAACAATGCTTCATGAGCCGAGAGAAGGCCATGAAAAGACTCTCTGGTCATTTGTTGATGCTGAGTGTGAGCCAAAATTGCAACAGCCAAGCTTTGAAACTCAGCTCCTAGGCCTTGGAAGATATGCATTCGGTACACTTGTGGTGAGATAATCTAATCAATGGAGGCCCATTGATCAGATATAAAAGTAGCCTATTAAAGAAATTCGGTCACGGTTTGATTACATTTCCACATTATCTTATTTTGCAACCCCAATTGGGCAACTCACGCATTGTTTTGGGCAACGAAAGATGTAGAGAAGAAATTCCACATGGCATGAGAGGTGCTCAGATTAGATAACCGAGTCACAATTGAATCGATCGTCGTGCTTAAGATCCATCCGAGATCAATCTAATCCTATGTATACCAATTATTGTATTCAGGATTGGGAACATTATTGGAAGAACCATTCGTATTGGTTTGAGTAATCTATTGTAGAGGACATGATAGCGTTCCATCGATGATCGAAATTAGTTTATTTGTTCGAACGAAGGGGAGGATTCGAGCTTTCCACACCATGTAATTGTCCCCAGTGAATTTCACCCCAAGATTTGGACAGCCAAATGACCCCATGAGATTTATAGATTACGAAATTGAAATGCTAACAGCAACGGGAGTTGCAGGACTCAATTTTGTCGAGTTTCGCAATTGATAAATGCAGCCATAATTGCTCTTGAATATTGTGTTTAATAATATTTGTACATCTCTTTGTAAGAGAATGAATGGGAAAAAATACAGGGAAAAGGAATAATGCTAGGGCTCCAATTATAGTAACAAATCATAGAAAATATACAAAAAATATATAGAGACTAATCAGGGAGATAATCATGGCGGAAATCTCTGCTGAGATGTAACCTCGCTGTCTAACAGAAATGTGACAGAGGTTAAATTTTTCTTTTTACATGGACCCACCATCACAGATAGTGAATTGGTGAGAGCAGTCCAATACTTTCTTTATCTCTCCCGAAACAGCCCAATACTTTTGTTTTCTCTCTACTTCAACTCTAACGCAACATCCTTGCATGCGAACTTTCTTATTCAAAGAAAGAAAAAAGAAAATATAAACGACAATCCTCAAATTTACACTTTTATAATCATTTGTATATCTCTATTTTCAAGGGAAAATTACCAAAAAAGTCATAAACCTATTGCAATTGTGCCAACTCAGTCCTAAACATTTTTTTGTCAATTTAGTCCTAAACCTTTTGCTTTTGTTCCAATTCAGTCCATCCGGCCAAAATTTGCGGGCCGGCGCTGACGTGGTAGCCGGCCGATACCGGCGAGCTTTTTTTAATAATATTTTATTTTTTAAAAAAAATTATTATTTTTTTCCATTTTCCTTTTTTTTTTTTTTTCCTCCTCCCTCTTCCTCCTCTTCCTCCCTCCTCCCTCCTCCTTCCTTTGGCTCCCCCGTCGGATCTAGTGAGGGCTTGCCTTGCAATCGCCGAGTGAGGCAAGCCCCACCGGACACGACGGCGAGCCCCCTCGCCGATCCGGCCTGTCGGGTCGCCTCGCCGGATCCGGCGAGGGGGGCTCGCCGAAACCCTATCGGATCTGGCAAGGGCTGGCCTCGTGGTCGCCGGGTGAGGCAAGCCCTCACTAGATTCGGCAAGAAGGGCTCGCCATCCGTCGGCGAGGGCTCCCTCGCCTAGTGACCGCGAGGCGAGCCCTCGCCCGATCCGGCGGGGGGCTCGCCCGCCGGATCACTTCAGCCGGTGATGGAGCCAAAGGAAGGAGGAGGGAGGAGGGAAAAAAAAAAAAAAAAAAAAAAAAAGGAAAAAATTTAAAAAATAAAATATTATTAAAAAAGCTCGCTGGCGCCGCCGCCGTCACGTCAACGCCGGCCGGCCAATTTTGGCCGGATGGACTAAATTGGAATAAAAGCAAAAGGTTTAGGACTGAATTGGCAAAAAAAATTGTTTATGATTGAATTGGTATAATTGCAATAGGTTTAAGACTTTTTTGGTAATTTTCTCCTATTTTCAAGATGATTTGTCTGTTCTTTTTCTAACTTTATTAACATGCCATGTCTTTCTTCACTCCCACTTTCTTGATTAGTGAGGTGCACACATGGATGCCACCAAATTTATCTTTACTGTGAAGACATAATCGGATGAAACCTCATCTCTAGTTAAAGCAGACTTGTGGCTTCTTCTAGGCAAACCTCCTAGCCATCGCAATTGGTGTGTTGTAAAATATGGACATGCACCGGAAGAAAGTACATGGCTATCACCGTAATTTTTGTAAGATCACAAATTTCCAAATTCAAAAGAAAAACCTTGTAAATTCTCCAAAAGGGACAAAGTTGAAGGGACCTCTAGAGAATTGATTTTAAAAAAAAAAAAGAGAAAGAAAATAATTTGCACTTGCACATTATTCGAAGCAATTCTCGAAGGGGATAATGATACTAATATATAATGTGGTCCCTGAACTTTTAATTGATTCAATATAGTTGCTGAACTTTTGCTTAATGTACAATATAATCTTAAAACTTTTGATTTGTTTAATATAATTCCTTAACTTTTAATACATGTTTAAATTAGTCTTTAGATTATATGATAATGTTCAATGTTATCCTTGCATATAGCTCGGGAACTAGTTTGAACATGTAAAAAAAATTTAGGGATCATATTGAATAAATTAAAAGTTCGTAAACCATATTACATATTACGTTAAAGTTTACGGATCATATTAAAAATGATTGAAAGTTTAGAAATCATATTAGATCATTTGTGTCATTTTTCCTTATCAAAGTAATAAGAGGACACTATTGTCATTGCATTCAACGGTAAATAAGGGCCTGTCTGTTTATTTTTGTTTCAGTTCCCTAGAACAAAAATTCCCCTTTTTTTGTTACAGGGAACAAAAACGCGTTTGTTTACACTTTTTATTTCCGGGAATAGATTTGGAATAGAAATAAGAAGTAGAAAAAAACTTATTTCTTGTTCTTGAAATAATTCTGAAAAAAACTTATTTTTTCTTCTCATTTTTCTTCTTCTTTTTTCTTCTTCTTGTTTCTTTCCTTTTTCTTCCTTTTGGCCGATCACCGGCGTCGGCCATGGCCGGCGACCTCGCCGGAGCGTCGCTGGCCCTTGACAAGGCCGAGCTCGCCCAGCCACCGGTGAGGCTCAACCTCACCCAAGCAGCGCGAGGTTGAGGTTACCGGCGAGGCGCGGCCTCATCTTGACCGGGCGAGCTCAACCGAGCTAGATTTGGGCGAGCTCGAGCTCGCCCAGCCGAGGCGAGGCCGAGCCTCGTCCCAGCCACGTCGAGGCGAGGCCTAGCCGAGGGCCGATGATGGCCAAAAGAAGAAAGAAGAAAAAAATAATAATTAAAATATTGAAAAATTAAAGAAACAAAAAAAATTATGCAAATTTACCAAATGCATTTCTATTTCTGGATAAAATTTTTTGCAATTATCAATCGCATTATTATACTAAGAGATTATTTTCTGGAACATACGCACAAAAACTATTCTTGTTAAAAAATGGTTCCCAATTGTGGCACGTTGACAAATCCCAAGGCCCCGCCCGTCCTCCTCACTCCCTCTCGCCCCCGTCGCGCTCTCTCTCTCTCTCTCTCTCTCTCTCTCATTTCGCCGCGGGGCGGCGCCGCTCCTCCACCGTCGTCCGTACTCCAAGACCCGCCACCCCACGCGGTGGCGTCGGCGTCGGCGGCGGCGGCGGCGGCCACCGAATTCTTGATCCGACCTTCTGTGTAGCCCTCGAGAAGTCCAAATCCCCCAAGATCAGTCCGTCTGGTCTCCGATCAGGATCTCTACCGTGTCAACTTGCGGCGGCGGAAGAAAAGCTCGGAGCTTGAACAATTTTGCTTACAGGTTCGAAGCGATCGACTTGCCCCGAGACTATTTTCGGCCGATATCGTATCTCTTCCCGCTTCGATGATCCTTTTGATGGTTCCGATTTCGGAAATCTGGGATCTGGTCTTTCGTGATTTCGTTGATTGATCGCGAAGCGAGAAATTCCCGGGAAATGCGATTAGTGATTAATCCTACGTGATTAGGAGTTGGGCTGGTGTTGATTGAATTCTGATTGCGAATGCGTTCGTTTCACTGAAAATTCCAGGGACGGGAGAGTAAGAAAGTAGGTGTTTTGATGGAGATCTTCTTAATTTAGGGTTCCTTTTTCCCGAATTCTTATCTGTTAAGACGGCTTTTTTGCTGCTTCCATCGACTTTACTTAACCAAATGCAATGTACAAAGTGTCTTTCGCGGGAAATCTTCGAGAATGCTAAAGTTGAACGTTTTGTCTGTCAGAAGAGAGAATTGCCCGGGTTTCAATTTGACCCGCCGTTGGATAATTTCGCCCAGTTTCTGCCGAGTGGTCGCCGGTATTTAAGTTCAACTTCACATGGCTGGAAGGACCCCTATCGCCACTAAAAGTTCGGCGCTCATCGCCATGATTGCTGACGAGGTATGGATGCATAAATATCATTCGTCGTGTAGGATCCTAAGTGGGAGGACTTCTTTTGACTAGAAATGTGACTGAGAAGAAGCTTCATCATCTGAAGAAACTTAGGCAGTGAGATCGTGGGTTTCAGATGCTTTTGGGAATATAATGCAATCCTGTATACAGATAACAATTCTGAAATGAATTGATGATGATGTGGACCATGAGAAGTTCCTCTAAGTATTGTATCATTCTCTTATTAGCTCTGAATGATATTTTTCTGAGGCAATTTTGAACTTTTTTGGTTTATGGTTGTACTATTTGAACAATTGTTTTGAAAATAAAATAAGCACTTTTGGCTGAAATACGACACTGACTTTTGGTGGGGTGGGATTTGATAAAAGATACGTCATTAGAAGCACTTAAATGGGTGGTTCAACCTTTGGGAGATGTTTGGCTTGGTTTTTCTAGTATATTGAGTGATCAGTTTTTTTTCTTGGAGGGTGCATGTCCTTTTGCAGGAATCTAGAATTTACCTGATGAGATTCAAATGGGTTGCAAATGTTTGTTTGCATGGTCATTTTTTGGTTGTGTGGGACATGAAATAGCCATGGATAACTTTATGTAATGATGGCATTTTCTTAAGTGCTTGAGAATTACTCTCAAATTATCTACAGTCTGCTATGTGAATCACTGTATTGAAACTGCTTTGTGATGTATTATTCAAACAACAGAACAAGAAGTTTGCTTGGCAACTTAGCTGTCAGAAATGAGACTGTATTTACCGCTGTAGATCCTTGCCTTAGCACTGTACATCTGTGCACTTTAGTTACAACAGATCAATGCAATGCAATACTGGCTGATTCCCCAGAGACTATTTTGATCTGAAAGATGCCAATTTGTTGTGCAGGACACTGTCACTGGGTTTTTACTGGCTGGTGTCGGTAATGTTGACTTAAGGAGGAAGACAAACTATCTCATCGTTGACTCGAGTATGATTCTGTCCTCCTTGCATCATCATTATTTGCTGTACAATTGAATTTATAATGATAATTAATTATTGATATCTTTGCCCTTCGCAAATTCTTCTGCTGCAATTATCTTCCATAGTATTGTGGCATAACCCTCTTATTTCTTCGACTGCTTGTAGTCCTGCTAATGTCTAGTTAATTTAACTATGGTTTGAAATTTTTCTAGATAGCTTGCTTGTTCCATGTCAAGTTCTTTGATATTATAAGCTGGTACGGTGTCTTGCTAATTCTTAGGTGCAGTTGGGCTTCTCATTTCTTCTTGTGATGTTAGTGTTTGTACCTTTAGACCTCTTTTTCTTTCTCTGATTGCACTATTACTTGAAGCAACATTGGTTGCAGAATTCTAGGATAGACTAATGCTTGCCTCTTTAATGATGTTTTTTTGTGGTTCTTCTTAGAAACAACTGTGAAAGCTATTGAAGATACCTTCAAGGAGTTCACATCAAGGGAGGATATTGCTATTGTTTTGATCAGTCAATATGTAAGTTCCTTTTCATACTTGAAATGTAGATTAAATGGGTTGCTTTTCCTGATAAATGAAGGATGAAGTGCTTCAATTATTTATTGTTTCTCACACTTGGAAGGTACTGCTTTTGGTTGGTTTTTTCTACATGTAGTAAACAGAAGGGTTGTTTTTCTGTCGTTCAGCAACCCTGATAATGTCTTTACATGTACATGAGTAGTAAGCGTTGGTTGCTCATGCAAGATCATATGCCCTTGTATTGATCTATTCATCCAGCCTTCAGCATTAACAAAATAAGAGTGTCTTATGGGTATCAGTAATTATCAACTTCAAGATTCTTTTGCATCCAATCCAAATATTTTGGCCAGTCGCCGAATCGATGTTGGTTGTGTGTTCGCCAATTATAGCTGCATAGGATTTTCTGATCATTACTAATGGGCTGTTTTTCGTCTCCATGACAAGAATATACGTGACATACTTCTAATTGTTGATGTTATCTCTGGCTTTCAGGTTGCAAACATGATAAGGTTTTTGGTTGATAGCTACAATAAGCCAGTTCCAGCAATTCTGGAGATCCCGTCAAAGGATCATCCCTATGACCCTTCTCATGATTCAGTTCTTTCAAGAGTGAAGTACCTCTTCTCTGCTGAATCAGTGGCATCGGGAAGGCGCTGAACCTTCCGTCATTTCTCGTGTCTTCTGCAGAGTAGCTGTATGTTCATTTGTCCGTCGGCATGTAAATGCGTACCGTGAGTTATAAACTATCTGCAATAGTGAGGGGCATTGATGACATAATGATTGAGGCTGTGTTTTTCGTGTTCTCTTAAGCTTGGCAATCTGATCGAGGTTGATTTATTGACAAGAATCACAGAGTCGCCCTTTACCAAGTGAAACCGCGATGCGGTAAGGATTTCTAGGGTCAACTAATTTGACCCATATCTTAACTCATATTCATTTTGCTGGGTCAAATATGGGTTGTTTAAAATTTAATACTTGGGTCAAAATGGGTCTACTAAAATGCAGCTCAACTTCCGATGTGTCTTAATGGGTCTGCGCTAAACCCAACTTCAACCCATTTGCGTTTTACATTCTCCCTCTCCCGACCGCTTATCCTTTTCAACGCTCCGCGGCATCAGAGATCTCTCATTCTCCTCCTCCTCCGGCTCTGGAGCAGTCGCCTCGTCGAACAGCATGACGAAAATGAAAGCATTAACAGGAGGTCGAATCCATTACTCCGTCGCCATGAATGGATCGAAAACATGCTCGAATTTCGGGTCCCAAAATGAAAGCACGAAATTGGACGCATCACTATATTTCTATCAGCGATATATGGAGAGTTCAATTTATTTATGCCAGCCATTCCCTTCATTTTCAGTACCTACCCACCCTAGAACGACTTATCCTACTAGCAACTTCCTCATTAATCACTTCACAAGAATACTCTGGGGTACAAGTATTCATTTTTCCATATTGTCCCCATTAAATTTTTAGTGGACTCATGTGCCCCCAAATGCTCCAAGGCATCACCACCCATCCACCCACTGCTCGTTGAGGATGCAAATTGATATGAGAGTGAAACTGGACAATGAATTTCATAATTATCCCTTAAAGATATTTCATGATAGGTTAAAGAGATAAGAGAACATCACGGCGATCCTTCTCACAAAAAATAATGACCGTAGCATTGACGTCACTTGAGGACAACGATCATATCATCACCATCATCATCATCATCGATCATTTTGCTTGACACATAGACATTAGGATAGAAGTTTTAAATTATCATATGAAGTAGATACACGACATATATAACGTCGTGACAAATGCCATAAATTACTGGAGTGAGATGAATTTGAACATAGTTGATGTGAAAGTACAGATAAAAGAAAAACAGAAGATGTTGATCAGCGAGTTCTGCTGTAGTTTGACCCCATCTTGAATGAAAATGTTAAGACATTTGGCCCATACTTTAGAATAACGTGTCCCCATTCACCTCGGAAATCGGTTCACTCATTACTTCGGTCCAAGAGACTCCCCCATTATTCCTCCACTGGAGGCCAATTGCATGCAAGCATCAGTCATTTCTCGCTCTGCAGAAAAGCTGAGAACAGCCAAAAGCGTCTGAGCCATCGTTCGTTTCTGCTGTGGTGGCAACGCGTGACCGCGATTTAACAGAAAATACAGCCTGTCCCAGAAGCCAAAACTCATGCCCAAGATGAAAATCTTGGAGGATGCCCACATGGCCAGTTCATCCATCTAATAAGATAACCAACCTGGTGCCACAAAATGATATTTTGATCAAGAAAACATATATTTTTTTCCCGGTTGTCTGAAGAAACTGTTGGGATCTTGGATTGGTGTGAGGTTTGGCTCAGGCACATTGACAGAACACGGGCCCCGCACTGACCTCTCACCAGTCACCAGCCGTGACATTACAGTGTCAACCATCACTCACCAATCTCTTTTCCACTGCTTCACCTTTCTGTAATTGGGTTTTTCTTTTTCTTTCAGAAGACTACATATTATGAGTAATATAATGTAATGTCTGCCCCCCACCATGGCATTGTCTTTAGCTCATCAGGAAGGTAAGGACAAGCAACATAACTGTTGGATCTAGTACCACGTTAGACTGTCTTGGAATATAAATTATGGGCTCAGGAATTCTTTTTTTTTTTTTTTTCATGGGACAGCACAATGATGAATGTACGAACAAATGAATTGAAGGGCAGTTTCCACTTTTTGTTTATTTCTTCTTTGGAATAGAATGGTGTTATTGCGGACATGGGAGCTGTCGCTTTTTCTTTGGCGCGCGGTGGACTTCACAAGCTTGGAGAATGTCCTCCACAGCTGCGGCAACTGTAAAGTGATGAAGAAACCAAGTTAACATGTGGAAAAGCGAAAACCTCACAAGAGAAAAAGAATGATTCCTTTTCGGATAGTGTAGAATCCTATGTTGCGACATCGGATAAAGGAATGTATAAGGTGTTCCTTCAGCTTTTACACGTAGGTTTATCTTCTCGTACTGTACTAGCAATCTAAGTCGTTCCTCTTGTAATGAAACCGAAGTGTTCGACTTCTACGGTGCCGCGAAGGCTTGCCCGACTTTGAACTGTAAGGTCTGGAGGCCAATGTCGGAAAATTTTGATTCGAGGATCGTCGGGTGCTTGTCATCCAAAATGTTGACAATTTTTTCTCTTTGACCTGGCGGTGGAAAGCTTCCACGACAAAGTCGTTGTGCAAGCCTTAATGGCAACGTACGCTCGTAGCAATGGCCCGACAGATTCTTTCAATAATGCACTCATCGTGCTTTTGTCATTATTATTTTGAGTCGATACCAAAAAGTTAATAAGTTTGATGGTGTAAAATTAGATCCTTGAACTTTTTGTTAGTTGGGTTCTTGTACCTTGTGAATTAAATTGACTTCATCCTTGAATCAATTTATTCAGTTTGGCATCTGAATTACAATCGAACTAAGTTATGAAAACCTATAATTAGCAGAATGAAAATCTAACAAAATGCAGAAGGGAAGCCTTTACAAGGTTCTCGATAACGGCCATCGTGGTCACCTAGGTCGAGACCCCGATGAGGATCAACGCACCCCGCCATCGATGGAGCTCTCCTCTCTTTCTTTTGCAACATGGACGAGGGTTGTGCATGTCATGTCAACATTTGCAAGACTCGCAACTGAGTAGAATCATTATATCATATGTCAACCTTTTCTGGCTTGACTAGAAAGATGAATGGGTTCAATTCATAGAGTGCGTGGATCAAATTAAACATATCAAAATTCAAGAACCACACCGAACGATTGGCAAAAAGAAAAGGAAAAAAAAAAACACATGGGTTATTCTCATAGTTGGATTATTGCTGCTTGCTAATCCTGCAGGATGTTTCTCGTATATTAAAAAGGTCCAAGTTCAGTTCTTCTAATCATACAACCGTAGATGGTTGGGAGAGAGATTAGCTCCTCATTTCCATTCGTGGGTCCAAGAAATGATGCTTTGCAAAGGAAGTTTCGCTAAAGCAAACGACCGCAACGAAGGAGGTTTCGCCAAATCAATGACTACTAAACCAACAATCACTTCACAGAATAATGGATACAATTCGACGGGGGTCCATCCCACCCTTCCCCACACGATAAGGTACACGAGGAAGGGAATGACGCTGAAACCCTATCGATTCTTTATATAAAAAAAAAAAAAGCAATACCATAATTAAAGCCAAGAGGGTCAAAAAAGAAAGTGAAAAGAACACGAAAGGGAGAAAGAAGAAGTGAGAATTCAATGAGGAAAAGTTGATTCGGCCACGGAACGCGTCTGGAATACGCCCGGCTTCTTGAAAGTCATCCGGAATCAATGCCACCTGGGACCTCATCCACGAGCAAGAAGAGGATAACGCATCAATGGCTGATTCGAACTTACCCATTCCTATCCATCTTGGAGTTTCTCTAAAAGGCGTCATCTGGATTGGACAAATTGCGCAATTGGTCCTTAACCTATCGTACGAATGTTAATAAAGTATTGAACTTTCACAACTCTATCGATCTAGTCGTAAATATTTATGCGAAATTTTAACGTAGTCTTTCCGACTAATTTTTATAAAAAGGTTACTGACATGACAGTGTCCCATATAGTATACTACCACATCGGCAATTTTCTAACGAAAATCAATCGGAGAGATTATATATATTGATCGGGCAATTTGCTCCCCCTTTTGAATTGATCCAGGTGGCATCTTGTCTAGTAGTGAGTGGCTTGTCAATCCTCAAGTACTTCCAAGGCATGTAATTTTCAGTTCCCACAAGCAACATAAATATCAATTCTTTGGCCCTCTCTAGGGGCCAAAAATATCAGTGCTCCAGTCCTGAATTCATGTGATCATATGATTTGAGTAGGAAAGTGCTCAATCATGTCGTGCTTGGTGCTTGCCCATCGGACAGAATAGACGTCATTTCTTTGATGGCGATGTCTAGGATGCCAAACAAACACCGCAAAAGTGAAAAGAAAGAAACCCAGGATTGCAATCTGTGCATTGGTTAGCCACCTAGCAGTGGTTGATCATCTCCCTTCCACTTGACTGAACCTAGTCTCCTGTTCTAGAAACGAGGTTTTCTAAGTTATCGTGGATTGTCTCAATCATCAAACTATGTATAGACAGCGGTCTTATGCCAACACTGCAGTTAATGAGTAGCATCGTGAGCCAGCTTTAGCGCACCTGAAAGAAAATTTCTGCTCCTCATCGTCCACCATCTCTATCATAAGAGTCTATTCATATCATCATGAGTAATCTGTTGTGTAAAACATGAGATTCATCGGCATTGCGTGCTGCGTTTAACGTTGTCGTTCTAGCTTGGATGTTAGATCGGGTAAATATGTTTGCCATGGAACGGTGTACTTCAAATGGGACGAGTACGAATCAACCCAATTGAGAATGGGATTAAGAGAGTAAAACTATTCTGAAAATGGAAGATTAATAAATAAATAAATATAAAATAAAGAAAGCATATTCGACAGCATAAAAGTAAGGGTGGAATCTTGATTTTATTGACTGTATTTAGCACGCACCATTAGGTGATTGAAGTCCATAAGCAACCAGATGGCCATGATCACTTAGGCACCAAGACGTTGCCTCGATGATGATGGTGATGATAGTTGTCCTTAAGTGACGTTGATGCTACGGTCATTGACCTTGAAGAGGTGGACCACCAAAGTGTTTGCCGATCTTTTTAACTTTCATGAAATAGCTTTAAGGGGTAATTACAAAAATTCAACGTCCGGTTTTACTCCCATATCAATTTGCATCTTCATTTTTCAAAACCTACAATCAACATCTCATGCTTAAAGCCTTCGGTACAAGGACCGCAATGCTTTCCTTAAAGACGAGTCACGGGTGGATGGGAAGTGGTGCCTTAGAGAGCATTCAGGGTCTAGGGTTTCATGAGTCCACAAAAAAATTTGTAGGGCCAATATTGGAAAATGTGTACTTGTACCCTGCAGTATTAGTGTAATTAACAAGAAAGTCACAGAGTAGGGATGAGAAGTTTTTAGAGTGAGTAGATTTTAAGTCAATCTATTTTATCGGGTCCAGTTCTTAATTTTTAAAATTTGGAACCTATCTTATAGATCCTAAAATTGAAATTATTGATACCATTCGCTTTTAGGTTTAGAGCGCATTTGGTAACGATTTTGTTCCCGGGAACAAATTCTGACTAGAAATGATTATTTTTTATTCTGTTCCCGGGAACTGATTCTGAGTAAAAAAATACGTTTGGTAACTATATAAAATTTTTTATTCTGGAATAGAATTGCGTTTGGTAATGTGTTCATTAATTCTGTTCCAAGACCGCCGCCGCCGCCGCCGCCGGTGGGCGGCATGAGGATGGTCGTGGGATGGCGGTCGTTAAAAAGAAGAAAAGAGAAGAAAAGGAGTTTTGATTCTCAATTTTGTTAGAAGTTAATCATTTTTTTTTTATTCTTCGATTCTCTTCCCAACTGCTCGTTAGGGAACAAAAATTTTACCAAACGCAATTCTCGTCCCTAAACCGATTCTAACAAAAAAATTTGGAATTACCAAACAGTGCCTTACTTGAGAACCACTCAATTCCTTCGTTTTTTTTATTTTTTTTATTTCTGAAAATGTCAAACTTTAGTAAAACATCCCCTTATTGATATCTAAGACAAGTAGCACCTGTCGCAAAATAATAGAGCAATAGGACGGTGAGAAGTACGGAAATGAAAAAACATAATATATAAAGAAATTGGAAAGTGCAGACTCATCCCAAGCAAAATTAAAGTCAAAACTACAATTGAAACTCTCGTTCGCCAAATGTAACAATTCTTAATAGATGAACAAAATAAATTAAACAATAAGTTTGAAAAATGATAATATAAAACATGAATTATAGAACTTTATTTTTCATTCATCCATCAAATATGGCTCCAAATTGAAACCCTCGAAAATAAAATAAACAACAAATACAATTAATCATTTAACAATAGTTTTAAATTAAAATGACTCTTCATTAAGCTAAAACAATTAAAATTTCAAATAAGAGCCTAAGAGTGCGTTTGGTAACGATTCTCGTTCCCTAACAATTTATGATTAGAAATTACTTTTTTATTCTCGTTCCCGTGAACAATTTTTAAGCATTTTAAACCGTTTAGTAACTATTCAAAATTTTTATTCTGGAATAGAATCGCGTTTGATATCATACTCAAAATTTCTATTCCAAATCATTTTCTTTTAATTTTTAAATATTTTTTTACTTTTTTTAATATGAGCTTGATTCTTAGATTTGTTCCTAGGAACAAGAATCAACTTTTTTTTTTAATTCTTATTCTATTTCAAATCTACTTCCAAGAACAAAAAAATATAAATTTATTTCCGGAAACAAAAATTTTATCAAACACGATTCTCGTTCCAAAACTAATCCAGGAACAAAAGAATAGAATCCGACACTTTGTTTGGCCAATTGGGTAACTATCCAAAATTTTTTAATCCGGAATAGAATTGCGTTTGGTATTGTACTCAAATTTTTTACTCCAAATCATTTTCTTTTAATTTTTAAATATTTTTTTTTTTTTTTTCCTTTTCTTTTTTCCTTTCTCTCCTATTCTTCTTCTTCAAGTGGCCAATCACCGATGACCTCACTAGAGCATCGCCGGCCCCGCCGAGGCTTGTCCTCGCCAGATCTAGCGAGGTCAACCTCTCTGATGGCCAAGTAGGCCTCGCTAGGGCTCAGCGAGGCCCGCCTGACCACCAGTGAGCTCGCCTATCCAGTTGCTAACGACCGGCGGCGGACGGCAACTGTGGGATGGCGATAGATGAAGAAGAAGAAAATGGAAGAAGAAGAGAAATATGGTCTTGATTCTTAGATTTGTTTCCGAGAACAAGAATCAACTTTTTTTTTTTATTCTTGATTCTGTTCCAAATCTACTTCTGAGAACAAAAAAAATAGGAATTTGTTCCCGAGAACAAAATTTTTACCAAATGTTGCTTCCGGGAACAAAAAATTAGAATCGGACACTATTTGGATAGTTAACAAATAGGCCCTTACCAAACAGGCCTAAAGTGTCCTCATTTCATTAAAGAAGAGCTTGAAATGTCATTATTTTCTCAAATAAATATTTGAAATGAATTTAATTCTAAATAAAGATCTAAAGTAGCTATGTTAGTATCAAAAAGGGCATGACCTTCGATCAAGGGCATTTTTGTCCTTTACTTTTTTTTTTTTTTTTTTTTCCAAAAAAGACAAACTAAAACACGGCTTACTTAAAAAAAAAAAAAAATGGGCGGGAGGGCTAGTTGTAGCCCTCTCCCAATTTTGGCAAGGGTGTATTAGCCCTTACCTCTAGGCAAGGATCATCGACCTTGGTTGAGACACTAGTGACCCGTGACGCCCCCTGACGCCCCACTGACAATGGAGTGGTGGCCATAGGCAAAAGAGCTAGCCCTAGCCCTCTCGCCTTTTTTTTTTTTTTTTTGGGTGTTTTTTAGCCTTTTTTGAGTCTGTTTTTTTCAGGAAAAAAAAAAAAAAAAAAGTAAAAAGGAAAGAAAATAAGAAAAAAATGTAAAGGATAGAAATGCTCTTAACCATTCGATGAGGTAAAACTCTTTTTTAAGGCTAATATAGCCATTTTAGGATATTATTTATAATAATGTCCGTTTGAGGCCTTTATTTGATAAAATGAAGGCACTCTTTCATATTTGGAATTTTCTTAAGACCTTGTCATGTGTACTCCTTCCACTTTAACATGTAAACTTTATTTATTGATTATAATCTTCTTGTTAAGATAGTCCATGTCTTAAAAAAGAAGAAGAAGTGATTGAAAAAAAAAACACTTATTCATTAGGTATACAAAGGAATTACAAAATAAAAAAGAAAGATATATTTCTTGGTCCTATATTCAGTTCGATTCAGTTCCATTCCACACTCAAGATCGGGAAATTGGACCACTAGCCAGTTCCAAAAACTTAGAATTGGGATCTGAACCCTAAAACTGGCCAAATAGAGTCAATTTTTTGAGGGCTGCCATGAATCGACACTCAGTCCTAACTGTGAAATAGATCGAATCTCCATCAATCGAATCCGAATGGCAACGAAGGTTCGTCTGCGAACGGGACCCGTCTCCCTCTCACTTGTATTCATCTTAAAAGATCCAAACTCTAGGAAGGGCAACCGCGCACTTCCTAGCCCTCCAATTTGTATCAATTTGAAAAGATCCAACCTAGGAAGGGCACTTCCTATCATAAACAAACCTCATCTCATTTGTCATACTTATCCAAACGCTAATGCCCTCCTCTCTCTAACTAACCATCACCATCATCATCATCATCCTGCGTGCTTATCTAAACGCAAATTGGCTTCTCTCTCTCTCTCACACATTTTAACTAAATCCGGGCTGGCGCGAAGCACGGTATAATCGTGTTTTTACAGATCATATATTTCTCCAAAAAAACTGTCCCCCCTTCCTGTTCCTCCTCCTTCTCTCTCATCAGCCACCCACCTCTTTCTCTCTCTAGCGCGCGTGTGCACGCGCACGTGTATATATAAGACCTCCTCATCCCCTCTCTCTTCCTGCCTCTCTCTCTTTCCCCCTCTCTCGCTCTGCTGTGCTGTCCCCTCGATCCTTGGAGTTTCTCCGGCGAGTTCCGCGGCCGAGCTCCCCCACCGCCACCGTCGTGCCATGGCGGCGACGATACTGTCGGATCTCGGCGCCGAGATCCTCATCCCCGCGTGCGCCGTCGTCGGCATCGTGTTCTCCCTCGTCCAGTGGCTCCTCGTCTCCAAGGTCAAGCTCACCCCAGCCGACGCCGCCGCTCCCGCCGCCGGCGCCGCGAACAACGGGAAGAACGGGTACGCCGACTACCTCATCGACGAGGAGGAGAACATCAACGACCACAGCGTCGTCCTCAAATGCGCCGAAATCCAGACCGCCATCTCCGAGGGTGAATTCCTTTAGCCTCTCCTCGTTTACCCTTTTCCGGGTTGGGCTCCTTTTTTTGGTGGGTGTTGTTTAGCGTAGATCTCTGCCGTTCCGCGAGTGGATCTGCGGGAGTTCCTGCGCGTTCCGGTTCGATCGTGCTTCTCCGGTGCGGTCTGTCGGTGAAAGTTCGCGTCTTTCTGGTGCCATCTTGTTTGAATTTGATGTCAGCGTGTGAAAGTTTTTGCCTTTTCGTGTTCCTCGGCATTGTTCTGGGTTTTCTGCGCGAAAGATGTTGCCTGATTCACGCCGACTGCGCTCTCGGATCTGTTCTTGCTTCTTTTGGCGGTGTCTGTTGAGATGTTTCGTGGGTTGCGTGTGCAGTTAATGATGGTGTCGTTTTGGCTATAATTGTCTCGGTGGGTCGGTCATCAGTTTTCAATCTGCTCACTTTTTTTCCTTATTTTTTTATTTGGATTATTTTTATTTTTATTATTTATTTATTTTTAGCAATTATGTTTTGTTCCACATGGGGTCATGATTGTCATTTTGGCAGTCAATGTGGTTGAGAGGTATCATGTGTCGTCCTTGGTAGAATAAACGTATCGCTCGTTAGATCTGAAAATGAGAAACATGTGCTTGAGTTGCAGGGTATTATTTATATAATAAATGTATATTTTAGACGTAGTTCAGATCTCAATTTGCTTCTAGCATAAAAGGAAGATCTAAAAATAGGACCCACTTGGGCACATCAATAACTATCTCAGTCCAAAACTCAATATTGGTATATGTGTGAATTGAGTATCCCGCAAAAAAAAAAAAAAAAAAAAAAAAAAAAAAGAGCAGTCGAGTATAGATTGGATCTTCATTTGGATAAAGGCCTTTCTTTTACTTATATGAATTCTTTAGTTATGTGCCTTTGTTAAGATTGATATTGTTGTTGGTATGAATCCACAGCAGTTCTTTGTGCTTGGCACGTGTCTGTGGAATTTCATCATTCATCAGAGATTTTGGACCACTTCCTTGATAAAGATTATTCTTTTGTTATCAATATTCTGAGTTACTTTTGTGCCGCACAAACCTTGAAGGAAGCATACATTTTTTTCTGTGTCTCTGCCTATGGATGGAGGACACACTACACAGTGGCACGACTTAGATCTAGAACTTTTTGTGGGGTTGCTGTCCGTTGATTTAGTGGGAAAACTTTTGTTGTTGAAATCGGGTAACATGTCACTACTCTGATGATTGCATAGTCGAATTCCAAATTTAAATTAAATGGTTCCGTACCTATTTATGTATTAATTAGATAATCTTCTGGGATCTACATAATAAAATTTTAAATTGATGGTTTTCTGAAGATTATAGGAGAATGTGAGACAATTTGGTTTACTATTCGCGGAATTATGAGCCGCAGCCCCACATGGTTGGTGACCAGGATTCTCTATTTATTTTTTTTCAGTCATCTGCATGCATGATTTTGATATAGTCTTCAATGTTCATGTGTCGTAAATGTCCTTAGATAATTGCACAGTAAGTCTTCTCGAATCTGATAACCAAATTCGAAGCTCAATGTGATTCCATAGATTTTGTATGTTTGCTTGCTTATGATTATGGCACAATTAATTAAAGTGAAACGTGTGTTGTAGGGTTGACCAAAAAGGCGAGCTTTCTGTCGATTTAGATGTTGCCACCTATCATATTTTCGTTTGGGAATAGCTATGGATCGTCCAGATTCCAGATGTGGGGCTTAATTTCGTTCTGCTCATGTCTTCGTTTGATTCTTTTGTTTTTTTTCTCTTTATTGTTGTCATCTTTGATTCTTGTTGTGGATCATACTTCTCCTATTTCTTTTCTGAATAACATTTTTACCAGATTTTCCCTAAGCATTTGCTAACTTTACCACATGCATGCTTGATGGTATTATTGCAGGAGCAACTTCCTTCCTCTTCACTGAGTATCAGTATGTTGGTGTTTTCATGGCTGCCTTTGCCGTCTTAATCTTCCTTTTCCTCGGATCTGTGGAGGGATTTAGCACGAAGAGCCAGCCTTGCACTTATGACGAAACCAAATTGTGCAAGCCCGCCCTGGCTACTGCTGTCTTCAGCACTGTGGCCTTCTTGCTTGGTGGTATTACATCAGTGGTTTCTGGCTTCCTTGGAATGAAAATTGCCACCTACGCAAATGCAAGGACCACCCTTGAAGCAAGGAAAGGTGTCGGCAAGGCTTTTATCACTGCATTCAGGTCGGGTGCTGTAATGGGCTTCCTTCTTGCTGCGAATGGTCTTCTGGTCCTTTACATTGCCATCAACCTATTCAAGATTTACTATGGTGATGACTGGGGAGGCCTTTTTGAGGCTATAACTGGTTATGGCCTTGGTGGATCCTCCATGGCTCTATTTGGGAGAGTTGGTGGGGGTATCTACACTAAAGCTGCTGATGTAGGTGCCGATCTTGTCGGGAAGGTTGAAAGGAACATTCCTGAGGATGACCCTAGAAACCCAGCTGTAAGTTCTGCTTTTTGTTCGAGCATATTAAGTATTTTCAAGCGAGTCACCTGCGCCAAACAAACAATACACAAATAGAATGGACCGCATTGAACCTTGAGTTTAGTTTGATTATGGCTTTGTTTGGTTTCACCAATCCACACTTTTAGTTTTAGTTGACCCTATTATGATTTTATTGAGATCTGATATTGGTGTTATCTTTTCAGGTGATTGCTGATAATGTAGGTGATAATGTGGGGGACATAGCTGGTATGGGCTCGGATCTCTTTGGCTCATATGCTGAGTCATCTTGTGCTGCGCTTGTTGTGGCCTCTATCTCTTCCTTTGGGATCAACCATGAGTTGACTGCAATGCTGTACCCTCTGATTGTTAGCTCTGTGGGTATCCTTGTTTGTCTGGTCACCACCTTATTCGCAACTGATTTCTTTGAGATCAAGGTTGTTAAGGAGATCGAACCAGCACTAAAGAAACAGCTGATAATTTCCACAGTTCTCATGACTGTGGGAATTGCTGTTGTCACTTGGGTTTCCGTTCCTTCGTCCTTCACCATTTTCAACTTTGGAACTCAGAAAGTTGTCAAAAACTGGTGAGCTCATTGATTTTTCTTTCATGAAGCTCATGACATCAGAACTTAGACAAAAATATATGGTTTTGCATGTTTAAAGCCTATGTTGCCTGCATAATAATTAACACACTTAGCTGTTCTTTTGAGTTGATTCAAATGAATTATGTCATGAGGAGGAAAACTTGGAAATTTATCAGGTACCCAATTGATGTGAAACAAACTTTATACAAGTATAGCTGGATGGGTGGCATCATGCATGTGTCAATCATGCAACTGCAAATTCTTGCATGTCATTCATCCAGTGGTACTACTTTTTGATACACTTGGCATCTGATGAAACTTCATAAGTCTGTACAGAGCCAAATTAAATGTAGATTGAGGTGATTGCTTGATTAGCTGTTAAAGAAGATAGCATTACTCATTTTACATGATGGTGCAAATGGCCACTTGTAAAGATGTTATTATAACCAGATGAAGAATGGCTAGATAAGTTGATTTAATTCTTAATTGGAACATTGGGGAGCAATTCGAGCTTCTGGAGTCAGGTAAGCTTTGCCCTCTAATATATTGAAAGGTAGATAAAGTATGCTTTGTGAAAACAATTGTTCTAAATGTGACTATTACAAAGGATAAATTTTGTTCTTCTCGTTTTTCTTTAATTTTGGTTACTCTACATTTTATATTTTTGTTTCTTGGGATTGCAGGCAGCTGTTTTTGTGTGTTGCTGTTGGTTTGTGGGCTGGCCTTATCATTGGGTTTGTGACTGAATACTATACAAGCAATGCATACAGGTGACAAATCTGATATCATGTCATTTTTTTTTTCACTTCTTTCTTTTCCTATTTTTATTGTGACTAGGATTTCTCACTTGAGAACTGCTTATATTGAATTTCAGCCCTGTCCAAGATGTGGCTGATTCTTGCCGAACTGGAGCTGCTACTAATGTCATCTTTGGTCTTGCATTGGGATATAAATCAGTCATCATTCCCATATTTGCAATTGCTGTCAGCATTTTTGTTAGCTTTAGCTTTGCTGCAATGTATGGAATTGCAGTAGCTGCGCTTGGAATGCTGAGCACAATTGCCACTGGATTGGCAATTGATGCATACGGTCCTATCAGTGATAACGCTGGAGGAATTGCTGAGATGGCAGGCATGAGCCACAGAATTAGGGAGAGGACTGATGCCCTTGATGCTGCTGGAAACACTACTGCTGCTATTGGGAAGGTTTTGATTATGTCCCTTTATTGGTCATGAAAATTTTCCAAATTCGTTCATTTGTGCTCGTGAAAATGCTAAGTTTATTTTCTCGGCCACGTTATTGCTTCATGTTGACGTAGAGAAATGAGCTATTTTGCTGGCCTTTTTGCTTTCGATAATTCGACTATAATGCCTGAAAGTAGATCTTTCCCTTCTTAAATTTGTTCATATTATTTGGGTGGCTTAGCAGCAGTTTGATTTTTCTCAATTAACTTGTGTGACATCAAGCAACTTTAGATGCTGAAATAAGACATCATAACTGCAAAAATTTCTGAATGTTTGCTGCTTCTCTGTCCAGGGTTTCGCCATTGGGTCTGCGGCTCTTGTGTCCCTCGCCCTCTTTGGTGCCTTTGTGAGCCGTGCACATATTGTGACTGTCGATGTGTTGACTCCGAAAGTGTTCATCGGTTTGATTGTGGGTGCTATGCTTCCTTACTGGTTCTCTGCAATGACCATGAAGAGCGTGGGAAAAGCTGCCTTGAAGATGGTGGAGGAGGTCCGTCGGCAATTCAACACCATCCCAGGTCTCATGGAAGGCACTGCCAAGCCTGACTATGCAACATGTGTCAAGATCTCCACTGATGCTTCCATCAAAGAGATGATCCCGCCAGGTGCACTGGTGATGCTTACTCCCCTCATTGTCGGGATCTTTTTCGGTGTTGAGACTCTGTCTGGGGTTCTTGCCGGATCCTTGGTCTCCGGTGTTCAGGTAATCCTGTTGTGGTTGATGACTTTCTTAATCCTTTTGTGCTCAAGCTATATATTGAACGAAATGAATGAGGACAGCTCGTAATAAACAAATCACGTCTAACTTGAAAAAGAGTGATGATGGAGTGACTTAGAAACTTTTCTGGACAAAAGTGCGATCTTTTTGACAAAATCATGCTTGGTAGGTAAATTTATTTTTCTTCTCCTTTTTTTCAGATTGCCATCTCTGCTTCCAACACCGGCGGTGCTTGGGACAATGCCAAGAAGTACATCGAGGTAAAAGAGTGATGACACTTTCCAACTTGTGTACTTTGGAATTCTTGTGGACCATGTCTGATGCTTCTGGACTTGTTTATTGAATGATAGGCTGGTGCCTCGGAGCATGCGAGGACCCTTGGTCCCAAGGGATCAGACCCACACAAGGCCGCCGTCATTGGTGACACCATCGGAGACCCTCTCAAGGACACATCCGGACCCTCGCTGAACATCCTCATCAAGCTGATGGCGGTCGAGTCACTTGTCTTTGCGCCTTTCTTCGCAACCCATGGAGGTTTACTCTTCAAGATCTTTTGATAGGTGGAAGGAAGAGACGCAGAAGGCAACACGCCTCCGATTTTTTTCCTAATCCGTCTGTCCACCCTCCTTGTCTCGCCAATGTATCTGCCACAATAACTTTCTTAGAGGATGTTCGATTTTTGATGATGTATCTGCTCAAGGCAGCGTTATCTAACAGTCCTGAAGAGGCTGACGACGATGACGACGATAACGATGATCTTTTTGTAAGTTGGAATTGCCTGTCTTTTTTCACTAGTGAGAGATACTTTTTTACACATTGAATGAGTTCGGCCTGGTGTTTCTTCATTTTCTTCTTGGTTACCTTTCGCTACGACTCGGAGCATGAATTGGTTATCTTCTTAGCATCATCATGTTCTGAAAAATGAGTTTGGTCATGATAAATTTCGGTGGTCATTTGCTTTGCCAAGAGGCTGATGACAAGCAAGTGATTATTCTTTACGAGGCTCTTTTGGAAGTGCAGTTTTTTCAGAACCATCATTCATTGGCGCCACTTATATTGCAAATGAACATTTATCGCAGGTAGAATTTTGTTTTTTGAATGCAATTGCAGAGTCAGGAAAGTTTAAATAATTATAGTTAATTACCAGCTACGATGAATCCATAACTAATTATATTTTAAAGCTGCGGTATCTGATCATAACTGAGTGATGGCTTTCTCAAAAGCTATTATAGGATTGAGATTGTTGGAATTCGATTTAATCACAATAAAATTATATAAACAAGTTGAGGGCGAGAGTAAATAACTCGAATATCTTCCCAAGAATGCATTCCGGGTAATATTTGAGGAATGCCTCTTATTTTTTTTTGTAGTGTGTGTCTATTTTCATAAATGAATGTTTTTGAAAGGAATGATTAGAAAGGCGATTAGGCTTGATGGACCATTGAGCTTAGCATTAATGATTTTGAGCTTGAGCTGGAGTCGAGATTAGGTGAGTAACCATTAAGCTAAAGCTCAAGCTACTCGTGAGTAGCTTGACTCAATCTCATCCCAATAGTTAAGTCGGCTAGGAAAGAGAATTTTGAAAAATACGATTCAAAAACTTAAGCCGATCGAAATATGAGAGTTTAGGTCAGATTTTCCTCAAAATTAAATCAAATCACCAAGCCGAATTTTTTCTGTATTTTTATGTAGTAGGAGAGGTTAGACTAGGTGAGAAAAATAAAAAGGAGAGCGAGTAGGTGGTGAGCGGAAAAGGGACAAGAAGAAAGCAAGAAAGGAGAGAATTCATGTTGCTCTCTTCCAGATTTTAGTGAGTTAAGTTTGTGGTTAATTCGGTTTGATTCGATTTCAAACCAAACTCCTGAAAAATCAAATATAGATCTGATTTGATTTTAAATCCTTATTCAGTTTGGTTCGATTTTCAAACCGTTTCATTTCATAAAAAATGACACGGGTTGATCACTTATATAATTTGTTTTTGGCTATTCGGATTTGAATATATCATTAAAATTCAAACCGGGAGGTAACACATACATTTAATAATTTATTAGAGAAGTTTCCTATGTCAAATAATTTTTTAGAGGGGAAAATTATGTCGTTCAAAGAAAAGTTATCAAGTGATATTTAATGATAAATTAATATTAGTAAGGATAAAGACAAATATCAAAGGAAAGTGCAATGGAGGTTTTTTACTAATGATGGGAGAAAATAAATCTACTATGCTCTCAAGTACATCACTTTCTTGTGAAAGATTACGAAGTAAAACTATTTTTGCAAAAGAAAAAGATACAAAATAATATTTGATAAAGTACCATTAGTGAGGACAATTATAAATGTCAAAGGAAAGTTACGAGTAATTAGGTAGTTTCCTTACAATGAGAGAAGGAAATTTACATTTAACTTTAATTAGATCTACTATTTTTACAGGATGTTACCAACCATGGGACCTACATAGTTATGATGACAAATGTATACATTTCGTAATAAATGTTTCATCTCTATGGTAATTCTTCCCGTGGCATTGAAATTTAGAAGACGTTGTATTTGAGGAACATTACATTCTCGTATTCACATTTATTTTGTAATTTATGCTCTTGTATGCAATGTACCGTTTGTTTTGAAAGATCACCATTTTGGTTCGAATGACCTTTTCCATACATAATAATGTTTTTTTTTCTTTTGTAATTAACTTATTCATCCGGACTTTTCAATATAGATCAATTATAATTTCCCAACTTTTATAGTAATTCCTAGTTTTTTTTTGTTTGTATAGTAATTCCTAGTTAAATTTCATAAATTATTCATTCGTATGTTTTGATTTATTATCACCACTAAGCATAGAGGTTGCCAAATTTATATCCTAATAATAATAATAATAGATTCGTAACAAAAAGTTATTATACCGACCCGGTCCGGTTTTGAAAATCTTCCCCTTCTCTCTCTCTCTCTCGTTCTCGTTCGATATTCCCTCCTCCGCCAGCACCTGAAACTGCGACTCTCTCTCTCTCTCTATACCCTTGTCCGGTTTTTCCGTTCTTGGCAAATTCGAAGACGAGCCCAGTTCCGGATACACGATCTTAGGCCGACCCGTCAAGTCAAAGCCCGGCGTAATCTCGCCGCTTCGCTCCACCGAGCTGTTGAATCGCTTGTGTCCGGGGGTTTCAAGATTTGCCTTGGGGGGGGGGTGGTTGTGCAATCGCCTGTTCCGTCATTGCAGACTTCCAGGCGAGAAGAAAGGTGCCCACACTGATCACCTCAACAGCGAACCGCCTCCTTTTCCTCTCTCGGTACGTCGTCGTCCCTTCTCTGCTTTCTTTTTTTCCCTCGTCGTTTGGTTTTGGGAAGTGGTGGGGATGTTATTAGTCAAAGAAAGGAATCGGGCCGTGAGGTTTCGCCTGAATTGTGAGAGATTAATGCGGGAGTGGTCTACCCCACGTCCCGTACTTGGCGAACGGTATGATTTTTGAATGAAAGCGGGTTCGCATGAGCTATGAGAGTTGGTGGGGGAACGAGCTAGAAAGTGGGTTTTGCTGAAAAATTTGATCTAGTTGAAGTTGGATTTAAGGGTAGGGATTTTCTTGGATTTTGGGCTCTCTCTCTCGATTGTGTATTTCCCCTTTGGAAATTGTGACTGGACTTTCGATTATGTGTCCCTCCGCAAGCTGAACTGTGGACCCAATTTTGCTGCACGAAGTAGATTTTTAGATTAGGCTGCTGTAACAAAATCATGCACGGGTATCTATCTGTCTCGATTATTGACAAGTTGGGAGTCACGGCATTTCTGTTTGTTGAAAGCTAGTTAATCTTAGATGCTGTTTGTCAAGAAAAATTATAGGAAGAGTAGACACTGAACTAATGTGTTTTTTTCGATGAACTGAACACATAAGGAAGCTGATATTTCTTGAGATCTCTTGGAATAGTTGGTCGGTGTATCTGGATTCATGAACACCCTGGAATTGAATTAAATGGTTGCATTTCTTCTATTGATAAGCATTTTCTGCTCAACTGCTCATACTTTGTATCTGACTTTAGTATCCATTTTTCTTGTTTTCTCATTCTCTTTTTTGGTTTTGCAGTAAAGGTTATACGTATTTGTCAAAATGGAATTAGTTGAATTGCTTGTCATCAATGATTGCTCTTAACCTTTTGACCTTGTTTGTGCTCAGACTCTGTCTTGAGTTGGTTTATCTTATTAATTCTGTTGGTCTTACTGAGTTCATGGGACTTGGTGGTTCAAAGATTTTAATCTTTTAATTTTGTCAATTTTGATTGTTCATATGGGTTCGTGCGTTATGCAACATTTTCTGAGAAGGCCATGCCAGAATGGTTAAATGGTTTATTTGTACGGATTTGTCACCTGACTGCACCTTTATGATTCAGCACTTTTCGTTACTCCTTTCCATGTGCTGCACGAAAAGCTTTTTGACTTTGGTTCCGTTTAGTTTTTATACCTTTCTCAGTATAAGCAAAGTATCAAAACTAAACTAACGTGTTTACTTCTTAATATTGCTTGCATTCAATTGTTACTTGGGTCACTTATGTGAGAATTTAATGAGCATGGCAATAATTGGCTTTCATTTGATTCCACTGTGGAAGTACTCCATTTAGGATGTCATGGCATATTTGCTTCTTTTGACAAAGAGGATCACTACTCTAGAGTGTCCTTGCTAAATGAATCTTTCATATGGTGCATGATCAGAAAAATTTCGTTCGTGCTGTAGTTATATTGGATTCATAGCTTTTAGGCCGATACTGAAAGTTTTTTGCCCATCATATGCCAGGTGCATAATTTTGCAAAATGCACGATCAGTTTTAAATCATCGTTATTTTTTCTCTGTAGAAAGCAATCTTTGTTATGGATTGATGAAGGCATGAGCTGAAGAAATCCTTGTTGTTCCAACTGCTCAACAGTGCTTCCATGGATGGCAAAAGCTCATCTGAGTTGAGCCTTCCCTGGGTCTGGATTATTGAGTATTTGGCAAAATTCGAGCAAGTTAAGCCATCCATCTTACATGGTATTCACCTTCTACAGGAGCAATTTGTGAGTTTTGGTCCACTTTCTCATCATTTTTGTTGGGCATTCATATGGTTTATGCTTTTCAGGTATCATTAAAGCGGCTCCAGAGTTACCTGCTCACTTGGGAAAAAATATGGAGGAAGTTGTTTCTTTGAGATGCTTGGAGGAGTTATGTGGCCCTAGAAATGGAAGCATGAACAGTGCTTGGTCCTCATTGGGATCAAAGGCGAAGATTGATACATCAAAGAGCTGCAAAAATGTCTTACAGTATATGTTCCATAATGTGAGTTCTAATAAATGATGCAGTGAAAATGTGTTTTATTTTCTTCATGACATCTTTCCACTGGTTCTGTTCTAATGATTGCTGAAGTTTGGTGTCTATTCCCCTGTTTATGAATTTGTTATATCTTAGGGCTCTGCATCTGATCTTGAAGTGACTGCAAATGAGTTGTTGAAATGGGACCTTCACTCATTTTTAATGCACAAGAGAACCTCTGTACCAAAAACTGCTCTAGAGGAGGTAAGCAGATCTTTCATCCAGTGCTGTCTATCTTCATGATATCCTCTTTCATTCAGGTTTAAATTGGTTTTTTTCTTGTTTTTTGGCAGCTGAAAGATACAATACTTGCAGGTACTCATCCGCATGCTGATTTTTTAAAAAAAGAGGGTAGATTGGCAGATGTTTGTCATTTGAATAGGACCGTCATTCATAATGGTGGACATACTGGACTTACACGTGCGGCTGATGTGGGAGACACATATGCTCCTAAGACAGTTGATGAACCAAACTTGGTTTCTCGAGCCACTAATCATGTGGAGCCCTTGGTAGGAGATGACGGTATTAGGATGTGTCTTCCCGCAAAGAGGAACAATACTGATGTTCACGCTGAAAATATTGAAAGGAATTGTAATAGGGATCAACATCATGATGCTCATTCAGATGCTAAAAGGGCCAAACAGCAAGATTCTGACGAAATAAAGCACAGAGAAGAATCACCAGTTGTTCTAACTGAAAGATTAGGTTTCGAGAGAAATGATGGATGTTCTGATAGAGAGATGGCTAACCTTGTCAAGGATCATATGGGGGCTGTGGATGATGACCAGTTGTTAGAGGGAGATGGGAGGCATTATGTTCAGCCAAGGACTTGTGATGTACTTTCCGACGGAATGGAGCGGGGGTTTTCCGTTGATGATCCCAAACGCGTCCATGACTCCATAGAGAAAACAAAGAACAGTGAATCAGCTCGAGCATCGGATTGGGGGCAGACTTCTACCAGTAACGCAAAAGATTATGTGGTCCACGTTGTTGGGGAGGATATGTCCAGTGATGGTGATGAATATAGAAAAGAGGAGATGGATGTTACGATGAAAAAGCATGAATTCTTATACTCTCAGTCTCAGTGTCCATCACCTCGCAATGCGTTTGTAATGGTTGATTGGAGTGAGCAAAATGTTTGTATGAAGTGTAATGAAGGTGGTCGATTGTTAGTTTGTAACACCAGCAGTTGCCCTTTGATGGTTCACGAGAACTGTGTGGGCTTATCAGCTATGTTTGACAACAGCGGTCTGTTTTACTGTCCATTTTGTGCATATTCTATTGCCATTTCTGAATATCATGATGCCAAGAAGGAGGCCTCTTCGACAAGAAAAAACTTATCTGCCTTTATTCGTGCTGGACTCAAGCACCACCGAGAGAATTTGGATCAGATGGAACAGAATCTGTCAGGAAATGGAACTAGTGAGATTGATAGAGTAAATGGACATAATGAAATGGATGTAAATGGCTGTTGTTTTCAGGGGAATGAAAGTGATGGAGAACAAAATGATCCTTTTCAACGATGTAATGGTGGTGATGCTGATTTACCAATTAGAGAAGAGGAAGAAATGGTCCGTGGTGGAGCTTCTACCGATGCTGTGGAATTCTTGGAAGGGAAAAGGAATAGGGAAAACACATCGAACCTGGTTGAGATGATTCCTACTCTGGAAAAGCAGAAGGAAGCGAACATGATGCAAGAACGACCGTCAGGGCAAGTAGTTGAAAGAGAACAGGACCAAGCATTGGAAAACAACCTGTTCATTAATGGAACTGTTGCTTATAAGAACACTTATATTGTCCCTGTGAATCAGAGAGATGAAGTTAGAGGTGAGCAAGATGTTCTCAGTAAGGATGCCACTGATACACCTGATGGAGGTGCTTGTGCTAATATTACTGCAGAGGAAACTTCCGAAGATGAAGATAATGAAACATCCATAGCCAATTACAGAATCAGTTTCCGAGGGCAAAGAAATCTGGAGTAAGGGTTTCCTCTATACTGAACTTTTCAGTGGTTGATCGTGGTGTGGTATTTTTGGACTTATAAGCTTTACAGCAGCCCCAATTCGTTGCTGGATTAATTTTTCATATTTAAAATTGCAGGGAAGCGTCTGCAAATCCTCTTCCTATGCAAAATGAAGCTCCCTTGATGGGGGAGGAGGAACAGACTCCAGAGGTACTTGTCCTCCATTGTAAACTCCCAAGTATTAGGTTTTTGTCTTTAGGGTTATTAATTTAACTATATTCATATTGCTTTCAGTCTTAACACATTCTGAATACATCATGATTCACATGCCCAAGAAAACTCCAGGCTGTCTATATTGACCTTTTTATCTCACAAAATTGTACACATTTGGTCCCTGAACTTGCACTTTCTTATCCTTGGATTGTTTCCTATCAGAAAAGGTTTTCTGAATGCGGTAATCAAATCTATATCTTATACGATTAAGGTCTTGAACTTTAAGATTTTTATCAAAATCAAGTCCTCTCTCCTCCAATTTCAGCAAAATGAAGTTGACTTGATGATTGCCAAAAAAAAAAAAAAAAAAAAGGTTGACCTGATGATCAGTGCTAGCCAATAGTCTAATGCAGCAAAGAAATCAGTTTCAACGTGGACAATCAACTTAAGGTCTGTGGACAATCAAATGGGTGGGAAGAAGCAAAGGACAGTTGACTAATTGTCTTCTTTCCCACGTCAAACTTTTCACTAGCGCTAATCAGAGACATCAGCTTTAATTTGTTGGAATTGGAGACAAAGGACTTGATCGGAAAACTTTTGCAACTTCAAGTACTTGAGTGTACCAATCACAAGTTCAAGGATCGTGTTGAAAAACCATGCTATTAAAAGGGCCAAATATGTAAATCTTTGTTGCAGTAACATTTTCCATCAAGCAATAATTTCGATCCCATAGTATTGTTCCTCGTTACATGTTCGCTCTTGAAGAACATTTTATTTCACTGTATTGTACCAACTTTTCAACTACTTGCTCTGCCCAGCCTACTTCACAGCCAGAACCAAGTTCAGAGTCTCTGCCTTCTGGACAGCTCAGACCTTCTTCACCACCATTACCGTCTAGACACATCTCAAGATTCCCATTGAGGGGAAGGAGGTGTTTGAAGACTTATGCAAGTTCTGTGGTCCCTAGAAGAAGTGCAAGAATCAGATCATTTGCTCGACCAAGTCAAAAAAGGACCAAAGATGATGCATGCGACGTTATAGAAATAGATTGACTAACGTATGTCCAACAATTAAATGGATTGATCAATGTCATGCCTTTGGGGTGCCTGTCTTATAGCGGCTGAAAGCCTTTTTAGTTGTACATAGCAGCATTTAGTTATAGTTCATGGATCCGTTTGTAAATGGCCATCATTTTATGATATTTGCTGAATCCTTTTAGTACTTAGTGGCACTTAAGATTAAATGCAGCTGGATTTTTGAGCTGTTGGATGGATGCATTTGAGTGATGTCTACAGTCAGGAACACGTGATTCGGAATTTAGAGGGCATTGTCTGCTCCAAATAATCCTCCTGAAAATTCTTGTGGCACTCCTTAACTTGGTATGCCTTTCCAATTTAGAGCTGTCGCTACCTGATCTGACTTTTACATGTGGAAATCAGTGGTTTCTTAGATATCTATTCTTTCAGAGAACTTGTCTGTCGGTTCTCGTACTAGATGTTGTGATGATTTTTTTTCCCCTGTTTTGACCTATCAAAGAAAGCGGAGATGGTTGTACTTAGCTTTTTCTTTTTTCCAAATTGCTTGTTTGGTAGACTAAAATGTTGCCTGACCTTGTCATGAAAGAGTGCTTTGAGGAGTATTAGTTTCCAGTCAAGGGAAGTCTGCCTTGCAAGTTGTGTGCTCGAGAGCCGAATTTAGAACAAATTTAATGGAATCGAATGCCGTATAGTTTTAGCGCCCCTGGAGAATGTCTTGTTGGCTAGGAACTCCAGGAGTAAGTTCAGAGTTGTTGACGTCTGTTCATTTGATGATATACAAGAGATGGGGGCTTTATAGCAATTTCCACATGAAGCCTCAAGTTTGTTTATGCCTAACAATCTTGTCTTTACAGAGAAGTTGGAGAGACCGGGAAGGAGAAACTTCATCTTGCTGCAATTCCAAGTGAAAGATGTCAGTGGCTGCTGAACCCATTTTTGGGGGGATGGGGATTTGACACCACGAAACCATTGACTAGCCGTACAACCTCGATTGCCTCAATGTGGCATTGTCTTGAGACATTGTAAAGGGCAAGGTTGCCATATTAGCAGCAGGTTGAATGTGCTTTTGTGGCGAAACTTGAGTTGCTCTTGACACTTGATCTTTTTCGATGAGAACACATTAGAAAAGTTCATTTTCCCTTTCAAGGCCTATGCTTGGCAAGATTTCTTTTTTTGTAATATGACTTTAAAAGAATGTGCAAGTATAACTGTTCGAATTTGGACCTGAATCAAGGATGGCCACGCTGGTTGCTTGAGTAATGTTGAATATATAATATATACATCACCTGAGAATAACATATAAGGAAACAAATTAATCATAGGTTACATCCTTTAATAGACAACATGAATGATTATTGACGAGACAGTAGTAACAAGTTATTGCTTTTTCATAAGAAAACATCATGAATCCTCAAATCCCGGACATCGGATCATATAAATCACCGAAGTGTGTTTTCGAAAACATTAATGTTATATAGGATGCTCTGTCTGCTCTTCTACTACTCGCACACTCGCGACACTCGCCACCGTCACCTCAGAGAGCGTGACGTGGGCGCCCGTCGCCGCCTCACTCGCTCGCTGCTACTCACCTGAAGCTGGCTCTCCTTCATTTCCATTTCCTCCTCCTACCCAATTCCCAACACTATTTATACATAGCCAAAGCCCGAAAAAGCTCTCACCTTTGCCACCGCAAAGCCACACGGTAAGAGAGAGAGAGAGAGAGGGAGGGAGAGGCTGAGCTCGCCTCAAATTCAAGAACCCTTTTGGTTATTGCAGCTTCCTTTGACTCCGCTGGCTCCAGAATTTAAGGGGGATCGGTTTCTTTTTTTTAGGCATTTACTGTTTCTCGGTGGACGTTAATTATGGGTAAGAGGAAGAGAATCGACGATCGTCTCGTCACCGACCCTTCTCTTTCGTCTTCTTCACCTGGTACGTTTTGGTCGTGTCTCCTCCTCCTCCCACTTTTGGGTTTTTGAAAGAAAGGATTTTTATGCATTTCGATGGCCGTTTTGGTTCCTGGGAAATGTGGGCGTGTGTGGAATGGAAGAAAGATCGGGTTTTGATGGTTCTGACAGGTGGGGTTTTAGTGAGGTAGGATGGGAAAAGGAATTCAAAATCTGAGTAGTCAGATTCGGAGCTTGGCATTTTGTAGACGGTTTTGTTGAGCTTGAATGGGTTGATGGGGGTGAAGCCGGGATTGGGTTCTCTTCAAATTTTGCTCTAAGTAGAGCGATCGGAGCTAGGGTTTGTTCTTCTTTTAGTCTGGCTTGCCTTTTCTAAGCCTTATTTTCGATTAATTTGGATGCTGTCTCTCTCTCTCTCTCTCTCTCTCTCTCTCTCTCTCTCTCTTTCTCTCACGAATGCCATTGCGATTCCCTGTGTTGCTTGATATATGGGTTTGATCAAGTTTTAGATTGTAGAAAGTCTCTGACTGGGCCTTGATTTCTTTATCTGTACAAGCAGAAAGTTTTAACCATTTCCAGTGTTGAAAATACTGCACGTTTGTCTGCTAGGAGAGGTGGTGAATGGTTAAATCATGGGAAGTAGTTTGGTGAGACAGATGGTTTCTTATCCTATTGGCATTGCTGAACGTATTGGCAGATTGAGGTATATTGTGGATGAACTTGAGAGGCTGTTTTACCGGAATTGTTACATCGAGATGATAGAGAGAACGCCTGTGGAGAATAAGAAGGCTGTAATATGCTCAAAATTAGAAATGTCAGAATATGTAAGACCGTAGGTGTGTGCTTTGGTATTATATGATGATGCCCAAAATAGAGCGCATGGAAGCCTTCTATGTTGAACGCTCATCTTACTCAGTCAGACTTCAGAAATTCAGAGTACTTGACACAAAACATGCATTTAGAGGATTTGTAGATCTAACGAATGGATGATTGGGTGGGTATGTAAATTTGGCAATGCTGGAGAGCTCACGGGAGCTGACGATTCTTTTCTTTTTGAATGGCGGCTGATTCTGGATCTACGATGTAATGCTTACCTAACTATTAATTATCCATGAAACATTATCAAGTTTGATTTTATTTATTTTTAGATCCTAGGTCACCAATTCGATAATTGTTTTGTGCTTTTCTGGCCTTTTTGTCTGCTAATTGGATTGACTGATGTTTGGTGTGTTTGAGTTTGCAGAATGCATATCATTTATTGGATACATGTTTATCAAACAAATTACTTTGTTGCAGCTAATATATATGCTTATCTTGTAACTCCCTAAATGATCTTTTCTTTTTGATTGCTCCTTTGTGTTGATGTCTTAAAGGTTTTCTTTCCCTTGTGTTTGCATGGCGTGCTTAAAGGTTTTGTGTGTTCTTTGATTTCAGATATCAGCTTGCTTTAATCTCAAAGACCTTCTTTCCAGTCTGAATACTTTTATGTTCTAATGAAGTCATTGAGTGGGTCAAATCTCTGTTGATGCATGACATACCCAATTTCCCTCTTCACCCTGAGGTGTAGAGGCTGCATTGTTTCTGCAAAGGTTTACTATGATCAAATGAGACCTTCACGTATACTTGTAGCTTGCTTTCAATTCTTCTAGCTTTGCACATCGTGTGATAGACCACGGGTCATAGTTTTGCTTTATATGAGACAGAAGTTACTGATAATTTTTTTTTGATTTGCAGCAGAAAGCATGCCGTGCTCTTCTGGAGTGGAATTATCATCTAGAAAAGTGAGCTGCCTCTTAGCCCCCTTCATCTTAGGGTCCTTCCTCCGATTCTTTTCCAGTTGTTTGCTTATATATAGTTCTCTTTGACTTTATGTGCTTTTCAAGTGCTGACATATTGAAACCCTGGGCAGAAGTCTTCTCACTTCGTGGACTCTAATGAGATGAAGCCCTTCACATCAAGCATGGAAATGGATATTTCTTCTAATCACTCTTCTCCTGTACATCTTCGGCAAAATCTTGGGCGTTCAATGTTTCTGAAACGCTCACGTCACTGGTATGGACACCAGAACTCATGGCGTAACTCAGGTGCCCATATGAGTGCAACCACTTCTCATGGGAAGACCCCGCCCTCTTGGGAAGAGAGACTTAACTTCAAGTTGGCTAGTCGCTATAACTCAGACAACTGGCACTATGCAGGTTAACTATTTCTCTTAAGCATCTACTTACGCATTGAATTAAAGCATTTTCTAGCTGCAAATGAGAAAGTTGTGCACCCACTTGTGGACATGGTGATTTTTTAAATTTCATTGTTTATATGCGGGTCCCAAATGTTCTATCGGTGTTGATGGAAATTTATAATCGGCCATCTGTTATGGTACACTTCGTCACGAGGTATCATATTTTTCTTGCAGATTACAGAGACAGAGCCTTTAGCAGGCCAGAGAGGATTAGGTCAGATTCCGCCACATTAGATTCCGCCTCACTTGAAACGGCAAAGTTGCAATGTGGGGTCTGCCAGAAACTTTTGAGGAGGAAGCCTTATCTTCTTTCTGGCTCTCACTCGTCCTCAGAAAACTCTGTTGTGGCAGTTCTAGTATGTGGACATGTCTATCATGCGGATTGTTTAGAGCAGAAGACGCCTCTTGAAGAGAAATCTGACCCCATATGTCCTGTTTGTCTCAACTTACTCTCACCCGCTGATGCCTTTAAAGGAGGGAGCGAATGATTGTACAGGATCTTTCTAACAAAGAGGACTAGGTGCTTATGCTGGGCAAGCTAGGATATTGTCGTATATATGATAGGTGATATATATGCACCATATATCTCGATGGGCTTATTAGAGGAAGCACATTGTTTCGATATAGCCTTATAGGATATAGAAATCTAGACTATAAATGTGTATATTGCGAGGATGTATTTATCGGACACATTGCGGCTTTGTGTTGTCTTAGCCCATTTTGTGCGAAAACACATATTACAGTATCGACTGCTGTGCCTAAAATGCAAACTCAGACCTCCTTGATGGACTGATTGCTGACCGCGATTACACTATTGATCGAGGTGGAAGTGCAGGAATGTTTTGTTCTGGATGAAGGAGAAACATCCTGCATTATTTTGCAGAAATCTTCCTGATATGTAATCTGATTTGATGAAAAGCAGTTTCTACTGAGTTTGTCAAGAAAATTATGTGTGAATACTGCGGCATAAGAGAGCATATGAGTGATGAAAGTTAATTGCGAGTATCGTGTTGAAAAGTTTATTGTATCTTGGGAGTCCTGTTTGTTCACTGCATGAACACTTCTCTGCATAATTTTTCATGGCTAGTCTACCGAAGATGATGTGAGCAATGACTTGGATTGCGGCAACTTCAGACACGACATTTTTGGACATGGTTGATCCTTCTCTTTCTCGGGGAAGGGTTCGGTATTTTTTTGGCTGATACCATCTTAATGTTAGGATGATGCATGAATGAGGGATAAAAACCCAAAGGGTTTCCAGCATAGTCCATACGACTCAATTGTCAGGAGTTCATTAGATGTACTTAGCCTAAGAAACACTCGTCATCAGGGAATACGATACTCAGCGATAAGAAACACTCGTCATCAGGGAATACGATACTCAGCGATCATGTGCTGGATTGGGAGGATGAGAACCCAAGTAACCGTGCCAACTTGATGACCCCCACAAATGTTCTTGCGATGTGCAATGTGCTTCTGTAACAACCATCACTACTATGACTAACACAGAACACGTGATGACAAGGAAATTTAATACTCCATCTGAACTCACAGTCGAAATTTGGATATGTAAAAGGAGAGATAAAGATTGAAACATGGAGGCAGTGTTAAACTAGTTCAATGTTCAGAGGAGGAAACGTGCTTCTCCAGCGACTATGCCAGATCCAACTGAGACTTGTTTGTTGAGAGAGCAACAAACGAGCAGACTGGCTAGCTAATCATGATCACGTTGGATTCCCCTTGCTGAATATACCGACCTCCTTCAGGATTAAAACCCTTTTTTGGGGATGATAAAATGAGTAGCTTAACTACTAAAATTTATGATTCTTAATTTCATTTGGCGATACGCCCGTGTTACTGCCACAAAAATTACGGAAATGTGCTTCTCCTACAAGCCTTTTTCACATGCTAGCACTGAGATTTCTGCTCGTCCAAATGGGAAGGTAAAGATTCCTCGGCAGTGAGGATGCCTTCTAGATGGTTGTACCCGTTGCGCGGGAGTCACATGGACGAAGTGATTGACCGAAAAATAAATAAAAAAATAAAGATTCTACGTTAGGAAACCTAAAATTTATCAAAAGATTTGAACAATACCTGGAACAAGTTTCACCCACGCTTCAATCGAAGATTATCGACACAATAGTGATAGGCCATTAAACATGATAGTATATCTCTGTCCGTCCAAAGTCAGGTGATTAACTACATGAAATCTGCACAACCTTCGTTATGAATCTGAATTTAAATTACAACTGCAAAGTTTCCTTGCATGTAGCTTTGTTATGGCCTACTCCGCCGCACCTACTGCAGCAAACTTCCCTTTTCGTTACTCCCTCTGTTTTTGTCAGCTGTTTCTTGTTTTGCTCGGTTGATGGCTTTGGGGTGCATGGTGGAAGTACATGCATGGTTTGAGAAGGATCTTTTCCCTCAGTTGACTTCTCATATGGACCCCTAACAGGGTTTATGGAGTCGGAATAGGTGATAAGGTAGCTATCAACCGTGAAGCACTTAGGACAATAGTCGTAAGTATACTTCCCTGTGCAATAAAAGACGGCAATGGCATGGCGGCAAGGTAGACCATTAGATTTCCATTCCAAGCAACTACAAAACCCTTTCTGAAGATCCACCACCACATTGGTAGAATTGTCATGAACCTCAAATACCGTATCTGATGAGAACAGCACTTTTAAGCTGCTTGCTCTCCGAGATTCTTCTTGTAGTTTTTCCTCCCTGGATGGCGTTAGTTTTGTAACCCAATTGTTTGAATTTATTTGGCGAGCATTAAACAACTCTACCAATTTCGATATGAGAGCCTCTATCTTCTGTACAATTGGTAGTTCCTTCACTTCCTCTATCCATTTAGCATATGGCTCTGCAATATCTTCTGCGATAAAATGAAATGGCTCACCCCTGAATGATGCATGCGCCCATTTGTCTGGCTCAATCTGCATTATCCAATCATAAGCTTTTGAAGAAACTTTCTTCATTTGTTCAGTGTATGTTGTAAAACTATCAAGCCGCTGTGCACGGGCAGCAGCCAATAAACTGCTGACTAAGAAACCCTTGCCATCCCCAGTGAATGGACCCTTCACATTCTTCTTGAAATTCTCTACAAGGTGAAAGATGGAGTAACCATGATGACCATTCTCAAATACCTGATGCACAAATTTCTCTAAACCCTTTTCATGGTCAGAGATAAAGGTTATGGGAGTTGAAGTAGAAAAGGCAGATCTAAACTGCTCTAGAAACCGGCACCAATTACTATCATCTTCAGCGTCAACAATAGCAAATGCAAGAGGGAAAGGATTATCATCTCCATCCACTGCACTAGCCGTCAAGAATACTTCATGGTACTTTGATTTAAACGATATAGAGTCAAGGAAAACAAGCGGACGACAGCCATCTTTGAAACCCTGTATAAAAGCTCGGAAAGATACAAAAAGATGCTGAAATCTTCCATCATCACCAGTGAAAAGATTTGCCAAACTTCCAGGATTTGCCTCTACTACTTTCTCACAGAACAAAGGCAATTGGTCGTATGCATCTTTATATGAACCCTGAAGTTGCTCCCTAGCATCCTCAATTCCACGCCACACTTGACTATAGTTCAATTCAATCCCAAAATCTCGAGCAATTCCCTGAGCAATCTCCTTTGGCTTGTGATGTGGACTATCTCGTAACCTATCCTTTATAATATTTACTAACCAATTTTTTGCAGGATGAGCAGCCTTCCAAGACTCCCCACCGCAAGTATGAGATTTATTCATTCTTTTCACCACAAATGATTGTGAAGATGGGACCCAAGAAGCGTGAATTCTCCAGGAACACCCTTCTATGACACAGATACCACTGGCACGGTTTGCGTCATTTTTCTTTAACTTGTATGCAAAGCGGTTTGCAATAGCATACTTTTGTAGTGCATCACGAAATTCACGTACACTTTCGAATTCCTGGCCCTCACCAGTAATACCTTCTCTCCATGCTCCAACAAGAGCTTCCAAAGACAGATCGGAGCCAGCAACAACAGGACAATCAACCAAATTGTCACTCCAAGGCGCAACTTTTCCCTCTTGCTCCTCATCAACAGCTACTGCAGGAATAAGGTGCTTCTGAATTTTCTTCTTCCTGGTTGTGCCTTTTCCTGTCCCTCCAACTTCATCAATTTTTGATCCAATGCTCGAACCACTGTCAATACTCTTTAACGCTGTTGTTCGCCTTCTCTTCTTAACAGTATCAGCCGGTGTAGAACTCATGTCAACTGGTGAGAGAGCTTCTGAATCAACAGTGACAGTGACAAGACCATTAAGAGTAGAATTAGCAGATGGAGATCCAGTAATTTTACGACTGGCATTGCGTGGAGTAACTTTTGACTGGGTGGACACAGCTGGGGGACTCTGATCAATTACAGCAACGTCAATTAATGAATCCACAGGTGCTCCAGCAACAACAATGGACGTGGTGGCTGCAGCAGTACCAGTTGCCAAAGTTTCAGCATGTTTTATGCCATTTGTCCTGCGAATGATCATTAGAAATGTTATGAAGATACGACATAATTCCTCATTCTCTCAGATCACATCGGGCACAATACACTAAAACTAATCAATGAGCACAAGGACACTAGCATCTTATTTCATTGATGGAATGAAGGCCATGTTCCTCTCAATCAAGAGAAATGCAATCTGACGCAACACGAACCATATTGATTAGAAACTTACAGTAACATGATTTGTGTTTGACACTAAGACATACAAATTCAAAGGAACACTCTTGCATGTAAAGAGAAAGGAAATCAGTACCTGTTGGCATGATCCCTCAAGCTTTGAGGAACAAAACCTTCTTTTCCCATAACATATACATCGGCAGTTACTGAAGCTCCATGAAAGTCATACATCCTTTTTAGGTCCTTGTCATTTGCTAAATTGATGGGCGTCCGTTTGTTCAGAGGCAGGAAGTATTTAATTGACAAAGATTTATAATCAAGATTCCACATTTCGGCTAGTTTTAACTTGAGATCATCAAAAAGGGTTTCTTGATTGATCTCAAGAGCATTTGCCTCTCCTCCAGTATATGACATTGAGCCATCACTGTTAGTGATGAACTGACCACCAGATTGACAAATGAGGATAAGCTTCCCCTTTGCCATTTTATGAGCATCCTGAATAGTCACAATAATAAAAATGCATGAGTGAAGATAGGCGATGAAAACATAAATGAATAAAGAACTCAATAACATAAATGAATAAAGAACTCAATAAACTTATACGTGAGCCTCTATAGCTAAAATAGTTTTAGGCATAAATGCATAAAGAACCAAGAGCAAAAATTGATAGCTGAGAGTTGATGAAACATTAGATTCCAATATATATGGCTTGGATATCAGCCAATATTTTCAAGCAAGGGAGAGCCAGAACTCACTATATTTAAATCAGAGAACACGCATTAAAACCATTAAACTGTCTCAATATTTACACCAAAATCCACCTGCATTTCAAATTCACAATTCACAAAAAAGAAGAGATTACCGACAAAAGCTCTAATAGCAGGTTTTAACTAATAATACGGGTCCATAGCGGTACCACGGAGAGCTTTTCCCCCACACACCGTTGATGAATTCCATGGAAAGTTCGATTCTTCGGACATTGCCCTGATCTTCTAATCCCACTACCAATCGAACCATGTAATCAACTCGGATCATCCCCCAAATCAATAGTACAAAACACAAGTTGGCTGGCCTCGTAAGCGAATTTAAGTCACAATAAACAACAACTTAAAGGATCAAAGATCACATAATTCACGCTGAATTATGTCATTATCTATTACTGCATCTAAATCATCAATTCATCAGAAAGTGATGATACACAATCGAGACACTCTACAGTCAAATTACAAGAAGACACACTCAGCCTTCCTTCAACCATATTGCCCAAATAAAGAAAAAAGAAAACCAAGACAAAACCCAAGCTCCTACAGCTTCAATACTCAACCTCCTAAGCAGCAGCAACTACTAAACCGTCCCCTGCTCTCCAACGATTCTTGATTCCCTCAACTGTCTCCATCAAAACCCGGAAAACCAAAACCTACCCAATAAATTCCAGACGGAAATAAACCAAGAAAACCAAACAAAATGGGATTTTGATACGAAATTCGTACGACGGATCAATAATCACGTGCTTGATGATTACCTCCAAATTCCTGGTCGCCTTGAATTTGTGAAAAAACAAAGGAAACCCTCTTTTCTATTCCGATTCAATTTCGCGGCATCGCTTCCAGTGTGCTACAAGAATCATGGGGCGATCGACGCTGGCCCGAGTGGAACCGGCGTTGCTGGAGCAGCAGCGGGCGCCTCCGTCCTCGTTGAATTTCCGAGCTTCGATCTTTTTTCAAAAGACGACTTCTCCTTTTCCGGGAAATTTCGTTCAACCCCCCAAAAGATGCGGACTTTCGCAATCCGGTATAGGTGAATCCGTTTGCAGATGGGCCCTTGGAAGTTTCTGTATTTATTAAACGGCCCGCTTCGTTCTGCCCTACCCCATTCCTACTTTGGAAAACTTGGCAAATCAGGTATCTTACTCCCTAAGGTAATTAAGTTGACTAGCTACTTTTGGACTTCTGATTTCGAAAAAGATAGAATTTAGATTTATACTGTTTTAATCAATTTTACCCAACATCAGAAATTTTTAGTCAAAAGGCTTTGAAAGCCCAAATCTAATTTTCAAATTTTTTTCTAAACTCGCTCATGTTCCGTTATCTTCATGATGGAGCATATCTAAATTATTGCAAAATTATCTTATAATAAGATTTGAGAAGCATAAAATCCATAGTTAAATTAATATATTATATCAGATACTCAATATCAATTTATCATATCATTTTACAAACCGAATATACAAATTACTTTATGTATTTTCGATGTCATACTCTCTTCTTATAGTGTGAGTATGTTTGTCGATAATCTTAACATTTTTGCTTGTGTGGTAAACTCTATATATATGCATTTGGAAATTTTTAGCTGAGGGAGTTTATACAGGTTGTCTTATTAGGCATAGTTATCGAAGGTAATTTAGGATAACGTTTTCAAATTTTCTTAGTTGGTTGTTTTGACATGCGTATCTTGATATTTGACCCAATTTCTCTAAAAAGGTGGGAAAGTTCCCCATCTGCTTGATACATAAGTGTAGCGCCTGAAACATTTTCTCTCAGTGAGCTAGGTATTTCATTCATACCACACACACACACACACTTTAAGACAGCAAAAAAAGAAAAAAAGGACAAAAGAAAAAAACACTCCCTCTTTACAAAAGCTATCAAGTATGCATATCTCAATTTGCAGTGGAATGAGGACTTTTACAACTTGAACCTGTGCTGTGGAATGAGGACTTCTGCAGCTTGAACCAGGAATGAGGCCTATAAAGCACACAAGTCCTATCAATGGAGGAAAACTCCATTCCATAAATTTTTGTCTTTGGTTGTATAGTTTATTAAGGGCAGCTCCTCAAGTGGATAAAACTGTGTTCTTTGTATCATAGGAGGAGACCAAATGAAACATTAAGGAATCACACGTTCCTGGTCGGTGCCGCTCTCAGCTACACTTCCACCATGACCGTCGCTGTCCCCCTGCTCTCTCTCTCCCTCTCTCTCTCTCGGGCACTGTTGATTGACGGCCATGATTGTCGGTCCAGATTGAGGGCCACCATTGATCCAGGCAACTTTCCGATGATATGGCCAGTGTGTGCTCCATCAACGCCGATGAGGTTGACGATGTTGGCGACGGAGTTTGACGGGGGTGGTGCATGGGCGATGTGACAACGGTAGCGTGGTGACTTGTACTTGAGAGAGATGAATGTGTTTTGTAATCTTGTTTTACAGGAATTCGGCCATTACCTGGAGCAAGGGGGAGCTTCTTCCATTAAGTAATGGAGAAATCATGACCATTTTTCCTCGAGAAAGCGAAGAGTATTAATCCATCTAATTGAAGAAACTTTCTTGGTTAAGCTGTTTTTTTATTTTCTTTTGGACCAGTTCAACTTTTGGTTGCTGGGTTGATTGTAGTTATTCTTGTGCTGCGAAGTAGATTGAATGAGAAATTTTGGGTGCTATGAAGTTTGAACCATGAAATTTTATGAAAGTCAATTTAGGATCATGGTTTGATGGGGTAAAATTTGGAAATTTACTGCACATTGCCGGACCCGGTTCGATCCACGGCCTTGGAATCGGTGTTTACCAGCCATGGGCTAGAGGTGATTTTGTCTTTTTAGGTATATCAAGTTAGTTTTAAATGACTCAAGACCTAATTGAAACGCGCGCAATAGAGTTTAACCAAGCTATTTTAGCTTCAGCAAGCAAGCTATCGCTAAAAGTGGACAACAAGCTTCACTCTATTTTGATAGAGTTTTTTTGTTGGTTCATTCAGAGCCATTTTATTCTAGAAGAAAGCTTAGTGGAGTCTTAATTAAGGTAGTTTGGTTTTTGATTATGATATTCATTTTTGACTTGACTAACAGGATTTCGAGTTATTTTACTTGAGGTAGCTTCCGTAGCTCCATTTTAGATTGTCAAGAAGGCATCGCATGATATGACGTAAAAGAAAAAGGATGTTTAGAGCATAATAACTTCCTTAAGCTGAATTGGACGTTTGTTATCATTTTGGTTATTCGAAATCATGTATCTATTCAAATATAGTTTGTGAGTTAATTATATGTGAAATGATTTGAGAATGTTTATATGGAATGTATTTTCCCTTGGTGCAGGGCATTGTGAAAGATTATATGTATTTGTTTAGAAATCTGTTTATGAGATAAATTCTGAAGTGGTTTTATGGATGATTGAAAAATGAATAGGTGGATTTGTGCTCATTAATGTTATGATTCAGATCCCACTTAGGGTGCAATTATTGTTGCAAAAAGTATTAGAATACATAAAATAATAATAATTATTGGAAATACATTACAAAAGATTAGAAAATAAAAAGAAATGTTTGAGGCGTGCAAACACTGTCCTTAAGGATAATTCCGCCCCTCGAAGTACGTAACTCGATGCGTAAGGCTTCAGCAGCTATCCTCCCAAGATACAACAGACCTTCCTCTATACTCCGCACTGAATATTATAAGGAAACAGAATAACTTTTGTGTATAACCCAGCAAAAAGAAAAGGAAAGATGTGAGAACATATTTTATCTACTAAGATTGTGGTTTGAAGTTTAATTTATATTTAAACAAGGAAAAAGAGAGCCGTTAGGAGATCGTCATAAATCAATTGGTAATTAAAAAGATGACCGTTATACAATAATGAAGAGTTTATGAAGTAATAAATCAAAAGTTATAAAGCCGTTAGATGACCGTTATACAACCATTAGAAAGCCGTTATATGACCATTGAAAAAGCCGTTACAAAAATGATGACTTTCTTGATGATCATAATTTCTAATAAATTTCGAATAAATATTTCAAAACTACTGAAATATCCAACAATCCCCCACATATTTCAGAAAGTTTTGACAATAAAATAGAATAATGCTGGGTTATTGGAGAGTAATGCATCGGAATTGGTGCTTGTTAGGCTATGAACCAATCCTAGAAAGAATGAAATATAATTCACGAAATCATTGGTGAAGTTTGAAACTTCTATGAACCAAGAATTTCTTTTTGTGAATTATAATTTTCACCAATCACATTACACTCCCACAAACTTTGTTGTTCAACGCGGTTTTGCGCTAATAGGCCATGCGTGTGCTTGGTTTATTCATAAGTGCTTTAGAGATTTTCGACAAAAATTCTTATAGGAGCGGCTCCACTCCACACTTATATAGGTGATTCCATCAAGTGTATATTGCAGATTAATACACCACCAATAGTGGCTATGAAATTTCATTAAGAGCTTAGCTCAAACTCTTTTTCCTTGCAATTTTGCACTATTCTCACCTAGTGCACTAGATCAACTAATGACTTGTTATTACCCATATGAACCTAATTCATGGGATCGCCAATCACATAGGTTGGGTTACTATCATTGTTGATTTTCTTCAGTTGGCTTGTCCATTCCCCTCGATGCATAGTTAAAGGATTGGCCATGATCCATTTCTGACTTTATATAATTAATGGACATAATTCCATCATTAAGTAATTGCTTTATCACGTCATCCTTCAATTAGATGTGTCCGTTTTTACCATTGAAAATTTTTCATTGCAATGGTTATTGCCACTTGGCAATCACGATACTTAGACACATAAGGTGTCAATTTATTCCCAAAGGAATATCTACTAAGAGTTTCTCAACTACTTAGCCTCATTTTCATATATGAGTGAGAAGAATTTTCTCTTTTTCTCAAGAACTTGAATAGTTCTCAATTTACCAAAAAATAGTGAATATTTTCTTCTCCTTCCCCCATTGGAGCTTAAGAGGATAATGCATTTTGTTTACACATATATGCTTGGTAGCACTTGAGTCTACCACCCATAATTTTGATTAGTCACATATTGGCATGGGAATGACCACAACAATTACTTCATCAAATCATCTGCTTCAACCAAGTCGACTTTTGGTTTAGCAGGATTGCCATTTCCCCCACCAATTTGTTTTATTTCCAAGCTATAGCACCTCCACAAAGGTGAACATATATCCATTAATGGATTTTGTCTCATCGAATTTGAAATCTAGTTACATCATTGTATCCTTCTAATACAGTGGGAAATCCACTATATAAGATGCCTTAATTAGATCATAGCTAGGCATCCTAGACAATGGAGAACATATAGCTTTTAGCCATGCCTCATTTCAAATCAAATACAAAATAATCTAGATGAATGAGGCATTGCTAGCAATGAGAATATCAATGAGAAGAGCAAAACAGCCCATGGCTAGAGCCCATAACATATACATACATTCACCATGTCACGTGTATAAACATCATATCAAACGTATAGATATGCATGTTCATGTTCTGTTCATGTTATAAAACAGAATAATGCCCATTATATTAAATATGGCAGTGAATCTTTTCACCAACTATCCAAAGCTAATGTACACAAACATGACAGTAAATAAAACTCAGAATATTCATGTGATATGCACATGCTAGATGCCAAAAGAAATAACAAAAATTTCCGTCAACTTGGTATTAAGTGATTTAAGATTGCCCCTGAAAACATAACAATAATCCCATAAAATTCATTTGCCATTTAACTGAATCTGACTCTCCACTAGGAAAAAGTAGATTTGCAAGGTGATAATCGAATTAGGAGTTCAAGCTTTTTAGATACCATTAGGAGTCGGCTAGTCAAATAGACTTGCAGAAACGGTGGCGATGTATATGGTGTAGCATGATGATGAACAATAAGCAACAAATAGGTACGAATCAAGTTTGCACTTCATTACCTTTACCAACTTGGTAATCACACTAATAAATGAAGAAACATTCTTAGACAATCCGAAGAAACAGTTTAAAGCAAGCAAAGACAGAAAGAAATATCATCCTAGATCGCTACACAATATGGTAACTATAAAGTTTACTTTTGTCTTTCTCCCCTAATAAGCAACTAAGTTTTCTTATACCGATCAAATATCACCATTACAATTTTCTCACTATTCTTATTTGGGTTAAATTAGTATACAATTTTACATAAAGAATTTCCAACTTTGCATAGAATGCCAAAAGCTTTCACCTCAAGCACATGTTAATTCACGACACAAACCAAGATCACTAGGCCAAAAGCTTTCATCTCAAGCACCAACAACGTAGCCAACAGTAAGAGCACAAGTCCGAAAAAGAGAACGCCTACACAAGCCAAACAGCCACCAGATTCGACCAACTAAAGCTTCTAATTACACTTGGATCTCAAAGAAGCGAAACAATCCCAACAGTTTCAGATCGAATGCCACAAGACGTGCAATGCACATTACATCTTAACAATCCAAACATGCATGGCCCAATCAGCCCCACATTCATAGGATCGTACAGTCAATCAAACAATTCGAAGATGAAAACGAAGAAGCATCGTTAACCAAACCGGAGTATTGCCCTTCGAGGATAAAATCAAGATTTACCAAAGTTCACCTGATAAATTGGCTAGAAACACAATGTCACAAGCATTCTCAAAGACTACCTCCAAATTAAATACCACGTAAATCCAGCATCAAATGGATTGATCATACTAAAAGTGAAATTCCAAACACTGACTAATGAATTCATCAGTGAAAAATATAAATTCATTGAGTGCCCCAAACTCCATTCCTAGATGCATGCTTACCAAATAATAATCACAAACTTGAGAGAGAAAACACTAACAAACATCCGCCTTCCTCTCGGAAAGACATAGATGATGAAGTTTCAAAGAACAATTTTACCTAGCACTTGATAACCTTACCAAAATGATTAAGAGCTCTTTTTCGTTAATGCTCAGCAATGTCGTAGGGAAAACCATCCACGAATATGCAAAACTTGTTATTCACCGCCTCCGAGTCCTCTTTCAATTCCAAAAGTGATGGTGGTAGCTACGACAATTTCAACTTGGGAATCCATAGGCATTATCCTAAAGCAAAGCAACATTAATATAGCTTCAAATTTTTCACTGAGAAAAGCAACTGCAGGGACAATGTACGGTGCTCCAGATTGATCTCAGCGGTCAATGCCTCTACTAATAAAAAGTGCATAGGTTAAACTAGAAATACACAAACATAAGGTTACTGAAAATCAAAAGAACGAAATATTGGACTTAGCTTTTTCGTTGGAGATGAGATCCTTTAAATGTTATTAGCACATTCGACAATCCACACTCGAACTCCATTCAGTAAGCCGTCAGCATCCATCGCCCACGTTGTTGCTCAGCATCACCTCCACCTCACACAAATGTATCCCCTGGCTCACCCTATCACTTCTCGAGTTGTGACATCACCGAATTGCATCGTAGCTCACGTCATACAACAGAAGTATTATCCTTAAGATTGTTGCAAAAAGTATTAGAATACATAAAATAATAATAATTATTGGAAATACATTACAAAAGATTAGAAAATAAAAAGAAATGTCTGAGGCGTGCAAACACCGTCCTTAAGGATAATTCCGCCCCTCGAAGTATGTAACTCGGTGCGTAAGGCTTCAACGGCTATCCTCCCAAGATACAACAGACCTTCCTCTATACTCCGCACTGAATATTATAAGGAAACATAACAACTTTTGTGTATAACCCAGCAAAAAGAAAAGGAAAGATGTGAGAACATATTTTATCTACTAAGATTGTGGTTTGAAGTTTAATTTATATTTAAACAAGGAAAAGAGAGAGCCGTTAGGAGATCGTCATAAATCAATTGGTAATTAAAAAGATGACCGTTATACAATAATGAAGAGTTTATGAAGTAATAAATCAAAAGTTATAAAGCCGTTAGATGACCGTTATACAACCATTATAAAGCCGTTATATGACCATTGAAAAAGCCGTTAAAAAAATGATGACTTTCTTGATGATCATAATTCTAATAAATTTCGAATAAATATTTCAAAACTACTGAAATATCCAACAATTATACCTTTCTCTGGACATCCTGTTAAAGCCGGGCCACTGGATGACTAAGGTGGAGACCTATGTCAAAGAGGCAATCTTGATAGGTCTTGTCAATGGGGATGAAGATTGGCCATAGTTTTGGCATAAAGAACTAGATTGATCAATGGCACAAGCAGGACCATTAATGTTGCTTCACCATTGTTGGTTGGATGTATATTTTTGAGGTGTACAGCTACGTTTAGGTGATGTATTTTATACACTGAGTTTGGATATATGTGTTTATGTTATCGCTCTATAATTATGCATAATGAATGCTTAACATGTTTAAAAGAGATTGGCGTAACTCACTTAGCAGCAATTTACCTAAATAATTCATTTTCAATTTTTTTTTCATTTTTCCATGCTGATGAGTAGGAGCAGTATAACTAAGATTCCATTTTTGGGATAGTTATGAGATATTTTTCTTTTGGTCGGTAATAGTTATGATATACTTGTATAGGGAAAAAATCACTAAAAATCCTAAACTATGCGCACTGTGATACGTTTATTCCAAACTTTTCTTTGTGATGCAAAATACCCAAAATTTGTACTAGCGTGATACATATTAAAAAAAGAAAAAATTGACGCTAAAATTCCAAAACTTATATTCTTATGACATATCTACCCCAAATTATTTTTTGTGATGTTAAAAACCCCAAACTTGCACTTATGTATCATATAGATACAAGTACAGAATTTTGGTGTCACAAGAAAAAAATTGGAGTAAATGTGTTACATGGGCAAAAGTTGGGATCAAATGTGTCATGGTGAACATAGTTTAGTATTTTTGATGGCTTGCTTTTCCCCTTGTGTATATGCACGTACAATTACTGTTTTTGGGTTTGGTTTTGCTAGTCATTAGAGATGTATAGTATAGAATGTCTTTTGTGTTTTTTGATTAGTTAGTGAGATGTATGTATATATATTTACTCATGATCCTTGTAACTGGCAAGTATGCTCATGTTGTTGCCCTTTCCTCTTATACTAAACGTCGCTTTGCTCAAAGGACCTCAAAGCCACACAACTAAGACAGATGCTCAACCAGTCGTTTCATGGATGTTTGATTTTCAGGTTGTGCCCCCACAGGGAGTCCTGATTGTTTCCAACCCCATCCTTACAAGGACAATTATGCTAAAAGTTGAAGATGACGGTTGCAGACCATCTTTTTCTCAGCGGACTGCGAGCAACGCATATCACTAGATCACCTGATTGCAAGTAGTAGGATAGGGACATTCCGGGGACCAGCAGGATTCTATTCTAATCCACAGAAATTTAATGCATCTTAATTCTGTCGTTGATTATAACCTTTCAAGCCACTGAATATAGCTACTCTCCTACGCAGTAAGCAGACTCATCTTGGATTGCGTTTCAAAGATATAGAAACTTACTAGGCTATTTGATTAAGGGTTAAAAGAGAATTGCCATATCATACACAAGGAAAATGTCCTTCTACACTTTCATACGAAACCCTAGATTCATACTATCAGAAATGAAAAAAATCAAATCCCTCCCAGCCCCTTCTGATGATAAGAAGCTTGAAAAGGAGGGCTTTCAATTTCTTAGTTCGCTTTGTTTTGCAAAGCCCTGAGGAGAAACAATGGTGCTACCTTAAGTCTTTCCTAGCTGTACAGGGCGTTCTTATCCTTGGCGTTCTGGCTTAAATTGTGCATGTTGTGAAGTTCAGCTCAGATGAGGCTTGTGAATGAAGATGTGAATATGTAGGGGATGTTGGCAAGCGACCCTCGTTGGCAAGCGAGCTCGTGGATGTCCTTCACAATGTCGAAAACAGCCTCAGGCTGTGCCAGCTTAAGTGAGTTCTCCGACATTCTTTTCAGCTCGTCCTTTTTGGTGCTGAACCACTCAGCCACAATCCTAGCTGTTTCTTTAGGACTCCTGGTGAAGACACCAGCTCCGTTGTCTACCACGTAGGGTACATTGCCCTTTTCCTGTGTTTTGTCAGTTGAGAATCAGCGAAAAGGAAATCATTAAACTTAGTTGTGAAATATGCTACTGATGCAACATGTAATTGCAGGGTTTACGGGAAATGCTTAGTCACCTGTCCAGGAATGTAGTCATTCAGGATAATGGGTAGTCCTCTGATCAATGCCTCTGCAATTGTCCCCGGTCCTGCCTGTGAGAGTACAAGCTTTATGGATCTATAACAGCGGAAATAGACAGAATGGAAGGCAAGGAGGCAGAGTAAATTTGAAACCTACCTTTGTTATTATGCAGTCACAAGCTCCCATCCATTTCTGCATCTGGGTCTCAAATCCTCTCACCTATAAAAGAACAGATTAGAAAATTATGCCATGAACAACGAAATGAAAATGCATATCTTTTTCTAATGCAGCAAACGAGGAGCGAGGTATAGGCAATTACTTTAACTGGGATTTTCCACTCCATGGACTCTAATGTAGAGACTAGACCTCTGTTTCGGCCACAGATGATTATCAACTGCCCTAATGGTTTCCCATGTACTTCATCAAACAGTGTTTCACCGAGGGCGAGAGCAGTCTTCTTCACGGGACCCATCCCTTCACCACCTCCCATCAGCAAAACTGCAGGCAACTCTGGGTCCATTCCAAGTTCTTCCCTCAAGTCATCCTGGATAAGCACAGGTTAAAGTAAAATATTTCATGAGTACATGATCTATCGAAATGTATTCAACCAAAGGGAAGTTGAGTTGTCCATGCACGGGCACTGGCATTTACCTTGGAAAGAACTGCGCGGGCAAATGATGGACGAATGGGCAAGCCAAAAACGCGAATCTGCGAGTCCTCTAGACCATCTTCTAAAGCCCTTTTGGCTACTGCCTGCGAGGGGCAATAGCATCTGTTGACTCCCGGGTGAAACCTAAAAGTACAGAGCAATAGCTTAGTCAGTCGAAACTGAATGCGGGGCATGACTAAATGCCAAAGAATTTGCCGCAACCGAATTTATATAACCAACCATGTGGGATGGCATGAGTTTAGATCAGTGATGACGGTTACAAAGATCACTTTTTTGTGAAGGCCCTGCCATTTTAGAACCCACAGAGGAATGTGCTGCATCAAAGGGTGGACACTGATGATAATGTCTGGTTTGTACTCCATTAGACCTGCCTCCACCTCCCTTCAAGCAGAAGATTATACCAGCGTGAGAAAGTTATGCGTGAAACTGTGTAAATCCGCAGAGCGGAAAAATTATACTGGTCTTTTTTTGAGTAATTTATGAATCCAGTGCAATTCCATTTACAAGTTCCCACAGAACGACCACATTACTATTCAAGTTCCGAAAGCGATCAATGTGATTAGTCTCAGAGATCACTTCAATTGATGGCGGTTCAGAAGCTACGGAAGATGGAAAATCACGAGAGCAAACAAACTAATAAACAAGAACGTGGTCGAAGAATCATGTCGACTTTGGAAACAATAATGCTCCGATTAAACCTTCCCCTAGGGGACCAAACAATTTATACAGAGACGTTTCTTGAACAGGAGCATAAACAGGAGAAACCAATCAATTTGCGAGCTGTAAGCCATTTGTCAAATAATTGCTCATCCAAGAAACAAAAACAATTTGTCAAATCACATTCCACATCACTCAACTACAGGTTACGAATGAGCGTTAAGCATTCGGGTTGAATTTCCAGAAAAAGAAGGAAAGGTTGCACCAGAAAAGGAAGGAAAAAGGAAAATAATATGACTGATTACATACTTGGCATAGTAGGCAGCGATGGCAGCGAGATAAAAGGAGTGGATCCACCTAGGGGAGGTGCTGTGAAAAGCCACCTTCCACAACTGGACATGCTTCACCATGAATTTGTACTGATTCTCCATGTCGTTCAGTGGCCATCCCGTGTACTCTTTCCACACGTCCTTCACAAATATCTGCAAAAAGCCCCATATGAACACATTTACTTTCACGTCTGGACAAGCTTCGCATCATTACTTTGTTCAGAGGAAGCTTCGGTTCTAGGAAAAAGCCAAGAGACCTTGATTCACACCAAAACAGGGCTCTCCTCAAAAAAGGACAATATTATGCGATCGACAAGACAGAAAAAACGGAACTTTTTTATTTATTTACAGGAGTTATGTTCTAAAAGAGGTAATGAGATGGATGCGTGTTTTAATTAAGTGCAGCGGTAAAAGATCAAAAAACGATCAAAAATTGGTGAAGAGGAAGCCGTAGTGCTGATAAATGATGATGATCAAAGGCAATAACTAGAAGAATTCCAACGTGGAATTGAACCCGGATTCAGTTTTTATCAAGAACATAGGAATGTCTCAGGATCATGCAAAAGCAGAAGGAATCAAAAGGGCAGAAACTTTCAGAACCATCACCATGCAAATATAGATGTTCATCAACAAAGAATCACGAGATCAAACATGGAAAGGAAAAAGTACGATATCCCAACCGCTCCACCAGCAATCTTAATAATCCCACCTTGTATTCGTCGCCGAATTCAATCTGAAACGCGTCCCTGATGGCCTCGGCCGATGCTCGGTGACCGCCGCCCGTGTCGCTCATCAGGATCAGCACGTTCTTCGTCCTCTCGGCGCCAATCTGAGCCAGCTCCATCCCGTCGCCGTCGTCGCATTCCAAGAAATTGTCTTCGTCCTCTTGACACTCGTGGAGGGCCCTGATCCTATTGAGAAGGCTGCTGCTGCTGCCGCAGTTGCTGCCAGCGCTGCTGAAGCTATGCAGCAGCTTCTCCGTGAAGGACTTCCTCGGCGACGCGACGGCCATCACCATCTGTCAATCCTCGCTCCCTCCCTCCCTCCCTCGGAACGCGCGCGGCAGGGGGAACGTAAAAGCAAGAAAGAACCTCGACTTTTCCTGTCCTTTCTTGTACTTCTCGATCACGTTTCGAAAGAATGTAATGGGAGGATACCCAGAAACAAGAAACGGCCCGGCTCCGCCCCCCTTCCGGCCGCCGGAAAATTAGGAAAGCTCCCGTTTCCCGGCGGAGGCAGAGACAGGGCGAGGAGGGGAGCCTCTGTTTCGGTTCTGTTCTGTTCTGTTCTTGGTCTTTCGGGTCTACAAGAGGGGGGAGAGAGAAAGAAAGAGAGAGAGAGAGAGGATTCTATGGGGACCAAGAGAGAGAAACGTGTGCAGGGGCGGGGAGGAAGAGGCTGTCGTTCGAGGTTGTTTGTTTGAGGTTGTTCTTGCGAGGGAAGCTGGCGGAATTGATGGGGGGAGGAGATGGTCTTATAATGTTAAGAGGGGGTTTGGTCATATGGGGGAATGCTTTGGAAAGATGCTGGAATTTTGATTTTCAGGTATTAAGCGGGCAGATGCGCATTTTGGGTGGGAATGTTCGGATTGGTAGATTCGGATCTTCCCAACGAGCGACGCCACATGATTCTCCCGGTCCCTTAGTTCAAGGGCAAAAAAAGAAAAAAAGAGAAAGGAAAATAAAGAATTGGGTGGTGGTCTCGTTTTCCAGGCCTCCCAATTATTGTCTTTACTGTTTTTATTTTTATTTTTATTGTTTTTCGGTTTTGGTTTTTTTGGGGAGGGGGAGGAAGGGGTGTCATTTGCTGTTGACTGGTGTTTGTTCGAGAGGTGATCCTGGTAAAGCCAGTTTGGAGACGATTGGAAGTGCAATTTTGGTTTAGCCCCCCCTTGGAGAGGATGGTCCGGTTCGAGAGGTCATGGATTCAGAGGCCGAGGTCCGGGATCTTGGTAGCCCAAGGGGCAAGGTTAAAGGATTATGGTCATGGGTTTAGCCTCAAGGACTCAAGTTTGACCATTGAATTGTGAAATCTTGTTGAACCATTGTCAACCGTCGAAAAACTTAAACTATTAGATGATGACGCATGGTTTAATAACAAAAAGCTATGGCTAATTTTTTTTTCCTAATATTAAATATTGAAATATTTAATTAGGGGAGACGAATGAGGTTTGAAAAGATTCGAACTCAAGATTTCCAACTTCGATACCATGTGAGATCTTATGGGACCGCCACCAATTGTCCTAAGAGCTTACGTTATTCAACAAAGACGTGATTTATTATTTAAATATTCTAACAAGGGTCTTGAGTGTTAGAGTTAAGGTCGTCCTTAAATCCTAGCCTGGAACGTGTCATAAATAATTATTGTTCATGATATAATATTTTCTGCCAACCCATTTTCCTAAATGATCTGAACGGTGGCTAATGGAAGAAAAAAGAGAGTTTTCTCGTAGCTAGTCTTCTGGGGAAATAGTAAAACACGTTCCATAATTTTTAAACCAAAGGTACGCAGAGTTCATGCATCACACGGAATTCCAATTGAGTTATGTTCTTTCTTATTCCAAACTTCTTTGTGCTTATCCAGTTGATAGGTCGTCGAGTGGGGACCGATGTGTCGTTCTCGCAGGGACCAAGACGATGAAGGCGGACCTCGACTAACGTGGGATCGAGATTTATAGTAGCAAAGCATGGCTAATGATGAGTAACTTCCTCTATGAATGGTCTATACTTGGGCTTTTCATATGACTTTGTTGAAGGAATCATGGCACGACCTGATCAGCAAATATTGCTTATCAAAGTAATACGAGGGGTGAGCAGTTCTAGGGTAGGTCCTGGACCACACCTACCAGTCAATACTCGAAACTCGTTTCCAAATTTTGGAACATAGTACCTATCCTGTATACTCTAAAACTCAGAACCTACCTATTTCAAGATTTATCCACGTTCCATATATATTCTTAATTGAATAATTATAATAAATTATCACCTCAAATGACCACTGGTTGTTGCTATAATTCATTTATTACAACTCATATTTAAACACAAAAATAATATGAAATATTAAAGTATAAGTCTTAGTCATAAATATACCGGAAATGAAAGCTCAAATCAGTAATTTCATATTACACACTCATAATCGGACTTTATGGAATACCGTAAGATTGTGTAAAAATATAGAACAAGAAAAATATAAAAACTAGTTGGGGAACCCATGGAACTTCATGAAATACCTACTCTACATACCTATGAACTAGAATCAAACCGATTATACCTTAGAATCATGCTCACATCTAATTATTTGTGCCTACTCTTTTTTTATATTTAATCACAAGGAGAAAGATAGAACCCAACATCACTCGGCATCATTTCAGTTCCCACTTTCACATTAATTATTGGTGCCTATTCTTTTGTGTGTGTTGGTGCGCATGATCTGTGAACCAATTACCCAAGAAAGGGAATTTGTAATTTTAGTTGAATTATTTAATGATTTTTTGTGGTATGTATATATAAATATATATTTAGTTACATTTATAGAATGAGTTTCCATTTGGTTATTCTACACGTTCATGTTTTGAAAATGGGAATTCAAATTCAATGGTTAAGCCCACCTAAAAGTTTTAGGGAAAATTATTCAATCGATCCTAAATATATTGTGCAGATGCCATTTTTATAAATTTTTTTAACAAAATTATCATTTTTTTTTATCATTCTCTCTTTTATAAAAAAGAAAAATTATCTATGTCAGCGTCAATTTTGCAGTGTGGGACAACTTGCATCCATATCAATAATTTCTGACTAAAATTGGTCGGAAGAACTACATTGCAAATCGTCAAAAGATTCAGGATTATATTGATCAAATTGAAAAGTTTAGAACTGAATTAACATCCATCCAATTAATTTAGGAATTTTTTTTGTTAATTTTCTCGATGTTCCTACAATAGGAGCATCGGGGGATTCCCAACTTAGGATGTAGGGATTACCTATTTAAGTTCCATCAATTATATGCAAAGTGCTCTGCGATCAAAACTTGAATGTCACCTGTACATCCGGTCATTGTTGATAGCACCTATAATTTTGACTAATACCTTCAATTGATCAACTGACTTTCTATTTGATATTTAAATCTATTAAAAGTACATTCGTTTTTCTCAATCAGTTTTTTCTTTAATATTTTATTACACTAAATCATTTTCATTTTTTGTATAGTTATCGCGAAATATTTAATGAAGTAAAGGACTTTCATACTTTTATATATATGTTTTCTTTTTGTCTTTCCCTATCCTGCCTATACTCACATAACTTGTGCAGAAGAGCTATGTAGACAATTAAAGATCTATTTCCTCTTTGCCCTTACCAATATCTCATGTCCATACTAAAGAGGGCCATCAACTCCCATATGCGCAGTACCAATTCTAGCATTCGTACACGTACGAGCGAATACGATGTCAATGATGTAAGAGCATATCTTCATGTCGATAGTCGATCATCACGAGAAGACGATAGAGAAAAATGACGCGCAACTTGCTGGTATAGAAAATCATTATTGACATGATAGTATGAGCCTTCTGTTCAACCGATCTGCACAATACATGCCATTGCCTTTATCTAAGTTCATTAGGCCTTCCAAGATAAATGAGTCACATCATGTATGTCCCGAGTGTCCCTGACAAAAAAATTGGCACACATCGCAACATGTTCCCAACTTCTATCAATCTTCCGACTTATTTTAAAAAAAGATAAAAATACTCAAAGATTATCTCGAGTCATTCACAAAAACCAGGATTCGCATATAACATAGCATAATCTAGGATAGGCAAATGTCCTATCAACACGCGTCATTGCCCGAGCCTTTGGTGTTAGTCGCCGTAGACACAAAATGCTTTAGAAGTTGCTTCTTGACATTCACACCACCCATCTTTCCATTAATTTAGACTGCGTAAATACATTATGTTTTCTGTACATAATTTACAAGACCAATGTATTTAGCCATGTACAAGATACACTCAAACCCAGCGATGTACAAGACACTGAAACCCAGCTACGTACAAGACATTCGTATGATATTCTTCAAGTCACCAGAAAGGACACCACCTGCAAAAAGCAAATTGTTCAGACAATTAGAACAGAAAAGAAAATAGTAGTAAAGGATCGCACAGATGAGCGATAAGTCCAACAGAACAAGGATTCAATGACAATGGGAGCAAGAAACAATGGACAATTGATTACATGGTCTAACAAGAAAAGATTCATGATCCCCAGCATCAAATGCGAAAAGAAGTTGAAAATCACAGGCTTCCACATTATGAACACTTCCTACGTGAAACAAGACTAATTGCAGACCCCACCCGAGCATTGCTTATTGAGTTACAGTACATATTGGAATAGTTATGTTCATCTAAGATCAGTTATGAGACACATTGCTTAGGTTTTAAAATGAGATATTAGATGAGAATGTAAAAGTATACGATGCAGTTGCTCAATTAGAAAAAGTCCTACAAATACAATAAACAAGCTCATAATTATGTCAGTCCAGTGACGGTCTAAACTGTCGGACAAGCAAAGCAAACATCAGAAAACTGGGCTCCTGATATGTGTAGCTTCCAAAAGCTCTTGCAGAAAAACACACCCTTCTGAACTCACGACAAAATTCTCAGAACTTACAATGCCAAAGAACAGATAATGCAACACACAAAACCTATTATACAGTAGCCACCACCCTATTCCAGATCAGCAAACATTTGCTGAGATTTAGAATTGTAACATGAGCACGATATTGCTATTTTTAGCTTTTAAATTCAAGGCCTTGGAGGGCATCCCTCTTCACCAGTAGACTATGATCATACTATTCAAGAGAGTATACAGGAATGGTGGGGCAAATCAAACCAAAACCCTAGTCCAAGCCCAAACTACCCAACCACTAATACCAATCAAGTCAAGCCCCAGAACATTTGCATCAGAAACCATATGCATTTAAAAGACGAAATAAAGTATCGGCATGAATCAACAAAGTGAAATTAACGGCACCATACCCGAGATAATTCTGGCACAAATTTTCATGAGATGTAGCTTGAGCAATCAACTTTCGAACTTGATGCTTAATAGATAAACCGTGATCAACTTCATGAGAATCCCCTGAAGTTAAGTTGCAGTGGTTCAAGGTATGTTGATTAGAGATGCTGGAAAATGAAGAGTTGGAGAAGTCACAGCCAGTAAGTTTATCATTCATCCGAGCCATGACCGCCACAGCTTGTTTGTTTAGCACCTCATTTGCATTACCGAGTTGATCAATGGCCTAGACAAAATTAACCTAATGTGAGCATCAAACAGATTCTGGTAGTTTCAAAGTTCTTACTCTACTCAACTTCTGCCTACCTGAAGAAGTTCCCTTTCTCGGGCACCACGCTGTGGCTGAGCAAGCTCTCTACTTTGAGAAGATTCTTCAGAATTCATAATAGAGGGGACATGAGCACTAGCAAGCATTGATAGTTTGGGAAAAAGACGCCAATTTATAAGTGGATCATGTACAAAAGCCTGAAAGAAGTTTTAAGGAGATAATCAATTCAACTGAATGGTGCTTCATGAGCACAATTAGCAACTTCTTGACATAACTACAACTTGAAACTTTAGATATGTGTATTGAAAATTTCAAAAATAGAAAAAAGAGAGCCAGAAAGGAAAATAAAAAGGACGAGATGACCTATTCAACATTCTAGGGAAACAAATCTTCTCTTCTTTGCGGACTACCAGCAAACTAATCAAACCATTAGTCCACTGTCCCTATATATACATATGATATACTTAGTTTACCGCATATATAAGCAACTATACATAGTATGATATCAATCTGTGTTCAAAGCTAAGACACAGCTGAATCACCCAGAAACAAGAGAAGCAATCTAAAAGTTATACCTCCATCATTGCCACTACACTATCCTTATTTGTTCGAAGCACTTCCATCACATTTTCACATGTTGAATGGAAGTTCCCCTCTACGCCACTGATCTCCATTGCTTTCACAAGCATTCTGGTCAAGCGGAATGGGACCTGTGAACAAAATTCACCATATCAAAGAGCTTATCCAATTTAGTTTATGCACAAAACACAATCACCAAGCTTTGTTTGCAAGCTTGCAGTGTGACATGGCCTAGAGCATACTAGATATACCTTTTCAGGAAACTCTTCTCGGTTCATCGAAACTTCAAAACAGTCCCCAAAATCAATGTGCACGATCTTTCCACTGCAAAAAGCAAGAAACTTACTTCATACTTTGAAATTGAAGTTCAATATTTTTTCATGCTTCATTTGAGTTACCTGTAACGGTGCAACATAATGTTGCCCGGATGTCGATCACCTAAGCCAAGAAGGTAGCCTACCTGAAAGGCAACCCAGAATATGTGAAACCCTCTCTAAATTTCAATAATGACAAGTTGAGACATAACTAAGGGGGCTGAGTTCTTGTCAAACTCATACTACTAGGAATCATTTTTTTTATTAAAAAAGCCCTGCCAGGGTTTCCTATGGCTTCGGCCCTATTTGGGTCTTCCTGCCCATCCCAGCCATCACCGGTGCCCTCGTCACCAGCAACTCCCTCTCCGGTGCTGCTGGCTCCCTGGTATTCTCCATCTCCGCCATCTTTTCTTTTCTTCTGACTCCTTCTGGTTCTTCTTTCTCTCCTTCATTTCTTGCTGACGCACACACAAACCACCTCCGGTCATTCTACGACCTCTGCCTGGGGTCGGACACCCTTGTCGGGCATTTTCCTGTATGTCCTGACCCTTTTTTTCCCCATTCTTTCTCTTTTCTCCTATCATTCTATCTCCAGCGACTGTTTTGTTCCTCTCATTCAGTTTTCCTCTGTTTCTTTTCCTTCGGATGGCTCACTTAGGGCAGTTCTTGTCTGTGGCAGTCAAGAGGAAAGTGTTCTATCTGGTTTTTGAAGGAGAGTCAGAACTCCCGTTAAGGAATGACACATCTCTGTCTTCTTTGACATAAGACAACTTCATCCATTTTGAGAGCTCCAGGGAGCCATTCTAGCAGTCTAAAGGATAGTCTCCCTAGTTCCAGAGGCGTAGTCACAAGGACTGAACTCTCTTTCCCTTCAAAAAACACATTTGGGAGATTTCTTGTGCTGATGGAGATTAATAGATGGGGTTCTAGGTCTGTCTTTTTTTCCTGAAGGGAATGAAGCAAGTTGTCAGTGGAAGGTATTAAGTTGCATTGAAAATTTGGGTAGGTGCTTGGCTCCTGGAGGTTTGTCTAAGCTGAGGAGGTACTCTGGCTTAAGGAATTCTTAGCCGTCGACAAAGGTTGGAATTTGTTCGTGTTGTGGGCATTCTTTAGACGGGAAGTTTGTTCAAATAAGTCTCTTGTTGAGGTTGTAAAGGGTGGTAATGGCGAGGAGAAGCTTCCTTCTGATGGGGTGGAAGGTTTCGCCCTTCTTTTTGTGAGCTGACTCACGAGCTGTCCTCGCAGTGAACAGCAACTGCCCCAAACTAATCCTAACCACGAATTTTTTGCAAAGGTGGTCCGGTGTATGATTTTGGGGTTCAAAAAGGGGAATACTGTAGTAGAGTGACCGTAAAGCTATAGAACCTTTTGTTATGACGCTGACTCTTTCTCGACACCCTTGCCTCTTCCCTCCAAAAATGTGAGAGGATCTACTTCGGTTGTTGCGGCTGTGGAGTCCCCTAGAGTTGTAGATGGTGGTTGTGGTCCCATAGAAGGTGTTTCCATTGAAATCTCCTCAAAGGGCGAAACAACGAAAGGAGTGGGCAGATTTTGGAGGAGTCTGTGTTGGTGTGAATGGGGGTTGACAAGGCAAGTTCCTCTTTTTGTCAGTTCCGTCTCCTTTTGGATACTTAACAACATTAAGCAGTTGCCAGCCCCTTGCAATCTCTTTCCAAGGGTTCTAACATAAAGCTATGAGTCTTTTCAAGAAGCTTGAGAAGCAAAGAATGTCGGGGAAAGCAAGATTTGGGAAGCAGTTGCCGGGTTGGAAAAGACATCCTTTCGAAAGGCAAAAATTGACCCTTAACGAAAGCACTATCTCCAGTGTCCTGATCTATTCCACCTCTCTTTCCCGTCCCTTGTTCAATTGCCAAAAGGCCGGAGAACACTCGCAATAAATTTTTGTGAGGGGATTGCAATGAGGCACGTAAGTTTGATCTGCTAAATTCGAAAGCAATAAAGCAATCTTCTTGTAAAAGTGGTCTTGGCATAAAGTCTCTTTTATGGCTTAACAAGGCTTGTTTAAAGCAAATGATTATGACGGTTCAATGGTGAAAATGATCATCTTTGCAGGCAATTTGTTGCTAAGTCTGGCCTTGCAAGAACTGGTTGAATTTCCAAAAGAGAAGATGAACTCATGGGTGTGGTGCTTGGAGGTGGATTAGAGCTGAGTGGAGTCAATTTGTTACTTATATGATTCCTATTATGGGAAATGCTAAGTGGACACACTTTTGGCTTGACACTTGCTGAGGGAATATGTCTTTCAGGGATCATTTCCCTGAACCCTTTGACATCACTAGGAATGAGGCGGAGTGTATGGATTGTTATCATTCCTTTGAAGGGAGAATCACTTGGGAGATTGATTTTACAAGCCAAGCCCAATATTGGGAACTTGAATCTTTTGTCAGTTTTTGTTTTTGATTGTTGTATATTTCTAAGAGTTCCCTCGCCTGTGTGGTAACTGTTAAGTTACTTTAATTGAGTTTCCTTTATTATCAAAGTTTTATTTAGTTTCCTTTATTATCAGAGTTTTATTGCCTTTTTTACTTACATAAGGGTATTATTGTCATATACAGTTTATATTCAATATAAATACAATGGGTGTAGGGTTTCTGTTACTACAGAAAACTACAGCCCTCTCTTTGTTTCTTTTACGTTCTCCTTCTCCTCCTTCTCTCTATTCCTTCTCTCTTCCTTCTTTCTCTCTTTCTACTTGCTGTGGGTTCTCTGATCAGCTTTGTGACATGGTATCAGAAGCAGTAGTATCACTCATGATGATAGTCTCAATATAAATATATCACTCATGAAGTGCAGTACTGTTCTTGGCCAAATAGGGAAGATATTCGACATTTGCTGGTAGAGCTGTTTGGCAGCGTGGAAAATGATTCAGGTTGGGGCTCTGGGGGGGTTTGGGGGGAGGTTGACAGAGTGGCTCAGGGATACCGATCAATGTAACTTAAGACGTTGGTTGGGCCGTTTCGGTAGGAGGGAAATTTTAGGCCGAGTGTATCATGATGGTACTTGTTTAGGGCATTGAATACAAAGAGAAGGAATAGAGAGAAGGAGGAGAAGGAGAACGTAAAAGAAACAAAGAGAGGGCTGTAGTTTTCTGTAGTAACAGAAACCCTACACCCATTGTATTTATATTGAATATAAATTGTATATGACAATAATACCCTTATGTAAGTAAAAAAGGAAATAAAACTCTGATAATAAAGGAAACTAAATAAAACTCTGATAATAAAGGAAACTCAATTAAAGTAACTTAACAGTAACCTTGCCTTGGAGTAGTGGTAGAGATGGAACTTTTCCTCTGAAGTATTATTGTAGTTTACTTGAAAAGAAGGATATTGGTGGCAGGGAGGCTTTTCTTTGGGGAGCTATTTGGGAAGTGAGAGTACTGACCAGAGTTTCATTTTTTGTTTGGGAAACGTCTTGAGAATGTATTCTCACATCAAACAATTTGCAGAAAGAGGGATTGTGCTAATTAATGGATGTTATTTTTGCAAGTGAGGCATAGACAGTGAGACATCTCCTCGTTCACTGTCCGTGGATAAGTATGATTTGGGCAGGCACTTACGCATGCACTAGGCTTTCTTAGGTTATAGGAGGATCTATTGAACAAGAATAATGGGCATGCAAGGTCTTCTTTTGCCTGTGCTAAAAAAGGATGATTTCTCCAATCCCTCTTGCTTTTTTCTGGTTGATCTGGAAAGAGCAGAATAAGAGAGCTTTCACTGGAGAGGAAATGCCCGTTTTTGTAATTATTGAAAGTCGGTTCAAAATCTTATCCTTTTGATATAGTGGAAAATTATGTGTGGAGGATGTAAATGCTTTAATTGACTTTCTAGATGGCTTGTCTTGTAACTGAGCTCTTTTTGCATATGGGTTGGCACCCCCTTGGTGCCGTTTAGTCATATTTTATTTACCTAATGAAAAAGAAAGTTAAGACATAACTGACGTGTGGGTTCTTCAGTGATGGGCTAAATGTGAAGGTTTCCTGTACCCGACTATTCAAAATCAGTCTACACGCTCCTATATGTGAGCAGCTAGTGATTCGGATCATATATGAGGCTTGACTATATTAAAAAAAAAAAATTAAAGAGAAAGCCCTAGGATCAATGATGGAAATATTCTACATAACACACTGACAATATGTTACACAGCATAGCAAAGTTCTGGAAAATGACAGCCTAGAACACAGTGTCAAATTTCCTTTTTTTTCCATAAAAGTTAAAGACTTTTCCTGTATGTTAAAAATCTCCATCCTAATAGTTTAAACTGTTAGGTGGAAGGCAACCACATGTCCATTAGGCCATGATAAATCCCGTAAACATATCATGCATGGTAACACTTCTAACACTGTTCAAGAGCAAAAAAAGAGAGAAGACATCCTCTCTTCCTTCTTTTCCTAAAAGCAGCAAAATCTCCCTTAACAGTGGAAAGCACGTACCATGCTCATGACAGCCAAGCTCCGAGTAAAATTTGTCCGCATCTCCAGCCAAACCTCAGAATTGCGACTCTTCAACCAAAGAATCTAGCAAAAATCAAGGAGGACCTCATGAGCCCATAACCACCAGTTTAGACAACAAAAGGTTCAAATACCACCCTCGTTCTGTTCCTCTTTTCAAAGCCTGTTAAAACAGAATCATTACTTTTTTGAGGTCGTCTCCTTCTGTCTTCTGTAGCACATGCTCAAGAGCTTCAACTTTAGCTAAGAGGGGCAAAAGATTATAGTTTTCCGGGGCAAAACTCTCCAAGTATTTAAACTCCTGATCAAGGGGGATCTGGTAACAAGAAGAGAACATATATAAGAAGAGTGCAGCTTTGACCACACAAAACCACTTAGGCAGAGAAAAGGGAAATTAAAAAGTACAGATTTCACTGACAAAAGAAAGTATCTTGGAGAATTGAACTGACCTCTCTGGAATGTCTATACTTCTGTATCAGTTGGTGCAGAGTGTCGCAATTGGGGACCCATCCAATTAATCCACTATTGGGATCCAATGGAATAACGGAATATCTTTGTATATGCAAATCTCTTTCACATGTTTTGCTAGAATTTTCCATCAAAGTGTTCACTAGACCAAAAAGCTGACAGGAAGATACTTCATTAGGACACATATTCCCACTTGACATAGAGAAACAGTGTCAGAAAAACCAAAAAAGATAAAAATACAAGACTGTGACTAATGTCTGATAACTGGCACGGGAAGAGATAACTGAAAGGGAAAATGCAGATGAACCTGCATGACACGTTCATCCTGACGTAAATCTTCATGACCCTTCAGCAAAAAAGTGTATTCTTCACCATTGCTCCCATGAATAGTTAATTGTCTTGGCCTCTGCTTAGAAGTTAAGACAAGCAGCTTGGGACTAAATGATGCAATAGTCACCAGTGGCGCATCTGGCAAACAAACATCGAGTTGGGTATCATTATGAGCAATTTATCTCCCCCTCAACAGGAAATTCGTGATTAGCTTTCTCTTTCACCTGCACGGTATGTCCCAGGCACTGCCAGTTCCAAGTTGCAGCATTCTAACAGCTTAGGAGAGACGAACTAAAAATCCAGATAAAAGTAGTTAGCAACATGGTATGATGTTGAGCGTAATATTAGTGACAAACCAATATTCTTCTTGCCTGGAGGTCCAGATTGGTAAGACTTGGAAGCTGCTCCTTGATACACATGTATACACATTTATAATGATCCCATGCCTGGCCACAATATAGCACAAAATATAAGGAACATAACTTTTCTGTCGTATAACATGAGAACAAACTGATATTTGTAAAATCTGTCATCAACCGGGACGAACCGCAAGTGAGAGGAGATAGGGAAGTGGCTTATATCAAATCAGTTGCTCATTCCCTAAACTTGGCTAAGAACTTTTCCCTATGTGAATTTTTTCAAAGGCATGGCAACTAGCAAGGCCATATAAATATACAACTGGAATCATATCCAGTTGAATATTACGACTGTTGGCAAATAAAGCTACATCCAAACCTTATTTGGCAACTGGGAGCATTTGTGTTATATTTTTTAAGTAGGACCATAAAAATAAGATAGATATTTTGTCACCATCATTTTGCCCATTTACATATGCAAAAGAGTCATCTTTAGGTAACAAAATAGTATTTGGCCAAGAAAAGGTAAGAAAACAGTAAAAAAGAAATTACTGAAAGCTGTCTTCATGCAGAAAGCACCAAAACAAACACATTTATCCTCTACCATCTAAGTACTTGATGCAAACACAAAATAATTTCAGAATATTGCATTTCCATCCCAACAATAAACTCTACATTTGAATAATTCAAAGTTAGATGTCATGAGGAGCTCAAAAGTGAAGGATCAAACCAGAAACAACAAAAAAGAGTTCAGTTACTTTGCAAGGAGTGCAGTGACATAATGTCAGGATATTACATGAATAACATGTCACTTCAGCAAAAGCTGTAATTACATGCATTATCAAAGCCCCATACCAAAAAAGTTACTATTTCCTAAAAAAATTGAAAAAATATGTAATTGTAGAAAGACAGTTTTTTCTACAAGGAAGAATGCCCAATTTTAAGCATGATGGATATTTTACCTTTCTAATCTCAGCATCTTTACCCGTTCTCTTATATCTCATGCAACAATCATATGCCTCCATCAACTCCACATAGTAAGCCTGAATTGGAAGAGTATGAACATCTAAATAAACACTATATTTTATATTAACTGGCATCCAAGAGAAGTTAAAATCAAGAATATTCAGGTTCACAGAAATAAATAAAAGCAAGACGGGGATGAAGAAGATTAGGAGTTCAAACTGTTCACAAGCAAGCACCCTGACTACATAAAAGACTAAACATTCTAGTGGAGATAAGAAATATCTATCTGCCAGTTAACAATTTATGGCACAACCTTTATAAATGCCCTCTCATAGATGGTTGTATTGCTTTTCTCAGCTCCCTCCATGAGGGACTCATGTAATGGCTCCAGCACCTTTAGCATTGCTTCAATGTTATATTCCCCTATAAACTGTTTCCTAGCCTCTTCCAATGCTTCATTCCACTTTTCATACCAGAGTATTGGAAGTGCAACCCTGACGAGCTCCTCTGACACAAGTTGCGCCTGTCACCAAAGTTTCCCTTCAAGATCACCACCATGCACATAGGTAATTTACGGTATTAAAGCACTAATCACCTGATCTACAAGCACACCACTGTGCTGCCGTACTTTGTCAACAACTTCCTGAGCTGCAGCCCTCCGCAACTTGCTCGCTGCTTTACATGCCACCAGAAGTGGGTACATGAGGGCCTAAGAAGAACATTGAAATACTTCAGTACATATTTCTCACATGGCTAGTGAAGAAAAAACACAGATGATCCAGATAGAATCAATAACACCATGCTGAAGCCAATATGCATTTGAAGTGTACACATCTCCTCCAGCCTCACTCTTAGGAAGACATAAATGCCTCTGAGTAATATTGAAAGGAAAAATACAAGAGAACCTCATACAGGGAATAATAGGGGGATCGGTAGTAATAGGCTGTGCTTCAAAAGCATTATTCAAACCTGCGGATGACTCTGTCCTATGCGAACTAAAAGCGACCGGATGAGCACAGCATGGTAAGTTGAATGGATCCTGGCAATTACTTGTGGCAGCACACCCAGCCATGTGGTGATATTTACAAGAGCAAATCCTTTCTCCATGGCCATTTGAACATCTACGCTAGCCCCATGGTTAAACCATAGTGTGAGAAGGCGTAGTATATCCTGAAACAAATGATGGAATGAGCTGTCTATTAGTATGATACAATGAGAAAATGAATCCTTTTGCCATGATCTATAAAAGAGTTACTATAATGTTCCAAAGGAACAGTTTACGAGGTGTAGTGATTTAATAGCTCTGATTAAATTCGTTAGGTAATGCAGAGGTACCATACTATAGGGTTACCAAATAGACTGCGTAGGTAGGAAAACCTGCAATGAAGCACACATAATTCAGAGAACCCCCAAACTAGGAGACTCATTTAACCAAAGAAACTTAATAACAGATGCTTTGCCTAAATTTAAATAGAGGTTCCTTCTGTAATATTCATTTTCCCATACTTTGTTTTTCATCCACGAGCACATGTTGAGTCTCTAAAAAAAGGAGCAAGGGTTTTAGTGGCGAACAGTAGGTGAAAGATAAACAGAACAGTTGGTGGTCATGGCAGTTTTAGTCTGGATCAGGAAATGGTTTCTCCTTGTTCTGATCACAAATCTCGACCGACTCTCATATTGGCTCCATTACAGGAGCATGCCAATGTGTGGTATGCGTTTTGAGAGAACTGCCCACTAGATAGGGAATGAAGTGACACCTCTTCTTTGATGAGTCAAACAATTCAGAAGTTCTGCAGGACACAATAGAGGCAGAAATGGCAGACATGAAGGTCAAGCCAAAGGGGGAGGTTGCCTTCACAATGGTGAACCGGGAGATATTCAGGGAACTTGCTTGAAACCACAGGCAAAGCCATCCAAGAACAATGCTAATGTTGATTCTAGTGGTGATGCATATGGACAGACAATTTTCCTTAGGAGCATCAGGAAAGACTAATAGACTGAGAGCTGAGGGGCATGTGCAGTTCTTTTAGTTCAGAAATATGAGATGACACACATAAAATGGAAAGTCTAACTCTCTTTGAATTTTCTTGTTTAAAATGAACTTTTCATAAACAAGACTGTACATCCTATAAGTATGCACATTCTAAATGACATGCATTACTTAAATGCAACCTATATGCAATACTACTGATATGGCATGACTACTATGACATGAGATAGAATTAACATTGAATTAATCCTATTATGCCAATTATATAGAATGCTGTCTCTTATATATTTCCTTCATAAAGACAGGGAACTAAATCCCAGGACACCAAGCATGACCTGATGACCCTTACCTATTATAAAAAATAGAGGTTTAATGATGCGATGCTAATATTTTCTTTCAATAGTAAACTACAAGCGTATGACCCACTAACTACTTAATGTCATCTACAATGTATGATTATTAAAAGTTAACCTTAATAATATGTAATTCTCTAGATTACATGCAATATGGTATATCATTAGTAGATATTGACGATATGTGATTTTTGATAGTTGTGGCATGGGAATCATATGTTATATTCATTGCATCTAGGACTTAGATCGCCTTCAAACATGTTTCTTAATTTAGAATTTCATATATTAAAATTCATGTCGTAATTTCATATATACTCATGTGTGATGTTCTCTGTGTATTTTGTGAGTGTCTATTGTGTCGTATCTTTTTTGATGGAATAAGATGCTTATATAGCCCTAGGTCTAGGGCTTTCTAGTTAGAACAACATATATTATACTTTCCTATTTTAAAATCAAGCATACATACCACTAGGAAATTGGGATATTTCCCTCTCTTATACCCTATGTGGCTGAAATTCGCATAGAATATGCCTTATTGCTTTCCAAATTTGATTGAGGAACCCACACTCTTGGTTTAGAACATCCCCATGTGGCCGAATTCCTCCTCTTATGGCCTCCAATAAGCTAGTGACTCTCGTTAAACCCATGCAACACTTTGGGCTAATTGCAAGGCACTTTGTGACCGGACCAACCAAAATGTAATTTATGTGAACATACTATTACTAAATGGAAATGTTTGTAGTACCTATAATGCAAACACAAACTATGTGGTGATGTTTTGTTCAGGGTAGGGGTTGACCCTTAATTTTCTTATGAGATGGAGGAGTAACTATGATAGCCAAAATTTAGGTGTCAACATAAAGTTTATGGGGTTGACTATTTTCACTTTGTAAGATATTGCTAAACTTTCATGTGCTAATCCCTTGTAGTAATTGCAATGATATGTATATGATCAGGCTCCCTCTCTCAAATAGCTTTTACTTTATTGATCATTTATCAAATACCACACGGCACACGGCACACGGATCATGGTTGCAAGAAGCAAAGAAAATCAAATTCTTCTAAGAATCCTCAATGAAAGTCACAAACAATAAGTGAGCAATAACTAGACATCATTCATGTCCAAGTGAATGCAAAATGCATAGTTTATTAATCCAACATAAAATTAATGAGCTGAAAAATCTAGATTTACAATTTTACAGTCTCATTAAGGCTCCATTTGTTTCGTGGAAAATGAATGATTTGGAAAATATTTTCCTAAAAATAATCACTTACAAAAATAATATTTTCATTATTCACAAAACTGTTTAGACATAAATTGTCGTCGGTAATGAAAATATGTTTCATTGACTAATCATTTTAAGCGATACAAGTAATAGTTATTAAAAAAAATATATTTTCCAAATCATTCATCTTCCGCAAATTAAACAAAGTCTAAGGGGAAAAAAAAAGTCACATCAGATGGTTAGAAAATGTGTCTTGAAATCTAATAGAAGAACTAAGCCATCATAGACCATATAAGGATTTAAGTTGTTATTGAGGACAGCATCTGAAAATATTTGAAACAAGAAAAAAAAAAACTTATTTACCTGTAAACAATTATCAACTTTTGCATTAGCTGCACAAGCAATTGTATGAAAATATCCAGTTAATGCTGCCACAACATATTGCGCTGCAACATCGAGATAACCTCTTAAGGTGTAATGTGAGCTCACAGCTGTATTGAACAATGCCCATGTATGCCATGCTTCTGCCCACTCTGATGCACACTGAGTGGCACTCTTAAATGCTCTGAGACTTTCTGCACGCAAAGATATTTTATAGAATGGCCCAAGGGATCGTAACAGCATGAACTAACAAGTAACAACTACCTTCTATAGATTCGTCATCTAGCCCAGGAGAAAGTCTCCACTTCCAAGTGCCAAGTTTAACATATACACGTGCGAGGAGTGGCACGCTTGGACTTTTATCCCCTGTCAGATTTGTTGGAGAAACAGTCTGAACATTCGGCGCACTTGAGAGCTCTACAGCCAAACTCTGTAAAGGAAAATTGTTGGCCAAGTGAAAGCACTAACAGAATCAGAATGGTACTTAGGTTAAGCAATTGCACATAATTCCATGAAAAGAAATTCGTTGGACCTGAAGCTTAAGAAATGCATCCTTTTGCTTCAGATCCTCGCCAAGAGACCATTGCAGCTCCAAGTATTCTAGCATTACTTGTGGAGGAACTTGGAACCCCAAATTGTCAAGGCATGTTTCGGGATCAAACTGGTTAGTTTCACCAAACATGTCAGATCAGGAAAAAAAAACTCGATATGGCATGCCTGCTTGTTTCACTGCTTTAAAAGATAGCCCAACCTGCAAGAGTTTTACTAAGGTTGATCTAGCCTGACTAATTCGTCCATTTTTTCGACAAAGAGACGAAAATTCAAGCCATGTATCCACATCTTCTGTTGGAGGTAGGACTAGAGTTCTGACTGCCAAGAGACCTTGCCAGACCTGTTAATTTAAGCATTATGACAGGGTGAGAGAACAAAGACTCCACCAATAGCAGCAGTAAAATAACAAAATACAGAACTCAGGCTTAATGGAGATACATGTAAGAGGAACTTCTAGCAAAGTGAATAGTACTTTGGACATAACTTGCCAATGATATCATGTAAGTTCCAGCAAGCCAGTCCCAAAGAGCTGGATAATTAGATTATTAAACTATAATTTCTATTGATTAAAAACCTAAGATATATCTTCCAATCAGATCATCAATTATGTTGAAATACTTAAGCATTTAATCAGTACGATTTCGACTACTCTAGGCACCACAAATGCACTATTTGTGCCTTTTCTTTTACTCCCCACCAGGCAAGACGATGTGGTGTAATCACCTTGATGGCTATGCGTATTAATGCAGGTGTGCTAGATGGAAAGAATCCTACACCAAGAGAGTTACATAGGAGCCTACCTCAACATTTCTTTTCACTCCTTTTATGCGCTCAGCCCACATATTTCGTATGAGGGCTCGTCGTCCTTCAGCAACAGAGTTCCCCACAGGAAGAGTACAATATTCAATGACCTGTTAAGATCTTTTGCCATGTCACAATAAGCAGTATCACGCTTGATTTATTCGACAAGCTTTGCCGTTATAAATGATGAGATCGGTCAAACCTCTTCCAGTTCCAGGAGCTGCTGAACACGTATCATGTGGCTGTAAGCACGATCATAGCTCTCCAAGACCTAAGCAGGTGTCAATAAATATAAATTGAACTTCTTCAAATAAATGAACAAATTATCTGGGGAAAAATTACTACGATCTGAATAGAATAAAACTGTAACAAATTAAAGAGACCTTGAAAAATTAGGAAGAAGCTAGAAGTTACATGCCCAGCGTGTTCAAAACACTCTCTTCCTATAACAGCAGATACTACTTCGTTACACCATCTAATAGCTCTAAAGAAACCTTTTAATGAGCAGCCAAGACATAACAAGGAAGGTCATGCAAGATGCCAACTTCAGATGCTTCTAAGTCAATATGTCATTTCTTATGTGATTAAAATGCATTGACTACTGACAAACCAATCCTAAGCAAAGAGGCCTCGATGGAAGCCACACAACGGAACTTTCATGAGCCATAAAAAGTCTGTAACAAACATCTTCACCATGACTCACATTCTAATAAACCAACATAGTTGTAAAATTGATGATAATCACAAAAAGGAAAATAGTGTCACTTCTCTGTCAACCAGAGTAACAACAAGAAAAAAGGTAAATGTCACATTGACAGAACATGCCCATAAGAGAAGTGCAGCAGCAAGTGAATATAAAAATCTTGGTTGAGAAGATTTAAAAAAAAAAAAAAAAAAAAAAAAGGATCAAGCTTTCAAGATTTAAGGAACTCACCAAAGCAGCAAGCTCAGTTGCCAAGCACTTTCTGGCCCTCTCAACATATTCACGTGCTTCGTCATACTGTCATCGAAAACAAGAAATCAAAGCTGAATACAGCCAGTCAACTAGAAATAAAAGCAGAAGTGCAGTGTATATTACCTTTCCTCTGCGCACAGAAATGACAGCTCTAAAGAACGTGCCATTGCTACTACCATCACCACTAGCAGCAGAGTTAACCAAACATCCAAGCCTCGTATCATCACTATCGTCCAATCTAGAGACATACTCTGCCATCTGATCCCACTGTCCCATGTTCCAAGCAGCAGTAGCGGCCTATCAATAACAAACCAAAATTAAACAAATGCAAAAAGGATAAGAAGGGAACATTGATATGAACAACATCCCAACCATTGGTGCCATTTCTAGACGGACAGCTGGCTCAGCAGGGGTCCAATATTCTTTACACAAGTTGTTGAGTTCTTCCCATCGAGCTAATGCTGCAAGGCATCGCATTTGGCCTGCAAAAATATACACGTGAATACCAGCAAGGATTGAAACAAAAAGTTCTGCCTAACGCTTGTTTAAAATATTTATAAAATCTCGTAGACCTACAACATAAGAATCCAAGCTCAGGCACCCATGAATGGAGCTAGGAATGAGAAACAAAGTGCTGCCTAATGACTGTTTAAAATATATATCAATCTAGTAAAGCAAGCACCAGGACCGAACATCAAAACCCAATTTGTGAGAAAGAGGACCATTAAATTCGCTCAGCATCGTCAATTGGATAAGCATCACACTGTCCAATAAAGGTAGCCATGACCAGTCAGAGCCAAAGAAAGTAGGGTAAACTGAAAGTGTGACATGAAAAGAAAATAAGCAACTTATCATTATATATTAAGTAAAGAAAAAAAAAATTGAATGGCCAAGCAAGCCAACATCTCTTAAGGTGTGGGGTCCAACTGGAAACGCCTTGCCGTATCATGGGTCCGCGAATTGGCTCATTGATAGCACAGGATGAAAGAACAGCTTCTCCAACAAGAGCAGGGGTTATTCATAGCTGTGTTCTCTACCTAATCCACTACTGATCAACTAGAGCTATACGTTCAAAGTTTGCAAGTAAAATTGACTTTTGTCCCTAATCTATCCGTAGGAATTCTTTCCTCCCACTTAAATTGTATGAAACCAGACCAAATTTGTACAGGGTAAGATCAATCTGACCTCAGCGTGGTGAGTAAAATCCAGTCACATCATTTAAAGACTGTTATACATGTCTCATGCAAGCTCTTGGAGATTGATCTCGTGAGCATGACATCTATTTGCTTAGTTTATTATGCATCAGATTCTTTCATGGTTTGCTATCAGGAATATATTTTGTATGGCATAGCATTCACAAATATTCATCATAATACAGTGTGAAAACCATTCTATTCCATCTCCAACCAATTATCGCAATGAAGGACACAGTGAGCTGGACTTGACACCTATACACAGAAATACACACATGCTAGGTATTGTTAGGGACATACAAACAACATTGCTAACCTAATATAGCATTCAAAACCAGATGTGGGCTTGATGCTTCAGATGCCCTGAGATTATATGCCTGCAGAGCATCATCCCATCGCTGCAATTTCTCATACCTAACAAGACAAGACAAGCCGATATGAAGCAGTCACATCCAGGGTTAGATATATGGCCATATCCCATTGACATAGAAAATATATCAAGTGTGCCCTTTTTAGTGTGTTCATTGCGGCTGGATTTTTTTTTTTTTTGGGGGGAGGGAGGGGGTGCTCTCGCCTCGATTTTATAGGGGAAAATAATTATATCAGTCACCAACTCATATGGTGCATGATAACCAATGAGCTGGTGATATGCACCACATCAACTAATGATGTCATATATGAGCTCGTATAATATTTTCTCCATGTTATGGCTTCCTGCATAAAAGCCAAGAGTCGGATTCTGTCATTTTGGTATTTACAGAAATAGAAATGGCCATAAACAAAAATATGTACTTTTATATAATTCTTGCTGTTGAACATTAAACATTATTTATGGTATGGCAGAAATTGTGAAACTAAAATCAGACCCCAAACACTATCAATGGTCCATTCACATGCTTAACATTACCATGACTCCAGTTGAAAATCCAGATGTTGCTGGGCAAAAGTTAATATTCCAACTGCCGCCTAACAACAGGAACCAGTTATCAGTAGAACAACAATCACATTGCATTCTGAAAAACAGGGAATGTACCTAACCAATTCCAAGAAGCAGTAACAAGATTGTCAACAAACTAAAACACAAGGCTGACCTCATGTTGGTCAAGCTGATGGTTTATGTGTATTAGATCTTCAACTACAGCAACAGAAATAGCATCCATCTTCTTGGAGAGTGCACTTTCAAATTCCATTTCTTTGTAATGAAGTGCCTTCGCAAATGCACGAAACTGCAAATTAACAAAAATAAGAATAATAAAAAAACGTACAAATGGAGTAAAGTCAAGTAAAGAGATTTTACAAATAGAAAATATATGACTCATTCAACAAAAAGTCAGAAGTGATCAGAACAGAGGATATTAAGACTGCAGAATCTGCCTTCTCCTAATATCTAAAAAATTTACAAATCAGCCATCCATAAGATGGTATATGGACCTGTGGCTCACTAAATACCCAATTCCAAAACCCAAAACCAGGGCCTTAATTGCTGCTCAAGTAAAAACCTAACCTTTTGTGCACGAGAACCAAGGAGTCGGATGTCAATAGGAAGAGGCTTCCCATAGTGTTCAAAGAACTCAGCCTGCAGTTATTGCTCTTTAACTCAAATCAATGAAAATGCACAAAAAAGGAATAGATGAAATTGTGGAACCATGCCAGCTTCCACTAATGTAAAACTACATAGACAAAGTTGTGTTTATTTATATTAGCTAGCTCCAGACATCCATTCATACTGATACGGGAGAGGGGCACTTAATCACAATTCGATTAACCAGATCCTTCAAATTTCTCATCCACATAACTAAGTGTTGGTACTCATAGTAGATGACGATGAAGTGTGAAGCAGGCAAAACTTTCCTTTTTGCTCGAAACAAAACATTATCAACTATTGGATCATTCAATGATTGACCAAATCCACTAACAGAGATATAACCATTTATCCATCGCCTTATTGAGCTCCTGCTGAGTCATCTATTTCATTTCCTTCTATCACTATTAACTTCAGGTCCAAAGCTCCAGTGGTATTGATTGTAAACTAATATGAAAGAATAAACTGAAAAGGTGTACCAAGTTGAGAAGTGCCGCAAGAATTTCAGCCGAAATATTTGGAGCTGAAAATGCCATCTCTAAATTCTGAATCAAATGTTCTTGACTAGATTCACTCAAATGCAACCAACAGCTCCAAAATCCAGCTGTGAATAATTCTTTTCCTACAAGGGGCTGTAGGCTCATATGGTTAGAACCACGTGCAAAAACCAGAAAGTGTAAGGAAAGAATTCCCAGCCTCACCTGCAATCGTGCCAACCTTGCACAGGTTTGTAGAGCTGGAAATGGAGATTGTTTCAAGAGCTCAATGCTAAAATGCCTCATCCATTCAGCCCAATCTTCGTTAGTACTGCATTGAGAAGCCTCCGCAGCACTTAGTAGATGACCATCATTGACCTTCATTGTGCAAAGTAGATTGAACTTGTTATAACGTCAAACTGAAAATTAAGCTGATAGGTTAATGTGCTCAACTTGCATCGAGTGCATGACGTCCAGAAAATTGACCAGGACACAGCAAAGTGCATTGTTTGAAAATAAATCTATGAAGTTTAATTACCTCAGTGAAAGTGTCCTCAAAGTATGAAACGCTCATTGCAAGTGCAAAAATTTACCACCACGCCATTGATAAAATAAAGTGCATTTGACTCAATATGCACTGTTCATAATTTTACACACCATCACAGATGACAAGATCCATAAGTTAAATAGACTTAGCATCTTGCATAAATGATGCAAGACTGTTCCTAAGAAACCATACTAGCTTCCGGTGCATCTTATGATAAGGTTAAATACAATCGCATATCACATTTTAGCTAATAGCGAGAAGAAAGTATACCTGATAAACCCAATGCTCATTTTGCGCATCAGAAGCATCTTCATATGGAGCATTCTCTGAATCACTCAATGGGTCACTCATCACCTCTGTAGCAAGGTGATGGCTAAGTTTCTGAGCAGTTTTGCTCCCTGAGATCAGTGGTTCATGTCTCTGAACACGCTCTTCAATCTCCTCAAATTCCTTATGCTGAAAACAGGTTTAGCCACAATCATGATCTATAAATAGTATCAAGCAGAATGCAATCCACAAGAAAAGCGTTTGTTAGACAGAGCACCCTCAGTCCATGTTTTAAAAGAAGTTTGTGTATAGATGGTATGAAGATGGTGAAATCCTCCCCGAGGACATAAGCTAGACAACAAAGTGCATCTACAGCATCCTTCCTGAGCTCATCAATTTCTCTGCAAATTGACATAAACAAATAAGCAGTTTCATATAAAAACAAGGAGGCACGGAGAGATATGTTCCACTGGAAATAAGATGGAGGATAGTAAACTAGATATAAGAATGCTCAATCACGGTATTAAGGTAATTGCACGCAGAAGCGGGCAGTACTTGAGTAAAATAAGGACCGGATTAGCTCGTGACAGGGTGTTCCAAATTCCAACTCTTCCCTAAATTAACTCGCACTGTTATCACCATCAATCAGCAGTTTCTCTCAAAATCTTAAGGTGTCAAAAAAGGTATCGATGATGTATGTCAAGCATTTTCATTATCACTATCCTCTGTTGTAAGCTTAGCCTTCCATGCAGAATGGACAACGTGCACGTAGCCACCCTGCCTATGCAATCAGGAATTGGGAGGACAGTTCCAGATGGTGAGAGATACCCAAAAGAGGGCATGTTGGGATTCATACTCTTCACATGTATTTCCATGTTAAACAATTTCTACTAAATGCCTAAACTGGTTGCCAATATGCTCACAATTCATATCAAGCATCATCTACAACATTCACAAGGGCTTGTATATGAACTTTCTTCTTTCAGACAGTTTCAACATGGTCCTAGTCAAAATATGTTATTTGGTCACGTAATCCATGCTTGAAATATATTTTGTTCATGCCCCCCATCTAGGTTGAATTGATAAATTACTTGCATCACAAAGAAGGTCGTTCCCACTGCATAAAACCACAGTATCTTAAAATTGGGATCCAGAACTTTGATAGAGGTCGTATTTATGACATAAAAACAGACTCTTAGTTTGGGACAAAATTTTGATTTCTTAATCTATCTGGTTATTCATGTGTTACAGATTTTTATTTGACAGCAGATAATCCTGCCACAGGGGTCCTGCCTAATAGAAATATCAATATTGCATGCTTGAAGTATTTGATTTTTGAAATACCTGACCTGACTTGTAATTCTGTCAAGCTCCAATAGAATTCTAAAGAGCATCTCATCTCATGAATTCCATTTACCATTACTCAAAGAAATTAGGAAATGTTGTTTTGCTTCCGAATTTCAGTCTAAAAGCAAAGCCAAAGTTAGTTCATTCACCACTTCCTCACCATAAATCATATGGAGTAGTAATATTCTGTCAGTAGACCAACCAAGGGAAACTATCATCTTCCTTAAACGATTGGCCCAGCGAGCCAAAGCGCACTAATTCAAAGAGTAGTTAGAAAAATTATGACCTGTTCCACTTAGGATTTTGATTACATGGAAGGAGATAAACAAGAAACTCCTATATGAAATGCTGTCTGATCCACATCAAACGAATTTTCTAACAGCATCATACAAGGAGGATCTTCATCAAACTGAAGGACAAGAGTATAGAGCAATTTATGATTTAAAAAAAAAAAAAAAAAAAAAAAAGAAAAGAAACTAGAACGTGTCCACAAATAGCCGCAGAGAAAATTAAATTTCCTGTTTAATTATTTTTTTAGTAAAACAATTATTTTAACTCATTATTGTTCTTTAATATTGCATAAGGTTGTTGCAAACTAATATGATCAAAAGTAAAAATGTAACACATGCTGCTTACTAAAAAAAAGTCCTCTCATACTACGTGTTCTTATTAGATTATATGTCGATATAGCACATTATAGTTTTGTTTCGGTATATTACAAAATAAAAGTTATAATTTTGTCTAGAAACTTGATGATATAATCCCGCTACTTCTATAAAAACAAAGTAATTCTTTTCCACATTGTAATAAATGCAATAACAAAAATGATTTGCCTCTAGTTTGACATTATTACAATAAAAGATTTATGCATATAGACCAAAAAGATATATTTATATAGAAAGACATTTGTGCAATTCCATATGAAAAAAGATGAGCTAATTTGGTGAAGGGAACTAACTTCTACGATGAGACAGATCCTATGGCCTAGGTCTCGCTCTATTCTATTTCAGCAGTTGCTGAAAATCTACAAGAAGAGGCGAGTTTATACAATAATGAAAGAATTAGCATTTCCTTGCTGCTATCCATTCTTCCATGACAAGAGCCTCGTCAATTTGAATTTCTCCTCATGAATAGCCTCATGTAAGTTTTTCCAACTCTCCTAGTCTTGCGCAGCAGAAAGAGTACCATGATGGGTTGGGTGGAAGTTGGTCCTCTGTTAGCACTATAGGAAAGATTATGAAAGAGTGACTGAAATGTAGAAAAATAGATCCCCGTCCAAGAAGAATTGACTTTGTTTTGGAAGAGAATCATTAGAAAGTTGGATGGGTAAGAATTCCACAGAGAACGAATCTAAGGACCTGGCAAATTATTTCATCATTTTCCCGATACTCATTTGCCAGACCAATACTTTTTTGCTATAGTTTGATAAAATGTACTGATCAAGGTAGAAATAATCACTTTTATAAAGATAAAGCCAATTTCTCCAAAAATATGAGTCTTATCTTGTATTAGACAAAATAAGAGAAGAATAGATGCATATTACATTGTTAGCAGTGTTAAGACAAACAAAAAATTGACATGTGGCATGATATGTGGCAGCTCCTTCTATGCATACCTGTTACTGGAATACAAAACAATTGGGTTAAATACTATTGTGATAACAAAGCATAAGAACTCTTTATTTATTATCCTAAATTTGATTTGTCACAACAATAAATACATTTAAAAAAATTGAAATAATTTCTTCATATTTGGATCAATTGCAATATATTTTTAACTGACTGTCGACAAAGTAAAATAGAAAAATAGACAGAAAAGATAAATTAGTGGATTAATTTGGAAATGTATAAGAAAAGAAATACATTCATTTACTTAAAAGATAGGTTGGATGAAATAAAAAAAGAAAAAATCAATTTGTGTCTATTTGGATAAAAAAAATAAAGAGGAAAACAAAATGAGGAAAAAAAATAGTGGAAAATCTTATGTTAATCGAAAAAAGAAACAAGGAAATGGAAAAAGAAAAACAAAAGAAAATTAAAAAAAGAAAGAAAGAAAGAACGAGTCCAGCAAACTCCATCAACAAAAAACAAAAATTGACCTGGAGGCGCAAGATTCGAACCTGCCACTTAAAGAATGGTACAAGCCCGGTAAAAGAATTTTTCTCTCTATTACTTTGAGTAAAAGAATAGTCTATAGCAACTTGAATATGGAGAGGCTTGACTAATATACCGGTCCTCTGCTGTTTTCCTCTTTCAAGTTTTGAGGTTTCTCAGGCTAGACTCATTACAAACTAAATTATTTTGCAGCAGGGGGGCATTCTCAGCAAAACAATGAGAGTCAATGATAGAACCTTCACTTTGCAAGTGCAAAGTGTGTCATTTCGCAGTAGAGGTTCCTCTACACTATAAAACAGTTCAATTCAAATCAATACAATCAGAAGATCCAAAGAACACATGCTATCAGAAGACATACAACTTGCAGGTATCATGAAGGAAAATGCTGTTCTACTTCTATTGAACAGTAGTCTAAGATAAAGGACAAACTAACCCATCCAAACCCAGCTTCAAGTGATGGACTAGCAAAGATACGTGGTCAGTAACCTGATAATAACAGAAAACAGTTGCAGATAAGAGTCCAACACATTAATTAACTCAAGCAATGCATTTATGAAAAATATAGAGAACGAATATATCACTAAAAGGAACAACAAGAAAAATGAAGATAATACTACGTCCACAAAGTGACATCTATATTATTCAAGTGTCACCCCCCCCCAAAAAAAAAAAAAAAAAAAAAACTGTCCTTTTACCACTCTTTGTATGAATATAATATTCTGGTATCCCAATACAACTGTGCCAATAGACTAGTTCATGCCCTTGTACAAGGTTAACTCTAAGAAACTGAGTTGGACTACCTGGACTTGAGGGATTAATATGGTTAAAGTTTTTATGGCAGCGCTTCTTTTGTCCACTGGAGCATTTTCTTTGAGCAATTGGATGAGTGCTGGAAGAAGAAGATGCATGTGCTCACATAAGGTCCCTGCATTTGTTTAACAGAAATGAGTGTCCCTGTATGAGAGAGATTGATCTAGAAAATTACAATGTGGAAAGATTCTTCACTCTGGAGTCAATTAAGTGGATACTTGCAATTGTTCTTAAGTTCCTGCAGGAGCAATCCTATTAACCTGGAGTTGCAATTAGTAGAGACTTAAATTTTTAAATTATATCAACATGATATAATGCAATTCTACTCTCCCTATAAATTATAGTATAGGTCATTCCTCTTCATGCAAGCAACCAGATTCTCTTCAATCTGTCCATGCTTCCTTTTCATTTACACATCCTTGGTCATTGACAAGATGAACTTTCTAGATAATCCGATTATACAGCAGTTGCGAAAATGAAACAGAAATGATGAGATAAATGATAGAAAAGAATAAGCAAAGACTGCTATTCAGTTCTCTTCAACCTCGACCAGAAAAAAAGAAAAAAAGAAGAAAAAGACCTTCCAAACTTAAACATCAGAAGAGAAAAGTACAATACGAACCACCAAAGGTCTCGAGAGTATGAAGGATATCAGGCACATATGAGTAGTCGTTGCACCGAACCACATCGCCAAGAATTTGAATACAATACGGCAGTATTTCAGGAATATATGTTCTGAATTCATCACCGAGGGCCAAGCAAAGCTGTTCAACCAGGTGCAGAACCTAAGAATAGTTTGGCTGGAAATTAGTTCCCACAAATGATGTGCAGAAGTGAGATAGAGAGAGGGAGTGTGCGTGTTTGGGGGGTTGTTGCAGAGAGAGAGAGAGAGAGAGAGAGAGGCTCACTGGAAAGCCACGTGGAGGACGGCTCACAGCTGGAAAGCTCAGAGATGACCACAGTTCAGAAATTAATGAAAGCAATTCTTGCCGATATTTACTAATGTGCTGCATAAGCCACATAAAAATCCCCATAAAACCTCCATGTGAACTCAATAAAATGACCATGCATCAAATTTTTTTGCTCACACCACACCTGACGAACAATGGATACAAGAGTTCCAAGCTTCCAAGCTATAAGGTCCTTCAGTGTATCGTCACATTTATGGAAAATGTGAAAGAGATCAGGTAAAACCTACAGTCACAAAGGTCACTCAAAATCAACCATTTGAAGTATAGTGAAATTCACTTCGTCCATCTCCATCATCCCTCCCCCTGGTTAACTTACCTTTGGCAAGAATGGAATGCAGCGAAGTCCAGTTGACTAATCTTGCAAGAAAAAGAAGCTAATTAAATTCAAAGAGAGAAGGATAAGTATATGAATCAATTGAAGGTCAACCAATATGTTGTAGAAGTTACTTACCTCAAACAGGGAAATTAGCGCACTAACCACTTCACCGTGGTATCTATCAAGACAAGGATCCTTAAGAATTCGCATGAGAGAATTTATGACTACCTGGTCATTGACAAAAGAAGATACAAAAAAAAGAATTGTAAATACACCAACAGTTTAAAGCTGCGTTGGACATCATACCAGATAGCTGACTGGTTGCTGTTTAACCAGCTGAACCGATCAAAGCACCAAATTCGACATTAAGCAAGTTCATTAAGCAAAATAGTTCACAAGTCAAGTTAGTAGAGGTGTTCAATACTCCTTAGAGTGAGTGTTCAATCATGCGAACTGTGTAAATGGTAAATGTTTTTCAAAAGGTAAAGCTTAGTTTCCTTGAATTAATTTTATGCTGTTAAACTAAGAAGGAAAGCTTGGCCCGGCTAATTCGGCATGAGTGTCTAATCAAAGGGGTTATGGGTTAACCTCCTCATCTGTCAGTTCTCCTATAATTTACAAAATGCCAAGACTGGTCAAACTGGTTCACAATTTGCACCAGTTGAACAAGGGCAAAGCTGGCTCGCAGATAATACTGAACTGAACTAGATGAGCGACCACTATCCATTGAAATGGTTGCTCCAGTCTTTTTTATATAAATAAAATGCACAGATGGGTACATGAAGTTTGCATCAGGATTAAAAATCAGCAAAATTTCTAATCCACATAATAAAAAAATTTGACACTTGACACAATGAAAACATGACTTTTTCTCAGGTCAATATCCTACCATGGAACAATAGGTCTCGCATGTAGCAAAAGATGGACAATTATCCATCATTACTTCATCCAGATGCTGAATATGGTGGCCCGAATAACCAGCTGCAGGAGCCGCTTCTTCGTGAGAACCAGGCAAAATTAGTTGATTCCACTTATGCATAAGAGGATCCAAAGCACCCATTATACCAAGAGCCTGATAAAAGCAAATAAATAAAGCAAGCAAATTGATACTTATCAGACACAGTGGTATAGTCAGCCAAAAATGCACTGGCAAGTTTATAAATAGCTACCTTCAGTACTTCACGCCTGGTAGACCACGCCAACTCACCATGCAGCAACTTAAGGAGCGAGCCAAGCAGTGAAGGATACTCACTGTAAGGCATTACCACGTACCTGCAATATCAAATAGCACAATATTCTTGATATTTTACATTCACCATTTCCAATTCTTGAAATAGAAAGTCAATCTCTTCAGAAGCAGCCACGAAATTCTCATATGGAAAAACTGAACAAGAGGAGGAGCAAACATCAGCACAAGGAAGCTGCAACAGATTCTACTATACCAACCATGGTTGTGAAATTGTGACTCTTGAGCGAATAATTTTACAATCCAAAAATCAATAACAGCTCCATTCGTGCCAATCAGAAGTTGCTAGATTATCAAAGTTCACGAATTTTAACTTTGCTATTGTGTAAGCCTTAGATTCAATTTGCCAGAAATACACAACTATTCCATTCCAAGGTACGATAGAAACTAAGCAAGAATTCAGATAATTATATTTAAACCAAGATATGGTCACGATTCACCAATTAGTATTATAAGCCTGTTAAAGTGCTATTCCCCATCAGTCAAGTACAGGTTTCAATGGGTTTATATAACATGTAATTCTTTCTCAACTTAATGGCTTAGACTTTTGGATTGGACTTTTTTATATTAGTGCAAGGTTCCACATCCTTCGTACTAATTTAAGCTGATTTCATGTGAATCCCCATTCTTTAGTTCTATGTGCATTTGTTAATGGCGAACGATGTAGAACCAGAATGAAGGGGCAATGATCTGCCCACACACATTGGTAGTAGGAGAGACAGCCACTTGGGGCCTATCCATTCCATACCCAGACGCAGCTCAGAATGCTATAATCAGTATAGTTAACTGCCGATGCTACTTCCTTAGTGAAGTATCCCATTCCGACATCTGCAGAGTTTGTTTGCTGATCACAGTTTAAGCATTGCACCTCATAACTTTCTCACATAATATTTTCCTATTGCTTTAGAAAACCACTGAACACCAGAGTTTTCCAAAAAAATATTAACAATACAAGAAATTTAGATCCAACTTTCACAGCCTGGAATAACAAAAGAAAACGGAATCAAAATGCATCTATCATTCATCATTTCTTTTTGACATATGGTGAGCAACAGAAGGAATCATGCACAAAATATTAAAGAACAATAGAAACTGCAGAACATAAGAAACATCCGACATACCCAGTGCCCTGTACAACCTGACTGAGAGTTGACACTGCCACTTCCCTTTTCACCACTGCAGCTCCGTCCAATATAAAATTCACAATCAAAGGCATCAGATCAGGGAGATATTGCCGCATTGCAAAACCACCCTGAACAAACAAAACAGCCATGATTTTTCATTTTCCTGAAGAAAACATAATTGCTTGTAGTAGTGGTGATAGTGGCAAAAAAAGGTCATAGTGATAACGTGCTACAACAAAATAAAGATGAAAATGTAAAAGAACTGCGGGTCAATGGTTATTCATTTTCTTGATAAAAAACATAATTGCTAGCGGTAGAGGTGATAGTGGCAAAAAAACAGGTTGTACTGATACCGTACTTCAACAAAATAAAGATGAAAATGTAAAAGAGCTGTGGGTCAGGCTGTGACTTTTTTCATCCATTTAAGAGCTTCATTTTAAACGTCTCTAGTGTGTGCTGGATTATGCCAAGAAAAGTTTTTCATCTGCCTCAGAGCTGGAGCTCATCGTTTGGATCTCATCTTCCTCAAAGATCTTGGGACTGTCGCTCCCTTGTGCCTTCGCATTTCGAGAAAATGCAATAGAAGATTCTTCAAGGGATCCAATGAACCATATTTCACTTGTTTTGCTATTTTTAGGATCCATACCTCATCTCAATTATTGTTGCCATTGTTTGCTTTTAGTTTTGTCGTTCCTTTCTCTCTGTTATTGTAAATTTCTGATGTACTCTGATCAGGTTCTCTTTCAATAAATAACTATAATTTCTCACTATAGAAAAAGGGAGGTTCCAAGAAAATGGAAATTAGAATCCCTCCATAATGTATCATCAAAATCTCTTGCATATGGGCCAGACAAACTTGGGAGAGACCAACCTCATAGTTGAGAAATCCAATCATAAGAGGAAAAGCCTTTTGCAAAGGAGGAAGAGGAAACAATACTACTACCTAAACCAAAAAATGACACCTCAAAAGCGTCTAGCAAGAGATTTCATTCAACCGAGACAAAAATTATTCCATCTTCAGATCTGGCCAGATAGGAAATGGTAGAGGTAGAAAAAAACAGTAGAGATGCATATCCAGCTAATGATAATAACAAATGGTTGTACCCAATCCTAGGACCTTAGCATCGAATAATCTTAACTAGGGTCTCGATTTGATAGATTTTCTCTAGGATTTGAATCCCGTATGACAAAATCTTCAAATGAATACAAACATCAATCTTGACAATTCAATTTTGATGTAAACTTATATTAGTTTTGAGAATGAAATCTTAGATTGCATAAAAATAGACTTTAACTGAAAATTTGAAAAACCTTAAGAAAATATTATAAAAATCAAAGTAAATAAAGTAAATTAAACTCACCACTCTAGCAAGATCCCCTACAGTTATAAGAACTCTGCTTAAAATGCCTGTATTAGCATTGCCCTTAGAGATCTCCACAAGACTTGCAACAAGTGCCTGGAAATGTTAGAATTCTCTAAATTAAAAGAGGCAAACAAATGTTGTAGATAGATACAATGCTGAGATTATCAGTTAACCTTGTGAATTGGAACCATATATAGGCGTATGAGCTGCTCGCAATTTCGAATTAAGACACCAAGTAACTGCGCACTTTCGTTTCTGCATTTGCTATCTGCACTGCTGACAGAGAAAGGGCATCTTAGCCAATAGCTTGCCCTAAAGCACCAATCTTCTAATTTTAAATCCATAAAAACTTGTGATGAAATGTGTAGTTTCCACAACCTACAGACTGACTAGTTCTATACACTACTCATGCTATGCATGTTGAATATTAAAAGGAAAAAAAAATAAAGACCGTTAGAAATCACCTTTGCTCAATATATGTCAGCAAATTTATGAGTTGGCGACGAAAAGCCGGAAGAACATATGCAGGGTTTTCTCTGATAATCTCCCCACCACTGTGATAGCATATTCCCGAACATGCAAATCCTTTCAAAAGGTGTTCAGTATATCAGTGAAAGATAATGAGTACAATTTGACGACAACAAAAGGGGCCAAAAACGAAACAAAAGCTAAGAAGGATGGCCTAGAGGAGTCAGTGAGAAGAATATGTGAAACCCTTCCAAGTATAACCCAAAATTTCCAATCAAGATTGAAAGAGTATAGTAAGATCTACATCGTCAACCAGTAATTTCTTTAGTTGGGAAGAGCAGCATCACTTGAGTTGTACATACAATGAAGCAGCTGTATTTATCAGAGAAAACTTAGGTGCCGCAACATAAAAATAATGTGAGGACACCTGGATCATTCACGTTCTGCATCACAGTCAATTGTATTGATTTGACAACCTCAAATGATACTTACCCCCACATGGGTCATATACAATACTATGTACGTGATATCTTGAGGTTTATAACCTTTCCTCTTCCATGAAGATTCAAAATCTGGACCTTAAAGAAGATCTTTCTCACGTTCTCAAAAGAAGTATATCAAAGCCTGACAAGGGGTTGAGGATAGGGCAATGATCATGGATTCAGAGTCACTGAAAACAATTAATTTATTGCACCCACAGAGAATTTGGGAGCTTATGCGTGCCCACACGGATATATGCATGCATGCATGTCTGACGAGTGTGCACACATGCGTACATGCTTTGTGTAACACATCACCTTTTTCCAGATTCTCAAGGGCTTTCAGAACGAAATTAAAACTTCACGGAATAAGAGAAAGCACCTCGTCATTTAAAGCAGCAAAAAGTGCACTTAGACTATCTGCCTGTGCTAAAAACTCATCAAGTCCTCTATCCATCAACATGCAAAAGATGGACCTACGAACAGTTACATCAGCATCCGTAACAGCAGCAATGAGGAGTTTCTCAACAAACTGCAATAAGCAAAGTAGTCATTTTAGTAGGTCAATGCAAGACAAGTTCCATCATCTGCCATCTTGAGATTACTCAGTATCCACGTCCCAAATAATGGTTATTAAGACAAGAGGAAGGGAAAAAGCATAATATTCTGTCTAATAATAGTACCAGACATCAAAATCATCTACAGCAACTTTTGGTAACCCTGAGCTACTCCTTGTTTTCATCACTGGGAATGCCATCAGTGCAATGAGTTTGTTTACTTGGAACAGTTCAATAAACTTTCACAGCCTGAAATCACTGCACGTAATTGCTAACATTCGGGTTACACATAGTAACCTCAATACTGAACGATGGAGGTAGCTTGGAATCCATGGTAATCTGGTGTCCATAAACTTGGTTCCTTTTGCTTTTTTTTTTTTTTTTTTTTTTTGGCAAATGCACTGGTCCTCTCTTTTAACTTTTACCTAATGCCTCTAAAATAGTGTTTAATGTAAATTATCAATTTTTACATTTGCTTTTTCAAAGATGCTACTATGAGAAATGTAGGCGCCCAAGTTCACCCCTAATGTACATAAGCTGCATGTGTACAATTTGCATTTAACTGAGAAAAGAAGAGCAACGACCAACAATGACAAGAACTCACCCCCTCAATTAGTTGCCTTTGTTTTTTTCCAATTTGACTTGATTTAGCCTGACCAAATTGCATCAATGTCACATTGGAGAGAGAACTCAAAACCATTTTGCAACAGCAAAGGGCAGCGGCTTTTCGTGTTTCTATATCTCTATCATCCAAGTAAATGACGACGGATTCTTCGGCAAACTCAAGGAGTTCTTTGCCCTACAAAATGATTACTCAGCACGATGTAATGATAGGTACAATACAAATCCTTTAAATACCTCAGTAAATCCAGTACCTTAAAATTGAAATGAGCCAGAGTTTGCAAAGCAAGTTGCACGAGGGTTGAACCATTGATCTCCAAGATTTGCTTTGAAGTATTCACCATACTCCATCGAACCAAGGCAATAGCCTGCTTTTCTGGAGGAGGATGTGTCTTGGAAAGAACACTTGAAAAGCAACTGAGCAACCAAGTTTGTATTGGAGGTAGCAGAGATGGAATACTGAATCACGTTCAAATAGAAAATCAAATTCTTTATCATTATTCATCTATACATTACGAATGTCCAGGAATAGAGAATTAATACAGTATTGTACCTAGTTGTTATTTTTTCAAGAGCCTCAACAAGTGTTGGAGAAATTCCAGCTGAAAACATAACATCCAAAATTCCTTGAATGTGAGGTTCCATCACTGGCCCCATGGCTTTTGCAATGCTTCCAACACAGGCCAAAGCCTCGAGTGAAGGCCTACCTTTACGTGGTGCAATCTATGGACCAGAACAACACCATATATTAGGATACTATCCAGAGGAAAAGTTATATGAAGCTCCCTCACTGGGAACACAGTCGTCGGAGCCAATAAATATGCAAGTCCTTTTAACACATCAATGACTCCAACTTTGTAGACAACATCCACTCATCCTTCCAAGCTGATAGACAGGGAGCACATTATATCATCTACTACGTCTATCATGGCATGATCAAAGTCGCTAGACTAAACAAAATTACTGCAGCTGGAATCTTCAATTTATAAGCAACTGTAATAAAATTAAGCGGCAGAGATACATACTGCATCACATATGTGAGACATGATAGATGGCAGATATTCGATAAGTTTCCCATCTAAAGCACCTGCCATTTCCCCAAGGGCTATGAACCCACAAGCTCGTTCAGCAGGTGACTGTAGAACTGCAAATATATGCTTCATGCATATCTGTAGAAAATTTGTTTGCACAGCCATATTAGAGCTAGAAAAGAGCCCATATAGGGAAAAGTCCATTTAAATATTCCCTCTGACTGGCATAAATCAAACAACAAAAGAGATGCTCACAAACCGTTAAGTACTGTGCAACAAATCGATCACGAAAGAAATGAGCAATCCGAGGTAATAATAATGTTATGCTGCGGCGAACAAGAAGATCCCTATATTTTAGATATCTAAGAACCGTTTCAGCAACATCTTTATTCCTCGACATCATGAATTCACCTGTGTTCCTGCATTAAGAGGTAATATTAAAAAGAGACATTTTCCACTAGAAAAAACTACTGGATGCCCCAAATGACATTTTTGTCCTGTATATGATACAAACCTCAAAAGTTCTCCTACAGCAAGCAATGAACCATGTATGCTATGAATGGGAGCATTTCTAACCAAGCCATCTTGCGTGGCCTCAAACATGTGATAGTACCTGTCAAATATGATAGCTACATAAGTTATATCTGGGTCGAAGCTTATAGAGGACACAGAATAAAGCATCAAATGACTTTAGGAAAGAACAAAATGAATATGAGCACACAGTGCATGATTTTTTCAAGCTAAGGAATCACAGATCCTCTATTATGGGGCTTGGCCTGCCGCAAAGCAAAGAAATATCAGCTTAATCGCTAGATTAGTGCGTCATCAGCCAAGATGGAGCATTAGGCTTCTACTGCATCTAAATGGTTTAGATTTGATGGTCAATACAATTCCATAAGTTAGACCTTCAATATCAATCTGCTTAATAGAGAAAATGTTGATTAGGTGGCCAGTTGGAATGCAAGGCTACTAAATCTCATTAAAGTTGAGAAGTCTCCTTTAGCACAGGCAAGTGATCTTGACAGCAAGAAATGAACGAATTATACTCATTATCTACAAAGAAAGAGAGAGGTCAACAATAATTATTATAATTACAATAATGAGTGCTATAACAATATCAACAGCAGAAAATGATGCTGGACGTCAAAGGCAGACAATTCAGTTAGTCTCTCAAATGCAATATAAGAAAAAAAGCGAAAAGTTAGCAAATTTGTGAATTTTATGCCTTTCACCTTGGAAATGCTCAACTGCTTAAAAAAAAAACAGTTCTGAAGTGCTCTATGCTAACTGAAATTCTATATATGACAAGAACCACATCACACGCTTCTGCGCACTAGAGAGAATGTACATAATATCAGATGCCAGAACTAACCATTGCATGCGGCAACGTGTTTCCCGCTTCTCAATAACACAAAGGCAAGCACGTAATGCCTCGACAGCATGCTCTCGTATGTTCTCCTCTGGATCCCTCAAAGCAAACCAGATGGAATTGACAAATTTTGGTACAGAGACATAGAAAACAGTTGATGCATTCTCAGCCATTTCCTAAATCAGACCAGAGAGCAAAAATATACACCATTAGAGCTGATGAATGGAGGCTAGCACTAAAGTGCAATAGATAAGCATGCAATCCCTCAACAATTAGGATCCCTTCACAATGAAATCTTGACGATTCTGAATTCTCTATACTCTCTTTGAGATTAGTATAGAAGCAATGTCCCTTTGGAAAATAACTTAGTAAAAAATACTTACTTTCAAGATCAGAACAGCAGCAAGGCGATGATGCTCCACTCTCTCTCCACAAAGCCAATCTAGAGCTATTACTAACTGCAGTAATAAAGAGGACCATGTTACAATGTTAAAAAAGCATACAACTGACTGATAGGAAAGTGACATACCTGGTGTTCTATCTCATCATTCATCATCACTCCACCAGCCCTGGCTAGATGGCCCAGAACATTACTAGCAAGGACCAAAATTCTCTCATCGTGGTTCAACTCTAACACCATTCGCACGTAATTTGAGAATCTCAAAACCATGGAAGCATTCTCACTAACAGCCACATCTATAAGTTCATCAATGACTCTCAGAGCACCCGGGTTCTTGTAAGGATCATTGCTTTCTAGAAGAGCTGATACCCAATCACCTAACTGATCCATTAGACAGGCAAAAGCTCACCACTAGGCCCTTGAGTTTCTTTCTCGACGTACTTTCTTAAAGCTAATCACACCCCCTCCTATTGAATTGCAGTTTCAAAGCAAAGAAAGAGTAAGAGGAGCGATTACTAGAAATGCATTAATAGGAGCAACATAGTACGAGAAAATGACATAAGAATATTATATCTCGACTCTCAAACATAAAAATATGAGCTTGAAAGTGCTTTTTTGCCTTGAAACCAATTCAAACACTCATTTTCATATTCAAGTACCATCAATCACAATTACAGCTTCATTTCTTAAGGAACTGAGAAGCACTCGAAAGCCCATCACTTCATATATCCAACTAGTGCCAAAAGTCCTTCACACAGCAATCAGAGCGAAGGAATGTCAACAACTTTCTCTCTTTTTTACCAGAAGTGCGGAAGCCACTGTGCTTAGGGCCCCTCCTCCTACCCTACACCTTTCCTTTATTTCCTGGAGAAAGGGCTAAAGCCACCGTGGGGGCCGGTGGGCCGATCGCCCTTCCCACCACAGCAGCCCGCCACTCCGTGCTTAATATTATTTCCAGCAAATTCACACCAAGTTTTCAAAATTCATGTACCCCCCAGCCAGCATGTTGCAGAATTATCTTCACCCGCCAACCTCCATGCTTCCCAAAAACATGGGAAGGAGAAAGCTTTGGAGGCTACAGGGTGACCGTGGCAAGACACACGGGGTGCTACAACTCAATAAAAACACGAACTTCAACAGACCCTTTTGCCGAATGACATGATCAAAAGTTGGTCACGCCATGGCCGGGCGTGTGGCCCGCACACGCCTCCTTTTCTAGGGGGGACACAGGGATGGATACAAGGTTAGCACCGAGGGGGAAAGAGTCGGTACCCCGGAGGCGAACAGGTCGGGAAGTATGCCACCGCCGGCGAGCGATGAGGGAGACGCAGCGACGGCGCCCCGGCGGCGTTGGTGTGCGCTCCTACCGAAATTCTGAACTCTTAGCAGACAAGATATTGACCCTCGTATCGTATCGACACATGTCTTGTACTTGCTGTCGGAGCGCTGACCTGACAGACAATACGGAGCAAGTCATACTTTATAATTTGTTTGTGGTCCTACCATCCTCAGTGGAGAAACTTCTATTTTCTTTCTTTATTAATAAACCCCCTTTTCCACCAATTATTTTTTTTAAAGGATTACTACCGAGAAAAATCTCGTACTGATAAATTTATTTTTATCATCAAAAATTTCAAACTAATATATTTATAATAAATTTATTTTCTGTTAATTTTCGATAAATTAAATTAATACCACAAAAACCATAAATTAATATATAAACTAGGACGTTTGTGAACTATCTCATATCATTCAACTTAAAGAATCGATCATAAAATTTAACAAAAACTAATTGAGGATAAATTTGTCACAAATATACCAGTTTGGAACTTTACTTAATGTATCTGACTCTTTCGTATAAAATTGTGATCTACTATTTATTATTATTCTTTAGTGCGCAATCAACAATTGACGAATTGCTACCCTTATTGAGGCCCATTCACATACTTTTTTTTTTAATTCTAACTGAAAAAAAAAATCAAAAAATTAAATTAAAAAATTATTCAAGTCGACGTCGGCTATGTCATAAAGGATCGCCAGCATCCGTCCTAAGTTTATAAAAAGGTTTAAGACTGGATCGGATTACACGTAAGATATGAGCAATTAGTTCATGGAACATCTAGCTTCACTGCCCGAAATTAGTGTTATGGCCTAATCTTTTTTTTGTTTTTGTCTAAACATCTCATTTCATTCATCCAAAGACAGAACATAACAAGCGTTGATGACAAGAGTCGATACACAAAATATCCTAAAAGAGGTCGGGGTGGTATGCCCTAATTAACATGCCATATATCCTCTTCTATGTAGAAAAAGGAGATGCTGCAATATATAGTATCAAACTAAAAATACGGGCTTGATCAAAAGCAAACATACCATAATAAAACGTGGAAATCATTCCTATTCAAGCTCCATCATGCATCTCAAATAAGATCGGTCTAGTCAGGAAGACGTCACCTGCGGTCATGGACATAAATTTTATAGTAGACTCAGTTATTTAATTTCGAAAAAATAATGAAGGGTGCAAGAAGGAATACGCAACGAAATAGGAAAGGCGGCGCTGCTTATATTGCCTTGCCTATTACTTCATTAGTTCAGGAAGAAAAAGGATGGCGAAAATCATGTTAGACGTCGTTATCGCGATGTTTCTGAAGATACGACTTAGGTTTTTATATTTCAAAATCTAATTTGAGGGTCAACGTGAAAGTATTAGAAATTGAAATATCATGTTTCTACGTTTGTATATATATGGAAAAAATCACCAAAAATTGCAAATTTATACCCGGTATGAAACATTTACTTTGAACTTTTTTTTTACGATATAAAAAATTCAAAACTTATACATGTCTAATACATTTACTTTCCATCATAATTTTGTCAATGAACACCGTTAAAAGTCTACCTATATAAATGTTGGAAGGTAAACAATATTGGTATGGCATCCACGCGACAAAATTGACATTGTTTTTGTTAAAAAATCACTCAACAAAAACTTAGACAAATAGTAAATATATTATATAAGTACAAGTTTGGAGTTTTTTTTCGCAAAAATAAATTTTATGATAAACGTGTTACAGAGTATAATTTCAGATTTTTTTATGATGAAATAAATTCATGTTAAATGTGATACAATACGTACAGTTTGGATTTTTATTTTTATTTTTTTTTCCTTTGGAGCCTTTTGATCTTCCAAAATCTCATGATGCAAGTAAATGTGCAGCTCAGCGGATCCGGAGCCCCGACCCGGGGCATATCGGGATCCGGCCCGGGTTTAAGCGGCACCAACCGTACCGACCAAAGCTTGCATTTCACTCCAACCGGTTCGGGCCAAAACCCGCCGCCCCGAATTCCCTTCATCTTTCCTCGTCTTCTCACCGTCGCCACGTCGTCGTCGTCGTCGTCGTCCGCGCTCGCCGGAGCAACGCCGGATCTCTCCGCCGCCGCTTCCCGTCGGCCGTTGAGCGCCGGGATCGATCCCCGCGGAGTCGTTCGCCGTCGCGTCGGTCTCCATCTCAGGTAAAGTGGAATTTTCGCTGCCGGACGGGCGGGGACTGTAGGCTCCCGCATCGTGGCGAGATCGGTCCTGTCGCTACCTCCAATGGCGATGGTGGTGTTGATGGTTTTCTTTGGTTGCGGCTTGTGCAGATAATTCGACGAACTTGACGTTCTGGGCAGTCGCGGTCGAGCATTGGGTCGAGAGAAGAAGCATGGTATGGTGATGAGAACCTCTTTTTTTGCTTATGTTTCCAGTCGAGGACATTTCGCCGGGGGGGAGGCGCGTTTATCGCGATTTGCTCTCGCATGTCGAAGCTGTGGAGGTCGTTCTTAGGAAATTTGGGGGAGATAGAGATTGATAAGCTATTAGAGGAGGAGGGAAGAAGAGAAATGCATTACCTCAAGATAAAACCTAATGGGGACATGAGATCTGTTTCCATGATTTGAGCAGCAAGCACCAGAACAATGTAGGGGGGGAAAAACAGATGATTCTGAGACTGGAAATGGGCAGTTGCTCATCTTCTCCATATGTAGTTTGAAATGATATCTACACTGGACTGAAATTGTGGTCGTTTCCGGTCTTCATCTCCAGTGAAAGTTGATGAGGCCTGAGTCTTGCAAAAGAAAGGGCCTTGTGACTTCCTTCACCTTGGGAATTATTTAGAGATGCCCCCGTAAAGAATAAGAAAAAAACTAGACGATGCAGATTGATCTAGGCATGACCAGAGTGAGACCTGATGGTTGCAATTAATTAAATGCACTGAATCTGCATTCTTAAAGATAAAATTGGAGTGCAAGCTTCCTATCGTTCGGGTTAGAGTGCAGGTTCTTTGAACCGATGCGTTGTTCGTGTAATTTTGCTAAGATGAGCAAAGTTGCAATCATCCATTTAGATTGCTTTTTACATTGCTTCGGTTGTGTTCCTGCAATTTTAGGATATATAGTGTCTTCTTCCGATTATGCTTAGAACTTGCTATTGGGGCAGGTTTACCATTCAAGTTTTTTGGATGAAGAAGGGATTAGTAGGGCATGTGGGTGTCCATTGCTTCCCTTAAAAAGCCATATAAAGGGCCCAGCTCCAACTTCTGAGCAAGGTAGTAGTCGATTTCATCGGGAATTTTAAAATATATTTGATTCTGTGTGCTTGGTTTCTGATGCATGCCTCCTGCAGATAGAACCGATATTGTTGATGAAGCAATCACATTCTTCCGGGCCAATGTCTTTTTTAGGAACTTCGATATAAAGAGTGCTGCAGATAAGCTCCTCATTTATTTGACATTCTACATCAATGTGGCACTAAAGAGGCTAGAGGGCTGCAGAACTTTGGCTGAAGGGACCAAAGCTATCATTAACTTGGGTCTGGAGAAGGTCCCTGTGCCTGGAGAATCCGGTTATCCCTTTCCAGGCCTTTTTCCCTTGCCTCAGTCTCCACAGGAAGCAGGCAAGTGCGCTTGTTGTATAAAGTTGATAAAATCTTGCATACGTGAATTGTCGTCATTTTTGTCAATATGCATATTTATCTTATACTTGTCCTCCCACTTGATCAATTGATTGGAATAGGTTAAGCATCTCAATTAGTTGTCGTTCATTTGTGCTTTCTTCTTTTTTGCCTCCCTCAGTTAATTGGTTTAGAAGTGGTTTAATTTGATTGAACTATTCTAAATGTGCGTATCTGCAGCATATTCTGGTGGTATCTGACTGGGTATTCAATTTAGCGAGATATTGCTTTGGATGACAATGTTAACAGAGGGAAACATGTTTGTTCCTGAATGAACTCAATCTTGGTGTGCAAATTATTAAGTTAAAGTTGGGAAGTAGCATTAGTCTCCTACTAGTGTCTCTACACAGTAACATTTTAGCTCTCTAGATGTACGGTTCTTTCGCCAATGCAAGTGATTGACCTAGGATGGACGGGTGGTATTTAAAGTTGTCCTAGTTACATATGCATTCACTGCAGTGCTTGCATGTGCTGGTGGTCTTATGAAGTAGTTGCCTCTGTTTTGTCGACCATGTCCTGTACTGAATGGTTTTACAGTAATTAAAGCCTATATTTGACATCTGTCTTTCAGCTGTCCAGCTTGCTGAACAAAAAATGCGTGGGAGAGTATACTTCTCATTCTGACACCACTGTTATCTTTATGATCTCCATCCTAGGTTGAGTGAAGCTTCGCATGGTATTTCTTTGTCTGTGACCAATTGCCTTAAAAGGCTGGACATTCTACCGAAACTTCTCTGTTGCAATAGCTTGTTCTGATGGTGCAAAGTTGGTTGAGTTGTGCATTTGATTCTCCTAGGAGAAAATCGCCTGCTCTAGATTTAGACATTGTGGCATGTAATATTCACATCAAAAAGAGCTTGGCCAAAGCGTTATGATAAATAACTTGCGAGAACATAACGATTTGAAGCTACTTTGGGAACAGGAGAATAAGATCTTGAGTTGGCTGATATGAAACTGAGTGGAGAAATTGTTTTCCAAAGAAATGCTCTGCAAGGCCGGTTCATTGGTCGGGACCTGTTATTGGAATTTAGAATCACACAAATCGAATGCCAGCTGTCAATTCCTATGCTTGAGTTTGATGGTGTTTGTTTGGCAGTCTCATCACAATTGCCGTGTTTCCATATTCATAAGCTGCTCCGCCACTAATACGCTCTCTGCATGCAGAGCTATTCAGGAATTATCTGAAGCAGATAAGAGAAGAAACGAGCGGAAGACTGTTGAGTGTCGCATATAGACCAAATGGGACTCCAAACAAATGGTGGCTGGCATTTGCAAAGAGGAAGTTCATGAACATCATCGTACCTTGATCTGTGATGACCTTTGCTTGGATAGTAGTGTTCTCGAAGCACAAATAAACATGGTCAAATTCCACAATACGTTTGGCTTTTGTTGTTTCTCACTGGTTCTTCGTTTCAATGCTTGAATTGTACGCTGGATCGACGTGTTTCCCATCGGAGCAGTTCTTCCTGAGTTGGGAATTTCTCCCCATGAATGGATATGCAGATTTCGATGGGTCAAAGGCGTGCTGCTGGTAGAGACCTCAATTTGTATCTGTATGTTTTAAGTTGCTAACTTGAGAAATGTATCTATGTAATAACAAGCTTTTCAGCGAGGATTCCCTTCAAGAATAACGCCTTAAAAAAGGAAAATGAGGCAAGTACGAATTCCAGTTCACCCGAACACATCATGGTATTGAATGAGGCAAGCCCGAATTCCAGTTAGAAACAAAATGAGTGGAAACATGGCGTCAAATATTCGACTTCGCCATTAAAAGGATTAAAACGGTTTGATTAAAATGAAATTGCATTATGAAGAACGTAGTATGCCTAACCCACAGAAGAAACTAGTTATGTTTGCTCAGCAGAACATGGAGGTGCTTATGACAAAACGAGTCAATTTAGTCATTCACAATGAAGTAGTAAGATGAAACTACCCCTCCCGTGAATTCTTTCACGTCGTGCAAAATTCCAAGTAAAATCAGAGATTCTCGGAAGATGATTCACCCTCCCTCGACTCCCCCATTAACTCTAGAGCCGCCCCATCACATGGGCTCTTCTCCGAAAATCAGACATCGAGAAAGCGCACGATTCCCTCTTTCAAGTAAACAGAAGAAACTACTCATGTTGCTAACTCCTCTTGTTCTTGCGCTTGTGCACATTCATCATGTTCAGTTAGTCAAAATCCTCAACATCTGCATGGGACCAATCAGAAAAACATCATTTAATCAGATCATGTAAATTACTGCGACCCCCCAAATCCTTCTTTCTTGCGTCTCTTACAACGCCTATTCTCCATTCTGTGCACCAAGGTCCAAGGCCTTCTTCTATTACAAACAAAAGTTGCACCGGCTAATCAACACACTGCTTAGTTGATACAAAGCCAGAAGTCCACACTAAAATGAAAAGAATTTCGACTGAATAAGCCGCCAGTGGCTAACAAAAGGACCTATGAGTAATGTGATAAGCATATCGGAAAACCAGTACAAAACTCGATACATATATGGTAATTTGGATGCTCGGAGTCTACATGTAGGAAACCAGTAAATAACCCGGAACATCTTCGTAACCAGAAACGGGGCAGCATTCGATGAACACAAGACAGTTAGGTGACAGATATCCCGATTCATTTGCTGATTGAATCGACATCATCATGCATATATGACAAAAACAACCAAACATACAAAGAGGCATAGCATAGCAGAAGGAAGACAGCTTTCTGGCCGATAATTCAGATATCCATAAATCAAAAGTCAGCCTGGATGTACAAATCAACAAGAATCTTGGGTTTATCACCATCACATCACATACACATTTTACATGAAGTTGATTTTCATGGACGACACATAGAAATTTCAAAGTTATCTGAATAAATATATCTAAGCACTAAGCACCAACCTCATTGCACAACTTTACATATATCCCAATTCATTTACCAGTTGACTAGAAATCATCATGCATAAATCACAAAAACAACCAAACATACAAAGGAGCATAGCATAGCATAGCATAGCATAGCAGAAGTAAGACAGCTTTCCGTCTGACGTTTCAAAAATTCATAAATCATAAGTCAGCTTGCATATACAAATCAACAAGAATCTTGGGCTTATCATCGTCACAGACACATTTTCCTTGGAGCTTGTTTTGATGGATGATTCACAAAATTTTCAGAGTTATCTGAATAGATATATCTAAGCACTGAGCACCAACCTCATTGTGCAAGTTTACATATATCTTCATACTCAACAGCAGGAATCACCCTTCCATCATAGACACCTTTTTCTATCTGCAATTTAGCACAAAATTTCTCCGTATTAATCCCCAGCAACCTTGCTATCGAGCCTCGATACGCGCCATTCACAATCCTCACCAAGCCCCCGATTTGCGGAATTACGGTCTCCAACTCCTCCTGGTCCACCCTCAACACGTGCTTGTTCTCGAGCATCTCAATCTCGCCCACATACTTATCGATCACCTTTCGAACAAGGCCCTTCTGCTTATAATACCCTTTATCAGCCAGCGCCTTGCTCATCACCTTCACAACAATGCCTTCGCACAACCAATAGTCCTTCCTATTAATCCGCTCCTTCTTCTTCTCCTCTTCCTTCATCAACTCCTCGAGCGCAGACTTCGTCATGCTCTTCTTCGGCTCACCGCCTGCACCACCTTTCCTTTTCTCGCCCCTCTCGTTCTCCGTCTCCTCGAAAACCAACTTGGAGCTCTCCCCTCTCTCTTTAACCTCCTGCTGTTTCGCGAGCGAGAACCCTATCTTCACGCCATTCTCCAAATTCACCTCCCTCGGGGGTTCGGGCCCCATCCCGTTGGCCGACGCCGCGGCGGCTGGCATCAACTGCCCGGCCCTCTCGATCTGCTTCATTATCTCCTTCTCCTGCTTCTCCTCATCCACCAGGTCCGCCTTGATCCTCTTATTCTTCTGCCTCTCCTTGAACAGGGTCTCGCTATCGCGATCGATGTAGGTCATGAACCAGCCCTTGGGGGTCTCCTCGACCTTGCACTTGCCGGTGCGGCCGAGGTATTTGACGAACTCGGTGAGGGTGGCCCACTGGGTGGAGTTCATGTGGACGTGGTTGCGGTCGTGGATGTACTCGTTGTAGACGACGGTGGCGGCGACGCGGCTGAAGCGGTGGCTGCGGCGCATGTGCTCGAGGAAGGAGTCCTCGAACTCCTCGGAGTAGCCGTCGACGATGCGGTGGGGGTTCTGGCCGAAGATCTGCATCTGGCGCTGGTGGCTCTCGCTCATGCAGTGGCACTTGAAGCCGTTCTCGTCGCGGCACTGCTTCTGGCACATCTGGCAGTACCACCGCAGCTTCTGCAGGCCCTTCGCCTTGATCCGGTTCGCGATCGCCTTGGGCGTCAGGAACTCGTTCTTCCCCATCTCTCCCCTAGGGTTCCGGCGACGGCGGCGGCGGCGGCGGCGGCGGCGGCGATTGGGGCGGGACCGATTGCGAGGTTGGGGATCGGGTCGAGCTCGAGCGATCGGATGGAGATGGAAACCCTAAATCGGTCGATCCGCCGATTAGACGAAATGGGGATCGCGACGGTGACGATTTTTTGGCTCGATCGGCGATTTGGGGAAGAAAAGCGCGGTGGTGGGTAAATGGGCCGGCCCGGCCCGGCCCGGCCCGGAAGAATGGCTAAGCCCGAAATAGGGGAAACCCGAATCAGGTGAGAATTGTTTATTAATGTAGAAAAGATTCATCGTTAGAATATGGAATACGGGGGAGATAAAATAAACTTATTAAATTACACATTTGATATTCGACAGAATATTTGGAAAGACAGTTAATTGAGGATATTTTTGGGAAATAAAGTTTTCATTTTAATCCATTGGAGTAGGAGGTTCATTTTCACTTAGATAACGGTGCAGATTAATATAGATAAATTAGTTTTATCTAATGAAAGTTTATTAGATTACAATCCACAATTATATTAATAGAAATGCTTGATTTATATCAAGACAAGTAGAAAATATTATTGATTACTAGAAATAGTTTTACAAATGGTCACCGCAATCATTGGGAGAGCTATTAATCGATGATTTATTTAATTATTTTTTTATAACTCAAGGGCACGAGCCTGAAGATTTGATTATTTAGAGACCAATAGAATTGTCAATAAGCCCTATTAATCACTTAACCCTATGCTTTTAATTTGTACATGTTAATTTAACTTAAAATAATTTACACGCAATTGGTGGGACTTGAAAAAATAACATGAAAATCCAAAAACCCATTAAGTAATTGCACCAACCATGGGGTCCACAATTTGTTTATTTAGTCACTATACCTAATTCTCCACGATCTCCACCAATAATTATAATAATCTCTCATAATTTATACAATATCTTTACTTTTAAAATTTAGAGAAAATGACATAAATAAAAGAGCAAATACTATAATAAATCCAAACTATACCCATCGTAATACAAATATCTAAAACTATATATGTAATATATAAACGCTTTATTTCAATTCTATCGAAGATATATTTGTTATGATATAAGTTCGGTATTTTTTGTGACACAAAAAAATTTAGGGTATTTATATCATAATGGGCAAGATTAAGGTTTTTAGTAATACAAAAAAATTTTAAAGTGCTTGAGTCAAATTATGTAAAGTTTGAATTTTTTTCTTAGTATTAATTCTATACAAATCAGAAATAATTGATAAAGTGGAGGGCAAGAACAGAGAAAATTGATTGGGATAGGACAAAAATCTGCCATTGCATAGTACAGACAGACATTCTGCAAGACCGTCACGTTCTTCCGACAGTCACGTGCACTGGGAACCGCCACCCTCGATCCGGATCCCATGTTTAGACAAAGTTGTAGTTGCAGCAGATCATTGATGGGATCATAGCCAACGGTTCTCGATCACCCATGCTCGAAAAATCCGTTCTTGATTCTTGAAAGCCATTCCAAAACAATGGAGTACGCGACAAAGCAGTGAAATTGGGAAGCGCTCCCTTCCACGCCACGCCAGGCCACGCCCCGCCAGGCCACCCCATCGCTTCCCTTTCGCTCATCCATCCTCTCGGCAACCACCCTTTTAAACTCACCACCTCTCTCTCTCTCTCTCTCTCTCTGTGTCTGGTGCGTGGTTCTTGAAGGTAGTCTCGTCTCCTCTCGCTTTTCACACAACCCATCTGCGTTTTGGCTGAATTGGGTTTTTGTCCGGCCATTTCGATTTGCTCGAATTTCGCCCTCTCTCCCCGCACAGCGTTGTCCCGAGTCTGATGTTCCTGGGGGCGACTTGGCTGCTTGTGTTGTTGAAAGCGTGGTTCTCGAAGGGTAATCTGGCATGATTCTTGCTTTTTAGTAGGGAAATGGAAATGGGTATGCAGTGACTTGCCATGAGTTTCGACTCTGTCCGCGAAAAGATCTGATCGTTTTCTACAGTATGAGGGCCCGCGCGCCCCCTGGGGGGGGCAATTAGAATGAAAGTTTTCGAGAATTTGCTAAACGAGTCGATTGGTTATTAGATGTGCTGTTTCTTTTCAACTTAAATCATTCATTTTCAGGGAGTTGATCCAATAATTAACGGATTCTTGCATTGACTCGTTGGTAGGTGATCGTGTCGATTCTTGAACCATGATAGGCAATGTTACTAGCAGGCCTTCCTGGTTCGTCCAAGTTATTTTCGTGGCAATCACCTTCCTGAGCTATGGGGCCAGAGTATATGGTGGGATCACAAGTGCGTTTGTCAGATCAGAGTGGCCGTCTGTTGACATTCCTTTGGATAATGAAGTCTTTGCAGTCCCCAAGGGTCACAATGCACCACAACAAGTAAGCAATAGTGAACTGTTGCAGAAGAGATGTCAGTTTTCTTTTGCTCCCCTCTTTACATTTTCCTTTGAACTCTTTAGGTGGCAGTATCTGTAAAAAATGGTTGGAATGAATAAAGAATCAATTTCTGATCTTGAGTGCTACACCTCCATCTTTTGATTATATAGGCACAAAATGGTGCTGCATAACAGCAATACTTGTGAAGCTTATTCATTTGGAGTAAAGTTTATGTAGGAACTGCTTGAAGGAGACGACTATGAGACTTGCGGATCCTCAGCTAATAACACCTCTTAAATTATCCTAATCACCTGTCTCTTGGCTAAATTACAGCATCTTGCATGATGATTCTTTTAGTTTTGAGATGCTTGAAGTTCACTTTTCAGCGATAACTAATGGGGATGCTTTATATATTCTCCTACCGCTGTTCTTTTTCTCAACTTTTTATATTGTGGTAAAGCCCTGCTGAGCTCGTTTTCTTTTGAAACATCCTATTGCAGGTGCATATCACACAAGGCGATTATGATGGGAAGGCTGTCATTGTATCGTGGGTGACTACTGACGCGCCTGTTTTGAGTGTAGTTCACTTTGGAACATCTCCGGGAAGATACACTCTTTCTGCTGAAGGGACGGTGACAAACTACACCTTTCATAATTACAAGTCTGGTTACGTACATCACTGTCTGCTTGAGGGCCTCAAGGTCACTTATTGCCATTCTTAGATTGTTAAACTTTTCCAGTGTTTTCATTCTATTGTCAATAATTTTCCTTTGGTAGCCTATGGTCTTACAGCTGGTAGTAGCTTCATATTTGAGAGTCTAACTTAACTTCACAAAAGAATGCTCTGTATAAGATTTTTGTTGATATCTTCTCTCTCAGTATGACACCAAGTACTATTACAAGATTGGAGAGGGTGATTCTTCCCGAGAATTTTCATTTCAAACACCCCCAAAGATTGGTCCGGATGCTCCATACAAATTTGGTATCATTGGTGAGTTGTTTCACCATGTGTAAACAGATGAGAATGCTCGTATGTGGATGTGTAGAACATTAGAGTGCGTCCTCATGCATAGCACTTTTCACTGAAGGAATAGCAGAAGTTTTTTTTTTAAACTAATTAAACAAACGCCTTTTCCTGGATAAGCAACATATACTTTATGGAAATGCAGAACTCCGGGAGGATACAAATTGTTCCTGATTGACAAGTAAACTCTTGTTGGAAAAAGCCAAAAAATCAATTGAGATTTCCATAAACAGTTAATTTCCAGAACTGTTGCATAAAGCAATTTTTTTATTCAGCTTTTTGTACTTTCCACAACAAAAATGTGGCAAAGGAAAGGCAGAGAATCAAGCAGTTATCCAGCTGAGCCTTTGAGGGCATTTATCAGTGGATAGCCCTAGAAATAATTCTTTGTTTTGGAAGGCCTTTCTAGGAGTGATGTGGGATATTGAAATTCATTTCTATCTAGGTTCAGTGGTATTGATAATTTCTACTGAATGCATCACTCATAGAGTCCTGATTATAGTCTGTTTATTATTGGATGTCACTGTATTTTGCAGGTGATCTGGGGCAGACTTACAATTCACTATCCACTCTTGAGCATTATATGCACAGTGGAGCTCAGGCTGTGTTATTTGTTGGGGATCTTTCTTATGCTGATAGATATCAGTACAATGATGTTGGCTTAAGGTGGGATACATGGGGGCGCTTTATTGAAAAAATTGCTGCGTATCAACCGTGGCTCTGGGCTGCTGGGAATCATGAGATTGAGTACATGCCCTACATGGTAAAGTATTGCCCTTAACAATAGCACAGACGAACAAAAGTACTCTTGCACAAGCACACTAAAATGATGCATATAGTCGAACATCTACTGGAATATGTGTATTCATTTCCTAAAGGTAATATGCAAGTCTGGTAGACTAATTTGCTAGACCTTTGCCTATTTCCTATTTTCAATTAAGTCCAACCTTCACTATAGTTATAATTCTGTCATCTAATTTTCTTCTTGGATATTGATTCTTAATCACCTTTTCTTCTTCATATTGGACCTTAATGGACACACTGTAGGAGTAAAGCATCGACCAAATTATGGGAGATAATCTGGTTAAGAGGATCCAATAGGACTAAGATGCTAGAAAGTCTTGAGAAAATGTTACAGAAGATGGGCACAAGTAATTCGAAATCCACACAGCTGAAGAAGTGTTGACCAGTTTTCTAGAAGGATCATTTGGTCAAAATAATGATTTTTTTCTTTTGTTTATTTTAGCAATTTCATGAAATACCAGTTTGAATAGGCATGGCACAACATAAATCGCCACTCATAGAAATAAGTCAGCTATTGAATGCATCGCACCTGAAACTATTTTGATAAGGCTAACACAAACCAAGAGGGGATGAATTGGTTATTATGAGGAGATCAGAATTTTTTTGTAGAAGACATGCAAAAGCTCTTTTGTAGAATGAAATATAGTTGTGCAGATGCAGAAACTCTTATCTGGCAGTTAATAAGATAGTTGAAAAGATAGAAAATATTGCAAACTGATGTACAGTGTTTTTCCTTCCATTTGGCTTACATTCACTCTCCTAGATTAACAGCCACAAACAAGGGTGAGATCCACTAATAATCTTAGAGATATTACGGTCTGTAGATAGTGCTGCTTCTGCATTAAGTTTAGTAGATACCCAATGAAGCAGTTTTTCACCAGTGTAAGCATGAGAGTATTCAAAGACAGTGGGAATAGATGGTCTGGTTTCCGTCAAAGTCCTCAGCAATCCTCGATCACTTTAAATAGCTTTCCAATCTTAAAACTACCTTCCAATCTTAAAACTAACTGTGGTAAGCCATCTCTGGGTCAAAGGATCTGTTTGACTCACTTCTCAACTGGGCAGACCTACAAACTGCATGTCCATTTTGCTGTACCTGAGCGAAGCAGAAGATTTCCAGAAGTAGTGGCTTCTGCTTTTGCAGGTTGTCTGACTCTCTTACCTGCTTGCATAAAGAGGAAAAATTAGTTCTGATTTTCTCCAGGTTGTTTTATGTGGACTGCAGACCTTGAAAATGGTTGCGTGACCCCAATTCGAATTTAAATCAAATTGGAAAGAGCTCTGGGTATTCTTCACTAGGAATGTAGAAGCATCCAACACGTATTTTACTCATCTGCAGTGGGAGCTGCTTCTGCACACGGTCCTTTTTAGTCTATTCATGCTTTATGCTAAACTTAATGTTGACCTTCTACCCAGGTGTATTGACATCTTCTAATTCTACACAGTTGTTTATCTTCTACTTGTTCATCCAAGCCTCAGCGAATCCCCCATTCTACAGCTTGTTTACCTTCTACATAGGTCCATCCAGCTTTAGACACCCTTTAACATTTTATGCCTTGTTCACCTTCCTAGATGTTCTTGTAGGACTCTATCTGCATATTGGCAGTGCATCTATAAGCTGGTTTTATACAACCAATGCACGCTTTAGTAGCCTTTGATTATTTTGTTTCTTCAAAATAATATAGGGGATTCTCCCAACCCACATTCAGGTCTACTCATCTTATACAAAAGTAATCGCATTATCAGAATTAGAATGGTGGTGGTTGAATATTTTTTTTCTTTTACCTGTCCTTCCTGAAACTTGGGGCATTTTCTTCTATCAGGCTCACTGGCTGTTGAGTTTGGTATGCTGATCCAATGAACTGAATGACCAAGTTGGCCTAAAAGGTCAAAATGAGGATGCATGAATTAGTCCAGTTGAGAGTGATTTTTGAGGACCAAATGGGAAAAAGGAAATAATCTAAGGACTACATTGTGATGTGATGTTGGATCATCAACTCGTGCTCACTTGCTCTGAAGCTTGAGGGCAGACTAGTTTTACTACTGGGGTCCTCCAACTAGCTTTTCATAGGCTTTGGTAAGACGCATGATAATTAGAAGGGGGGTTTCTGAGAAAAGAAGTACTGCAATGTCAGCAGTAATTGCTTACTCCATAATCCCGTAGGAAAAGAGGATAAACATTTTCCAGTTAAAGTTCTTGAGCAGCTGGGCAAAGATTGCCATTTGCTTATCCTTTCTGGGAGTTGTAAAATGTCCGTCTGCTAAAACGAGAAAGTGTAGCTAGTATCTATAGGAAATCAAAAGAGCAAATTTTGATCTTGAATTATTTCAACAGTCTTCCCACTTGTGTGGGAATAGGGACATTGCAGCTACACTTGTGTAGAGTTATTGTAGAGTTGGCGAACAGAACTAAGCACTTTCTAAATTTCTATAAGAAAGTCAGGCTCTTTTCCTATAATAATTAATAAACATGATGACCTAGAAATTTAACTTTCCAAAGGATTTCTCGTTGTTCTAAATTAGAAGAATGAATAAATTAAAGTTGTGGTTCACAAGCTGTTTTTTCTTTTTAGTTGCTGGATGACTTTTTAGTTGAATGGTCTATGCTCTTCAAGATGAAAAATCTATCACTGGTTTTGTACTTTTATATTAATATTGACATTTCAGCTTATTCATGTATGTCAATTTATCGTGTCGTGATTCTTTTGCACTACAGTCAATTTATTGGAAGGAAAGGGATATAGTTATTAAGTGAATGAGTTTGTGTAGACATCAGAGAATCTCATGTCTGCTAATATATTCAAGGAGCGGCTAAATGACATTTTCTAGTCTCTCTCTCTCTCTTTCTTTCTCTTTTTTCCAGAAGACATTTTCCATTGTTTGCAGTTTTATTCTGCCACACCATTTGATCAGACTGAAATGATATTTTCTGATATTTTACTATTGTTATGCTCTTATGTGCCATGGATTGTTATGTGAACATGCTTTTATAATTTCTTGTTCAAGTAATCTCAGTGGACTATTTTATGTTTCAATTAACTTATTTTCTTCTTCAAATTTTCTTGAACACATGCAGGGAGAAGTTATTCCTTTCAAGTCATACCTTAATCGGTATGCTACCCCTTATTTGGCATCCAAAAGCACCAGTCCTCTTTGGTACGCTGTCAGACGTGCATCTGCCCATATTATTGTGCTGTCAAGCTATTCCCCCTTTGGTAATTTCTATCTCCTTATACATTCAGTCTTGAACAATGTTCAGGTGATCAGATAAGTGATAGAGCACAATTACTTGTAGCAATAATGAGAGTGCTAAATGGAGCTTTTTTTTAGGTGCCCCACTGTTTGTCTGTGGTCCTCATCCTACAATTTACTAAACTGCAACTTGAAATAAAAACATCAGCTAGTACAATAAAATTGTTACAGAAGGTGCTTTAAGGGAAACCCTGCTGAAATTCATACAAGCACTTCCTTGTCTTCGGCATATTTGACTCAACAACTTACAGTATTTCTATCCTCGGTATATGGAATGTCAGAGGTTATAGTTTGGTGCTGATGACATTTGCAACTGTTTTCCAGCAAATAAACTGCCAAATTTGTAAATTAGACATGACATTATTTTCTCTTGTTTTCTCTTTACCTGTTGCTGATCAATGGAAGCTCTGTGACAGTGAAATACACACCACAATGGATGTGGCTAAGAGAAGAACTCAAAAGGGTGGATAGGGAGAAGACCCCTTGGCTCATTGTACTGATGCATGTTCCAATCTACAATAGCAATGATGCTCACTTCATGGAGGGTGAGAGTATGAGATCAGTATTCGAGAGGTGGTTTGTCCGAAACAAAGTGGATGTTATTTTTGCTGGTCACGTCCATGCTTATGAAAGATCGGTATGGTTCTTTTTCTCAATCTACTTTATGACTTTTGCGTAATAGCATCTTCTATGATGGCATGATAGTGTTTGCTTCATTAATTGAGTCACATTATAGGGACATAACAAGATAATCTATGGATCATTTTAGGTAGAATCTTGGCATTGGCAGCAAGTACGATTTATTAATTAGAGTAGATTAGTGTGGTCGAAACCAATTATGGGGATAAAGGTTTCGACAATACTAACGTACCCTCTTTTCAGAGAAACACTCTCTTTTCCATTTTAAGTTATATTCTGGAGAGGGTAAAGTTTCAGCTTTTTACTTTTCGAGAATTGTATCCGGTAACTTCTTGACTTTAATATGAGAACTTTGCTTCCATTTTGTTCGAAAACTGATAAAATGTGATTCGACATATTGCTGACCAAATTTCACTGATCTTTCAATTCGAGTTGGAAAATGTCGAGACCTATTGTTAATTCCAACTTTTCTAAGTTTTTCTAAGTTTCTAAAAATTTGAATTCTGAAAACAACGGAGCCCACAGATTTGCTTTCTGCCCCTTTTAATCTAAGTAGAAGAAACAGTAAAACTTTACTTCTGGTCCTGAACTTTGAACTGAGTTTCACTCATCTTTAAACTTCTAAATTTGACAATGACACCCTTGAAGTGTCCTTACTCTTGAAAAAGGACAAAACTTTGTTAAAATCCTCTTAAACTATCAATTTTTCTTGTTGGCATTTTGTCATGTTACTCCCTTGAACCATCTCTGCCAACTGACATGTTTTATAACTTTGCTGTTTCTTCTTCTAGCCTTAGTGTTCTGTAGGGCTGGGAAAATTAGAGATTATCACTTCTTAGGAAAATTAGAGATTATCGCTTCTTGGATCCAGTTTTTATATTTGGTTGATATGTAAGTCAGATCTACTTTGTACTTGTAGGATCGAGTATCTTACCTCCCTGTAGCTTGGATGTTTTTTAATCAACCCAGGCTGCTAGGATTTTGTTTGTCATGAAGCAAGATACTTTTGGTATCAAATCCATGGGCTGTAGAGTGGGTGATGCTTGCAATCTGGTGACTTCTTATTTGTGGGTTGTGCTCGATAATCACCTACTCATGAAACTCAGTTCTAATAAGTGAAAATCCCCTATTTTACAACAGGTGCAAATTTTAAAAATCTACAGCCTAATTAAATCAGTGGAAGATTTTGGTTAGCTAGGGTGACTTGAAGCGAGTGCACGTCATAGACAGTAGATGATGTTTATAAAATCGATAGAAATTTGGTTTTGTTCTCTCTCTCTCTCCTGAGAGTAGTTGAAGAGTGCAATTGTCAAATTCTAAAGTTCAGTGAAAAATGAAACTTGGCTCATATCTCAGGGGTGAAAATTATATTTTAAGCAGACAATAATTTGGAGAATTGTCAGCAACCAAAGGTTAATGCATCCTACCATGGGGAAGAAACAGTGAAGAAATATCAGATGTGACTTTCAGATAGGGGAATGAGACCAAAGAGCTTTTTTTTACAACTGCTAGCCCTGATTAGCATATAGAATTTTTAGTTCTTGAATGCACATTTAAACTTGATATCTTCCTCTTCCATTGAAATGAATCCTGGAATGGAGAGCATATTAATGGACTATTGAACTCGACTAATGAAATAATCATTCTTTAACTGCCATAACAGATCATAAAATCTGCAAAGAACTAATAATTTATCTTCTTTTCATATTCAGTATCGGATCTCAAATATACATTACAATGTGTCGACCGGTGATCGTTACCCTGTCCCAGATGAGTCAGCTCCTGTCTACATTACTGTTGGAGATGGAGGCAATCAGGAAGGTCTTGCTGGAAGGTGAGCGAGGCTAACAAGCTTACACCCATTAGTTTTTTATCTGGGTGCTAAAAAAAGTGAGATTAAGTTGTGTTTCTTGTCGAGATCTTATCCAGAAAAAAAGATTAATCTGTAGTACTTTCTCATTGTATTTGCAGGTTTAGAGATCCGCAGCCAGATTATTCTGCATTCAGAGAAGCCAGTTATGGTCATTCAACACTGGAAATAAAAAACAGAACACATGCACTCTACCACTGGAACCGAAATGATGATGGCAAAAGGTGGCAACAGACTCCTTTGTCCTCCAGAATCAATATTGGTAAGTTTTATTCTCTCTCCGTTTCTCTACCCCATTTGTTAGCTGTAGAATAATGGATGCATTTGGTTATTAGGAGTGACCTCTAAATCTTATTCTAAAACATGTTTCAAGAACGAGAACTGCATTAGTGTAGAATCCACTTGTTTCTTGATTTGGGTTGAGGAAGTTTTCGAGTCTGACCAGTTGTTACATGAAGCTAGTTTTCATTGTTTGGAAATGTTGATTTTATTGTCGCGATAGAAATGATAAATAGGTGCTAAAAAAAATAGATCTCCCGTTATTTCTCAAAATTTTAAGGATGGTTATTTGGAAACTGCTTAACTTAATCGGTAGAAAGCAGGTTTTCAGATCTCAGATGGACACTGACTTTTCACTGCTTTGTGTCACTACAACATCTCGCACATCCCATGTGCTATCTTTTGAGTGTAAACATGTTAAACATGCCCCTGATTCACGGTAATGCAGGGCAACCAATGGAAGGAGAAGAAGACTGAAGAAGAAGCATTATCTCACGAGCTTGGTGGGCCAGATTGCAACTTTCTGAGCAGTAGTTCAAGTTTTCACATAGGACAGTTTGTTGACTCAATTGAATAAGCAAAGTGCTAGGCCAGACCTGTCTTGTTCATTTTAATAGTCTCACATCCACCGCAATTTTAGATGCACAGCATCTCTTGCTACTGCTAATCTGTCTGTTGCTGTGTACGCTTGCATCGCTGGGATAATTCCATCCAAAAGCAAGTGAGCTTGTTTTAGTGGATGTATTTAACGAGCTATTATTTCTACTCCACCTATATAATATGAATTAATCGAAACACCATGAAATGGTTTCTTGTTCTTTTCCTGGATTATGTTGTTTGAGACATAAACAATTGCCCATGCTCTTGATTGATGTATATGGCATTTTGGGCGTTCCTCAACTGTTAATTTTATAATGCCGACATGAACGTATGTGGCATACCCATTTTTTTCCTTTTTATATGCATCTTGCAATAAGAATATGGTTGTTTGGATCAAGTCAGCTGGCGAAGATACCGTTCAAAAGGTACTTTTAAGGCTAAGATGTTGCGATGAACGTGACTTTTTCGTACATTAAAGTCGGCAACCAGACACTTGCATGGTTGTAACCTACTAAATTAACATTTCGCAAATGGCTTGAAATGGTCGATATATCGCAAATGATCACATGGACTCCACATGATTCATACATCATGATCGGTTGGCATTCACTGATCTGTTCTGACAAGGCTACTGCTACATATCAGGGTGAAAATTTTGCTGCAATACTATGGGCAAGTGATTTAAGTGTGGGTCACTGAGGGAACTCAAAAGCCTTAGTCCTCCCTCCTCCCCTTTGTTTTGTCATCATAGCTTGAATAGGATAAGATGGGCCATTTCTTGTTCTCCTCCAAAGGAGACAGCACATATGCTCTCTAGAAAGGGGAAAGAGACAGCACAAAAGCAATTTGTACATATCAAGTAATACTACGCATGCTGAGTTAAAAAATAATATTACGAGAGATATGGTAAGTGACAATTAGACTTTTAAAACAACAAATCATATTTAATGTCTAATAATAATCCGTCGAATTATGAATTTTTAAATACTTGGCTCTTTTTTTTTTCTCTCACATAAGTAAAGAAAGATTGTTGACATAACAACCTTTATTAGTTGCGAATTGCTTGCTTGTATCTGGATCTCTTACAACCCTTCATTTTGTGGGTCGACATGATCCCCGTGCGTGGACCCTGCAAAATGGAGGAGAGCTGCGATAGATCGGATTGAATGAACTCGAATACAGATAAGAATTCGGCTCTAAAAACTATAGAAATCCAGAGTCGTCACGTCAAGTTTCAATGCCCTGCCAATGACAAGGGGTAGCCAAAAAGAATCCACCACCTTCCTTCTCTGTCAAGACATGGGCCAAGTGGATGGAGACACGGCGAGCATCAAGAGATAAAAAAGGGTGGGTCGTATCATCATAAAGCAGCCTTCCCATCACTGCTGACTCATGGTGATCTACGTTGTCACTTTTAATGAATTAATATATATACATATATATATGTATAATAATCTATGGATTTTTAATTTATTTAATATGGGCCATGAACTTTAACTCAATATGATCTTTGAACTTTTAGTATATATTCAATTTATTTTATAGATTTTTGGTAAATGTTCAACATTGTTATTCTTTTATTTCAAGTTTATGGAAAACATTAAATATTTTTCGATAGTTCATGGATTGAATTGAATATTTATTGAATAAATTAAAAATTTAAGGATCATACTGAACAAATTAAATATTCAGGAACTATATTATATATTAGGCCAAAGTTTATGAACCGTTTATATCATTTTCCCTATATATAACTAGGAGGAACTAAGGACAAGGCTCAATCTATGTTTTGTCCACTCAATGAATCTCCTACAAGACCTCATCAAATGTTAAGGGTTTGTTTGGTAACGTACTAAATAGTACTTGATTATATTCTTTTGTTTCTCTGAACAAAAAAAGATGTTTGGTGACATTTTTTTCCCGAAAATAGATTTAGAAGAAAATTAAGAAGTAAAAAAAGTTACTTCTTTGTTCTTAGGAACAACTCCAAAATCAAATCCAAATATTTTTCTTTTTTTTTTTCTCTTTTCTTTTCTTTTCTTCCTCTTCTTCTTCCCCTATTTGTTCGTCAGTCATGGTGATGGTCGGCGACTGGCCAGACGGGGTTCGGTGACCTTGCCACCCCTTGCAAGGATCATCCTCGCCCACCCACTAGTGAGGCTTGATCTCGCAAGACCTGGGGAGACCGAGCCTTGCCCAATTACAGTGAGCTCGACCTGGTTGGCTCCCTCCAAGCCAATGATTTCACTGGCTCTCGTTTGGCCGCTTGCGGCCATTGCTGTGGCTAGCCACTGGCCATAGGAAGTAGAAGTGGAAGAGACAAAGAAACACAAAAAAGAAAAAAAAAAAAAAAAAATGTAATAGAATTATTAAGATATTAAAAGAAATTTTAAAAGTTTAAAAAATTTAGTGTTATATTAAAATATTTTATTCAAGAATAGAGATTTTTAATAATTAGCAAGTGCCTTTTAATATTTAGAAACTTATCCAAAGAATATAATTAAAAAAATTATTTTTAAGTAAAAATTATTTTTAGGAATAAAAGGATTACTAAACGGACAAGTATGATAACGTGGTTGCTTGGTTGATTGGAGGAATTCTACAGCCTTGGAGCAGTCTGAGGTCGCAGGAAGCCACTTGAAGACGATGACTTTTTGTCTCCATGTTGAGAAGCTTCGGGCTTCCACTTTTTGGCGTACAAGAAGACAACCTTAATCGGTACTTCGAAGAGCAATGCTAGAATATCCGATGATTTGCAAAATTCTTATAAAATGATGCGATAATTTTTTATGTGAGGTTTTTAACATGCGTTTAGAATTTGTCGTATCATTTGAATTATGGATTTTGTGAATCGATATATGTACTTTCGCTCAAATTTGAAATACCCATGTACGTGGTCATTGGGAGCTTAATTTTTGACTTGACGAAATCCCCGATGGACTACGATTATAACTTTGAATTAATAATAAAAATACTCAAAATTGTTACATTCCCGGTATATTTACCCCCAATTAATTTATGTATCACAAAAACTCTTGGATTGATACCTTGTGCTACATTTATCTAAGATTAGGCCACTCGTTCCACATTTACCCTAAATTAATTTGAGTATCACAAAGACTTCCAAACCGACACATTCACACCATATTTACTCCAAATTGATACACTCATACCGCATTTACCTATAATCTAGAATTTTTTGAGGTAAATATGGCATGGGTATATTAGTTTGAGATTTTTTGTGATCAAAAGTTTAAGATAAATGTGGCGCGATTGTATCAATTTAAGATTTTTTGTGATAAAAAGTTTTTTTTGGTAAATGTAGTATGACTGTATTAATGTGGGGCTACTGGGTAGTATTAGCCTTATAATTAGTAATTTTGTAGAATCCTAGGCCGAGTTGCTCTAACAATCGAGATAAATGGCATTTTCATAGATATCATTCGATGAGCTTTCATTCATGGGATGAGTAATCAAAAGCAAGATAAAGCAAGCTTTTAATTGACCAACAATTGGTCACGCAACGTCCATCTAAATTACTGATTACATGGACTCCACGTAGCCTTCGCAAGATCAATGATTCTAATGATGTTATTTTACCTTTTTTTTTTTTGCAGATGATGCATCACCATCTTTCTCGTTTTGGATGGTCCGGTTGGTGAAGGCAAATCGCCTTTCTGTCGTCAAGCGACAAATGACATCGGACAAGTGGAAACTACCGGACATCTTATGAAGCTTCGGGGCTTCCGGTTTTGGCACAGAGGAAGACAAAGAGAGATGATAGGAGAGGAAACCCTAAACCCTCACGTGTGTCATCATTACAAATCCAAGTGGAGAAAGTTGTGTCTTTCCTAGTAAAAAGTGATCACGAAGCAGATCCGTCATTGAGCCCACTCCACACGAGCTCTCCTTCCTATGTCATCTCCTTTTTTATTTTCCTTCAATGATTGTTGCTACTGTAATGCATTTTTTCTTTCCTTTCCGGAGGCTGCTTTAAATGAAGGCTAATGAAATGTCCCACTGACAATATATAAATTAAATAGATACGTGACTTTGAACTCCTCGTGAATTTTCAAAATATGAAATTATCGTATTTGATGTGCGTCCAATCCACTCATACCAATCATTTTTTACACCACATGTGTATTTTCGGTTAGATTGCCCGAGGCATTGCACACATTGTCAATGAAAGGACCTTTCCGTTGTTTTCAATCTCAAGATTAAAATCATTTTTGGATAAAAAGGGGGAAAAGAAGTGCATTAGCATTAGAATCTAGAAAATTCATATATGAAATGCAACCGAATATTAAGTAAGTTAAATTGATATATCAATTTAAACTATATTTTTCAGTATAGAACTATGGTTTGATGGCATTTTTGAATGAATATTTTGGATTTATCAACTATATCAATAGAAAGGTTGGACTCGATTACACTTTCTGAAAAATTTAAGATTTGATTATATAATGTATAAATGATTGAGGATCTGCGAAATATAAACCATTGCAAGGAAGTTGTACCAAACATTCTCATATCATTTATCCAAAATTTTTGAAAAAAAAAACCATATTATTCAAATCTCTCTAATTCCATATCCCGGATAATGTTGGCCTCTCTCATCAAAAGGGTCAAGTCAACAAACCCCTTCACATCCTCACGACTTAAAGATGAAATCATTCCTTTCAAAATTGGATAAACAAAATCGAATAAACCAGATGTATAATTTACTGGTTCCGATAAAATATCTATGTTATATATAGTTATCTTATTCAGTATTTGAAATTGCCTAAAAACCAGATAACGTCCGGATAAAACAATAATAATTTTGTTGATCCTCTTTATGCTCTAAATGCCGTATTTTTTGTTCTCTTATCGTTTCTTCTCATGTCCTTTTAGATCTCCCTTTGCCCTTTTCAATTAGTGTTCAAACTATCATGTTTTCATAGCAAGTCAGTTGCATATCAAATAAAATTTTAAATTCTTTGAATATCAATTCAAGCATTCACAAATCCATGTTTATTTTTGCTTAAAAAAGCATAATATCACTTATTTAAATTTTTAACCAAAATCTACAATACATTCTAAATACTAAATATGAAAAATGAAAGGAAAATGAAAAAGTGACTTGACAATCCACTTAGTGCTTGTTTGCCTCCGCATTAGATGCTAACTTGATAGTCATGTCACCAAAAGAACACATTTAGTAGAAGGATCACACTATAACCATTAGGACTAAATGGAAGAGAAAATGAGACTAGAGGCTCCATTGAATACTAAGTGAAATTTTTGGTAAAATAAGTTATCAAGACTGAGTGAAAATCAGGTGACCCACAACATCCTTTGAGCAAGCATTTAACATGCGAATTGCCCCATTCGAGGATAGGTGATATGTTGATTGGATATAGAGAGAGAGATTTTGTATTCAAGAATTTCATAACAATCAATTATCATGGCAAATCCACATGATAACCGAGCCCAATATCTTGCGAGGACCACAAGCCCTTTGCTCGCTTGCCTCTCTATCCTTGGATAGATCTCCAAAACAGCCCTCCCACAGATTCTGCTGATCCACATGGGCAATTCATCCCACACAGTCCCCCACCTAATCTTCAAAGTTAAGAAATTCAAAACCAAGATGATCAAATCGTTCAAGTAAATTACTGATGGAAGGGTAGAGTTCGTGGTCCCGAGTACCACCACGTCAGGCCTCACCCACCGCTCTCCCTCTTCCCTGTTTTACACCAAATAAGGATCAAGAAATGTACGAATTCCTCTTTGAACACCACCACCCTCGATTTAGTTCTCTCTCTTTTTCGACCCTTCGAATGGACGTGCCGGGATGACGTGCGCCCGTCCGTTTTGACTCTTGGTGGGTTCTCTGGATTCTGCCTCGTTTCTCGACAAACGCTTCCTTATGTCCTCAGGAACTGCAAGAACTGGAAGCTGATGCTTTTGCAATTCATCCGAAGATAGCAATTTTCCTGTAAGAACCATGGCGGCTGAACCCAATGGAGACCCGGAATCGCTCACGCAGCCGTTGCTCGCCCTGCAGAGATCCACCATAAACTCCACTTCGCAGGTGGCCATTGTCGGGGCCAACGTGTGCCCAATTGAGAGCCTTGATTACGAGTGAGTTTGTTTCCTTCCTGGGTTCTTATTCCGAGACTTGATTCATCGTCGTGTTGTTTCTTTTTCGGTACCCGAGTTGTTTAACTTGCAAAAATTGGAGCTTTTTTAGTTATGTTTCGTGGGAATTGTGGATTCTTGGGTGCAGGATTGCAGAGAATGATTTTTTCAAGCAAGATTGGAGGACAAGAGGGAAGATGCAGATTTTCCAGTACATATTTATGAAGTGGTTATTATGCTTTTTGATTGGTGGAATCGTCGGTGTTATTGGGTTCTGCATCAACCTAGCTGTCGAGAACCTTGCAGGGGTTAAGTTTGTGGTCACTTCAGATATGATGTTGCAACGCAGGTAATGAAATCAATGCTAAAATCATTGCCGTCTGTTGTGTTTTTGAGGTAATGTATGATGAAGAGCATTGATCACAATAGGCTTGGTGTAAAGTGGGGGTCTTATGTTATCTGTGGATGTATGCAGAGTCAAAGGAACTTACAATCAGAACTGTTTAGTTTTCTCGGAGACTTAAGTACTGCAGAAATTTCCGATGAAAAATGTACTACAGAAAAGAAAGCTTTGGACTTGCTTTGTTAGTAAAAGTTTGCTTTTCTCATCTTCCGAGTGGAGGAAACCTTGGTAATATCATCTAATTCCTCTTGCAGGTTTGGAATGGCCTTTCTTGTTTTTTCTCTTTCCAATTTCGGGCTTACTTTATTTGCAGCCCTTATCACAGCATTGGTGTCACCAGCTGCTGCTGGTTCGGGTATTCCGGAAGTTAAGGCTTACCTCAATGGTGTGGATGCACCGGGAATTTTTACTTTGAGAACATTGTTTGTAAAGGTGAAATTTCATGCCTTTGGTATCTTGCTTTGTTGGTCCCTAAGTGTATTGGTATACCGGAAGTTAAGGCTTACCTCAATGGTGGGGATGCAACAGGGATTTTTACATTGAGAACATTATATGTAAAGGTGAAATTTCATGCATGTTTCTTGCTTCGTTGGTCTCTAATTGTATATTTCTTAAAATTTCCTTATTGATGTTTCCATAAGCATCTCTTCCTATCCTGGATGTGAGAGCAGAGCCTGATTGGCTTGTAAGAGAGTATAAACATGGTTATGCTTGTAAAAGAGTTGCCATTTGAGTTCACGATCTTTTACAGATTGGCATGCATGATATCTATTGAACATTGCCATTTTTATCTTGTATGTTTTTATCTTCATCTATTTAATCTATTAATTATTCCCTCTCGTCTTTTCTCTGTACTCCCCTCTCTTAAAGCAGTGAGGATGAATCTACCCATTATTTCTGATCAGTTCGTTGACGATTGCTGGCCTAGAGGTTCTTCTAGAGACTTCCTTGAGACCAGTGAAATATGTAGGACTAAAATTTGTTTTGGCTGACCTAGAAGAGGAGTATCCTTAAAATAGAACTTACCTAATACCCTCAAATTGCGAGCCCTTTTGAAATTTTGACTATCTTCAGGAATATAAATATTTTGGATAACAAAAACAACTATGTTCGGCGGATTCTTTTACAGTTTATTTGCGATGTCAGTGCTAGTTCAAGCTTTATTTGCATATTTTCCCCTATTCCTGGAAGTGTAAATGTTCAGCTAATTTGTCTTTTAAAGCATAGCCTTTAAGGATGTTCTCCTTTAAGTTTGTGAGAGTCTCATGGGGCATGTTCCAATGGACAGATTATTGGGAGCATTTGTGCAGTGTCATCATCTCTTCTTGTTGGCAAGGCTGGACCCTTGGTGCACACTGGTGCTTGTATCGCATCACTATTGGGTCAAGGTGGGTCAAAGAGATATGGTTTAACTTGGAAGTGGCTTCGGTATTTCAAGAATGATCGAGATCGGCGAGACCTTGTAACATGTGGATCAGCTGCTGGAATTGCTGCTGCATTTCGTGCCCCAGTTGGTGGTTTGCTGTTCGCCCTTGAAGAGATGGCGTCTTGGTATGATGAATTGTTGTGATACACTGCTTTCTTATGATGTCTCCATTTGTCTATTTTAGCAATTAGAATCCTTGCGATGCAAAATCTCATTGTTCTTAAAGTCCTGGATATTGGACTTGTTAGCAGATCATATTTACCTTAGTTCTGAAAAGCTGAGAAAAATTGCTGGTCAAGTACAGAAATCTAGTTTTCTGATATTAACGGTTTATGTAAATTCCTATTTTAACTTATTCTGATTACCAGGAAGAGATGATTCTGGGCTTCCTTTCTGTTCTATCAGCCAGTTTGTTTCTCCCTGTTTTTGGTTCTTGGCTGTGTTTGCACTCTCTCCTTGCACTTATTATCTGGTTTCGAGATGTATCGCTGCAGCTTATTGACTATCTGAGACCTTGAAGTATTTTATATTCCATGGAAATATGTGATGTTTTTGCACGGCATAATTTTTATTTTCTTTTACAGGTGGAGAAGTGCCCTGGTGTGGAGAGCTTTCTTTACTACAGCTGTAGTGGCAATCGTGCTGAGGGCTCTCATTGACGTCTGTTTGAGTGGGAAATGTGGGCTTTTTGGTAAAGGAGGGCTGATAATGTATGATGTTACCTCATCAAATGTTGCCTATCACATTGTTGATGTACCTCCTGTACTTCTCCTTGGTATGATAGGTGGATTGTTGGGTAGCTTGTATAACTTCTTCCTGGAGAAGGTTCTTCGTATCTACAACCTCATCAACGAGTAAGTTCTCTTTCCTTTTCTTCTCAGTAATCGCGAGTATGTGATTATGCAGTAACGATAAACTGATTACAACAATGACCTTGTTCTTTCAGAAAGGGCATTGCCTACAAAATTGTGCTTGCTTGCTGGATTTCAATTTTCACGTCGTGTCTCCTGTTTGGACTACCGTGGCTGGCATCTTGTCGAGTTTGTCCAGCCGATGCTGGAGAAGCCTGTCCCACAATAGGCCGATCTGGCAACTACAAGAAGTTTCAATGTCCTCCTGGACATTACAATGATCTTGCCAGCCTAATATTTAACACAACTGATGATGCAATAAAAAATCTCTTTAGCAAGGGCACGGATGACGAGTTCCAGTACTCTTCTATAATTATATTCTTTGTCACATGTTATTTCTTGAGTATACTTAGCTATGGCATTGTCGCTCCTGCTGGCCTTTTCGTTCCTGTAATAGTTACTGGTGCATCTTATGGGCGTTTGGTTGGAATGTTGATTGGTTCTCATTCCAATCTTAACCATGGTCTTTTGCTGTGCTGGGTGCTGCTTCTTTTCTTGGTGGATCTATGAGGATGACGGTTTCTCTATGTGTAATCCTTTTGGAACTGACGAACAATCTGCTGTTGCTACCCTTGATGATGGTGGTTCTTCTTATTTCAAAGACTGTAGCTGATGCTTTCAATGGCAACATCTATGACCTTATCATGAAAGCAAAGGGCTTTCCTTACCTTGAGACCCATGCCGAGCCATATATGAGACAATTAACAGTTGGTGATGTAGTGAGTGGCCCCCTTCAGCTGTTTCATGGCATGAGAAGGTCGCTAATGTGGTACATGTGTTGCGAACTACAAGGCACAACGGGTTTCCTGTAATTGATGAACCTCCACATTCAGAGTCCCCCATTCTTTATGGTTTAATTCTCCGTGCTCATCTGATGGAGCTTTTAAAGAAGAAAGCTTTTTTGTCTGATCCAGTTCCGACGGATATTGATGCCTTTGAGCAGATTTCAGCAGAGGACTTCATGAAGAGGGGATCAGGTCATTATAACATGATAGAAGATATAGACTTAACGGAAGAAGAGATGGAGATGTTCTTGGATTTACATCCTTTTACTAATGCTTCACCTTACACGGTTGTGGAGACAATGTCACTTGCGAAGGCTCTTATACTTTTCCGGGAAGTTGGCCTGAGACATCTACTGGTGATACCTAAAATCTCTGGCGTAAGCTCTCATTTTCACTTCTTTAATTCTATCAAAAGCTATTCTTTCGCTCTTTTTGTCTTTTGGCATCGAAATACTGTACTGTTAATTTAAATAGAGTACTACATGATCATTCAGTGATCTTGCTCATAGCTCTAGTCCTGTGTCTACTAGCAAAATGGACTTTTTCTTTTTGGTTGGAGCAATTGACGATATATGAAAAACATTGATGCCTTCCTTCTTTTCAGCAAATTGGGCCATTTTTCAGAATCACATCAATACCATCTTCCTTTGGCCTCACATACTTGATTTTCGCACCCTCACCTCTTCCATTCTTATTTTACTCGATTATCTTTCTTATGTTCAAGTTTGACCCTTTTTGGTGAGGACTGCCAAATACTTCTGTAGCTTCACTAGCTCAGCTTTGCGCTAAGACGTTTTCCTCTCCGTTTAGCTGAATTTCTGTATATATGGCTGCTTGACATTTGGTGGCTTCCTAGTTTCACTAGAAAATCAGAGTAGATCATGGTGAGGGATCACAATTGATTTTTCATCTCGTCTCTTGCGGGTATTTGGTGCGATACTTCAATGCGACTGGGTGCTTAATTATAGCAATAGCATTCTGCTCTAGTTGAACATGTTCTTCTATGTTTTTATTTTAATCTCGATGCTCTTTTATTGCAGAGATCGCCTGTGGTGGGCATATTGACAAGACATGATTTTATGCCTGAGCATGTGTTGGCATTGCACCCGACACTCATTAGGAGGAGATGGAAGAGATTAAGACTACAGTTTCCTCGCCTATTAAAACTATTCTAGCATAGCCCGTTGAGCATTCAGGAATTTATCCAGGAAAATTCCTACTCGATCAGGCCAGATTTTGTGGCATTCATGCAGCACAAAGCTCATTGGAAGCCGCTCATTATAAGCTCAGGCCCTTGATTGAACCCTACAAACCCTGGAAAATTAGCCCTTCGCCTTACTAGTTGAGCATTGTCGAAAGCGGCAGGTTGTAATTTATTTGCAGGACGAATGTATAAACAGGAAGTTTTATCACGGTGGGGCGGGAATACTTCTGCCGTGACTGATATGCTGAAGTTGCAGAGGACTCTTTGACAGTAAGACGAAAGATGTGCAGAAAACTGTAGATAGTTACCTCTTATGCAGTAATTTATATCCAGGAACACTCCCCTTTTGTGAACTGATCAATTATACTAAATGGAAACCAAATTGCTTTTAGATGTGGTAAGTTACGTTGTGCGGTAGCAGCCTGCCAGGCAGTAATTTAATAATCAACTTGATGTTGTAAACTCCACGAGCATGATATCTTTATGTCACCGTGACATCCATTTAGCCCAACATATCGGTTTCAAAATTGGGAATTCATGGATGCAAACTTTTGGAGAGTCTGCTGAATCAAGTTCGTTCATCATTGTTGTAATCATTCCTCTCCAAGTTGCACAAGACCGCACAATGCTGCCGCCGCAAGCATTGATCGGTCACATACTCAATGCAAATTTCCACATATACTTTCGAGCATATTCAATTTCTGCGGATCAACTTGTAGTCGGTTTGAATTCATGGGGATTGAATCGACTGCCGGCCGTGGCTTCTTCTTCCATCACTTTCATCTCAAAAATCTCACTTCCATCTCAAAAAAATTTCAAAATTTCCAAATTGAATCGACTACTTAAAAAGCTTCTTCTTCCATCACTTTCATGTAAATATCTCCAAAAAAGTATCCAACTAAATATGTACGACGAAGTTTGGTCGAATTTTCCAAGTGCGTTCTTTGAAAAGTATCAACGTCCTGCCAAGCTTCTGGAGCAAGGTCACCTTATTCTAAATTTGATAAGTCTCTTTCACCATTGATTTCTATATAAAAAAAAAAAGGGGAAAAATAAAGAAAATGAAGAAAGATAATTCACAGAGATATTATTATCAGAAAAATTAATATCGATGATATTAATATAAGAATTTTTAAGAAAATTTGATGAATATATCAATAGAACTATTAAAATACTTTAAGAAAAAAAAACAATATCAAAAAAAATCAAACTCATTATAAACTTTAAAATGGTTTATTAATTGTTGTTAAATAAATGGTTTATTAATGCAAAAAAAGATTGACTAATAAAATATATGTACAAATATCACCTTCTATTTTAATTAATCATTGCCTTTTACTACAGGTGGAGCTTTTATAAAACTTCAGAACATATGGTAAAATCATTATTCTAGATAGAAATATGTGTGTTTTTTTTTTGGTCAAAGATAGTGATAGATATATGTGTTGACATGGGCAAAGGCTGTCCACAACTTTGGTTCAAACTGCTGTGGAGAAAAAAGCAATTGCATCAAAGCGGAGGAGGAATGGTCGCCTCTCTTACCGCCGTGAACGACCGGACGTACGGGAGAGACTCTGGTGGCATGGAAAGTGGAAAAATCTCTATAAGAACGCTGGTTTCATCCTTAAGGCCGAATTTGCTCAACTCAAGGAGCACGCCAGTTTCATCAAACATGGCTTCAGTTATAAGAGGAATCCTTCTAATACTCGTTCCACTTCCCCTTTCCGTCGAAGCTCAGACCCGCGGCAACTTGACCTTGGGCAACTCGTTGACGGCGAACGACCGGAACTCTTCCCTGTTGTCGCCGTCAGGCGAGTTCGCCTTCGGGTTCCGGAAAATGGGACAAGGGGCTTATTTGCTGGCAATATGGCTCGAGATGATAGAGGAGAAGACGGTCGTCTGGTCGGCGAATGGCAGTGATCTAGCGCCCGAAGGTTCGAAAGTCCAGTTCAACCGCGGGCTGGTGCTTACCGACCCGAGAGGGAGAGAGCTGTGGTCTTCTAACCTGACCGCCACTGGCTTACCCTATGCGGCCATGCTCGACACGGGGAACTTCATCCTAGCGAGCGAGAGCCACGTCAAGTTGTGGGATTCGTTCAGCCGACCGACGGATACGATTCTGCCAACGCAACAGTTAGATCTTGGGGCTAAACTCAACGCTCGCTATTCCGAAATGAATTACTCCGCCGGGAGATTCCACTTCATGCTAGGAGACGATGGAAATCTCGCATTCTATGCCACTCCTGACCCGTTGGATGCCTCAGATACCTACTGGCGCAGCAACACCAAAGATAGCGGCTTCAGATTGATATTCAATCAAAGTGGTCAGGTCTACCTCACGGCTAGGAATGGAACAATACTCAACCGTATCACCACAGAACCAGTTCTAACCAGCGGATATTACCAAAGAGCGATCCTTGAATACGACGGGGTATTCAGGCAATATATCCACCCTAAGACGGCAAATTCAAGTTCTGGCCGGCTTATTGGCTGGTCGAATATCTCTGACCCAGTCCCACAAAATTTATGCACGAGCATCGCCCAACAGATTGGCAGTGGAGCTTGTGGCTTCAACAGCTACTGTACTCTTGGAGATGATCTGAGGCCTCGATGCCAATGCCCACCTGGATATACTTTGTTAGATTCAACGAACGAGATGAACGGATGCATACAGGCCTTCGCACCATAGAATTGTAACGGAAGTAGGCGTGAAATAGACCAATTCGATTTGCATGAAATGCCCAATACAAACTGGCCACAGTCTGATTACGAGCGTAGCGCGGCACAAACCGAGGACTGGTGCAGAGAGGCTTGCTTGGCTGATTGTTTTTGCGCAGTCGCCATCTTCGGCGATGGAATTTGCTGGAAAAAGAAGATCCCTCTTTCAAATGGAAGGAAGGATTCATCGGAGGCTGGAACTAAAGCTCTGATCAAGGTCAGGATACATAACACGACTTCAAAATCTCTTTAGCATGAGCACGGATGACGAGTTTCAGTACTCTTCTATAATTATATTCTTTGTGACATGTTATTTCTTGAGTATACTTAGCTATGGCATTGTCGCTCCTGCTGGCCTTTTCGTTCCTATAATAGTTACTGGTGCGTCTTGTTAAAATATGTTTCGAGTTTGAGTCCAATGTGAAATTCCAAATATTCCGAATTGGATATATTGTGGACGTTCGAAATTGAGCGAAGAAGATCCGAAGATCCACTTCCCAAAGTTTGAATCTGCGTTGGAGAATTTGGCCGCTGAAATAGGAAAGTTCAACTTTGACTTAGATTTGGATTTTGTTTAAAACATACAGAGATATGTTTTGGATAAAATTGTTTTAGATAGGAAACAGAATCCTATGAGAAGTTGGCAAAAGAATAAGGGTTTCACTTATATATAGACTTATGGCAGTGGGTGGTAGATGTGGATCACAAATTGTTTTGAAGCGCCGCGTGAGTGCTTGGTGTTCTGCCGTTGATCATGAAGAGTTGGTCTTGAAGTGCCGTCTAGTCGTCAAGTGCTTGGGAGGGATTTTCTTTGTCGTTTTTGTCCGTGAATTACATCTAAGAAAGATTAGTATTTGTAGCCGATTTAAATCTTGTGGTAAGATTTGCATTTAATTCCTTCGTGAGATTAAAAGATTATTTCTTAAGGAACATCGGGGCTAAACACTGCGTGCATTATTGGATGTAATTGGGGCTTAAAAACACGAGAGAGTGTTTGAGTAACTTGAGTGTGTAATCTCATTGTATCGCTTGATCTATAGTGAAATTTGTTGCTGCTGTCCCTGTGGATGTAGGTCTTTACAATTGAACCGCGTAAATCTGGTGTCCGATTTATTTTCTTCTTCTGTCTATATTATTGTTCGATCGCTCGCCTTTTGGCAACAAGTGGTATCAGAGCTAGGTTTAGCTGAGTTGAAGCGAATCGATGGTGACAGAAGAAGTAAAAGTGAGAATCGACAGATTGGATGGGAATGATTTTAGTTTCTGGAAGATGCAGATTGAAGATTATCTTTACCAGATGAAACTGCACTTGCCCTTATATGGGGAGAAACCAGAGTCGATGAAGCAAGCTGATTGGGATTTGCTGGATAGACGAGCTATGGGTGTTATTTGGTTGACGTTGGCTTGTAACATCGTGTTTAACATCCTGAAGGAGAAGACCACTGCCGATTTAATGCAAGCCCTGTCAGATATGTACGAGAAGCCCTCTACGATCAACAAGGTCTATTTGATGCGATGCCTGTTTAATTTGAAGATGAGTGAAGGTGCGTCAGTTGCAGATCATATCAATGAGTTCGATGTGATTGTTTGTCAATTGAGTTCAGTTGAGATTGACTTTGAAGATGAGGTACATGCTTTGATTCCGTTATCCTCATTGCCCGATAGTTGGAATACTACCGTTATCGCTGTTAGTAATTCCTCCGGGGTCAACAAGTTTGACGTTTGATGGGGTTCGAGATTTGATTCTGAGCGAGAATATTCGTAGAAGAGAATCTAGCGAACCTATATTTGCTGCTTTAGTAGGTGAAAATAGATGAAGATCTAGAACACGTGTAGGTAATAGTAGTACTAATATGAACAGGCATAGTCAGTCTAGGACTGGTGATGTTATTTGTTAGAGCTGTGGCAAGAGGGGGCATCTTAGAAGGAATTGCCTTAAGCTGAAGAATGAGAAGGGTAAGTGAATTATAGTTGATTCGTAGATAATGTTGCATTTGTAGCAGATAATGCCGATTATATCTTGTCTGTCACTAATGATTCATCGTTTGATGGATGGATTATGGATTCTGGTTGTTCTTTTCATGTCACACCAAATAGAAACTGATTTATCACTTATCATTGCACGAGTAATGGTAAAGTCCAGTTAGAGAACAACGCTGAGTGCGATGTTATGGGTATTGGTGATGTTAAAATCGAATGCATGATGGTATTGTGAGGACATTGATCGGAGTAAGACATGAGAATTGAAAAAGAACTTAATTTCCTTAGGTGCCGTAGATTTGGTGGCCTGCGTGTATTCTTCTAAGGTGGAGTTTTGAAGGTTGTTCGAGGTGCCCCGGTGATAATGAAAGGAATCAAGCACGGAGGCCTCGTATAAACTTCAAGGTGAGACAAAGTGACAAAATTTGCGGAGACATCGGATACATCCGTTTGAGAGTCTATTAACTGCTCGAGGAAGACCTAGGTGTTTGTGCTAATGCACAAGTTTGATGCTGGTGTCAGGATCACACGATTGAGAGCTTTGATCGAGACGGAGACTAGTAAGTCAATCAAGCAAGTGCGGACTGACAATAGCATGGAGTTCTGCTCGGAGCTAGCAAATAAATTCTGCATGAAAGAGGGCATAGTGAAACACTGCACTAGTGCCAGTAAATCACAACAATTTGCAGAATCGATGAGCAGAACATTACTAGAGACGGCTCGTAAAATTATCTCTAGTGCTGGTATTGCTAGGAGAATCCTAGCTGATGTGCTTAGTATGATAAGCTGCCTAGTGAATAGAACCCCATCAACTGCTATTGAATGGCGGACTCCTGAAGAAATGTGGTCAGGTGACGTTGCTAGTTATTTTATTATTAGAATGTTTGGTTGCCCGTGTTATTTTCGAGTGAGTGATGGTAAGCTCGATTGGAGGGCAAGGTGCATATTCCATGGCTATGCACAAGGTTAGCGGGGGCGATCGGTTGTGGTGCCCGGATATAAATTATGGAAAGCAGAGAAGTTACCCTTGATGAGTCTTCGATACTTCGGCTAGGAGTGTTTGTGGCAGTGTTAATACGGATCTAGACGGTGTTTAGCTTGAGGTGGAGTTGCGACCAGAAACTCCTGAGGTAGCGTATACGAATACTAGCAAAGTAATCGACACAGATGGTGCTTGTAGCGAGGTGGAGCCGATAGAGCCAATGGTTGCCATAATTGCTGAAATTAACAAGGTACGTATTCCTCTCCAAGTTGCACAGGACCGCACAATGCCGCCGCCGAAAGCTTTGATCGGTCACAGGCTCAATGCAAATTTTCACGTACCTTCGAGCATATTCAATTTCCATCACTTTCATCTCAGAAAATCTCCACCTAACATCCACCCAACATGTACGACCAAGTTTGGTGTTTTCCAAGTGCGTTCCTTGAAAAGTATGTGGGTCCCGTCAAGCTTATGGAGCAGGTACGCCTTATTCTAAGTTTGACAAGTTCTCTTTCACCATTGATTTCTATAAAAAAAAAAGGGAAAAATAAAGAAAATGAAGAAAGATAAATTCATGGAGATATTATTATCAAAAAAATTAAATCGATGATATTAATATAAGAAGTTTTGAAGAAAACTTGATGAATCTATCAATAGAACTATTAAAATACTTTAAGAAAAAAGAAACAAGAAAATCATTATAAACCTTAAAATGGTTTATTAATTGCTGTTAAAGAAATGGTTTATTAATACAAAAAAAGATTAACTAATAAAATATATGTGCAAATATCACCTCCTATTTTAATTAATCCTTTCCTTTTACTACAGGTGGAGCTTTTATAAAACTTCAGACCATATGGTAAAATCATTATTCTAGATAGATATATGTGGCTTTTTTTTTTTTTTTTTGGGTCAAAGATAGTGATAGATATATGTGTTGACATGGGCAAAGGTTGTCCCCAACTCCCCCAACTTTGGTTCAAACTTGCTGTGGAGAAAAAAAGCAATCGCATCTATGCGGAGGAGGAATGGTCGCTTCTCTCGCCTGCCATGAACGACCAAACAAACGTACGGGAGAGACTCAGGTCGCATGGAAAAGTGGGGAATCTCTATAAGAACGCTGGTTTCATCCTTAGGGCCGAAGCAGCTCAACTCAAGGAGAACGCCAGTTTCAGCAAACATGGCTTCAGTTATACTAGGAATCCTTCTAATACTCGTTCCACTTCCCCTTTCCGCCGAAGCTCAGACCAGCGGCAACTTGACCTTGGGCAAGTCGTTGACGGCGAACGACCAGAACTCTTCCTGGTTGTCGTCGTCGGGTAAGTTCGTCTTCGGGTTCCAGAGAATGGGAAGAGGAGCTCATTTGTTGGCTATATGGTTCGAGAAGATAGAGGACAAGACCATAGTCTGGTCGGCGAACGGCAATAATCTAGCGCCAGAAGGTTCAGAAGTCCAGTTGACCACGGATGGCCGATTTGTGCTCGTCGACCCAAATGGAAGAGGGTTGTGGTCTCCTAGCCGGACTGTCGCTGGTATAGCGTATGCGGCCATGCTTGACACAGGGAACTTTGTCCTAGTTAACCAAAAACATGTCAACTTGTGGGAGACGTTCAGCCAACCAACCGACACGTTGCTGCCTACGCAACAGTTAGATCAAGGGAAGTTAACGCTCGCTACTCCGAAATGAATTACTCCGCCAGGAGATTCCACTTCATGCTGGGAGACGACGGAAATCTCGCATTCTATGCCACTCCTGACCCGTGGGTTGCCTCAGATACTTACTGGGATAGCAACACGAGCAACGGCTTCCGATTGATATTCAATCAAAGTGGGCAGGTCTACCTCACGGATAGGAATGGAGCACTGCTCAAACTCGTCTCCTCAGACACATTCCCGGCCAGCGGATATTACCGAAGAGCAATCCTTGAATTCGACGGGGTCTTCAGGCAATATGTCCACTCTGATTCAAGTTCTCTCTCGGAAATGGGCTGGGTGGTGGCCCGTTCTTCCCCAGTCCCTCCAAATATTTGCACAAGCATCACGCAAACTATGGGTTCTGGAGCTTGTGGCTTCAACAGCTATTGTTCTCTTGGAGAAGATCAGAAGCCCCGATGCCACTGCCCACACGGGTATACTCTGTTAGATTCAACAAACGAGATGAACGGATGCAGACAGGACTTCGTACCGCAGAGTTGTGATGGAAGTAGGCCTGAAACAGACCAGTTCACTTTCTTTAGCATGCCTTATACAAATTGGCCAATGTCTGATTACAAGCGTACGGCGGCGCAAATGGAGGACAGTTGCAAAGAGGCTTGTTTGGCTGATTGTTTTTGTGCAGTTGCTATTTTCGGCGACAATGGAAATTGCTGGAAAAAGAAGATCCCTCTTTCCAATGGAAGAGAGGATCGTAGTGATATTGCAAAAGCTCTGATCAAGGTCAGGATAAATAACTCGACTTCAAAATCTATGGGAAATGGAAGCAAGAATTCCACTCTGATTATCATCGGATCGGTGCTGTTGAGTAGCTCTGTGTTTGTGAGCTTGCTTCTACTCATTAACTATTTAATTTATAGAAGCTTCCGATCTAGGGATTCTAAGTTGTCACGACCAGTCCAGATCAACCAAGCCACAGGCACACGGACTTTCACTTATCAGGAGCTGCAAGAAGCAACAGATGATTTCAAAGAAGAACTAGGTAGGGGTGCTTTTGGAACAGTGTACAAAGGTGTTCTCAGATTTGAGGATACAAACTTTGTGGCAGTAAAAGTGCTGGCAACAAGGACTTGAGAAAGCGAAAAGGAATTTGAAAGAGAAGTGAGTGCAATTGGCCAGACTAACCACAAGAACTTAGTGCAGTTGCTTGGATTCTGCAATGAAGGTCAACATCGACTACTGGTGTATGAATTCATGAGCAACGGCACTTTGGCGGATTTTCTATTTGGCATTTCAAGGCCTAGCTGGTACAAAAGAATAGAAATTGCTTGTGGTGTTGCACAGGGGCTCTCTTACTTGCATGATGATTGCACTAGGCATATAATCCACTGCGACATCAAGCCCCAAAATATTCTTCTTGATGTCTCTCTCACTGCAAAAATATCAGATTTCGGAATAGCTAAGCTCTTGATGGCGAACCAAACACGAACCGTCACTGGAGTCAGAGGAACCAGAGGTTATTTAGCACCAGAATGGTTCAGGAATATGCCTATTTCAAGCAAGGTAGACGTTTACAGCTTCGGCTTTTGTTGGTCAAGCTCATCTGCTGTAGAAAGAACTATGAACCGGAAGCGGAAATTGAAGCTCAAATTGTGCTAGTCGACTGGGTGTATGACTGCTACCACGACGGGAGCATACTTAAGCTAGTGGAGAGCGACGAGGAGGCATCGAGTGACATAAAGAGGGTGAAAAGATTTGTGATGACAGCATTGTGGTGCATCCAAGAAGACCCTGCTTTGAGGCCAACCATGAAGAAAATCACTCAGATGTTGGAAGGAGTTGTTGAAGTCCTAGTACCTCCAGTTTCAAGCTCCTTTATCAGTTCAATATGATGTTTTCTAAATGTTGTTGACTTGATAATTCATTGATCATTCATAAGCTCTAAATGCTCTATATTTTTATATGATAAGTGGCAATCGAGTCATAATGTTAATCAAATTACTTTTAGATGCAGTAAGTTTTGCTTGATGTTGTTAAGTCCATGAGAATACAATATCGTTACGTCACTCCATTTAGTCAAACATACAGGTATTTCAAAACCTGAAACTACTATAAGCAAACTTTAGTAGAATATCTGTAGAAGTATGTTCATTCATCATTGTTGCAAACATTCCTTTCCAAGTTGCCCAAAGACCCGTCTCATTCTAAGCATTGAATCACCACAACGCCACGGACCACGGTCTGCATCCATTGAGTGCATGCCTGATGCAGGATGACCAAGCAAATTTCCTGGTACATCCGAGCATATCTATGATTACGATTAAAACATTCAATTTCCACGAAGTAACTTAGTAATCGGTTCAAATTCGTAGGGATTGAATCAACTCGAGCCCTGCCTTCTTCTCCATAACTCATAAGGTCTCCAACTTAACGTGTATGACGTTTGGTCAAAGTCTTCCAAATTCTTGCTGTTCCTTGAAAAATATGAGGGTCCCCGTAAGCTTGTGGTGTAGCCTCGCCGTTTTCTAAATTTGAAAGTTTTCTTTCACCATTGATTTATATAAAAAAGGGGAAAAAAGAAAATTAAATTTATAAAGATATAACCATCAGAAAAATTTAATATCAACGATAATATTATAAGATAATTTTTGTAAACTTTGTTGGGTGTTGGTTTGCAAAACAAACAAAAATGCTTTTCTTCTTTGTCCCACGTAGAAAAGTTAGGAGGAGATAGACCACTTGAGTTTTTCTAGCTTGTTTAGAACAACGGTGAGGCATGGGCTACACCTCATAATACCTGCATGCCGGATGCGCAAATGATTGCGTGATTATTAGGCGCACTTGAATACCTTGCGCGCTTACGGTTTAATTAGCACTAATCCCCTATCTTTTTATTTTATTCCATAAGGTTATCTTGTTAATCAAAACATTGTATTTATTTTTTCAGTTTTTTTTTTCGAAATTATTAAATTCTGAATTTTGTTATAAAAATTATTATTATTTTTAATTATTTTTTATTCCGAAATTTTTATATCTTTTAAAGTTGTCGTTTGGAAAACATACCAGTTCAATTAGCAACCTTTCCCGAATGGTCTTTTGCAATCGTACTAGTTCATTTTGCAACTTTTCCCGAAGGTATGTCTTTGTTCAATAAGACCAACATAAATATGTCAAGTTTTGAGAAAACGGTTCGCTAGTATTTTTTTGGGAAAATGTTACAAATGGTCCCTGAAATTTTATGTAATGTTCAATTTCGTTCCTGAGCTTTCGATTAGCTCAATTTGGTCCATGAACTATAACAAATGTTCAATTTAGTCATTCCGTTTAAACCGTCAAGTGACTACTATTTTTCCTTTTTTTTTTTCTTTGTTCTTCTTCTCTCTTCCCTCCGCCGGCCATGGCGGAGCCAGCGGAGGGAAGCCAGCGTCCGGCGAGGGTTGCCCTTGCCGGACGCCGGTAGGGGCGGCCTTAACCCCTCGTCGGCGTTGGGCGAGTGTCTCCCTCGCCGGATCTAGTGAGGGAGGCCCTCACTCGACGCCGGCGAGGGCCGCCCTACGGGCATCGGGCGAGGGGTGCCCTCGCTAGATTTGGCGAGGGTTGTCCTCGCCGACACAGCTAGGGCCGCCTCGTCGACCCACCGGAGGGACCTCGACACCTCCCCCGCCGCAACTTGCCGAGCCCCACCGCACGAGGCCACGAGATGAGGACGCCGACCACATGGCTCCTCCACCAAGTCTATACTTCCTCGGCCTCCCTTCGTTGGCACCACCACGATCTCCTCCAGCCTCTGCGCCAAGCCATGTGCTCCCCGTGGCGCGACCTGTGAACCTAGCAACTTAGAAGGGCAGCCCTCGCCAAATCTGGCGAGGGAAGCCCTCGCCCGACGCCGGCGAGGGAGGCCCTTGTTCGACACCGGCGAGGGCGACCCTCGCCGGACGCCGGCTTCCCTTCGCCGGCTCCACCATGCCGGCAGAGGGAAGAGAGAAGAAGAATAAAAAAAAGAAAAAAAGAAAAATATTAAAAAGAAAAAAAGACAAAAATGCCCAACTAACGGAATGACAAAATTGGTTAATTTTCGAATAGTCGTGACTAGATCGGACATTTATCGATAATTTAGGGACCAAATTGGACAAATTAAAACTCTAGAGACGAGATTGCACATTAAGTAGAAGTTTATGGACTGTTTGTGACATTTTCCCTATTTTTTTTAGGTCTTCTTTCCAAAAACTACAACCATCTTTTTTTCGAATTGTTTTCCTTGAGAGATTCGGATAAATATTATATTCTCACCGAGACTTTATTTTATCCTGGAGGAAATTTGCCATTGACCATTAGCAACTTTATAGGAGCAAATAAATCCTTAAGAAAGTGATATCATATCTCAAAATCTCACTTCATTGTTTTACCCAATTTCAAAGTCAATTTTCCAACAAACTTTGCTGAATATAAAAATATAACTAATAAGATACTTTAAGAAAAAAGAAACAAAAACAAGTAATACTATTATAAGACTAGATATATGTGTTGACATGGGCAAAATCTGTCCACAAATTTGGTTCAAACGAGCCGTGGGAAAGACTCCGGGAGCATACAAAGTATAAAATCTATAAAGAATGCTGGTTTCATTCGTAAGGCCGAAGTAGCTCCACTCAAGGAGCACGCAAGTTTCATCTAAAATGGCTTCAGTGATGTTAAGATTCCTTCTAGTACTTGTTTTATAAGTTACCGGCAGAGTAAGGAACTTACAAACTTCATGTATAATATAATTTACCACTCAAAATGAAAACTTAGCCGTGAAATTAGTACCTTAAGAGTGAAATTAGTAACTTCAAGTTCATTGATCATTTCAGAACACTATCGTTCTCTTGTTGGTAAATAAATAGTTCAACTTGATAAAAAGGTTGCCATTCAACTTTTACTAGAAACTTGTAAGAATGAACAAGTTTGGTGAATTCTTATCATGGTAAAAACAGCTATCTACAATATCATTTTTAAATACATGTTTCCACTTGCACATGGCACTTTTTACATGTTTTGCATCAACAACGGCATGAAAATCCACAAGAGGAAACGCCATTGCCAGTGGAAGTAGGCAATGATGTTACAGCTAATTTGGATACTGTAAGGATTCGGTCCAACAAGAGTGGGGAGTGGTTGCTAGGGCTAGAGGGCTTGGACTAGGAACGACTCCCGATGGCTTCCAGAATAGCAGATATATATGTGAAAACTAGAATTAACTCAGGGAAGAGCTTTTTGATGTAGCGGCAATGTGAACTCCGAGGTCAAACCTACTTAGGTAGAGGCACTATGAGAAAGGGTGACCTCTTGAAAAAGTACTCACTTGTATGCCAAATGACAAAACTGTGAGGTGCAGCATAGGACGGGCAAAAACATCCAATACCTCGAGTGAGTTAAATCCAAGGTGTGACAGTGACAGATGCAATCGCCAAGCAAATGCCAAATTGTTAAAAGCTTAAGAATCAGTTTTACATGTTGCTAGGGATGCACATAAAAAAATGATCGATTAATCAGTTATATTTAAAAAATGACTAAATTCAATGAGTCATTTTTTTTTCATGAGTTGAGGGCATTATTTTCTTTTTAAATTTTATAAATAATGTTCATTGATTAACTATGAAATCTAGTAAAGTTCAATACTAAGCTTGTCAACCTATTTAGGAAGTTGCCAACGGAACAAAATTTTACTGGTGAAATTAACAAATTACTAGTGAAATTAGTGGCTTACTTTTAGCTTAGTGGAATTTACCAACATGATATGGAATTTATCAACTTTGAGTGAAATAGTAAATCATCAATTTTTCAACTTAACAGACGGACCACTTGTAAAACATTAGAAGAATTGATAAAAATCATTATTTTAGATAATATGTCATATATTGTCGACATGGACATCCCGAGTGCGATAGATTTGGTTTGAGCGGAGAACGAGTAGTAACCTGATCTTCAACGACGGGACGTACGGGACAGGCTTGGACAGAATAGAAATTTCTGTTAGCATATGCCGGTTTCAATTTAAAGGCCGATGTAGCTCCGCTCAAGGAGCACGCAAACTTCATCTGACAAGGCTTCAGTAGTATTAGGAATTCTCCTAGTACTTGTTCCGCTTCCGCTTTCCGCCAAAGCTCAGACTGCCGGCGATGTTACCTTGGGCTCCTCGTTGACCGCGAACGACAGGAACACTTCCTGGCGTTCTTGCTTGGTTAGGCCGCGACTCAATTCATTCTCCTTAGGATTTTGATGATGCTACTGAGAAATAAAAATAATCCCGAGGTGGATATTTTTAAATCACTGTGTTAATGATGTGTGATTGCAAATGAAAAACGAGGTGAGGAAAATGATGTCAAAAGTTTCAATGTTCTCCTCAAGTCGATTCTCCCACAATGTAAAAAAAAGCACAATCTTCTTGATTGCAATAGATGTAGTGAGAGGCATGAATGTCGTTAGATAATGCAAATTCACATATCTTTTGCTAGGGATTAAAAAATTAAATCCCTAATTTTATGAAACGTTATGAAAAATTGACAATGAATCCCCAAACAAAAATCTTGGTATGATGAATTGTTGTGATGCACTGCTTTCTTCTGATGTCTCCATTTGTCTATTTTAGCAATTAGAATCCTTGCGATGCAAAATCCCATCGTATTTAAAGTCCTGGATATTGGACTTGTTAGCAGATCATATTTACCTTAGAACTGAAAAGCTGAGAAAAATTGCTGGTCAAGTACAGAAATCTGGTTTTCTGATATTAACGGTTTATGTAAATTCCTATTTTAACTTATTCTGATTACCAGGAAGAGATGATTCTGGGTTTCCTTTCTGCTCTATCAGCCAGTTTGTTTCTCCCTGTTTTTGGTTCTAGGCTGTGGTTGCTTAAATTGTTTGCACTCTCTCCTTGCACTTATTATCTGGTTTCGAGATGTATCGCTGCAGCTTATTGACTATCTGAGACCTTGAAGTATTTTATATTCCATGGAAATATGTGATGTTTTTGCATGGCATAATCTTTATTTTCTTTTACAGGTGGAGAAGTGCCCTGGTGTGGAGAGCTTTCTTTACTACAGCTGTAGTGGCAATCGTGCTGAGGGCTCTCATTGACGTCTGTTTGAGTGGGAAATGTAGGCTTTTTGGTAAAGGAGGGCTGATAATGTACGATGTTACCTCATCAAATGTTGCCTATCACATTGTTGATGTACCTCCTGTACTTCTCCTTGGTATGATAGGTGGATTGTTGGGTAGATTGTGTTGGGAAAATATGGTTTCGAATTGGGTAGAACAATGAAGTCGGATCTTTAGAGTACTTAAATCGGACTTTGAGGCGTAATATCATTTTCTTTAAGGATTTATTTGCCCCACAACGTTGCTAATGGTCACTGGCAAATTTCCTCCAGGATACAACAAAGTCTCAAATGAGAATACAAAATAGCAATTTTAGTATTTCTCTAGAGTCTCTCATGGAAAACAATTTGAAACAATGGTTATAGTTTCTATCTAAAAGAAGACGAAAAAAGAAGAAGATTATTGTTTTATCTCAAAATAACGTTACTTATCTTTTTCTTTCGAATAGAGGCAACTCTTCAAAAGGTTGCAAAAAGAACAAAGGCAACCTTTCGTAAACAAGTACGTCTTAAAAGTTACGTTGAAAAGACATAAAAATTCGAAATTAAAAAATAAAAAATAATCGTAACTTTTCGTGAACAGTCGCACTGTTTCAACAAGACTTTATAGTTAATTTTTTATAAAAATAAATCCGAATTTTCAATGAATAAAATTAATGAACGTCGGTTAGTGCCAAATCTCGTCCACGTGCGCACTCACATCTTTTCGATGTGGGACAATGCACCTCTTCATTTGTTTTATAAACAAATTACCAACAATCCCCCACTTTTGTTTATAAAACAAAAACAAGAAATAAAACATTAGAAATATACAGCCAAAATTTCCGTGAGATTAATATACATACATAAAGGTCTCTTTCTAATTAAACCTTTACTTAGTGCAAGTATCTCAAAGCTCTATCAAAGTGACAAGTAGCTTGGCTTTAAACTTATACTTTTATATAATAGAACCGGACATACCGCACATACACTAATCTCTTGTCTCAGCAAGAAGTTCTATATTACTCGCACTATTATGGCCTTGTGCTTGATCCTGTTTCATGAGCTCTCTAGAAAGCAACCCTAACTTTCGTAAGAAGCGGCACCACTTCTAAGCTCATATAGGTGAAGTATCTACCATATGTTTCTATTACTATCAACACATTACAAGTTTGTACCATACTTCATTAAGAATTCAATCTAACCTACTAAACGTAACAGACGTTACTGACTTCTCATATCAGGGCTACGTTAGTACCAAAAAATCACATTCAGTAACTTGTTTTTACCCATTAAACCTTGTAACTAGTGATGTTCTAAAAAAATGTTGGGTTACCATTACTGGTGATTTTAATTAAAGGGTTTCAGCCCTGTTTCTTATGAGGTCATTATTATCATGTCTCTTGATAAAGCCTTTGTCAAGAGATCGACTAGATTATTAGTTGACCTCACGTAAACAATTGTTATGGTACCATATATAATCAATTGTCTCACATTTTCATGTCTTAGACTAATATGTCTAGACTTACCATTATAGATACTACTACAGGCTCTTGCCAAAGTAGTTTGACTATCATAGTGGATAGAAATAGGAGGCATAGGACTAAGCCATGAATTGATATTCAACAACAAATTCATAGTCCATTTAGCCTCTTTCCCAAATTTTGCTAATAGTAACAATTCAAATTCCATAGTTGAGTGAATTATGCACATTTGTTTCTTTGCTCATCCAAGAAACAACACAAACATCAAATGTGAAAATCCATCCAATAGTGGATTGTTTATCACCCACACTTGTAATCCAACTAGCATTGGTGTATTCTTATAATATAGCCGGATTATTATAGAACAATAAGATAACCCTCCAATGTTCCATATTGGATTACTAGTATTTACTCAACTTGCATATACAAAAAGTAATATCAGGTCTAGTATAATGTATCGCATACATCAAAGAACAATAGCACTCACATTAAAAACTTTCCACCTGGAATCAAATGGAGTACTCATATATTTGAAAACAAGATGTTTAAATCTATACAACATCTTCTCCATGTAATCACTTTAGCTCAAAGAATAACCCCCACTATTTTTTTTTTTAATTTTAATACTTAAGATAGTATCTGCTTCTCCTAAATCTTTCATTTTGAAAATGAAAGCTAGATACTTCTTAGTCTCAATTATTCCAATCATATTATTTCCAAAGTCCCCTTCAGACATACCCCCACTTCAAGAATATTCCAAGAGGCAATTAATCAAAATTATGCATCATCAAATTTTCATCCTCGATGAAATACATACATCAAAATAGAAAACAATGCAATTTTACTCTCTTGGCTTATTTATGCTATTCCTTAGAATCAAATCTATGAGGGGCAAGGACAGCAAATTGAACACATTAGAACCAAATAAGGGACACCCAAAAAACCCATTCGGTATCTCCAGATTGCCTCCATAAATAGAGCACTACATATCAGCCCATGCATGTAAGAACATTCTCTAACAATTCAGTAAATGCGAGCGAATCGAGTATCGAGGTATCAAAAGTGCATAAACTGGAATTGAGAGAGGCGAAAAGAAGATACCGGCAATTCTAGGAATGGAATCAACATCATATAATCCGAAACCTTCTAAAAGTTATAATCAGAGCCATACCTCATTTCTTCATCAAATTGCATGCAAGGGAAAAACCATAAATTTAACATTATTATGCTTGAAACCATTAGATAATATGATTGAATCGAATTTTCATGCCACTGCTTATGTGCTTGCATAACCCCATAATAACATAAACATTCGTGCACATATTAATCCAGGACATCAAGCAATCAAGCCGATTCCAATTAATCTTGTGCTTGAATGCATGGCTAAAAAATACTAAAGCATGAAACTAATCAAGACCAAAAGTCTAGCTCAATCAAACGATACCAAAATTCTATAGACACCTTCCAGTTCTAGTTCAAAATTCACACGCTCGTGTCAATCTCGTAATGCATTGCGATTAAACTCACCTTTCTTGGTCAACCGCCTACAACAATCAACAGCTCAAGCATACACATGCGTACCAATTTCTTGTTACTGAAGTCTTAAATAGGGGCATATCGCATCTCTTCAATTCTATCATTATCCCACACATGGAATTGAACACACGCCAAAAGATGACTAAAGACTAAGAGCAAGTATGAAACCCTCAATGACAAATAATGTAGCAGTTTACGTGCTAAACATGGAGATAAAATATCGCATACCTTAGCATATAAGCCGATAAGCAAAAAAGCAATACCTCAGTACATTCTCAAGTAATCCTCCAAAACATCCATGAATGACCCAAAATTTAATATATACACCAAACATAACTGTACAATTGAATGTAGCATTTCCAGTAAAACAAGCAAGTGCAAAGCGGCTCAGACTCAACTAAAATATGGATACCCAGTAATGGCGTCCAAAGCACATGTCTTTATGCTTGGAGTATCAACTTTACAATATAAGAAAATGCACAATCACAATTTCCCGAATGCAGAACCAAAAGTACTTTGGTGCAAGTGAAATTACCGAAAGACGAGAGGCCACAAAAACATCACACACCAAACTAATCCAAATTATCATTTTTATTTATTTATTTAACTAATTGTCAAAATTAAGATTCCATCTTACAAATTACTCGTGCATCTCGAGCAAGCAATCAAATTTCATCTTACGTGTTGTCCAGAATCTTAAGACAGAAATTAAACAGATGAAAAATCTGGACTTCAACATATATCATATACACTAGGGACTAATCGAAGCATTACATAAGAACCTCGGGAAGTGCATAAACCAAGACAATGCTATCACCTCTCGAGCGATTCCTTTAGAAAATAATATTATGATGTAAAGCAGAGTTACGAAATGACAAGAGCTTCATCAATGCACCGTGCATACCGTAAGCAAATCAACATAGTACCGCAATTGCAAGTCTTTCGTTACTATACACAGGCGTAGAAAATTAAATTACCTGCGCAAATGTCCCACGTGTAAAAACCAATCCATCAAGAAACCAGAGCACTTGTGGAGCTTGAGCACTCGCAGAACGCATCCCCGCGATCTCGCAAGTAGTGCCAAGTTTGAATCTCCCACTATCATGCGCCAAAGGTGAAGCGACTTCAAGCAATCAAAAGACCTCACAATCTTGGTCACCCACGGAGTCACGTACTCGCCCCAATTATCAGGTGTCAGATTGAACTACCATTTTCACCTTGCTCTTGATCTCATGGATCAGAGTCTCGACATCATCAACGTCGGGCACGAAGATGAGAGATGGTTGATCCTCTGGAAAAATTTGCTAAGCCATCCCCAATGAGCCGCACCAGCGCAAGCACTCAACATGCTCTGCATGGTGTACCCATCCAGCGCAACATCTATGTAAGGCATTGCCTGTAGAAATCTCGGCAAATTCGAGGAGGCCTTTAAGTTGATTTTGCTGCAACCGCCCTTCGATTTAGGGAACTGCATGGAGATAGATCCTAAACCGCCACAGGCCCCACATCTTTAGAAGCGGGATTTTCATCCTTGTCTTTGCCGCCGGACTCACACAAAGACTGAGACGAACCGAGGTAATCAGTGCCGACATCATTGCGAGTTGAATACAGAGACGATAATCTTCGATGGCGCTTGTGTGTATAGCGAAGCGTCGTGGTAATTCGCTGGGGAGATCGTCTCTGACAGGTGGGTGCCGTTGCGGGTGTGATCTTATTCTGCTTTGGCGTTTTGTCGACTTCTCCTGCGTAAACTTTGAAGTCCAGGCCACGTCTGCCACATTGGAT